>OX459042.1:22713891-23913891 GCA_949775005.1 Orthosia gothica
TATCATTATAATCAAAATGTAAACAAACCGATTTTTTTATGTTTTGTTCTAAATACTTTTAAATTTGAAATTGCCTTGCCTTCTTTTTTGGGGTTCCGTACCCAAAGGGTAAAAACGGGACCCTATTACTAAGACTCCGCGGTCCGTCTGTCTGTCTGTCTGTCGCCAGGCTGTATCTCATGAACCGTAATAGCTAGACAGTTGAAATTTTCACAGATGATGTATTTCTGTTGCCGCTATAACAACAAATACTGAAAACAGAATAACATTAATATTTAAGGGGGGCTCCCATACAACAAACGTGTTTTTTTTGCCGTGTTTTGCGATAATGGTACGGAACCCTTCGTGCGCGAGTTCGACTCGCACTAGGCCGGTTTTTTTTTTAAATTTTGCTCTAAAGTAGTTTAATTGCTAGGAGAAATTTATTTATTTATTAACATTTCATGCAACTTAAAGGTACATAGGCAGACTTAAAGCTTAAGGTATTCTCTACCAGTCAACCAAGATGGTGGAGATATAACATGGCTGGTGCATAGAAATAAATTGATGGTCTTCATCGAAATCATCATCCGAATCCGAAGTTAATATTATGTACGTCTACACGTTGCAAAGGTTCGATGTATACTAATTCAGAAATAGCGCCATGGCGCGCCACGACACGCCAGCTTAGTGTTGACGCCAGTATGCGCCACGCCACGCCACGCCACAGTAATGTGTTTCCGCCTTTACGTGTATTTCTAAATCTTCCATCCCGCTTACTCCAGCGAGCGAGTGAGCGTCGTGTTTTGTTTGCTAAAGTTTTATTATCTGCAAAGAAGAGTAAATAAATACGAAAGTTAAATATCTGTGGATGTAATTTTATTAAATTAATTTCGTCAATAGTATAGTGATTAGTTTGATTTAGACTTGTTTGTGCTAACAATACTTCGTTAGTAAATGTTATATTTATTGTAGTTTTAATTTAATAATTCATTATTTAGGGAATCAGTAAATCGACAGCAAAGTCGTATTTGCAACTGAAATAAGTTTATTTTTGTATTGATCGTCAACTATTATCAAGTCAAATAGCATACTCGTGTGCCATGCATTGCATATAACTTCAAGAAGTTCATTTAGCTATTTATTAATCATTGTTAAGTAACTTCGGTTTCGTTTATAAGAACTAGAGTCGGCTGAATACCTACCGGCCGTCGTAACCTAGATTTGATTATGTTTATCGATCTTTTCGGCTAATACGAACAAGTAGGTACCTAGCTACATAGTTGTTATTCGTTGTAATTTGAATGTTCTAAACTAAACGCAACGGAATTACCCGTGGAAGACACGGGAGCGGGCCCGCCCGCGCGAAAATTCAAATAATGGCGCGTTCCGCTAACTACAAAGAAGAAGAAAAAAAGACAAATTGTAGTATTTTATTATTTTAGTGTCGTTTGCCACATAAAATAAGGTAATGTAACTTTTCTCATGAAAATGAACTTTTTGAGATATATCATGTAACACACAGAGTACATTGAAAATGATGTAACATTTGACTATCTGCCACTGGCAACACTGATTTGAATGTTCTAAACTAAACGCATCGGATTTAACCGTGGTAGACGCGGGACGGGCCCACCCGCGCGAAAATTCAAATAATGGGTGCGTTGCACTAACTACAAATTACAAAAAAAAAATGTCAAATTGTAGTATTTTATTATTTTAGTGTCGTTTTCCACATAAAATAAGGTAATGTAACTTTTCTCATGAAAATGTAACTTTTTGAGATGTCTCATGTAACATTTGACTATCTGCCACTGGCAACACTGTGTCAGACGCGTCTCCCTCTCCAGCAAAATTACTATTATATACAGAGTACATTGAAATATAGGAGCTCTCCACAGAGAAACGTCTCGAGTTCTCGACCCTGTTCTAAGCGTGCAGTCACGGAGCCCGGTTCTAGTGCCGTATGTGGCCAGGGAATACCATGGACCGGTAAGTGATGAACAGCTTTTACCAGCGGCATTGTGTGTTTGACCTAAATTCCATCAGAAAAATATATGTCAACGAAAACAGCCCTCCATTATTCTCGCCGCGCCGGCCGTTGACCGTTTTTTCTCGGAGTGTTTTGTTTTGTGATTTTGCAAAATTCTTATCAAACTATCGTTGTTATCATTCCTACACTAATTAAATTTAAATATTTTAATTTTAATAATTTCATTCCACCAAAAAGCCTGTCTTACAAATATTCATTATACCTAGTTAAAAATATAAAAGGCTTTAAACATTAGGTCATTTTTAGATACTCTGACTCCTAAACTAGGTGTATATTCCTGTGACTTAGGAGTCAGTGATCCTTCGTAGCAAACGGAGCCATAACACGTGTATAAAACAGTCATTTTATCATTTTAAAGTAAATAATACAAACATCATTACAATAATAATTCATTCATATAATCATATAGGTATATGAATTATTATTAGTAACGCCAGTAATTAGTACCGCCTCTGAAGCCGATAATTGAAGTGATAACGCCGGGTACTTTGATTTTAGTAGAAAACAAAAAAATCCGACCCAAAAAGTCACTGGGAATCGCGACGTCACAAACGGAATTTCTGCGACGTTGAAGCTCTGGATGTGGCATACGGATTTTAGGGATAAAATTTCCATTATGGGCCGTTGATTTTTGCCGCGGGGATGGTAGGGGGCGGAGGAGGTGAGGTTTGGCTACCCCCCTGTACCATCCCCACCACTCGGAGCCCTATGGTTATGGAGATATCCATGGTTAAAGTGCTCAGGTTAGTGTAAAAATTTCCGAAAATGTTCATCGTTTAAGGGACAGGGAGGGAGGGAAGGAAAGGGTGTAGGGGGACTACCCCACTGTACCATCCCCACCCCACAGAAACCCATTGTTATGGAGATATATTTTATACTTAAATAAAATTAGTGAGATAAAAAAATAAAATAAATTGTGAATGTTATGTTAGGTTACTTCAGACCCTGCAGACAGATATAGGAGCCAATACAGACTGCATACAGATATACTGCATACTACAGACAGCAGACAGAGATATACTGCAGACAGATATAGGGAAACGAAACAAAGTCGACGGAGCCCCGCTGCGCGGGGCTCCGTCGACTTTGTTTCGTTTCCCTCCCTCCCTTAACACGATGGACATTTACGAAGAATATTATTCTAACCTGAAAACTTTGACCATGGATATCTCCACAACCATGGGGCTCCGAGTGGTGGGGATGGCACAAGGGGGTAACCAAAGCTCCCCCCTCTCCCTCCACCCTCCCCGCGCTTAAAATCGACGGCCCATAATGGAAATTTTAACCCTTTTGGATTTGTGTTTTTTTTTTTGTAATTTTGTGTGCATCTTTCATCTGCATTTATCTGGCATGTTTTTATTTCAAGGTGACTGGTTTTTTCTATTGGTTTGCCTGGTTCTGTGCGCGGGCGAGGGTGCGCCTCGCCTGATCCACCATCTTTACCTGTGCGCGGGCGCGGGCACGCCTTGCCTGATGCGCCACCGCCAGCTTCCCCGCATTCTTCGCATGCGCGCGGGCGCGCCTCGCTTGATGCGCCACCGCCAGCTTCGCATGAACGCGGGCGCGAGCAAAGACGCAGGCGCGCCTCGCCTGATCCGCCACCGCCCGCTTTCCCGCATTCTTCGCCTGCGCGCCTCGCCAGATCCGTCGTTTTCGCCGCAATCTTCGCCGCCAGCTTCACCAGCTCGTCCAGTATGACCTCGTGTGATAATACTGTCAAACGAGCTGGTGGTACCTGCGCACGCGCATGGGCGTGGTGGTGCGAGTCAGCACGGCGGGCGCGCACGCCGTGTTGCTCCTGGCCGAATGGGCTTGGGGCAATACCGCCTGGGACCACACAGCTTTGAAGAATACCTATGCTTTTTACCCGATTGCCGAAGGAGGGTAATGTGTTTATCAGTCTATGTATGTAAGTATGTTTGTATGTAAGTATGTACGTATGTTTGTTCCTATATGGCGTTCTAGAGACCAAACGCTTTGGCTGATTTTGATGATTCTCACGTCAATCGAATTCGTCTTAACCCTGCGAGTGTCACTCTCACATAAAAATTGCAAAACAGAAAAATGCCGGATTTTGGGCGCCATATTGTGGGGTGCCAATTTTTTTTTCTTCCTAAGCCATCTTGTGGGGTATCAAAATGAAGGGTTTTAAGAGGTGATTAAATTTTAATATATAATACCTACTTATACTTTTAAATGTACCTAATACTAAAAAAAATACTAAAAAGTTGTTAAACAAAAAATATATTGAAAAATAAACTGCTTAAAAAGCCAACTGAAAAGACGTAAACAAGAAGAAAATCATGCTGTGCAGTGTGCCGGAGGATACATCTGGTTTTGGTCAGCCAGCTCGCGCATATGTATCCTCCGCCTGCACAGCATGAATTTCTTCTTATTTACGTCTTTTTAGTTGGCTTTTTAAGCAGTTGGGTTTTTTGTAATTTTTAAAAATATTGTTTTTAACGCTTTTTGTTTTCACTATCTCAAACTCATTTCGAGTATAACAATTGGATGTTTTGAATTTTAGCCTCGTTATCCGGAACATAGAGGACATGTCCAGAAGGCGTGTCCTGGAGACGCCGATCCACGTCAGGCGCCCGCGCGTGTGGCAACCGTCAGTTGTTCTACTTGTGCTGCATGTTAGTTATTTTTTTTTTTAATTATGGTTTTAACTTTTTTTAAATATCCATCAAGACCACTTCCGGCGGATGCACCCCACCACTCCCACCATGTTCCTGTCACACCACCACTCCCATTGCCATCACCACCACATGGCAATGGGGAAATGGTAGGCGGGGAGGAACATGGTGGTGGTGGTGATGGTGATCGCGTAGCTCTGCTTTGTAAGTTGCTGACGGTCTTTCCTTTCTATTCCTTTTCTAAAGGAATAGGTACGACAACACTGGTTTTGTTCCAGGGATACCGCACCAAAGCCAGCCCCGCAGCCAGTCAGCGCAGTACTGGCGGCGGCGGCAAGTATGGCAGACTCTGTGCCTTCTTTGTTGCGTAAGTTGTTTTCGTATCGGACTTTCGTTTGTATTCATCTCCTAAAGACAAAGGTACTACAACACTTCTTATGTTCCAGATGCCTGGATTACACGAACTCACTGTCGACATCGTCCGGCGTCGGGCATCCAACCCCTCAATATCGCCCACGTCAGAGGCTTCGGGAGGATGACATCTCCAGAGAAATAAACTTCGGTAAGTGCTGCTGATTTCAGTCTGGTTTGGGGTTATGCGCAAACTTCTGGTTTCTTCTCGAATTGAAGCCTATTTATCATTGTCTACAGGTAGTGACGACGACTACTCTGACGCGAGAGATGATGAGGTGGGGTTGCCACTTCCCATGATGCTCTGGGAAGAACATGATGATGACGACGGTGAGGACCCAGGTAATGCCGCCGACACTGCGCCTGCTGGTGAAGCTTAGGACCCCGAACTGACATAGACTTTCACGTGCCGTTTGTGGACACTGATCTAAGTGCGACGGACCAGCCTTGGAATTTTTATGATTTTGATTGGAGGGAATTTCCGACTGGCCCAATTGCACCTGAATTGAGGCGGGAAATTTTCTTCTAGATTAATGTAGATCCGATAATTCCTAATGTCGACCCATACAGCATTTTCGTTGCTCTATGGGATAGGCAATTTATGGTATACATTACCTTGGTGAATAGGTATGCTCAGCAGGTGGCAACCCAGATGCTTGAGGACCACAGCCTCCATCCCACGAGCCGCATCAGCCATTGGTTCGATACCACGGCTGATGAGCTATACGATAATATAAATATATAAATCACGGCTCGAGGAGTACTGGGATGCCATCCCTGACATATTCTATACTCCACGGTTTAGCGGACAGATGTCCATCAATAGATTCAAACTTTTACAAATGTGTGTATATCTATATATATAAAAGAAAGTCGTGTTAGTTACTTCACTTATAACTCAAGAACGGCTGAATCGATTTAGCTGAAAATTGGCAGGGAGGTAGCTTAGAACCAGGAGAAGGACATAGGGTAGGGTAGGGTAGGGTAGGGTAGGGTAGTGTAGGGTAGTGTAGGGTAGTGTAGTGTAGTGTAGGGTAGTGTAGTGTAGGGTAGGGTAGTGTAGGGTAGTGTAGGGTAGTGTAGGGTCGGGTAGGGTAGGGTAGTGTAGGGTAGCGTAGGGTAGTGTAGGGTAGCGTAGCGTAGGGTAGTGTAGGGTCGGGTAGGTTAGGGTAGGGTAGGGTAGGGTAGTGTAGGGTAGGGTAGAGTAGGGTAGGGTAGTGTAGGGTCGGGTAGGGTAGGGTAGGGTAGTGTAGGGTCGGGTAGGTAGGGTAGATAAATGTTTGGTCTTTTTATGGCAAAACAAAGTTTGCTGGGTCAGCTAGTATTTTATATTTGCCTTGCCTATAGGTTTATAATGATTAGAAGAAATGTTAAAAAACATGTTTGTTTATGTTTGTCACAGATTTTGAGGCAGAGGATTGAATAAGTTTGTTTATTTACTTGATTGTTGGACTGCTTTTTTATAATAATAAGGATTTTTCTGTATTATTAATTAAACGAAAATTGTGTTCATTTACTGGTTTTATTTTGTTCATTTAATAGAAATTTTCGTTCATTCACTGGGGTTTTAGGGTATTTTTCTATATTTTGATAAATATTTAGGAAAACGTTTGTCATAAACCCAACTTAAAACATATTTTTGAATATATTCTTATTACCAAAATATAGCTTTGCACCGTATCCCTCAGAGGCAACATAGGTACTGTACGAATTTTTTGTTTGATCACTATCTGTTGGCTAGAACTGGATATACAGATATCTAGTTTTATTGACAAAATGCACCTCTGCAAATTTATCGTGACTACCTATGAGTAAATTTCAGGGGGGTAACCACAAGCTCTTAGAGTAAAGGTTATTTTGAGATCGAGTAAGTGACAGACGTATACAAGTCAGATACATCTGTCCCTTACTCGATCTCAAAATAACCTTACTCTAAGAGCTTGTGGTTACCCCCCAGAACTTTGCGCGATCGAAATGACAAAACGATAACCAATAAATCAAGTAGGTACCTAACTACCTAGTACCTAAAACTCATGAGATTATTTAAAATGGATAGGTACATATTCGCGAGCTGGCTGACCAAAACCAGATGTATCCTTCGACTGCACAGCATGATTTTCTTCTTGTTTACGTCTTTTTATTTTGCTTAGGCAGTCGGGTTTTTGATTTTTTTAATTAATTTTTTTTTTTTAGTTAACCTTTTCTTAAGAGGTACATTTAAAAATAAGTTACTTATGTGTATATTTAAGTGTAACTAAAAGCGGAACCACATTTACGTGGCGTGGCGTGTCGTGGCGCATACTAGCTAGCTCTACATATCAGTAATCTGTGATACTGGCGTGGCGCTCAGTGTGCACACTAAGCTGGCGTGTCGTGGCACGCTCTGGCGCTATTTCTGAATTAGTTCAATTAGTAATAGTATCAAAGATTACTATTATACGATTAGTATACATCGAACCTTTGCAAAGTGTAGACGTACTGTTCAGGTCAAAAAAGATCATAGCGCCATCACTTGTAATTAAAACATAGTTTAACTTATCATTCCCTAGATGGCGTTGGCGGCAATTTAGAACTCGCTAACGTTTTGTTACCCTCATTTAGTTAGGTAATTTTGTAGTATTATTTTCTGGTGTGTGTTCGAAGTCGAGGAAATAGAGGAAGAGCTGCGACTGCATGGATATGAGCCGGAATACGTCCGCCATATCAAGGCGCGTGGCGAGCGACCCGGCTGCATATTTCATGCGGTCATAAAGAGGACGTCTGACTTCCGCAAGATCTACGACACCACCACGTTTCTGTACATGCGTGGTGTCAGAATAGAGGCGTGGAGGGGGAAACAAGGGCCTGCCCAGTGTCACAGGTGCCAAAAGTTTCGACACAGCTCGCACCTGTGTCACCGCCCGCTCGCTTGCGTAAGATGTGGTGAAAACCACGCCGCCAGGGACTGTCCGCGCCCAAGAACCGAGCCGGCTACCTGCGCAAACTGCGCGGGTGCCCATCCTGCCAGCAATCCGCGCTGTCCTGTATTTATGCGGGAGGCCAAAAATAGGCGAGCGGGCACTGTCGCCATTACTAGGCAGCAACGGAAACAGACAGAGGCCACTGAAAGGTCCGCTAATGCCGAGGAAACGGAAGCGCCTAGTGAATCGCTGATGGCGGCAGCCAACGGGCCCACTAACAGGCAGGAAGCCCCCTCCGGGAGACGGAGGAAAAACATGAGGGGGGGAAAGAAAGGGAAACAATCCCAACCCCCTTCCTCAGAGGATACAAACAAAAGTGGGGCGACAAAAAGCACCATATACAAGGCGCAGGTGGCGGCTCAGACCGCCCCTGTCGCTGCTGAATCCAAGCCAAGAGAGCAAAGAAGCCAAGGAAGGGTGCGGCAGGCAGGCAAGGCGGAAACCGCCCAAGCCACAGCGCCTGCTATCCAAGCAAAAAAGGCTTTAGTCGCCGCACCTAACCAGCAGCGACAAGCTCCAAAAATTGTGGAGACAACAACGCAACCAAGCATCAAACCGAGACGAGAATTTACCGCCTGCGCCATTAAACTTCTGATGGACCTCATAAAGGCCATCAGACAAGGCCAAGACGTGGAGCTGGTGATCCTCGACGGGCTAGCCGAATTACTACAAATGTACCATGGCTAGCTCACTGAGGATCGTACACTGGAATGCCCACGGCCTTCGAAATAAGGTCGCCCCCCTCCGCCTCCTCCTCAAAGAGCAGCTCATCGACGTGGCGCTCGTCAGTGAGACGCTCCTGGGACCTACAGATAAAGTTAGGTTCCCAGGATATCACTTATATAGAAGGGATGAGAGGTCGGCCTCTGGCTACATATACCGCGGTCTGGTGGTTTTAGTTAGGCGGAGAGTCGTCCACCAACCCCTTCCCCCGCCCCCCGTCAACACGTTCTATGCGCTGGGAGTGCAGGTTCACGTCGCCGGCGAGGACCTCGACATATACGCCGTCTACAGCCCGCCCGCGAACCGCTACGACATTAGCGAGTTGAGGGCGCTGGTTACCAACACATCGCACCCGGTCCTCCTTGCCGGTGACATGAACTGTAAGCATCCCGCGTGGAACTCAATGACGCGGAACACGGGAGGAAACCGACTCTTCGCCGACTCAGAGGCGCATGGATACATGGTGTCAGGCCCAGAAGTGCCGACACACTATCCGGCCAACCACCTACAGTCACCCGATGTCCTTGACATCGTGATCCATAGCGGCCTCAAATGCCAGATCACGCAGCAGGTCATCGACGACGAGTTGCTGTCAGACCACCAGCCAGTGCTCGTCGTCCTGTCCGAGATGCCGACTCGACTCTCGCCTCTAGCGCCACGTCGAATAACGGACTGGAAGAAGTTTCAGGAGGGAATTGAGACCACCATTCCTTCTTGGCCCGTTACCTCCTCCATCGACGTGGATAGACTGGCAGCGGAGATCACCGCTTGCATTCAACGCGCCTACACCGAGGCGACGACTGAGAGTACGCAGGCGCAGGGGTCAATTGTTAAACCCCTGCCTAGCTACTTGAAACAGTTAGTCGCCCAAACTAGGCGCTTACGCAAGCGATGGCAAATCACCCGCTGCCCAGTAATGAAGTCAGAGCTTAACCGCCATGCAGAAAAGGTCCGGGCCAAGCTCCAGGCGCACAACGCTGAGAGCTGGGAGCAATACATTGAAGCCTCAGAAGGTGACTGGCCGGCAATACACAGAGTGTGTCGGCAGTTATCCAATGCCCCAGCTCCGGTGCGCCCGCTACTACACAGCGACGGGGCACCTAGATACGCCGCGCCAGACCGCGCGGAGATCTTCGCCGACCACCTGGAGCGTCAGTTTCAGCCTAACCCGACTGACAACCTCGAACATGTCGCGGCAGTCGAGCAACACCTTGTCGAGTATTTCGCCACGCCGATAGCTCTCGACGAAGAACCCATCTTCTTCTCGCCTTGCACAGTCAGACGCGCCATACTCCGTACCAAACTGAGGAGGGCGCCTGGTGCCGACGGTATCACCAACACAGTGCTGCGCTATCTGCCCTACCGAATGGTAGCAGCGTTGGCGCGCCTGTTCACGGGGATACTACGCACTGGGTCCTTTCCTTCGTGTTGGAAGGAGGGGCGCGTCATTATGCTGCCCAAGGCGCACAAGAACGTGCTGAAGCCTGAGAGCTATCGGCCCATCACGCTTCTTCCCACTATCTCCAAGGTGTTCGAAGCACTCCTGCTGCGACATCTCACCCCGCACCTTACACCCAGGCCGGAACAGTTCGGGTTCCGCTCGGAACATTCCACGACGCTCCAGCTATCCAGGGTACTGCACCTACTAACAGCGACGCTGAACAAAAAGGAGCACGCAGTCGCAGTATTCCTGGATATGGAAAAGGCATTCGACCGCGTCTGGCACGAAGGCCTAATCTTTAAAATGTCGAAGTCCGACACGCCTCGTCGCGTAGTAAAAGTGGTCTCTTCCTTCCTGACCAACAGGAAATACAGGGTGGTGGTCGACGGTGTAGTATCGAGCGCCCGACCCATAGCGGCAGGCGTGCCACAGGGCGGATGTGTCTCGCCACTGTGCTACTCATGTTACACCGATGACATCCCCAAGACGCACGAATCTACACTCGCGCTGTATGCCGACGACGCCGCGTATATATGCACCTCGCTCAATGCGCGGCACGCGGCCGTCAAGATGCAGCGCGTGTTGGACATACTGCCCGACTGGCTGTCGAAATGGCGGTTATCGGTGAACGTGGGTAAGACACAGGCCCTACTTGTCGGATGCGCCCACCTCCCACCACCCCTCACGCTGCAGGGGGTAGACATCGAGTGGACCCCCCAGGCGAAATACCTTGGGGTTACCATCGACCGAAGGCTTAACATGGGAGGTCATGTAAAACAGGTCGTCGCTAAGGCTAGAGTGGTGCGCGCAATGCTCAAGCCAGTGCTCTCGTCCCGACTCCCGATACGCACGAAACTGGGCGTATATAAAACCTATATACGCCCAGTAATAACATACGCCGCTCCTGCGTGGTACGTCCTCACTAGCGAGACCAATAAGAAACGTATCCGTGCGCAGCAAAACCAGACACTGCGCCGGATAACGGATGCCCCTCGCTACGTGAGGAATGATGTCATCACACGGGATCTGGGGATTGAGAGCCTGGATAGCTTCTGCGCCCGTCTCTCAACCAATATGTTCGCGCGTGCCGACGCATCTGCTCATCCGCATATAAAACAGATAGCGCCATGGCACGCGCGCCCGCCGGACTCCCGCCGCTTTCCGCGCGATCTGTGCGACACATAGGCCCCGCCCATGCTCCCCCCAACACCTCCCCCCGCAGCCTCATTACCGGATTGACGCTTGAGCGAGCCGCACATCACAACACGCGCCTCGTTCATACAATAATACTCTACTGTTTACATACACACGGTGTATATAGTGTTCTAAGTTAATATAGGCACTGTACACCGTAAGTCACACAAACATGACTCCACATTCGATTAAACTCACGTAACAAGTATAAGCCGCGCGCGGTGCGTGCTTCGTTACATACATGAACGGTGTTACACAATACAATACCGTTCAAACATACATAAACGGTCCCTTAGCCTGGGACGTAACTGGCTAGCTCTGGAAGCGTGTCAGGCGGGGACCTTACATCCACAGCTGGGCGCGCCAACATAGTCGGCATCTAGTCGCTGACTATTTCTTGTGTGGCCTCTAGTGGTTAGCCACTAGTCTCACCGTGCAGGAATGTGTCGCCTAGGTGCCGTGAAAAACCGGCGCTGTAACACAGCGTCGCGGCGCTCCCACTGTGCACAATGCAACCACACCTCTGACAGGCAGTGTTTACACGCCTGCCACCTGCCAAACGCCAAGAAAGGCAAATAAAATTGAATTGTGCCCGTTGTAACGGGCACACAATGAAACCGCGGAGGAAAGGCCATGCCTAAGTTCCGCTCGCCGCTCCCCAGACGGGGTAGCAGCGATTAGCTACTGTTTCTGGTGTGTAAGCAGTACTACTATATATACATTGTGATTCGGTACAGGTTAATATACGCGATTAGTTACCAGTCCAGTGTTTAATTTAGTAACCCCATCTCCAAGTCGACCCGCGGTTCATTCATGGTCCTTCGAGCCGGATGTGGTCGGGAGTGTTTTTGGTGGTTTCCAGTGGTGGTAGAAATCACCACCCTTCGCGTCGTTACTGGGCAGTGGATCGCTGTCCAGATTAATCCCCTTCAGTGGGTACCAGGTGAAAGGTGCCAGGAGTTGGAGGTGGAACACCGGTTGGTGCAGGGAGCAGCCAGTGGAGCGTGGTGCAGCAATACTGGTGGCAGCAACATCCGGAGGAGCGAGGCAAGGGAGGAGAAGAGGAGCAGACCGTGGACTCATGGGCACCACTTGTGTGGTGCAAGACATCACAACGTGACGTCAGCAGTAGTGTCAGTGAGTGAGTTCGGTGAAAAATCGTGAGTACAATTATTATTTGCAATTTTATTATCAGGAAGAATTTAATTGAAAAGTTCTCAAAAAGTGAAATTTAATTTGAACTTTATTATTATTTGAAGATTAACTTAGTCATTCTTGAGTAGTTTTGGACTTGCAATAATTTTAAGTGAAAAGTGGTTTTGACGGGGAATCCATGCCCGAATTTGAATCCAGGTGACTTTAGTGTAAAGTCTTGTAAAATTTTACTGAATATTTTAATTTAACTTTGTGGTTTCAAATATTTGCTTAGGTTTTTATAGAACATAATTATTAAAAATGGAATCGTTTAATGATCTGCAGGAGGACATTAAAGCTAAAATGCTGAAAGCTAAGACAAATTTTAAGAAGTCCCCTAAAGAGCGATTAACAATTTCATATGTTGAAACCAGGCTTGATAACTTAGAGCAACTATGGAGTTTATTTACAAACACTCATACTAAAATTATAAGCCAAGTCAAAAGGAGTGAGTTGTATAGTTCAGGTTATCATAAAAATTGTGTTTATGACGATGTGGAAGAATTGTACGTCGAATATAAGACTGATTTAAAAGAGATGTTATGTGCATTAAAACCAACGGAACCAGAGGGTAAAGTAAGTTCTGGTAGTCATTGTGAAAGTTCAGCTAGACGTTTCAAGTTGCCTGAAATAAAAATCCCGATGTTTTCAGGTCAATATTCTGAATGGCAGACATTTAGAGACTTGTTTTTAGGACTTGTGCATGAAAACCAGTCTCTGGACGATGCGCAAAGGTTCTATTATCTCAGAGGTCATTTAACGGGGGAAGCTGAACAGTTGTTGCGAAATATTAAAGTATCTTCCGATAGTTATCAAATTGCTTGGGATAAGTTAGATAGTATGTACAACAATAAGCGGTTTTTAGCTAACGGCATCTTGAAACGGTTGCTAAATCAAAAGAATTTAGTGTCTGAATCGGCTTCGGAAATTAAGAAATTAATTAGTACAACGTCAGATTGTTTAGAGTCTATAAAAAACCTAGGTGTAGATGTTTCATCCTGGGACATATTGATTATTTATATCATAAGTGCGAAATTAGATAAAGATACTAGAAAGGCCTGGGAGTTAAAGGTGTCCTCAGATCGAACTGATGAACTATCAACATTTGTACAGTTCTCAGAGTTTTTAATAGGTCGATTCAGAGGTCTGGAAAATTTAGAACCTAAGTTTAATAGTATTGATAAGAAAGTTACTAAATCTTTTCATATTGTTAAAAATGACAAGATCACGTCATGTGCATATTGTGCTGAAGATCATAAAATAACTTTATGCAAAAGGTTCGGTAAAGAGTCTAACGATGCTCGGCGTAATTTTGTACAGGAAAAGAAATTGTGTTTTGTTTGCCTTCATAATAACCACTCTGCAAAATTCTGTAAAAATACTCTTAGATGCCAGGTGTGCAAACGCCGCCACCATACTTTATTACACCCAACAGGTGTTTCTGGGTCTGGTAATGGGGAAAATGGTAGTATTGCTTTCGAGGAAACCTCCTCGGCCGCTGGAAGGTTGAGGAAGGAGGATACAAATAAGTATAATAATGAAGTAACCGTTCAAGCGGAGGGGTCAAGCAACCCTGTAGTCTCATGTCTTTCGACAGGAAGTGGTCAGAAGACTGTACTGTTGACTACAGCTTTGGTTAAAGCTGAGTCGAAAGATGGGACTTATCAAGTAATTAGGGCTTTGCTAGACCAAGGGTCACAGGGATCTTTCGTTACGGAATCCATAGTCCAATATTTAGGACTAAAGAAAAAGCCATCGAGGCACACTGTATTAGGTGTAGGGGGGGACAAAAGCGTAACGTCTAAGTCCACTGTTGTCATTAATTTGAGATCTAGAATAGATCCCAAATTCCAAGTAAGGGTTAATGCTTACGTCCTGAAGTCAGTCACCGCCCTTCTCCCAGCTACGAAAGTAGCGAAGGTAGAATGGGTAGACTTGACCGATGATGATTTAGCTGATCCCGAGTACCACAGACCCAATAAAATTGATATTTTATTGGGTGCTGAGATTTACAGCCAAATCATCCAAGAGGGCATTAAAAGGAATATAAGTGGTACTCTATTAGCGCAAGATACCACATTAGGCTGGATATTATCGGGCGCTTGTGAAGTGGATAATGAGTCAAGTATTCATTCACACATTACCGTGATGCATTCCAGTGTTCAAGCTGATGACAATATGTTGAAAAGATTTTGGGAGTTAGAAGCGGAACCATCTGGAAAACATAAATTACTCACGGAGGATGAAATTAAATGTGAAAACATATTTACAGCTACCACAACGCGGAATAACATAGGTAGATACATAGTGAAACTGCCGCTGCGTGATGCTGACCCGGGCAGCAAAGTTGGCGAGTCTAAGTGTATTGCTGAAAAAAGACTAAAGAGTTTAGAGACAAGGTTAGGAAAGAATAGCAAAACATTACTAGATAAAATCAGGGATGGTAAAAGAACTACAGATGAAGAACTAAGGATAAAAACTGATAAAGTTACAAAGATACTGAGACTAAGCTGGAACTCATGCGATGACTTCTTCCAATACTCGGTGGAACTTCCGCCACTAGCTGCACCTTTATCAAAAATAAAAATTATTTCCGACATAGCCAAGTTGTTTGACCCATTGGTATTATATTAGCCAAAACTTTTATTCAAAAATTATGGTTGGCAGGTTTAGAATGGGATCAAGAAATTCCTAATAATTTAATACATGAATGGGCTACTTACCATCACAACTTATCTTCTTTAGTGGAGGTTAAAATCCCACGATGGCTACATACTGCTACTAACGTAAAGAAGGAACTGCATGGCTTTTCGGATGCTTCCAAAATGGCGTATGCAGCCGTCATTTATCTCAGAGTCGTGGATCACCAAGGCAACATTCACATCTCTTTGGTCACTTCAAAAACGAAGGTGGCACCCATTAGACAAGTTTCTATACCAAGACTAGAACTTTGTGGGGCTGTTCTTCTAGCCAAATTAATGGCTAAAGTAGGAGAAGTAATGGGTATCCAGAAGCATGACTGGCATGCATGGACAGACAGTGAGGTGGCTACTGTGCTGGCTCAAATCGAAGCGTGCCTCAATTCGAGGCCATTATCCTATGTTGAGGATAAAGATAAGGTTGAAATATTAACACCTGGTCATTTTCTGATTGGAGAGCCAGTTGTTTTAGTTCCGGACTCAAATTATGAAGGTTCAACTGTTAGTAGTTTGCAACGCTGGCAACTCCAGCAGAGAATGATGCAGGAGTTTTGGCGACGAATGATTATCTTAATCAATTTCTGCAACGACACAAATGGGCTCATAAAAATCCAGAACCATCTGTTGGCGATATAATACTAGTGAAAGAGGATGACATGCCTCCTGGCAAGTGGTTATTGGGAAGGATTGAGCAAAAGCATAGTGGACCTGACGGAATTACTCGGGTAGTGACTTTACGCACGAAGGCCTCAATTGTTAAAAGGCCGATCTCGAAATTATGTGTATTGCCAGTTGTCCAGTAACCCAATTATTAATGTAAGTTTAATTAAGGTTTCATTTTAGTTGTATTTAATTATAAGTTTGTTTGATTAAATTTACATTGTTCTAACATGTGCTACTAATTTGTAGATACATATTTACTACCGAAGACATATGTGCAGTTTAGTGCTATTGTTGTGGGTGTTGGCTTTGACCCTTTATCGTTGGCATGGTGGGCGGAGTAAGGACATTCTGCATTGTGTCCTTGGTGGGCGGTATGTTCAGGTCAAAAAAGATCATAGCGCCATCACTTGTAATTAAAACATAGTTTAACTTTTCATTCCCTAGATGGCGTTGGCGGAAATTTAGAACTCGCTAACGTTTTGTTACCCTCATTTAGTTAGGTAATTTTGTAGTATTATTTTCTGGTGTGTAAGCAGTACTACTATATCGGTACAGGTTAATATACGCGATTAGTTACCAGTCCAGTGTTTAATTTAGTAACCCCATCTCCAAGTCGACCCGCGGTTCATTCACGTACATAATATTAACTTCGGTTTCGGTCTTCGGATGATGATTTCGATGAAGACCTTCAATTTATTTCTATGCACTTACCATGTTATATCTCCACACACATAAAAAAAATCGGTTTGTTTACATTTTGATTATAATGATATGCGATTATCTCGGAAACGTGTGAACCAATTTACATGATTCAAACGGATAAAATGGTTTTAGACTAAGACCTTTCATTTGACATGAACGTCATCAAAAAAGCTCCACAAACAGCTTGTAGATGGGGTTTCGTCGCCGACAGTCGAGTAGGTAGTCTGATTTTTGAATACATGAAGCAATGAATACAAAAGCGTACCTTGCGCTATTCTTGGAACTTACACAATTATGGTAGGTACTTATCAACATTAAATGATATTTACACTCTCTAGTCTTTGTGTCATACAAAACTGTAGGTATATTGACGTACAAGCTCAATAAGCTCATCGGTAATTTTCAACACGCAGCACGAGTTCGCGTCGTTGAACCGTTGAACGGCGCGCCTGCTGCGCCACGGCCCACGAGCCACGCGGTGTAGAAACACATTTGCCTGGCGTGTCGTGTCGCGCCAGAGCGGTGGAGGGGAGCTATGGCGCAATCGGTAGCGGGCAGTCCGCGCCACGACACTCAAATGTGCCTCTAACCATACTAAATGTATGAAATCGATAGGCTTCTGGCGTGACACGCCACGCAAATGTGTTTCCGCCTTTATATATTTTTGAAATCACCTCTTAAAACCCTTTATTTTGATACACACGATGGGTTTGGAAGAAAAATAAATTGGGCCGCTACAATAATATGGCACCCAATATCCGCCATTTTTACCCGACTGCCGAAGGAGGGTAATGTGTTTATCAGTCTATGTATGTATGTATGTTTATACCTATATGGCGTTCCAGAGACCAAACGCGTTGGCCGATTTTGATGATGCATACGTCATAACCCTGCGAGTGTCAAAAGCTTAGATAACCTACCTCATTGCATAAGCTACATTAAAATTGGACAATAGAAAAATGGCGGCTTTTGGGCGCCATATTGTGGGGGCCCAAATTTTTTTTTTCTTCCAAACCCATCGTGTGGGGTATTAAAATAAAGGGGTTTAAGAGATGATTTCAAAAATATATGAAACCTTTATGTTTAAATGTACCTAATTCAAAAAAAAAAATTACTAAAAAGTTATGAATAAAAAAGTTAAAGTCTTAAAACCCGTTTGCTGGAAAAGCGAACTAAAAAGCCGGAAACAAGAAGAAAATCATGCTGTGCAGTCGGATGATACGTCTGGTTTTGGCCAGCCGTATATTAAAATGTACTCTGTGGGTCAGCCAGCTCACGAATATGAATTAACTTTTTTTTACTCTTTGCGAATGCGCACTTTGCGACAGGCAAGCAACGAATCTTCGCTGTGATTATTATCCGTGAATATTTGCTTTGTATGACCGAGGCTTAAGAGTCATAATTATAAATGTAGACGAGTGGCACGTTAAGCCGTTGGCCCCGGCTGTAATTATTTGGTAGATTCAGACAATCACATTGACGGAAATCCACAACGCGTCTCACGTCCTTTCCTTGCTGAATTAACTTACGCTATAAGGCTAAGAACTCACGGAGCGATTTTCACCCGCGTCCGCCGCGGTTGCGGGCCCGCAGCTTCTGTAGAGTGCAGATATACACGTAAAAAATTAAAGCACATTTCACGACGCGTTTTACGCCCGCAGTCTGCGCGTTTGTTTGCGGGTCCCGCTGCACCGGCGGGCAACTAGTAGAATCGCGCGGGCCGCGGTCACCCGCAGCCTCGGCGGGTTGCGCCCGCGCGCTCTGCGGTCGATTGGCGAGCGATCGCAGTCGCAGCGGCGCAGAGGCGGCGGGCGGCGGGGCGGGGTACAGAAATCGAACGCCATTTTGCACCAGTGACCTGCGGCATCGGACGTGTGCACGTTCGACAAACATAAAATGGATATTGAAGTCGATATTCTTATTACTTTGGTGCAAGAAAGGCCAGTTCTATGGGATAAGAGCTTAGAAGAATATAAGTACAAGAATTTAACGCTCAATGCATGGGAAGAAATATGTGGTATTTTATAAATAAAGATTTTGAAAATTTGGACGAGACAAATAAAAAAGTATAAGGTAAGTATTATATTAAAAGTTTATTTTATAATATAAACTAGTAATTTATTTCGTTAAATTTTTGACAATTGCCAACTTAAGGCTCCACTGTCACTCATAAAATATAAGGCTGCCGGTTAGACTGGAAGACGACCAATTTTTACAAATTCATTTTTAAGAAATAAAAGAAGTTAGTTATTTATAAATTATTTATTGCCTTTATTTTCTCTTTATCATCATCTACTTTATTTACATTAAAATCTTCATCTCCAAGTAATAAAAATTAATTCATACATAATGTACAGTAACAACCTTAAATAAATTAATTTGGTCTTACTTTGTTAAGTTAGTACTGGCCCATTATGCTTGTCCAGAGTGAACTCGACAGGACTAGGGCGGTTGCAGGCACGGTTAGGTGGAAGTAAAACAATAGATGATTGCTTGCTAGCGAGCCCACTCGATCACGACGTGCTAAGTACTCGCCAGTCACATCAGTATAGATGGACCCGTAAGCACCCGGGTAAGCTCTTTTTAATGAGGGTATTTTGACATTATACCCGTGACGGCAATTTTCGTGGTTCAAGAGCAAGTACCTTCTTAAGAATTGATGCGCTCTGGACCCCGTGGTAGTTAATTGAATTTGCACACTTGCATGTAGATTCATCCTAAGCTTCTGCACTTTACCTATCCGAACCGAACTCCTCCTGCGTTCTAGATCCAAATCCGTTCGTCCGAATTCGGAACATTTCCTATTTGAATATAACTCAAATTTGGATCGGATGCAGTGCGTAGCCGCTCTTGAGCCGGCACTACTTAATAAAGTATGATCATAAACATATTTAAGCTATTTATTTAAGATCTTCTATTTTCTTCTCTCCCGCTTCTAGAATTAGCTGTTTATGGTGATCTGAGAGTTTATCGTTCTTAATTGTTGCTGATTTTTCCAAGGCTTGGTTGTACTGGTCGTCCCTGTAAATGACAAAGAAATACGTCAAAAACATAATAAAAAATGTTACTATTATACTACATATTTTAAGTACAGGTTCAGAGTGACGAATGTATCACGGGCGTAGCCAGGGGGAGGGTTTTGGGGGTTCAAACCCCAAGATAACTTATTGCTAATTATTACACTCGATATGTATTTTGGATTCCCTCTCTACCACCCACCGCCATCGCCGCCGTAGATTTTCCGATTGCATTCGATAACCTTCGTATATTTTCGTGCCGTATCGTATTATTTTATATTTTTTTAAATAAAATTTGTAAAACGATAATTGTATTAACGAGCGTCCTCACTGGGAGCATTCGTTCGTGAGCATTTGTAAACAAGCAATCGTAGGCGAGCAACAAATGCTTCTCAGCGAGCCCAGTATTCGCGTTCGAGCATAACTATGAACTGGAGGAATAAACTGGAGGCAACATATCAAATGTAAAAAGCAGGAGCTTCAAGTAAAGTAGTAGGGAGATGGCTGTCAACTGTCAACACGCGAAGTCATACTGTCCGAAAGTTAAAGTGAACTAGTGCTTAAAAATTCGATTTTGTGTTTAGAAACATTCTTAAACTGAACCTTATTTAGTGATTACTGTGCACAATTATTGGTAGCGCAAAGCATTCAGTGATCCATAACAAAAACAGTGATTAAGATTTAAGAGTGACATTTGCAATAAACATCTTTTTCTTCATCCACCTACATTTTCTATTAATTAAACGTCAGATGTCGAAATGTCATTTGACATTTGGAAAATTGTTGCCATTGTAAAAAAATAATTATTAATACAGTGAGTTGCGCAGGGGTGGACGACCAGGTCCCTGTGACAGAAAATGCTACTGGAAAGACTAAAAGAAACTTTGTGCAGCAAGCGTTTCATCCAAGCCTCTTTACTCAAAGACCTAGATCTTCCTCACTTGGGAATAAGTCTATGGCAGACAGTAACACAAAGGAGATAGACTTACCCCCACCACCAGCGATGGCTACAGACAAAGTCGATGACTCCAGCTGTCCTCCCACATGGCAAAGAATACCTACCCAACGCAACCCTAAAAGAAAAAAAGTCTCTAGCAGCCCACCTTCAGCGGAAAGACATAAGAGTCCAGAACAGAACCTGCAGAGCTCTATCAATACCTCCAATAGATACAGCGGACTTCCAGTAGACTTACCTGAATCTATTGAACATATGGAAAGCCAAGCCCATACGAGTATCAAGAAACCAAGTAAACCTCCACCAATCATCTTGTATGGTATTACAGACATCTCAAAACTGACGGAACTGCTGAACAGCTCGGTACCAAGGAGTAGCTACAACTATAAAATAGTGAATAGAGATCATATAAGAATCATGGTGCAGACAAGTGAAGCGTATAAAGACGTCATTGACCTAATTCGAAAGAATGGACTTATAGGCCATACCTTCACTCAAAAAGACAAAAGGTGCTGCAGAATCGTGATCAAAAACCTACACCACACGACACCCAAAGAAGCCATTATAGAGGAAATAGAGAAATCTGGAAATAAAGTCAGAGGTGAAATCATAATGTGCACTCTCAAGAAAAAACAAAAAGCCACTAAATATGATCTTCGTTAATGTAGAACCTGGCCCAAATAACCCAGAGCTTAAGCATATAGAATTTATATATAGTACAAAAGTTAGGATAGAAGATCCACGAAAAACTAATGAAATCCCTCAATGTGCTAGATGTCAACAGTATGGGCACACTAAAAATAACTGCATGCGTCCCTTCCGATGCGTTAAATGTGCAGAAGGACATAGAACCATAGACTGTCCAAAAAAAGATAGAAAAACACCAGCGACCTGCACTTTATGTCTAGGAGACCACCCTGCCAACTATAAGGGCTGCCAAGTGTACAAGGAGATTCGCGCAAGGAAAATTGTGCAGACAAGACAAAAGAAGGCAACTTTGCCAATTATGAAGGATGCCAGAAATAACACAGTCCCATTTGAAATTGACGATTTTCCACCATTGCCGCCAAGTAGACTTGCAAGAACACAACCATCAAACCCACCCACTTCAGATGCCAGAAACATTGCACACTGGAACAAAAAAGAGGAGAACATAAAATCTCAGCAACAAGTTCATTAGAACAAAAAAAGTTATAAATAAAAAAAGTTAAATCAAAAAATCAAAAAACCCGACTGCTTCAAAAGCGAACTAAAAAGACGTAAACAAGGAAAAAAATCATGCTGTGCAGTCGGAGGATACATATTCGCGGGCTGGCTGACCAAAATCTGGTGTATCCTCCGCCTGCACAGCATGATTTTTTTCCTTGTTTACGTCTTTTTAGTTCGCTTTTGAAGCAGTCGGGTTTTTTGATTTTTTCATTTAACTTTTTTTATTTATAAGTTTTTAGTTAAGTTTTTTTCGAATTAGATACATTTAAACATATAAGTGTTATATATTTTTGAAATCACCTCTTAAAACCCTTTATTTTGATACCCCACACACTGGGTTTGGAAGAAAAAAAAAATTTGGGACCCCACAATATGGCGCCCAAAATCCGCCATTTTTCTATTGTCCAATTTTAACGTAGCCTATGACACTTGCAGGGTTAAGACGAATCGATTGACGTATGAATCATCAGAATCGGCCAACGCGTTTGGTCTCTGGAACGCCACATAGGAACAAACATACATACTTACATACATACATACATACATACATACATACATACATACATATATACATACATACATAGACTGATAAACACATTACCCTCCTTCGGCAGTCGGGTAATAATATCTAAACAATCAGAAAAAATAGATATCCTTATACAGCAAATAGGTACCCTAATGGGACTCCTAACGACTCTAGTTGCCCAGTTTAAGAAATGAAATTCCTACGTATTGCAGCATGGAACATAAATGGCTTGCCTCCTAATCAGCATGAAGTGGAAATTTTCATCAGACATAATCAAATAGACATTCTTTTGATCTCGGAGACACATATGACTGATGAAAAAGCCATAATCATCAAAGGATATAATATCTATTACACGAATCACCCTGACGGAACATCACATGCTGGCACTGCTGTTATAGTAAAAGATAGCATCAAACAACACAGTCTCCCAAATTTTAGACAGGCATACCTGCAGGCTACTGTAATATCAATAGACGACTGGCAGGGCCCACTCAACATCGCTGCAGTGTACTCCCCGCCTCGGCATCGTGTTACTGAACAAATGTTCAATGACTTTCTTAACACGCTTGGAGGCAGATATATAGCTGGAGGAGACTGGAACGCCAAACACACCTACTGGGGCTCCAGGCTGACCACAACCAGAGGCAGAGAATTGAAAAGGGCCATAGATTCAAACTCGCTCAACATAGTAACAACAGGGGAGCCAACCTACTGGCCAACTGATCCCAATAAAACACCCGACCTCATCGATTTTTTTATCACGAAAGGAATGTCAGAATTATACACAAAAATCGAATCAAGCCTAGATGGCAATTCCGATCATACACCAGTGATATGTACACTGAGCACCACAGTTATTTGGAAGGAGACTCGAGACACATTGTACAATCGCAAGACTGACTGGGACTCATTCCAGAACTATATAACGGAAAACGCCAACCTGCACCTGCCCCTCAAAACAGAGGAAGATGTAGAAACTGCTGCTTGGTTTACAACCAACCTGATACAAAAGGCTGCTTGGATGTCCACTCCATGCATAAAGTACAGTCGTCAGCAGCAGGATAGCACATTAGAAATACGCGAGATGATAGCTGCAAAACGAAGACTAAGACGACAATGGCATACAAGCAGGAATGCACATGACAAAAGGGCTCTCAACAGGGCACAAAAGATACTGAAGAAAATGTTAGAAGAAAACGAAAATGCTACTCTTCAAGACAAACTGAAGACCTTGTCACCCCATAAACTAGATGATTACTCCCTGTGGAAAATTACAAAAACACTAAAACGGCCACAACACCACATGCCTCCATTGAGACAACCGAATGGAAACTGGGCGAGAACACCAGGAGAAAAAGCCGAGCTCATTGCTGAATTTTTGAAGAATGTTTTCAAGCCAAATGAACCTGACATCATGTACCCCGAATATGAAATTGACCAAGTCCTTGATAGCGATCAGCAAATGTCACTACCTATACGACTATGTACCCCAAGAGATCTATGGAGATCTATTAAAAACCTGAAAAAGAAGAAGGCACCAGGTTTCGATTTGATTACAGCAGAAGTCTTAAACCATCTACCGAGAAAAGGAATTGTTTTGCTTACTATTCTCTTCAACGCAGTGCTGAGACTAAATTATTTCCCGCGCATCTGGAAGATCTCGATTATACATATGGTAGCTAAACCAGGCAAACCACCTAATGAAACTTCTTCATATAGACCTATAAGCCTTCTCCCCATATTGTCTAAACTGTTCGAGAAAATACTACTGCAACGTTTGACACCCATACTTGAGGAGCAGAAGATAATCCCGGTACACCAATTTGGCTTCCGGGCACGCCATGGAACGATAGAACAGGTGCACAGAGTGGTCCACACAATCCGACAGTCACTGGAAAGGAAGGAATACTGCTCAGGTGCCTTTCTTGATATACAACAGGCATTTGATCGAGTTTGGCATAAGGGCCTCCTATGTAAACTAAAAACCTGTTTACCACACGCTGTATACTTGTTGCTCAAGTCTTACCTGGAGGATCGAGTGTGTAGCGTTGTGAGATCTCAACTGAAAATAGTCGAATGATACTAATATCAGAATTAGTCGGTTAATAGTCACATCTCTAAAGACACGGCACAACTCTAACTTGCCGGACTACTGTCACTCGGTCATTTCTATTCCGGTGGCTTAGCGGACAACTTACTTTCAATCCTCACGACTCTGTGTGCCCCGATTTAGGGGCTCATTGTACGGGGTCGACGTACGGGCGTACCGTCCGGCTATGCGCTACCCAAGGACGTAGCGGCGTGCGCAGCCTACCCTGCGCACCCCTAACCGCTACAGTCCCTGCGGCCTACCGCTAAGCCGGCCGTGGTCTACTGCCCCACGTCTGCCACGTGCGTCTGCCTCATTGTACGGGCTGAGGCCTGACGTTCTCCTGCTACTTGCATGCTGCCAACTACCTGCACGCTGCCTACGCCCACCGCCAGGTCCTTTTATCTGACACCTGCGGCTTACCGCCGTGCCAGCCTACGCACGTGGCCCGGTCTTGCCTGCCTACCTGCGGCCTGCCGTCGCGCGAGCCGGTGCCAGCGCAGCCTACCCTGCGCACCCTAGCTGCTGCAGTTCCGGCGACCCTATCGCTGTGCCGGTGCTGACCGGTCCCCGCGTCTACCACGTGCTGCCAAGGGACGGTACCCTCTTACTATTTTATCCGCGTGAGGGAAATTGTTCAGAACTGAGTGGCGCTAGAACCCACGACCTAGCTGTTTCTAATAACCCTAAATATATGTATTAAATTAACAAGCTGTTTTTCTAACTACCTCCTAACTATCAGTTAGCGGCCTGCACAGCTTACCTAGCGCAGACCAAGCCGTTACAGTGGCGCCCAGGCTTTATTTTACTATCCGTCACACAGTTCTGAACCGATACCTATCACGCTTGCTCCTTATACATCGTTGCGGTATAGTATAAGTTTATTGTGTTATTGTCAGTCGTTACTAACAGTCTATTTAGTAATAATGGGAACTCACCCAGTTGATTTCATAAATATACCAGTGATGACATACATGAATCAGGCATTGATGAAAATGTAGTTATCATTGGTGCTGTTTGGTTGTGAATAATAACTTGGTTTTGAAAACAAACAGACTTTTTGGAAAAAGTTCTAACACAAATGATTATATCATAAAGTAATGTTAACAGTAACAAGCTGAATACTGTTAGTTATTCACACATAATACAAATTCTAAGTTGATTAATGGTGAATTCCTATAGTACTGTTACTACTACTGGTACTATTGGTCCTACAACCATGGTACGAAAACGATCATGGCCCTACCCCATTGATTTCTTTTCCCTATACCAATGGCCCTACACCATAGGTAATCTGCAGAGTAGCTAAACTTTGATGTGCGTGAATGATTAGCAACCTAGTTTTAACAGTAAATTGTTCTTAGAAAAATCCAGACCTAAACAGGGGTTTATCTATTTACCCTTGGCTGCTGGGGTCCTAAGCTCCTTTGGTACCTAACTACTAAGCAATAGTTAATCTATTACGTTAAATTGGCGTTGCCATGGAGAATACTGAGGACCCTACAGGGGTGTTACTTTTTATTGGCATAGTAGGTCTCTATGGTAACTACCCTTAACTTTTATGTTGTACTACTCGTCATGTTCAAAATAATAACGAACACCATAAAGACGGCGCCTACAAGAGAGGTGACCGCAACCAGTTTGACAAACAGCCAAACACTTAGACTACATGATACACTAGACGACGATGCCGCTAACTTAGTCACAATATCAACAACCTACCTACCCATCAACCTACCTAACCTACCTACCAACCTACTCACCTGCCCTTCCGATCAACTTGCCTACCCTACTCTATCAACCTAATCACCTGCCCTACAGATCAACCCTACCTTCCTTATCCTACATACCCTATTCACCCTAACCTACCTACATACCCATCTACTTACCAAACCTACTCAACTAGCCAAAGGTGTTACTGGCTGGTTTCTGAACTAGATAGTGGAAGCCGGAAGGTATAGTAAGTTCTAGCGGATTTTATACAGGTAAAATCCTCTCTCTGCAGCCGGGTACTGTAGCGTTGTGAGATCTCAACTGAAAATAGTCGAATGATACTAATATCAGAATTAGTCGGTTAATAGTCACATCTCTAAAGACACGGCACAACTCTAACTTGCCGGACTACTGTCACTCGGTCATTTCTATTCCGGTGGCTTAGCGGACAACTTACTTTCAATCCTCACGACTCTGTGTGCCCCGATTTAGGGGCTCATTGTACGGGGTCGACGTACGGGCGTACCGTCCGGCTATGCGCTACCCAAGGACGTAGCGGCGTGCGCAGCCTACCCTGCGCACCCCTAACCGCTACAGTCCCTGCGGCCTACCGCTAAGCCGGCCGCGGTCTACTGCCCCACGTCTGCCACGTGCGTCTGCCTCATTGTACGGGCTGAGGCCTGACGTTCTCCTGCTACTTGCATGCTGCCAACTACCTGCACGCTGCCTACGCCCACCGCCAGGTCCTTTTATCTGACACCTGCGGCTTACCGCCGTGCCAGCCTACGCACGTGGCCCGGTCTTGCCTGCCTACCTGCGGCCTGCCGTCGCGCGAGCCGGTGCCAGCGCAGCCTACCCTGCGCACCCTAGCTGCTGCAGTTCCGGCGACCCTATCGCTGTGCCGGTGCTGACCGGTCCCCGCGTCTACCACGTGCTGCCAAGGGACGGTACCCTCTTACTATTTTATCCGCGTGAGGGAAATTGTTCAGAACTGAGTGGCGCTAGAACCCACGACCTAGCTGTTTCTAATAACCCTAAATATATGTATTAAATTAACAAGCTGTTTTTCTAACTACCTCCTAACTATCAGTTAGCGGCCTGCACAGCTTACCTAGCGCAGACCAAGCCGTTACAAGTGTTCCAGGTTAAATATGAAGACTGCCTATCATCACTTTACCCAATAGAAGCTGGAGTGCCACAGGGGTCAGTGCTGGGTCCTATCCTGTACACGGTCTACACTGCTGACCTACCCACCTCAATGCAAACTGTAACCGCAACCTATGCTGACGATACTGCAATACTTTCCTGCGATAAAGATCCCATCAAAGCATCCACAAAACTCCAAGAACACCTGGACGTTATTGGATCATGGCTGAAAAAGTGGAGAATCAGGGCTAGTGCTGCCAAGTCTGTCCACATTACATTTGCACTAAGAAGAGGGGACTGCCCAACAGTGACACTTGATGGTAATGCTCTTCCACAGAAAGGTACGGTCAAATACCTAGGTATGCACATAGACAGAAGGCTTACCTGGCGCGAGCACATAAAGGCCAAACGGGATCAGGCAAACAGGAAACTGGCAGACACCTACTGGCTTTTGGGCAGACAGTCATCACTTAGGTTGGAAAATAAACTACTGATCTACAAATGCATTCTAAGACCCATATGGACGTATGGGATGGACGTAAACAAAGCACTAAAAATATTGAGCTGCGCTCCTTGGTTCGCGAAGAATATAGAAGTACATGAGTACTTACAAATGCCTACTATTAAAGAGTTTGTGGAAACGTCATACGAGTCTTATAAGGCTAGACTCAAAAATCACAGAAATGAACTCGCTGCAGCACTACTGGAGTCCTCGGACTCTACCTACAGACTGAAAAGAAAAAGAATAGCGTCAATTTAATTTTGTTGGTAACCATAACGAGATGACGCATCGCAGGATGTGAAGAATCTCGAACTGCCAAATGAAGCCACAACCAATCTGATTATAGCTATGAGGCTGATTGCAGAAAGATAAATAAATTAAAAAAAAAAAAAAAAAAAATGTCGGCAAGTGCGTTCAAGCTGGACAGATTAGGTGGTCGGGATAACTACGCATCGTGGAAATTTGGAGTCAAGACATATTTGGAACAGGAGGAATTATGGGAGTGCGTGGAACCTAACAGTACAAAACCCGTGGACCCCACCAAAGACATCAAGGCTAAATCTAAGTTAATTCTGCTCCTTGATCCAGTAAACTACGTACACATACAGGACTGCAAGACGGCAAGGGAAGTATGGCTCAATTTGGAACGAGCCTTCGACGACAAAGGCCTAAGAAGGAAAGTCGGACTGCTCAAAGACTTAATTAACACAACATTGGATTTAAGTGACTGTGGGCAGAGCACATTGCTCGCAGAACAGATGGCAGTTGGGGCCGAAAAGTGAGTGGCGGCCGCGTACTGGCAGACGCAGCGTTGGAAGGCCTAGCCTATCCCTAGGTTACGCCGACCCGACCGGTTAGGAGCGACGACTCAAGGCTGCGGGCGTCCGGTGGATGCAAAACGAACAGGACCGGTCAGTGTGGTGACTCTTGGGGGAGGCCTATGTCCAGCAGTGTACGTCTTTAGGCTGAAATGATGATATACTTTTCACTATAATTTTGTTTGGCTTATATATCGAAAATCAAAGAGTATTAGCGAATCTTATGTAGGACTCTTTTGTGCACAATTGTACAAGGAATAAACTTGCTCTGAGCACAAATAGCAGTAAAATTAAAACCATGGAAATTAAGCAAAACTGATTTTTGTGCTCTTTGACAGCCCATTTTTCGCTCCTTTGTGAATTTTATGGACTTTTGAGGCAACGTTACTGCTACCATAGTGAACATAATTCCGGTGAAAGTTAGTGAAAGCACTTAAATATATAAGACCCATATGGACGTATGGTTTAGAACTCTGGGGTTCGGCAAGCCAATCAAACATGGAGATACTACAGCGCTTCCAAAACAAAGCACTAAAAATATTGAGCTGCGCTCCTTGGTTCACGAAGAATATAGAAGTACATGAGTACTTACAAATGCCTACTATTAAAGAGTTTGTGGAAACGTCATACGAGTCTTATAAGGCTAGACTCAAAAATCACAGAAATGAACTCGCTGCAGCACTACTGGAGTCCTCGGACTCTACCTACAGACTGAAAAGAAAAAGAATAGCGTCAATTTAATTTTGTTGGTAACCATAACGAGATGACGCATCGCAGGATGTGAAGAATCTCGAACTGCCAAATGAAGCCACAACCAATCTGATTATAGCTATGAGGCTGATTGCAGAAAGATAAATAAATTAAAAAAAAAAAAAAAGTAAAGTACAACAGCCTAGGCATACTGTATGCTAGGAAGGAACTCGAGACTCTCTTTGGACAACAAACTGCTTATATACAAAGTCATCCTAAAGCGCATTTGGACATACGGTCTGCAACTATGTGGCAGTGCAAGCGACTCTAACATAAATATACTTCAGCACCAACAGAACAAGATCCTAAGAACAATCGCAAAAGTACCATGGTAGTACCAACAATGAACTTCACGAGCACCTTGAAATGAAGACAACCAAAGAGGAAATACGGTGTTTGGCAGCTAAATACAAAGAGCGGTTAATCCATCACCCTAACGAACTTGCTCGCCAACTCACCATGGACCACTAGAGCTACAAGAGCGGCAGTAGCTCTGGGCAGCAGATGAGTTGATGCTTGCAATGGGAAGCCACTCAGCATGACAGCATCACAGAACAGATTTGCTCATAGTCTTAGGGCTGATTGCAAATACACAAAGAAAAAAAACCACAGATGTGTCCCGGTCTGACAAAATAAATAAATGGTCACGTTAGGGATGCTACATACATTTTGTCCTAAATAATTGAATACTTTAGAGTCTAATCAAACAACTTACCTAGCTTCTTTGAGTTTATATAAAACTTTCCTAATATCTTGCATATTGATACCAGTTGCTTTCAATATTCCTATTATTAACAGTCCAGCAGCAGTACTTAACACAGTTCCTGCAAACACAGAATATGGTACTTGTTATTAACGGTTTAAGTTTGTCACACAGGATAGTTAGTAGGATAGTAGCATAACATGTCTCTGAAGTTGGCTCTGCCAACCATTGCACAAGAAACAGTTTGTCATCGACTATACTGCATAGAGTAAGCGAGATAGGACGATGCGGCAAACGTAAGCGAGTGAAAGAGACAGTTATACAATGCTATCTTCACCTTCAACATTGACACAAAAAAACTACTGCGCAGGGTCTTGCAACCAATTCAGAGACACAATGATCCGCTGTGAGTATTATACTTAAGTTTGGCACTTCTTCATATATATGAAGAATTGCCAAACTTAAGTGGCTGTGGGCAGGACACTTTGCTCGCAGTACGGATTGCCGATGGGGCAGAAAGGTTCTGTTTGGCGACCGCGAACCGGGAGACGTTGCGTTAGAAGGCCTCCCACCAGGTGGACCGATGATCTGGTGAAGATTGCAGGGATCCACTGGATGCGAGACGCACGGGACCGATCAAAGTGGCGACGCTTAGGGGAGGCCTATGTCCAGCAGTGGACGTCTTTCGGTTGATATGATGATGATGCCTTTATCTGAAGAGTTAGGCAAAAGTGCACCTATTGTGCACCAGTTATGTTTAAGCCTCATATGTGAGCCTTTTGCCAACAACCCGGGCATCGAGTCCAGGACCTCCGGCTCAGCAGCAGCACTTGCGTCCACTAGACCAACAAAAGCAGTTCACGAGACAGGATACTTTGTGAAATAAACATGAATGAAAGTAAAGACACGGGGCCCCTTAACTTTTATTAACCAATTCTTAGTAGTACAAGTGTGGTGTGCCTTCTCTGAATTTGAAGAGCCTTGACATGGGGCAGTAACATGTATTATTAATAGTGGGTACTAGAACTTTTTTATTCCACTCAGAGAGCTTTGCAACCAAAAGCTATTCATCAGTGAAACTAACTAGATATAATTTGAAATGAGCTTAGCATAGTGTTACATACCTAAACCAGCTCCAACTAATATAGCTGCTAATCCCATATCAATCTTGTATAGTGCGCCGGTAAGAGCTCCGGCAGATACAAATTCAATTAAAGATGTGTCTCCTCGGTACACTGACACTGTTGTTGACACCAAACTGAAAAAGTGTTGATAAAATTTACTACATAGGTGTAGACCGTTTCACTATCCTTATGTTTGTGGAAGTCTGCAGCCCGGCGAGCACGGCCTACTGTGACATCGCTTAAGTCACACTTTTAATCACAGTTTGGGCGATAAACCCATTTTGTCTTAAATGATAGCACTGAGCCTTGAGATATTTTCTTGACTTGTGGCATAACTTCGTGAGCGTCAAAATGGAGGGACCAAACCTCAAATGTCTGTCATACATAGTTATACATATATAAACAAATAATACCATTAATCTACCATTTCCTACCTTTGCTATAATTTTAGCTACCTCATCATATACATAATATTTCAACAAAATGCTTGGTCCCTCCATCATGATATCAAGATGGAGGGACCAAACTGACAGACTACTCCCTGGAATGTTCTACCTACTTAGTGTCATAATACCTTAATTCTACCTTAATATTATTGATTTTGGCTGCCCGAAACATATATCGTTTTAAAGATATCGATTATATAAGGTCCCTCCAAATTGACGATTTAATTGTTTAGTGTAACAGGTAAATGGGCGGTTTATTTTCGATCTTCGAAGGATAAGTATTTAGTACCTATTTACTACCTTCTAATCGTGCAAAATTTCTTACTTTAAAGTTTATTTTAACGAGCCAAAAAAAAATAAAGAAATAAGTAGGTACAACGTACAATTTTTAATAGTAGTAGGGGCATGCACCCGGTTCTACCCGGTTCCGGAAGAACCGGATATACGCAGTTCTATTAAGTTATTTTCAGAATCGGTTCCGGATGGAAAAAACGAAAATGGTTCACATTATTTCTTCGAATCAAAATACGCGTTATAGTCCATTAATTAAAGACATTTGCTGCGGAAAAAATCCTAGTTAAGTACTTTCACCGGAATTATGTTCACTATGGTAGCAGTAACGTTGCCTCAAAAGTCCATAAAATTCACAAAGGAGCGAAAAATGGGCTGTCAAAGAGCACAAAAATCAGTTTTGCTTAATTTCCATGGTTTTAATTTTACTGCTATTTGTGCTCAGAGCAAGTTTATTCCTTGTACAATTGTGCACAAAAGAGTCCTACATAAGATTCGCTAATACTCTTTGATTTTCGATATATAAGCCAAACAAAATTATAGTGAAAAGTATATCATCATTTCAGCCTAAAGACGTACACTGCTGGACATAGGCCTCCCCCAAGAGTCACCACACTGACCGGTCCTGTTCGTTTTGCATCCACCGGACGCCCGCAGCCTTGAGTCGTCGCTCCTAACCGGTCGGGTCGGCGTAACCTAGGGATAGGCTAGGCCTTCCAACGCTGCGTCTGCCAGTACGCGGCCGCCACTCACTTTTCGGCCCCAACTGCCATCTGTTCTGCGAGCAATGTGCTCTGCCCACAGTCACTTAAATATGGCCATTATTCGGGCTATGTCGGTAACCTTGGTTCTTTTGCAGATGACTTAATTTCTAATTCGATCACGCAAGGCAACTCTGAGCATAGCCCGCTCCATTTACACTTTGTGTGACTTTAAGCCTTCTGATGAGACCCATTGTGAGCAAACGTCTCTGTCCCGTAAGTAATCACTGGCAACACACACTGGTCATAGAATTCCGTCTTGAGATATTGTAGTAAGTTGGACGAGGAGACACCGCGCAACTTCCCGAACGCTGCCCAGCCGAGTCGGATTCGATGGTTGATCTCTTTCTCGAAGTTGGACCTACCTAACTGGACCGTTTGTCCCAGGTAGACATAATCGTCCACAACCACGAGTGTAGTCTCCAACTTTGATAGGAGTGGGTGCAACATGGGCATTCAACATCACCTTGGTTTTGTCCATGTTAATTTTTAGACCCACTCTTTCGGAAGCTCTACTGAGGTCCTCGAACATTGTACTGAGGTCCTCAATGGGCTCAGCCATGACCATTATATCGTCGGCATACCGAAGGTGAGTGATGTTCTCGCCATTGACGTTGATCTCCAGTCCAGAACCTTGAATACACCCTCCAGTGCAGCAGAGAACAGTTTCGGAGATATTACGTCTCCCTGTCTCACACCTCGCTGCAGAAGGATAGGCTCCGAAGTCAGACTGTCAAAGTGGTGTTTTTTATACAAACACTTCAGCACCTCGACGTACCGGTAGTTTATGATTTGGCACCGTTGAAAAGGCTGCAGTACAGCCCAAGTCTCGATCGAATCGAAGGTTTTCTCGTAGTCCACAAACGCTAAACAAAGAAACAGGTTATACTCTTCGGTCTCCTGTATCACCTGCCGTAGCGTATATATGTGGTCTACGGTGCTCAAGCCTTTTCGGAAACTGGCTTGTTCGGAAGGCTGGCAATCGTTAAAACAGCACGCAAGGCGATTCGTGATGACTCTTGAAAACATCATGTAGACATGACTAAGAAGTGAGATGGGTCTATAATCCCTCAATCGGGAATTGTCGCCCTTCGTGAAGAAGAGTACCACCACACTCTTGACATTGGTTTATTTTATTAATTTGGTATGATATTTTATGATTTAAGTTTCATATCTGACATTTGTTTTTTTACTTACCTGACATTTTATGATTCCTGGGGGGTGACCATAAGCTCTTAGAGTAAGGTTATTTTGAGATCGAGTAAGTGACAGATGTATACACGTCATATACATCTGTCCCTTAAACACACTCAAAATAACCTTACTCTAAGAGCTTATGGTCACCCCCAGAATTTATTTTTGTTCGTTTTGACTTTATTTTAATACTAGCTGACCCGGCAAACTTTGTTTTGCCATAAAAAGACCAAACATTTATCTACCCTACCCTACCCTACACTACCCTACCCTACCTTCCCTACCCTACCCTACACTACCCTACCCGACCCTACACTACCCTACCCTACCCTATACTACCTTCCCTACCCTACCCTACACTACACTTCCCTACACTACCCTACTCTACACTACCCTACCCTATCCTACACTACCCTACCCTAAACTACCCTACACTACACTACCCTACCCTACCATACTATACCCTACCCTACCCTACACTACCCTACACTACCCTACCCTACACAAAGCAAAAATACCTTATACAATAGCAATAAAGCTCAAATTGACTCTACGTTTTAGCTTTGAAAAACTTTTGTATGAGAAAAAGAAAAGGGCTGTTTTTATTTTTTTTCCGGCAATTATTAGAATTTTCCTCCCCGTAAAAACCATCTTTGAACTTCAACAAACATTAAAAAAAAAGAATTGGCCAAATTAGTCCAGGCGTTGAGTTATGCGCTTACCAACACATTTTGCGATTCATTTTTATATTATAGATATGAATCTGGTTTTTTTTCCTTTTAAGCTAAATTAGATATTTTTTTTGTATTTTTTTTTTTACCTTTTCATGTTTTGATTTCTTAATATTTTAGAATATATTTGTACGCCTCACTAGGCAAAACATGTCAGCACAAAAAATAAAAATGGATGCATCCTGCATGCCTATCGAATGTGAACTTTTTTATCTTTTATTTTTTTACCCCTGCACCATTTCTGTGGCGTTTTCATTTCAAGCATGACGGAATTAAACAGCTTCTGAAGGGCCTTAAGTACCGGTTTTCCACCCGCCTTCTGGAATTCGGCCGTAATTTCGTCTTCAGCCGGGCGCCTTGTTAAGTTCTTTCAGAGCCATCCTAATCTCGTGAGGCTGACATCCGGGACAGTCTAAAATATTTTATGCCATATTCCTAGTGATAATTGCTTATCCTGTCAAATTATCTATGATTTATTCCAAAAGTAAATAAAAACAAAAAAAAAACAGCCGGCACAGGGGGAACTGGTTCACCCGGTTCTAACTGCTTGCCAGACCAGTTTCTGAAAAACCTGGAACCGGATGCGGTTCTGCATGCCCAGTAGCATTAATAAAAGTATTTTTTTTTTAAATAAGAATAGCAAAAAAATATCTGAAAATAACTTAATAGAACCGCGTATACCCGGTTCTTCCGGAACCGGGTAGAACCGGGTGCATGCCCCTACTACTATAAAAAATTGTACGTTGTACCTAATTATTTCTTTTTTTTTTTGGCTCGTTAAAATAAACTTTAAAGTAATAAATTTTGCACGATTAGAAGGTAGTAAATAGGTACTAAATACTTATCCTTCGAAGATCGAAAATAAACCGACCATTTACCTGTTACACTAAACAATTAAATCGTCAATTTGGAGGGACCAACTTATATAATCGATATCTTTAAAACGATATATGTTTCGGGCAGCCAAAATCAATAATATTAAGGTAGAATTAAGGTATTATAACACTAAGTAGGTAGAACATTCCAGAGAGTAGTCTATCAGTTTGGTCCCTCCATCTTGATATCATGATGGAGGGACCAAGCATTTTGTTGAAATATTATGTATATGATGAGGTAGCTAAAATTATAGCAAAGGTAGGAAATAGTAGATTAATGGTATTATTTGTTTATATATGTATGACAGACATTTGAGGTTTGGTCCCTCCATTTTGACGCTCACCATAACTTCTTGACGTTTATTTTTTTCTTTGTCGGCAATATTCCAATTTTATTGCAGTTTCGGTTTAACCTTGGCCATAAAACCATTTAGGTTCTGAGAAGCATAGCCCTACGACGCTCTGTTGCCGAATTATGGGCCTCCATATCTTATTTTATTTTGCATAAAACGCTCTATATTCCCAAAATAGTATCTTGCAAACGGTATGTCCCAGGCAAAAAATAACCAAAATTTAGCCCCCCCCTTTGCATCCCAACATGAATTTATAAGTTTTTTTTCACATTGCTTTGTTTTCGACTTGAACTACGGTCATGACAAGTTAAGATAAAATATGTCATGTCTTACAATTTGTCTTAAATGCTAGCACGGGACAACCATGTGACATAGTTTACAGGCGCGAGATGCCTTTCTTGTTGTTGACTTCATAGTGCGACATAATCTGAATAGGCGAACAAATAAAATAATACGTAAAAAAGTGTGCCGTTCATACAGATGAACAATTTTTTAATTTTGTTAGGCACAAATTAAATTTGACCCACGACTATAGACTTATGCACACTTTATTTTTCTTTATTTGTTTGCTAAAATAATAAGTGTTTTTTAAAAAGCTATAATTATTGTGTAAATTTTAATAATTACTTAAAAAATATAATAGCTTGGACCCTGTTCCCAATACCGGTGGGCCCCTATTTTTTTATATTTTAAATGTTTTTGGGGGTTTTATTTAAGAAATATTTAAAAATGCAGAAAGTAAGAAGAATATGGTATAAAAGAAAATAATTAAAAAAAAAAAATATCCAAATAAAAATAATAATTAAAAATAAGAATAAACAACAAAAATTACAATTATAAAAAAGTAATAATATAAAATTAATTAATTATCCTGTAACATTTCAATTAACTAATAAGCATTGATCACCACACACACAAAATAAATTTATTGCCATTTGGTGCAGTAATTAGAACGAAAATATATTTTTTTCAACTTTAAAATTTTATCACCACCTCCGAACGAAAGTGATACATTTTTCTAAATCGTCTGTCAAAATTTGACATTTGTGACAAAATGGGTGCGCCCGTATAAGCAATTAAGACCCGATGAGTCCCAAATAAATGTCAAGAAATTTTCTCATGCCACCGGTGCTATTATTTAAGACAAAATGGCTTTATTGCCCAAACTGCAATGAAAAGTGTGACTCTAGCCATGTCACAGTAGGCCGTACTCGCCGGGCAGCAACAAGAAAGGCATGTTGTGCCTTTAAAATATGTCACATGTTTGACCCGTGCTAGCATTTAAGACAAATTGTAAGACATGACATAATTTATCATGTCTTGTCACAAATGTCTTGCGTACGCCTATGCTCACTAGGCAGGACATTATAAATTTTGAAAAAAATACAGTTTCATCCTGACATGATTTTTTATGCAGCTTATTATATTTTCCCACTATCGAAAACTAGCTATAATTGAAGTGATTGACATAATGATAAGCAATGATTACCTTTTTTAAGTAGGGATACATCTTTACTTCCTTACCTAAACACTCCTGTGAAGAAACACAGTCTCCAGCCCCACTTATAAGCTCCTTTTGCAAAGGCTACCGTTACATAATCTTGTAATCTTTTCTGGAATCAAAGATATCAATTGTGTAAAGCAAATAAAACTGACATCGTCTTTGAAATTAATTAGATTCACAGGCCTTCTTGAAATTATATTAAAATAGATGTCAATGAATAAAACCACTTTAAAAACAGATTTTAGTGAAGTTTTTAGTAAGCCATGACATTTATAGATATATTACCTTAGCTTCTGCAGTAGATTTAAATATAGTTGCTTGGTTATTTTCTATGAAATTCAAGTATGCAACTCTGGAGCTGACAAATCCTCCCATACAAGCACCGATGAAGGCTCCACATAATGATGACTGCAGTACTGTATTGAGTTCCTCAGTTAATTCTTCATTTTCACTGAAATTGAGAATGCATTGCTTTTTGATTTCCTTCTTTAGTTCATATTAATATATTGAAAAGAGGTTAGGAACTTTAATTTCTATAATATAACCTTATGCTAGGGTCTCTGAATTTGTATCAAGTTTTTCAAATATAGAGAATTGCATAGTTTAATTTATATTTTACTGGATTTGTGGAAATATACTTCAGAAAAACAACACTGTCAGGAATGTAAACAAGGATTTGTGGTGTTTGCTGACTTACTTTCCAGTATACATTAGTTTCACTCGTTCCCAACCAGTTTGAGGTCCAGTAGTGTTTGGTCGATTGAGTAAATCATGATCATATGGACTAGTACCTCTGGTAAATAAAGAAATCGAGATAGAAGGAGCTAATCTAAACACTGTCCGAAACATTGTGAAGGACAGATTATTATTATTAGGCTACGGACATCACAGGTTTTATGTTTAAAAAATCTTACATAAATTAGTTTATAAAAGTAATAGTTATTTTCTTGAAAATAATTTTTCACATTTCAAGCTACAAGAAAATCTTGACTCCGGCGATGACATTCACTAATCACTATTTTCCCGGCGTACGCAATGTTATTGACATTAAATTGACTTTGTCATTTTGAAGTTGCATTCATAGTTCAGAAATGAAACTTTGAAAAAAACCATCTCTTTCACTTCAACTGGTTTACAGGCCGACCAACTTGTCTGTGAAACGGACGTTTTTGGAACTTACATTTTGAATGGGACATAAGATCGGTTTTTGTTTATTTTTTGGTGAAGTGGTGACGAACAGCGCCACTCATAATTCACAGTTAAGTTGGTCGGGCTGTACTCGGCTATTCTAGTGTGACAATTTCGCTTCAAAAACTAGAAAGGCTATAGGGCGTAGACAGAGAAAGCTAACCTTGGTTTCTCTGTCTACGCCATAGGGTCGTTATGGGCCGAACGAAACTCTAGAAAGCGGTTTTTTCTTTTTCACTGGATGGATGACATTATTCTCTAAGTTTAGAAACTCTGTGATTTTACTAGATTTTAGGGCCTCTAAAACTTTATTAGAGAGTTTACAGGTATTTTTTGACTAAAAGCAAATTAGTTTCATTTTTTGTTGTTATCGTTAGAGGTTTCGACGTCCCGCTACGAAGCGAGTCGGCCAGTCGGCCTAGTCTGTGGTCGGCCTGTTACGGCCTGCTGGCTGCCATTCCACTATCCCAGATCCCAGTTTTAACATTTATAATTATTTATCTAACATAAAACATGTTTTTTTGCTATGGAGATATTTTGATGATTTTGGTCTCAAACAAAAGGTTTTTCAACCATTTTATCCGTTTAAATTAAGTAAATCGGTAGGTATACGCATTTATGAGATATTCGCTAATCAGTGGAGTGAATAGAGACGCGCGTAAGCGCCCTTGCAGGTCGCGACAGGCATCATCGCGCCGCCACGCCGCGCCTTTGAACTTACCGAATCCCAATGGATTGGACGGGCTTCGACCGCAACCATTGTTTTTGTTTTATTATTTTAAATACTTATCGTGCATGAAAATGACACTAATTTACTATGCCGATTTTTCATGCATTATGATAATGATTAAGTAAACTCTAATGATTGTAAGTAATATTTTTTTTAAGCGTTTGTAGCTTGGAAAAACAAAATAATAAAAATCTTAAAATTGCATGGCCTAATTTGGCACAAATTTATTTAATAGGCATATGTGTGTAAGTGATCTGAGAAAGGAAATATTTATTTCATTAATTGTAATTTTCTTTTAAGCACTATTTTTACATAGTGACCCTATGTCAGTTTGCACTGGGCAAATATGACACAAATCGGGTTTGCACGTTTGCACACTCCACAGGCTATCCTAATAAGATGCCATAATTATTTTAAACTTTAAATAATTTTTGCCAGTTTTGATTTGAGTTAAAAGGATCAATCACAAATCATCGAAAATGCAAGTAACAGATGTGACACAAAACGCAATAATAAGCTACTTAATTACGACTGTATCCACAGGCAAGAAATAAGCAACTTTAGAATTTTTTAAACTTATGACATCAAAATAGGCCAGCGCTATCGGTCTATACAGGCTTTATCGGACGCTTCGGTTCACACAGCGTATTCAGCATTTACTGAGGGGTGGGGCAAAAGTAAGGAAATTAAAAAAAAAATAGAATTCATAAAAATCCACCTGGACCAAGTCTGTCGGGACCGAGGGTGGCAGAAATAAACAGGGCCTTGGAACCGGTACGCAGACAATCAAAAATGTCGAATGAGAGAGCGATTCGCTCGCGTGATGAAAATTTCTGTTCCCATTTAGTAGTCTTTTCTCTTCAACAGTAAACTTTTAGTTACGAGTCAGAGTGAAGGGTGGGTCGCCCATGATGCGTTCCAGGCTTGCCTTCTCTGGCCCAATAAAATACCAAGAAAGACAAGTTGTTTCAAGTCAGAATATTAAAATTAAAAGATTTAATTTTTACTCACAAGCACTTTAATTGAAGTTAAAGCATACATCGGAATAACCGGTAACCATGATCGTTTGTCACTTGTCGTTTGTGACTTAAGCCGTTTAATGCTTAATTCGCCTCAATTAGGTCAAATCCTCCGTTAGGTAAATTCGCGAAATAAGGATTAGGTAGGATTGATTCAACTTTTCAAAACACTGAATAGAAACACTTCACATGATCATCATCATATCATCCGAAAAACGTCCACTGCTGGACATAGGCTTCCTCCAAGCGTCGCCACATTGAACGGTCTCGTGCGTCGCGCATCCAGCGGTTCCCCGCAACCATCATCAGGTCATCGGTCCACCTGGTGGGAGGCCTTCCAAAACAAAAGGTCTTCCGGTTCGCGGTCGCCACTTCGAACTTTTCTGCCCCATCGGCCATCCGTTCTGCGAGCAATGTGCCCTGGCCACTGACACTTAAGTTTGGCAATTCTTCGGGCTATGTCCGTGTCTCTGGTTCTCTTGCGGATTTCTAGGTACATTTCTGTACGATCACGCAAGGAAACTCCGAGCATAGCCCTCTCCATTGACCTTTGGGTGACTGTTAGCTTTCTGATGGTAGGTTTTATGCTGTGTATTAGGACTTTTGGAAATAACAACGCAGAGTTCACACATGGAATTTTATTTAGGTGAAAAAACGATAAACAAAATTACAATCTTTCATGGCGTTCAGTTGCAGAGAGAGTTGCCAGCGTAACAACTTAAAATTAACTTTTAATCAAATATTAAGTGTTGCCACTTATTGCAGCATCTTTAACACACCCCCTCAACACTTAATTTTTTGATTAAGTACTTATCCCAATACAGCTCTATATGTATAGCACTTAACAACATCAAAGATAGCTTTCCCTTAATAACAAAATGGACACATTGGCATTAACACAAATACAAACCCCTTATTAAGTTAACTTTTACTTACATATCACCCCCTCAATGTAAAAACTATTTTAAAACCTTACTTCTAAGTTTAACATACAACTGTCTACTCAATGTCTTAGTAAACATATCTCCAAGATTATCAGTACTACTAACATAGGATAAACTTATATAACCGTCATTTAATTTTTCTACAATAAAGTGATATTTTATATCAATGTGTTTAAGCCTCTTATTACTGAAATTGTTTTCTGCTATTTTGATTACACTCTGGTTATCCTCATAAATTTTTACTTCCAATTTAAATCCAAAATCTAATAACAAATTTCTTAACCAATATGACTCAACAATACCTAAACACAGTGCTACATATTCTGCCTCAGTGGATGATAATGATACACATAATTGTTTTTTAGTACACCAAGATATTACACAATCAAATACCTTAAATATGTATCCGGAAGTAGATTTCCTATCCTTTGTGTCTCCACCCCAATCAGCATCAACATAAGCCTCCAATTTATCATTACCATTACATTCAAACACCAATGACAAGTTTACTGTGCCTTTCACATATCTCAGCACACGCAGTAAACATTTCAATAGCAACATACTGGCACAGTGCTGATATCTACTCAAGAAACCAATTGCAACACACAAATCAGGCCTTGTAGCATTAGAAGCATACAATAAATTGCCAATTATTTGTCTACATTTAAATTCAATTTCTTTATTTTCAGACATTTCCCTTCTTAACAATTCAAACTTAAAATTTTGATCAATAGGTAAGTTACAAGGTTTACAATCAGACATCCCATACTTTCTTAATACTTTTAGCAAATACTCTTTCTGGTTTATAACAGTCTTTCCTTTTTCCACATCCTGCACAATGCTAATCCCTAAATAGTTACAAGCCATACCTAAATCTTTCATAGCAAAGTTCTTGCATAACTTCTCCTTGAACTTTCTGATCTGACTGTCACTATCACTGAAATATAGCAAATCATCGACAAAAATAAGCACATAAATAAAATACTCCTCACAACATTTAAAGTACAAACATGGATCATTCTTTGATTTTAGGAAACCATCACTACACATAAAATCGTTAAACTTTCTGTTCCAATATTTAGGACTTTTCTTCAATCCATATATAGATTTGTTTAATTTACCTATACCGCAATCAGGTAGTTTCATGTACACAGGCTCATCAATGTCACCATAAAGAAAGGCTCCTGTGACATCCATTTGGTATACTGGAAGTTTCTTTCTGATTGCCACAGCCAATAAAGTACGGAGGGTAGTCAAACTAGCAACAGGGGCATAAACTTCTGCACCATCCATATCAGTCTGCTCAAATCCCCTAGCAACTAATCGGGCCTTGTATTGGATTTCTTGGTTAGGATTTTCTTTTATCCTGAAAACCCATTTGCTATTTATTGCCTTTATTCCTTTAGGCAACTCCGCTACTTCAGTCCATGTATTATTTTCTTTTAATGTAGTTATTTCTCTGTTCATGGCTTCTATCCAATTTTCTCTGTCTTTACACTCTATGGCTTCCTTAAAAGTACTGGGTTCATTATGCATGCTTATAAAACCAACCTCATAATCATTCAACCAGTTAGGTACTTTTCTAGAGCGTGTTCTATTTGTATTTTCTGAGTTTCCTGGCATACTTTTTGTTACATTTTGAATTTCTTCATCTTCTTCTAAAATTTCCTCTTGTACATATTCCTCTGTTTGCATCATATTTTCATTTACCGAACAATCTTCAAATTCTACAATTCCTTCCGTATCCGTCTCAGACTGGTATTCTTCATTGTTCAGATTTTCTTCTATATCTAGAGATATACATTCTTCGTCTTGCACTTCTCTTTCAGGTTTATCATGTTTCTTTACAAATGTAACATCTCTAACTATTTCCACAGCATTCTTCTCTGGAAAATAGATCCTGAACCCTTTAGTGTTCTCCCCATAACCTACAAAAATGCCTTTTCTTCCTTTCGCATCAAATTTCCTCCTTTTTTCTTTTGGTATATGTGCAAATACCTCACTACCAAATACATGTAGACCATTTACATCAAACTTCTTGCCTGACCATGACTCAAAAGGTGTTTTTCCTTCTTCTTTGCTATGGTAAGTTCTATTCAGAGTGAACACAACCGTGCTAACTGCCTCAGCCCAGAATACTTTGTCCATTCTTTTTGCATGCAACAAAGTTCTTGCTCCTTCAACTAAGGTCCTCATATCCCTTTCCGCCTTTCCGTTTTGCTCTGGACAATAAGGTACTGTAGTCTCATGTGTCACTCCATGCTCTGCCAATAAAGTCTTCATTTCTGTGTTCACAAATTCTGTACCATTATCACTACGAAGTGTACATACTGTATTGTTAAATGTTTTTGCCTTCCTAATAAATTCTTTGATCTTTTCAACAGTTTCTGACTTGTTAGTTAAGAAATAGACTGTCCTATAGTTTGAGAAATCATCCTTTAACAAAAGAAAATATCTTGACCCTCCTATTGATTTTATTTCCATAGGCCCACACAAATCAGCATGCACCAACTCGCCTGTTTTGCTTGTAATACTTCTACTGCTATCAAATGGTGATCTATGTTGTTTGCCTTGCACACAAGCTATACATGTGTCTATTGATGATTCACTAAAATCAATATTATTTTCTTTCAAAATGCGTTTAACTTCCCTATAATTCTGATGCACTAACCTCTCATGCCACTCACTCAACTCCAGTTTAGCTACATTAGCCTGAAAAAACTCTGTCTTAAAATCCATGACATACAGCTTTGAACTTGTTTCCTTATTAGCAATAGCACATACCATATTATTTTTTGAAAATACACACTTGTCATTTGTCATACTTACTTGAAAACCATTACATACCACACTACCTACAGAAAATAGATTAACCTTCAATTCAGGAACATGCAATACATTATTTATCGAGCAACGGACATATTCATCACCATCAAATGCCATCATATTAATTTTTCCTATACCTATAGCATTTAGTTTTCGTCCATCACCTATAATTACTGCTTTAGGAGTGGATAACCTCTCATATTCACAAAATAATTCCTTTGAATGAGTCATATGGTGACTAGCACCGCTGTCTACCAACCACTTTTCGTCTAATGAACTATCACTTGCGCTAACTAAAACTGTGGACACAAAAGCATTTTCGTTTTTCTTACTATCTTTGTTACTAATATCTTTATCCTTCGTATTATTTTTATTTACTTTACATTGCTCCTTAAAATGACCTGGCTTATTACAGTTAAAACAAACATTTTTAAGCTTGCAATCTTTCTTAAAATGACCTGGCTTATTACATAAAAAACATTTATAATTACCTTTATTTTTGCCTTTCTGACCTTTGGAAAACAATGCTACACTTTCTTCTGACTTATTGCTACACTTATTATTTAGCCGTTCTTCTTCTACTAAGAGCCGTGCCGTCAAATTGTCTAAAGTCTGTTTTTCTTCTGCACACGATTCCCACGCACTAACAAAGTGAGCATACCTCTGTGGAAGTGACATGATGATCTTAGACATTGCCATCTTATCGGTTACAGCTTCTCCGAGTCGACTCAAGATCTGCTGCTGCTCCTGGACCTTGGAAATAAATACCACGACACTCATGTCATCTTCAAATTTCAGGGCAAAAAATCGTTGCTGTTGTAGCATCAGTGTTGTTTCTCCACTTCTTTCATATATACTGTGCAGTCGGCTCCACACCTCACTTGCTGTCTGACATGTAATTACGTGTTGTAAAACTGGTTCAGCCAATCTAGTTACAATTGCGCTCATCGCCTTTAAATCTTTCGCTGCCAACGCCTGCTCGGGCTCCGCTGACACCTGACCGCCATTTTCCGGTTTGACATGCGAACGCGTCGCAACTTCGTATAAACCTTTTTCTCGTAAAATCACAGCCATCTGAAATCGCCAGACGCTCCAGTTTTTCGCTCCCTCCAACCTTACCACGCCTTGTGTTTCCATCGTCTTGATTTCGTAAAAACAAACCGCGTGACGCCAAAAATGCCGGCCGCCACCAAGATGCTTTTTGCTTGTCGATACACACGACCAAGCTCCGTCAATCCAAGACAATCTTCACCTAAATACGGTTACGGGTCTGGGCCCATAACCTATTAGGACTTTTGGAAATAACAACGCAGAGTTCACACATGGAATTTTATTTAGGTGAAAAAACGATAAACAAAATTACAATCTTTCATGGCGTTCAGTTTTTTTTTTTTTTTTTTTTTATATAGATTAACCGGCCTGGATACAAGTCCGTTTAGCCGCGTCTTCACATAAATGTCAATTTTATATACACTTCTGGTTATTTAAGTTCTGTGCTTCAACTTCACTTTGACACTTGCTTCTTGTGTTGTTTTGATTGAATATTTTGAATTATTTTGTTTGAAAACTTTGAAACATGGTGTTGGATGTTGAACTTTGGAGTTTTATTTAAATCTTTTCGACGGAATTTATTATGTAATTAAAGAGTGATTGATACATTTTTGGATTTGAAAGAATATCTTGGAGTCGGCGGGGAACTTCTTCTTCAGTTTCTAGTATATCAGATATCATAACCAATCTCTGAATATTGAAGGATGGACATTCTAAAATAAGGTGCTGTAAATTAGCTTCTTCTTTGTTGCAGTGTGGGCAGACATGGCTATTAATAATTTTAAGTCTATGTAGATGAGCTGGTGTGAGACAATGTCCAAATCGCATTCTGTTAATGATTGAAGTGAATTTTCGGCTATAATAGTTTTGGTGTAAGCGACTGTGGTACCAAGGTTTGGTCGGGAAAGAATTCTGAATACTGGCGTACCATTGACCCTTATCTTGACTTATGTATGTCCAATATTTATTCCAAATGTCTCTTTTCTTTTGTTTTAAGACCGAGAACATATCGGTAAAAGGTATAGTCATATTTTCTGTGTGATCTTCATCCCATTCACCACATGCAGCTCTATCTGCTTCTATATTTCCTAATATTTCTTGATGAGAAGGTACCCATTTAAATAGTATTGATATAGCCTTAATATTAAGTTTAAACAATAAATCTTTAATCTTAAGAATTAAGTAATTTTGTTTGAATGATAAATTGCTTGTTTGAATTGCCATCAATACACTAAGTGAATCTGTGATAAATATGAATTTATTGTGATTGGAGATATTATGAATATATAATAACGCTAGATATATGGCATATGCTTCAGCTGTAAAAATACTACATTCCTCATGAATTTTAAATGATCGTGATTTTTGCTTTTGAGGATCAAAGAATGCTGATTGTACACCTTTTTTGGATTTAGAACCGTCAGTATATATTCTGTATCCTATCAGATTTGCCATTTGTTCTTGAAACTCTTGATTATTTTGTACACTTCTGGTATCTATCTTAATACAATCCAATAATAAGGCTTCAAATGTGTGCATATACATAGGCCAGTTTTCAGTATGATGCATATTATTACATATTATTTTTAATTGTGACACTATGGTACATATATCAGGCAGAGAACCAAATAATACATCTGTTGGGGCAATTTCAAATTCTGGTAGTTGAACTGTTAATTCTTGTGGCAAGAGCAGACTATTTGTAATTAAAGACTTATCAATAGCGTGAGCTTTTATACAATGTTTTCCAGCTAAACTTAACCTTCTTAATACTAAAGGTTCAATGCATGTTTCAATCTCCATTGCATTTATTGGAGTGGAGCACATTGCACCTGATATTATTCGCAAGGCCATATTTTGGATAATATCTAGTTTTTTAAGTATATTAGATTTTGCATTGATGTATGCCAAACAACTATAGTCAAAGTGACTTCGAACAATACTTTTATACAATAGGCTCAATATCTTTGGATCTGATCCCCAGAAAGTTCCAGTTAAGGAACGCAATATATTTAAACCTTTATGAGCATTTTTGCTTATATAATTAATGTGACTTTTAAAATTTAATTCTTCATCTATAATGACTCCTAAAAACTTATTTTCTTTGACAATTGGAATAACTTCATTATTGTAATGTATATTTACATGAGATTTCTTATCACCAATTACTAAACAGGAACTTTTCTCACTATTAATACCTAACTAACTTTAATACATTAGAATAATAATTGTGTAATTGTTCAAGAGAATCATTTAATACTCTATTTATATTATTGACATTTTTATCAGTATAATATAGTAAAATATCATCAGCAAACTGTAAAATTTTAATGTTGGTCTGAATATATTTTAAGATTTGACTTGTATACATATTGTAAAGAATTGAAGATAGACATGCACCCTGCATCAAACCTTTATTTGCTGATACTGGTCCATAAAGGTTGTTATTATGTCTTATGTACAATTTTCGATCTGTGCAAAGATTAAAGATCCATTTTATTAATTTTCCAGGTAATCCCAAGTCTGCTAAAATAAGTGCCAGTATGTGAAGATCTACATTGTCATATGCTCCCTGAACATCAAGGAAAACACAAGCTGTGGTATTTTGAGCTAGTTTGGTCTTCTTCAAATCAGCTATTAATGTTACAAAACTATCAGCAGCACTTTTACCCTTACGAAAACCAAACTGAAATGGAGGTAAGATGGCGTTTTTCTCTACATAATAATCTAATCTAGCTTTTACCATACTTTCTAACAATTTTCCAATACAAGAAGTTAATGAGATAGGTCTATGAGAGTTTGGATCATCTGCAGGTTTATCTGGTTTTAAAATTGGAATTACACATTGTGTTTTCCAAGTTTCAGGTATCAGCTGTTGAGACCATGTTTCATTCAATAATGTTAACAATATTTTTTTCACTGATTCTGGTAATTGTTTTATAACAATATAAGGAAAATCATCTAATCCTGGAGTTGTATCTTTTCTATTATCCAAAGCGAAACAAAACTCATTCCATTCGAAAGCCTTTAAGAAGAAATCAGCTACTTCAGAATCATTGTTTGACTCAAAGATCTTAATTAACTCAATTCCAAAATCTGAGGTCGAAGGTTGGGACAGTTTATTTAAAAATCCTGGTATAAATTCATCTGATTTTAAAGGGGCTACAATGTTAATGCGTTTGAATTTACGAATATACTCCCAGATTTTTGAAACTGATGTATACCTGTTAAATGAGTTACAAAGGTTTTGCCAGCTATTTTTGCAAAACTCTTTTAGAGTTCTTTTTTTGTAGGCATCTGCTTTCTTATATTCAATAAAAGATTCCAACTTGCCATTTTTTCTATATTGAACTAGGGCTTTATGAGCTTTCTGTACAACTTCTGTGCATGTCTCATTCCACCAAGGAGCTGGGACTTTGCTGATATGCCTACCAACTTTCTTTATTGGAATGCATATTTTTTTGAGGGTGTTAATACCTGAACAAAAATCATCGTAAGCTTTAAGTGGATTGTCATTTGAAATTTCAAAGTTAGAAAATATATTTTCAGCCTCTAAACGAAATTTTGACCAATCTGCTTTATTATAGGAAAACTTTTCTATGTTATTATTTATGTAATAGTGTGCTGCTGTGATGGCTAATTCAATAATAGTAGGATAATGGTAACTGCCTAAAGGATCATCATGTACCTTCCACTTGCATAGAGGTGCAATACTGGGACTGACTACAGATATATCAATAGCTGAAGGAGTAAAAAGTGGGCTACTAACTGTTGTTGGACTGCCATCGTTTAAGATGCAAAGATCAAATTCTTCTAATATTTCAAATATATCTTTACCCCTTGATTTTGTTGTATTACAACCAAACGCTATATGGTGGGCATTTAAATCGCCAGCAATTACACACGGGGTGGGCATATTCCTTATCAATTTTGTTAATTTATCCTTTCTAATTCTATTTCCTATATTTTCATTTTCAGGTGGACAGTAAAGACACAGCACTGTAAGCGGACCTAAGTCGGTGTCTACTGACACAGCCACGTTTTGGATGTCTTGATAAAAAAATGTCTTAATCATTTTGAATTTTATGTTATTTTTAATTAAAATACCAACACCTCCATGTTCATTGGCAGCGTTTTTGTTAATGAAATTATAACCTGGAATTTTGAATAACCTGGAAGTTTTTTTAAGCCAAGTTTCATTAACTAAGCAAATATCTATATTATTTTCCATTAAAAACTTTTTCAGCAATGGTTTTTTACTGTTTATGCTTTGAATATTATGTAGGGCTATCCTGAGATTTCCCATTACATTTTGCAATTCTTTAAAAAAGCTTCTTTTATGTGGGAAACAGTGGTAGCTGACTTGGAATTCCCTAGAGAGATTAATGTTTTTACTATTATATTAATTAAATTCTCATCATTGATTATATCTTTTAATTTGCTCATGGGATTACTATTTTGAGCAGATGTGTTCACTCTAGCTGGACGCGGTATATTGTTAATTGTGGTACTCTGAATACTTATGGGAGACTTCCTAGTCATAGAGGCAGATGGAGAGACTGTTGGTGTTGAATGACTCAAGGCTGGAAAATTTGCATTATTTAATTTTGTTATATTTGCATATGATCTTTTGTTAACAATCTTGTTTTGTTTAAAAGGGCAATCCTTAGATATAGCTAAATGTGCTCCCCCACAGTTTATGCATTTTAAAAGAGCATCTTCCTTACATTCTTTATAATTATGAGACCCAGCACACCGTGAACAGACCTGCTCACTTCGACAGGCTTTCGCTACATGATTGAATTTCATGCAACGATAGCACTGCAAGACTAATGGAATATATTCGGATACTTTATATCTCCAGTTATCGAGGTATATGTATTGTGGCAGAGAGGTCCCTACAAATGTTACCGAGATAGTAGTAATGGGTACCATCTCTTCTCCTGACTTCTTTTTAAACCTTCTGACTTCTACTATTTCTTGGTCAGCAGACAATTTATTAAATAGCTCCTCATTACTGCTATCAATGGGAATATACCTTATGACACCAATGCGTTCGACTGATATTGCTGGTATGTAAGCTTTAAGGAAATTTTCAGTTAGGCATTTATTTTTCAAAAAATCGTTTGCAGCAGAAGCTGTTTTGAAAACGAGCATAATTTTATGCTGATTTATTCGACGCTGTTCATGTATGCCCTTTACGTTTTTAAAAATTTTGGAAAAAGATAAGGGGTTTTTGTTTCCGATCTTTTCTTCTTTGGAGACGCCTTCAACATACACTGGAAACTCAGTTCCAGTGCTGTGGTCAGGATAATTACGAGTATATCCCGGTTTCGTAAAATTTGAATACTTCTCACCTATTGGGAGATCCACATCTTCACTTTCGCCCAATTTTCTTTTCCTTTTGGTTTTCGGGTTTGATAAAATAAACTCCCGATCCTCTTCTTCCCCTTCCGACTCCATTTGGCCAAATAAGTGGCTTTTTAATAGCGTTTAATTATATTATTATAATTAATTTAATTTTGGTTTTCAAAAGACGCGCTTTTCGGTTCCCGCCAAAAAACCGAATCCATGGCGTTCAGTTGCAGAGAGAGTTGCCAGCGTAACAACTTAAAATTCACTTTTAATCAAATATTAAGTGTTGCCACTTATTGCAGCATCTTTAACACTGTGCTTCGTAGGGGCGTAGCTCATGTACAGTACGATAAGTCCTGGCCCGTCTAAAGCTAGTGCCAATAGTTGCACATAACATACTTTACGAACCAAATGGCGGTATTTATTTATTTAATATTACAATTACTCTCTGCACTTACAGTGTGATGACGTCACCCAAAACGTACAGAGAGTATGCATTCACGAGTGTACCTACATGCGCGCAAGTTCGCTAAGCCTATGTTCACGCCTCGAATCATCGGTTGTACTGTAAGGAGTTTGCAATCCCTGGATTACTCGTTACTGGCTGAATATAGTTTTAAAGGATCATTTGTATTTAGAATGTTCTGATCTGAACGTCGTTTTCTTTTCAATCTATTATATATTAGTCTATGGTCATCTATAGACAGGCGCCACCTTAGATAAAGTACCTATAGATTTAGCCTTAAAATGAGCTTGATTGATAGAGCGAGATCGCTAATTGGCAGCACCATGTAAATAATAAGGACAAAAGATTATTTTATGTTTTTGTCACCATGGCCGGCTTTTGTTGTTTGTCAAACGCTAATATCATGGCAGGTTTGACAAAGTAACTCGGTCGTGTTTGATTTTTTTGTGATTTCGCGGGATTAAGTGTTTATTGAGACAAGGAATTGGGTTATTTATAGATAATAAGTGTCAGTGCGATGGTGGGTTGAAGTGTTCTAGGCTGTTAAAGCCAAAGTGTTATTGTTATTGTTGTTTCATGTGCGGTCACGCCATGGCTCCATCTATAGGTACTTTATCTAAGGGCGCCACTTACCAGGCGCGTGTGTTTTGATAAATAATGAAAAAAAAGTAACTTTAAAAATCAAAAACCCGACTGCTTAAAAAGCTATAAACAAGAAAAATCTAAGCAGTCGGGTTTTGATTTTTAAATTAACTTTGTCCTGCAGTGGACGTCCTTCGGCTAAAATGATGAATGATGATGAATCAAGTTTAAGTAAAGTTTGTTTTAACATTTACGTCTAAGTTTACAATTATTGTTACCTAGTTAATTAGATAGGTACAGGTTTTTATTTTATTTTATATTTGCCTTGAACTAAAAGATAGTAACGCTAGGCCTAATATAGGTTTATAATGATTAGACGGTTTGTTAAAAATATGTTTGTTAATGTTTGTCACAGATTTTGAGGCAGAAGATTTATGTTTGTTTATATCTATAGTTGATTGTTGGACTGCATTTTTTAAAAAAATAAGGATTTTAATGTATAATTAATTTAACGAAAATTGTGTTCATTTACTGGTTTTATTTCGTTAATTTACTAGAAATGTTCGTTCATTCATTGGGGTTTTAGGGTATTTTGCAATATATTGCTAAATATCTAAGAAATTATACAGGTTGTCATACACCCAACTAAAAAAAATATTTTTCATATAAATCCTTATTACCAAAATGTAGCTTTGCACCGTATGAAAAGCCCTCAGAGGCAACATACTGTAAGATTTTTTTGAAGTTCGAAGATCCCTTAAGTGTTCATTCACTAGAGCACTTACCCTATATTGTTTTTCAATTATGAAACGAGGAAGTTTTGAAGTTAATACCTACACGTTATCATCCTTTATTGGCTATTGTAATTGACCTGTGTTTTAAGAAGAGTAGGCTAATGGGAATTGTAAATAAAATAAAAACTCCATTTTCAACTATATTTTATTATAAAATCACAAAGAATAAATCTAGAATTCAATAGGGTAGTCACTTAGATATTAATATTGTTGTATATATTTATAATTCATATAACTGTTTTACATAATGTAGTTTAGTGAGCACCCAGCCTCTCAGACGGACCGGACGCGTTTCATAAAATTAATTTTCACAAAATAATCATCAAAATATGTTTTTATCTTGAAATATAGCTCGTTAAAGCTTGCCATTTTGATTTTAAACGTGTTTATTAGAGATAAAACATTAGTTAAGTTGAAAGGAAAAATATTATTATATCCCTGTTATTTTTCCCAACGTTTGGTCTTTGGCATATTGAATTAAGACTAATTAATATTGACATGTTCAAATTGTTTCAGCAAGTCTTACTACGATAGTGAACAAAATTAGATGTGCTTCCCAAGAAACTGATGAGATAAACGTTGCTCGAACGATTCTTTACATCTATTTAACTATTTTAACTTTACACACAACCCTTTAATTTGCACACCTTTATTTAATTCTTTTAATGAAACAACTAAAACGACACTATTAAACCAAGAGGAAACCAAGGGAGGTAGAAACAGTAATACTTCCTACGAAGGATTCTCGATAAGTTAGGTAGGTATATAATTAACTAGAGCGACTACTGAAATTAAGGTAGGATATTAACTAGTAAATCTTAAAGTAATGATTATGTTAATCTTTACTATAGATCCTATTAATTTAATTTGTAATTATTAACATAGTCGTGTATAATATTTACATCCTCAGATTAATTTAACACGAGTGTAGCTGCCACTTGCCCGCACACTACGCTCTCGAAACAATTTATTTAATACATTCAATACAATGTCGCTGGTGGGTAATTAAAGTGGCAGGCACACAATAATTTCGCTAATAACTTTTCATTACGGAATGGTTCAGTTCTTTCCACACAGTAGGAATAAGGGACGTGGCACGGACACAAAATAACCGCCTCGGGCGATCAAATGCCACGGGCAGCGCTATAATTTTAATTCACATTATACCCTGTGCGAAATACAATATTCCACTTGATAATATTATATAAAACATAATTATCATTGGCAATATTTTAAGTCCCTTACTCCCTTTACAATTCAACTAAACGACGTGTTTTTATTTCGCCTAAATATTTTTTTCTCGAGTCTGAAGACTCGGTTGGAAAAAGGTAGAGAATTTTTATTCACAAGTTATATAAATATATCGAAGCGTTAATAGATATATTTTAAAATGTAGTCGAGTGTAGATTTCGCCAGGATAGTAATAATTAAGTTCTATAAGTACGAATATGTCTAGAATACCAATTGTGTACTAATGTACATCTTCTCATTATATTGATCCCCTTTAACATTTATAAGTTTTATTTACAATTAGTTTCTTGAAACTTCTTCAGGTGGTCTGAAATAAAGGGATAAAATTATAACCACAGACATTCATGAAAACCGAACTGAATGAAGGCAGTGAGTGAGTGAACTGAACTTTATCTGCTCGTTACTCCCGCTGTCGTATCGTAGACAATTGGTATGGAAATTGAAATTAAAAAAAGGATTGAGGGTAGAAAGGGAAAGGATTGAAAATAAAGAACAAAAAGTATCAATGATAATAATAGTTTAATTATGAAATTAAAAATAAAGAGTGAAATTAACCACACAAAAGGCTTAAAATTAAAAATAATAAGACGACGTCGACCCATGAATATTAAAATCACGCGGTCGCCGTTTCTGAGGTGGAAGGACAGACAACATCAAGCAGAATATTGAGGAGCATGACAGGTATAATAATGCGCCTTAGCCAAAGTTCTATTTACTGATATGTTGGCCTTTATTCATACCATTATGAAATACTAAATACAGCTAATATATGTATGCAGTAGAGATAAATATTATAAAGCGCAATAAAATATAAGCATATTCAGAATGATATGCGCAGATATGTATGGAACACAAGAGATACATACGAAGTACACGATAACGCAGAGTGAAGACGCGCGCACTAACTAGTCTCATCGCGCGCATGGATATCAATTAACACATTCGAAAACAACTGTCACATTTTACAACGCATAACTTTAACTAACAAATTGAAACAATGTTCACTTACAATGAATAAAATTGCATATATTGCGCTTAATAAAACTCTCAAATATAATTTAACTGTAACATTTTCATCAACTTTTCAATAAATGTTAAGATTACTTCAATTACTTTTACCTAAAATAATCTGTATTGACTTTAAATTTGGCATCTCATCCTAAACACTGATCTATTTATTTATTTTTTTAATAATATTACCATTAAAATCTAGATATTTAAAATACTTCTCTAAACACATAAATTCCTATAATTATCTATTAGTCAATACCAATGTTATTGAGAAAACTTTAGGCCTGAAAACGCTACACACACAGTAAATAGTTAACGAGCATGTCTACGAATGTATTGAGCACAAGCATTGACACAGAAACGGATCTATAATATTCACAACGGATCTTTGTGTCTCTGAAGTTGGCTCTGTCAACTATTGCGCAAGAAACAGTCTAACTGCATAGAGTAAGCGAGACAGGACGATGCGCCAAACGAAAGCGATTGAAAGAGACAGTTATACATTGCTATCTTCACTTCCAATATTGACACAAAAATAGCTACTGCACAGGGTCTTGTAGCCAATTTAGAGACACAAAGATCCGTTGTGAATATTATACGACTGCAGCTAACCGGGACAGGCAGACCGCGGGCGCGGCATGTGTGTAGCGTTCTACGCTGAGTACAGTGGATATGTAATCTCCTCTTTGTGATTCTTGTTTTAATTAAATACATAATAATAATACAATTATTATTAAAATTACAAATGCGATTACCGCCTTTCTCGCGTCACTCGACCACCAGTCCTCACCATTTCAAAACACAGACACAGAATCCTGCGCCGTATAGAAAAACATTTTCAAAAACGTGCAAAATATCACCACACCCTGGTCACCTAACATTATCTAAACCAAATAACTACTTTTACGTTCTTATTATATGTAGGTACTGATTAATACAATTGTATGATTAAATTTTTCTATTAAACCTTACATCGTAATGACAATCTAATATTTTTTTTCAGTTTAATCATCTTACTAAGCTCTATCTTTATTTTACGTGATATATATTATACATTTGATAATAGTGTAAATATGTGATTTTTTTATAACTTCACAAATGTTTTCTAAAATAAAAGATTATTTTTTGCTTTTTTTTTGCGATTATTTTTCATGATGGGATATGTTTAAATTAATGGAATAGTTAAGACTGCCTGATGTGGTATAATCGCATGCTTTTTGGGACCTGCGTCCTGTAGGTCGCGGTGTTATTCGTGATTCATGCTATGTACACCTCGTACTGTAACGGTTTTATTATCCTACAATATACATTCCCATTTTCTATCCTAATTGAATACCGACCGTGGCATTTTCGAGATATGTAATGCATTGATTGATAAATGACTTATAATATTAATTAACATGCCAGCCGGCTCGCGATGGCAGCAGTATATACTCGTCATATTCAGGTATCTGTTTCATCTGTTGCCGAATCACAAAATCTGGACGTGTAACTGAACACTTCAACTGGTCCTAACGGCATCGCGGTATCCCTCTACCAACAAATTCGTTACCATACACAATCTTTTTACAAAAGCTTTCCTACCAGACTTTAAATATTTGAGACGAATTCATAAGATTTTTGATAACGTAATCACTTAATTCACAAACTTAATCTCTTTTGCATTGGACTAGACATATTTTTTTTTTATTAATTTAAGAAGGCAAAGACGTGTGAAATCCAATCGAGGGCTTGGCGAAGTCCGAAGTGTGAGAAGCTTAACACATCGTGAGTGGGAGCGTGTCTATATACAAAACGAAGTTCGAGAAGGACAGTTCATTAACTAAAATACTGTTGCATGAAGTTATTGTGACCTAGTGTAAATACTGTTGATTAAATATGTCGTAGAGCAAAATCAGATCTGGCTAATACTTGATAGACCGTCGCTGCAACTACACTGCAGTGTGGCAATGCATAGCAATAGTGAAAATTATTCTAAAATATTATGTTCGCGACGGTTGGCAACACCGCTGAACGTTGCGCCGCCCGCCGCTCACAATAAATAATAATCTAAAATTAACCACTTAGTGAAACGTATGCACGAGCATTTATAAATGTTGTAGCTACCTTTAATATAAATTAACATCAAAATAAATGCATCACGTCACTATTATGTCACTGAACATAACGTTTAAATAGTGATATACAACTAGATGCTTAGCAATAAGAATTGTGATTACACTAACTAATCGTCAATAACTATGATGAAGTGAAGAACGGACAATATTTTCCTAACAACGGAACAAGAATGGAAGCAAGAACACCGGCCACCGGTGACAGAACGCGGTTACAACTAAAATATATTATTAAAATTATCACTACAACTAATATTGCACACACATACACATTTCTAAACATAACATTCCAGTAATCAAATAAGAAAAAAATGTGTATGCGTACAAAACTATATTTACTTACAAAGAAATGCAATAATAGTAAATTGTGCATATTAAAATAGACAATAAAATATATGTATAAAATACAATTTAATAGTAATAACTGTAAAATTAATTATGTGACCAAGAGATATTTTAACAATGTGCTAGAATTAGGTGATGAATATAAAATTGTAAGGTGGTACATACACTGGCTGGCGTATTGAGGCAACAAGCGAGTAATGTTTGACATTGCGACCAGCGGGACATGCGAGTCGGCCAGTTGCCCCGTGCAAACGTAACTAGCGCAATCTTATTGCAAAACATACCATCCTGATAATTAATCATAACGAAACAATATATTGTAATCACCGGGAAACATTAAGAGTTCAAAAATAAAATAAATTGATATACTTATTCAAAATATGGAATGAATATCACACAAAATATAATTCCTCTCTACGTTTAATACCTTCGTTTAGAATCGTATCGAAAATACAGTAGATTTAAGCAGCGTTCGACTGTGATGATATTATCTTAGAATAGATGTACAGTAACAGTAAACGTACGTATTTATTAAGAAAATAGAATAGCACTTAATATCTAGTGATCCGTGTAAGCGTAATACAGATATATTTTAATTTCAGTCGAGGGAAATTCTCGATTTGTGTGAGAGGTACGATGTTGGTCAGTCGCGTGGCTCGCGCCGTCGCGCGTTTGTAGGGGGCCTAACGTATTGAGTTGCCGGTAGTAGGAGTGTCGGAGTAGGCCGGTTTCAGACTGCGCGACGGAGGCGCGACTGCCCCGCTTGTGTGATATTCGCCGCTTGCACTTAGATCGAAGACTTGGAGAAGGACACTCGCAGGTGGTTGGACTCGGACAGCTGGTAGTTGTGCATCTTGATGAGAGCCGCCACCGCGTCGTCGATCGACGGCAGTTGCACCAACGCCATTTTGCGGTCCTTCCTGTAATTGGAAAAAAAAATTACTACAGAAGCATGAAAAGAAAAACAATCTAAACTTTGTGAAAATTCAAATATAAAATCAACTTACGGGAAGAACTTGAAAGCCTTAATCGTGAATGCTCGCTTGGTGAAGGCTTCCTTGATATCATCTTCAGACACCGTAGCTCTGTAAACAAACAACAAAATAAAATTTAAGCTCTGCCATTCTAAGAAAAACCCTTGCATTTTTTCCTTTACAATAAGTAAAAGTTTCAAGGAATTTGATCGGAAACTTACGGAATGTTGGACAGATGGAGAGTCGCGCTTGGTGGGTAGATGTTCTGGTAGTTTTTGCTGCCAGGCTTCTTGAATCTATGCAGCGGGCTCTGGGAGTAATCCCTGAAAAATACACGAACAAAACGTTGAATGCAAGAAAACGCAAGCGGCGATTCTCGTAGCTCGTTTTGTGCTACGCCGCGTAGCGGTGCGTCTACGCGCGTAGCAGTGACAATGTAGCGCTACGAGATTTGGGTGAAGCGTAAACGCCGGGCTAAAATTGCTACGCTTAAACAAAGTTAAAGTATTAGATATCAAATTCGCCATTTTGTGTGTGTCCTGTTTTTTTTTTATCTTGGGGTTTTCATCAAAAATAAGAATAAGACTCGGTAACCAGTATGTTAGACGAACCACAATTGAAGAAATATCACATATTGTTTAAAATATATTTACTTCATCTTAATATACAGTTATTCTGGCTATTTGAGAAATATAATAATAACGTATTGGGAATATCGGCTTAACAGAAATCCTAATACATAATACACATATCGGACACAAAATGGGATCACAAAGTCAAGCTCTGATTCAGAGCGAGTGATGTAGGTTTAAAGGTCGTGTCGATCACTTCAATAACGCGTCTACTGAAAAGTGACATGGGAAATAGAAAATGTTTATATTTGGGTGCCTAAATTGGTGTAAGTCGACAGTTTATAAATAATCAAGACTCTGGACTTCCAAGGCACAATCGTTTAAAAACAAAAAGAAAAGTTCCGTGCGGCTTGAAATCTGGAATTTGGAATCAAGAAAACTATATCAATATATATAAATAAAGCCAATGCTTTAAAACTCAATAGTTAAGATGTCTATCAATGTTCTGGTTACACCAGGTTCTATCAAGAACAGACTGGTATCAAGTCGTACCTCGTACGATGGACTGATTGTGAGTAAAGAGAGTCAGTGATTGCATTACGGAATGCAAGAAGAAAAACTGTTCCGCTAAACCCAAATTATATGGGAAAAAGGCAGGATGATGATGATTTTGACGTACCTGGTGAGTCCAGCATCAGGCTGTCCCTCCTTGGGCAGCTGCACGGTCTGGTGCTTGCTGAGCATCACGCGCATCGCCTTGCCGAACACGCGAAGCTTGTCCATGTGGGTCATGGCTGTTTGAAGATCACATGTTATGAAATTGTAAGAAAAGATCTTATGGTTATCCAAATCTCAAACCCAAACTATATTTTGTACATCACTTAGGAAACGCTGTATTCAGAAGCTGATACCTTCATAAATAAATCTGTTGCTAGAACTGTATTTGTAGGTAAAACTTCCTGTAGGTTTTGAAGTATCGATCGAGGTTCATATTTGCAACTATTTAATAAATAATATATCATTCATCATACATTGATCACTGTGAAAATAGCTGCTAAACTGGCGTGGTGGCCATGGTTACTTTTCGTATCTTAATTGAAATGGACAAAATGGTCTACGAGAACGATAAAAATGGAATAAAGAATAATTTTCGGGGATTTTATGAAAGGCCCTACGATGTTCTGATAACATAAAACCTCTTCATTTTTTATTAAAATTTTCAGTAAGTACTTAACATTTTCACAGTCGCTAATATACTATGTATCAACAATGATCAAAATGAAATGTATACTGAACTAACTCAAGAAGAAAATAACAAAGTATCTAATAAGAAAACGTTAATGAATAAGACTATAAGTAGCAAGTAAACAACGACACTTCATGTTACAAGAAAAACAAACTACAGCAAAGAGGAGAACCATAAGTACACTCATAATCCTAAATAAATACATTCCCTCCAACGTGAAATCGACCTTGGGGTTTTGGAGATTGGGTTTGTAATGGGTTACGTACCTAGATGGGCCTGGTGTGGTTCGGCCATCTGAATGAGGGCTGAATCTTTCTTGTTGTAGAGTATCTTCACCCGTTGCACATCACCGTATACGCCTATACGCAAACAAAGGTCTTACAAACACGAATTGAGATTATATACATTTAGAAACTATGGATAAGTATCCTTTTTGTGTAGAGTGTGTTTTGTTTTTACAAATGTCTGGTTTAGAATTGATTTGAGTAAGAGAAACACAGTCTAACAATAAGATATGCACTGTCAATGTTGTTTAAAGTATACCTACCTATAGCTAAACTAAGTTACTACACTTAACACGGTTTCTTTAAAATACACAGCATATTTTAGTACAACGGCTTGTAATATATAATGTCGTGAAACGGGACAGTCGGAAAATACAAGAAGAAACAACTCCAAGCTCTAAATTGGTCACGTTAAGCTTTCGATTAATGCTTTAGCGGTTAACAGCACCGGCCGTGTACTGGCGCGCTGTGTTTAAGCAAATTACTGCAAACAATTATTCACTTCTACTCACTATTTAATTGGCAGAGAGTTCTTAAACTCTCGTTTGCTCATAGTTAACGCATCTCTTTTTTTTATAAAAAAGCTCTTAACAGGGACTACCATGTTTGTGGTGTCGCCGTTTTGATACCGATTTGCAGGTAGGTATAGGTACTAATACTAGGTAACTAAATAAAAATCCATAAAAATAAAATAAGGACTATGACGTCATCGTCACATAGAGATGCGTGTTTCGCTGTACCGTATCTAGTTTGAAACTGACAGCCCACAAAGAAAATACAATAAAACTGAAATAAAGACAACACTGGGTATACAATAGACGATCTAACTAACTTAGCTACGACTAGGGTGACTGAAACACAAATTGTCATACGAGTTAATAAAGCGTTTAGAATATTTAGATTCGATAGTGTTATCAAGCAAAGCTTCGACAAGTGGTCGGATGCGGTTATCAGTACAGAAGTCGAGAATGTTAGCTGACAATTTGTCTTTCAGGCGACAGGACTCAGGAGCATTATTAATGTTTTAATATAAAATACGGAATGTATGTGCACACGTACCGAAAAGGGTAAAGAGAGCGTCAGGCGTGACCATCTAAAACAATAGGAAAGAGAAAAGAGACAGTATTATAAATAGTCGTAAAAGATATCTGACATCATATCTATAAATAAATTAGCAACTTATCTTTAAGGAGTTTAAGTAGAATATATAAATAGAACAACCTGTAACGCCCTTCGTGTGGTTAATGCATTAGTTTGTTTGAATCGAAAGTGAACCCACAGTTACAATAGTGTCTGATACGGGCGTTACTGGCTATTGTGTTAGCGTAATGAAAATTGCCAATAAACATTAAACTACTAAGTCGAAACAATGTAGGAATTTTGTCTAATCTGTTTTAACGGGAGTGGTATTCGAATTTTAAGTTTTTTTGAATTTGGTTTTGAAAAGGGCGGTTATGTGAAAGAGAGGTATAAATCCGCCTGCCAGTATTGAGGTGGGTTATGTTTGGGTACCAACCTCCTCGTTGAGGTTGGAGACGAGCAGCACGGTGGCGAGGGGAAGCGGTGGCTGGGCCAGCGCGCGCAATGCTGGCGATGCTGGTGTCAGTGTCAAGGCACCGAATGCCGGCAGCCCTACTCCACCTACGCCGACGCCATAAGGTGATGCCAGGCCAGAGCCCAAGCCCAGGAACTGAGGAGCCAGCACTCCGCCACCTGTGGTGATACACTAGTGTTACGATCCTGTTTGTTGACTGATCAAAATTAAAAAATCAAAGGAAAAAAGTTTGAAAAATAAAGAAGTCCTGCCTAAGAACTTTCAAATAATATTTAAATATAATATTTTATTGAGCCCTAGCCAAACATAAAAATAACGCTCAAAACTACATTATTATAGAAAATGTAAGTGATTTGAATAAAATTCGAAGTAGCTCAAATAACGCAGGTATGTCAAAACATACATAACAAAATATAATTTAGGAAGTTACTATAATAAAAACAAATGTGACAAACAACATAATTATAGCAAAAGCAGAACATTCGCAATGGCGGAATGATCCACACATATTACAACCCTCTACGGTGCAATACGGATTTATGACGAGTTATTAGTCACCGCGGGAATATTTAGCATTGAAATATGAATAATAAACAAGAAAAGAGCTAACGTGGAATAGCAAATGTAATTTGGAAGCGTTATTGAAGATTTATTTCACACTGTTACTTCACATACATACGTATATTGACGCAACAAAAAACATACGCATTTACAGCCAAGAATACAAAATCACCGTAATTTGCAACATAAAGAAAGAAAGGCAAAGGCGCCTTTATACAAAAACATCAAAAACAGTGAAAATGAATAAAATATGGGGACCTATCAGGCTACACAGGGAACAAAGCATATTTCTCAGGCATTCAAGATTAATGCTATTACTAGGGACATAGAAAATGTTCTGAGAGTTCTAACGTAATGAGCATACCTGAGCTTGGAGATTTAAAATGGAAAGACTTTTTGAGATAAGAAAACCAGTAAACTACCTAAGTAAAAAGGTGCAAGAGCGATCGAAGTCAAGTCCAATAGCCAAGTGTAAATGGGGCAGACGTAGATTACCGGTAACGCGCAAAAAAACTTGGCGTTTTAGATTATTAATTGCTTGCAAAAAAAAAAGGTGTATTGGAGCAATCATCTGCCCCATTGGGTGGGTATCGTTGGATGCAGGACGCAAGAGTCTACGATACTGTGTGAGAATTGGAGCGCGGTGAAAAAGCTTCCAGGTGCGCAGAGTAGTGAGGACTAACTCATCCTGGATGCGAGGGCCAGGGCGAGGCGTGCCCGCAGTGGCATCAACTCACTGGTCAACAGCTGGTGCGCGTCGCCATCGCCCGACGGCAGCGTGGGGTTCGTGTAGTCCCGAGACTTGTCGTTGTTATACTTCACGTTCAGACACGTCATCTTCGAGTAGTCGATGCGCAGTGTGCAGCAGCCGTTGTAAATATTCTGCCCATCTAAAGACTAAAAATAAACAAAGAAAGTTAACATTATTGAAATAACTTTTCTCGTTTGACACGAAAACAGAACGAATTATAAATCTCATCAAAAACATATTACGAGTCGGAAAAGTTTCACTTCTTTTGGGGGTCGATTTATTGGAGTGATAATAAGGATGTGAAGAATTTTATTAGTAATATAAAATGAATCGCTTTCAATTTAACTTTTTAATACGATCAATTTAAAAGAAAAGGCATCAGGTAAACCTGGGTGCTTGTCTCTTTATTCATTTTATAATTTGCATCGGAAGTATGAGGCCAACAAAGCAAAATTCCTTTTAGCACGAGATAAAAAAGTGGATCGATACACTACCCGTAACAAAGAAGAAAAACTCGCATTATGGCCGTGTCAAAATTGTTACGTAGCGAGAGCAACAGCTATTTGTTTGGCCGCGACGCCTGCGGGAGGCTGATAACACCACATCGCGATAGAAAAGAGAATTAATTAAAATGCAACAGCACTCAACCCATTCCTGCGAGCATAAAGCTCGTCGGCGCGGCCGGCGTGTACATAATATTATTATAATGAAACCAGAATGCAACACGTTTTATTTTCACTAATGAAACTAATGCCATAAAAGAACCTACAGTCATATTTATGATCGCGTACTCAGTGCAATCGTCTATTATAATTTATTGTTACAAATGGCATAGAATTATGCAAAGAGCACTCAACGTTTTCTGTTTATTATATTTTGTTTTCAAGTAACTGAATTGAGCCGAAAAATATAATCGTTATGTAAAGGGTACTTGTAATACTACTACACTTGAACCTTACTTTTTCAATTGAGTAGATTTTTGTCTTTTGGGACCAATGTTAAATGAAACTTAACAATTTGCCACATTAATAAAACAGTTTCGTAGAATTAAGTTAGTGTTTGTAAAGATCCGGGGCTTTAAAAGGTGTTGTTAACATTGAGGTGAATACAAAACACGCTTAGGTAGAAAGCTGTTTCGTAAGACAGAGTTTTAGAATTAATTTCTATTGCTAGTGTAACTTATTTTATATTCCTAAAAGGCACGCGCCAAAATTTTTATAAGGCATCGTTATTTAAATATGTAAGAAGTCTGCAGAGGGAAAGTTTTACCAGAGGATAAAAATTAAAAGACTGAATTACTTAATTCCTGAGGAGTAAATTGGAGTCCCTTTGTAAACCGTCATCTGTCAAATGAATTATGACATTTTTACGACGGACTCCATTAGCTGAATAAAAATGTTTTGGGCTTTTAATGCGTTCGTAACGTAAATGATTGTGCTAGTTGCCATCGTTAATTATTGCCGCAACCATTGTCTTTCTCTGTTATTTTTATGTGAGAAGGTCGACGGGAATAAAAATCATGACGGGCTGCAGAAGAAATAAATCAAGTAGATAGTTGAATAAGTGCGTCTCATAACAACAGTTTTACAGTGCAATAAAAATATCAGGGGAGTCATCGAAGAAGCAAAACTTCGATGTCGGAACGTGGGATATTGGCTGTAGATTTAATAAATTTCTGTTCTATATGCAAATGCGACCCCCTGATGTGTAGACGTGAATAGATTGGCTCGTTTAAAGCTCAACTTATATGGAAATGCGAAAGGCACGTAAGAAAACGTGGAAGAAGATAGCTTCGATACGTAATTAGTTTTGTAGAGCCTCGCGGGCCCGAATTCGATTTTGAATGCCAAATGTACCGCAGCAAGCGTAAGAGAACGTAACGAGTAATTAATTTACAATTCTAATATACATCCATTTAATGCATAGACATTGTCGAGTGACATTTTAAAAGTCAAATGAGAATATAATCTGTGATGCCGATATTGTTTCATTTTCAGCAATTTGCATTTCGTTACAAAATATTATGGGATAATGCTGCCAAATACAAACAAAGCAGATCCCAAGTGGGGTATACCTAGAATTCATAGATATGTTTTTGAGGACAATCCAGGAAGCGGTAATTTTAATTGACATGAAACCTTTTCAATCGGATAACAATCCAAATTGGCAAGTTTTTTATTGAAACAGCACCTATAGCCAAGTTGACAATCTACAATCGATAACTCTAATAGATAACAAATCAATGTATGGGAATGACACGTCATCTGAACGTTAAGTCACGTGGTCAGACTAAAAAAATAGAAGGCGTTAACGATTGTATAAAGAGATTCTATACGACAAGTTTGTAACTTGCCTGAAATTCACGGGCACGGAAATGTATCTTAAATAGTGGTATTGTTTTGGTTTATCATAAATAGTCTGTAATGTTTTAATTTGTTAATTTGCACGATAATGTTGTGAGCAAACTAACTGGGCTTAAGGCGATTTTACGGGTTAAAACTCCCACTATATAGGTGGTTGACATTATTGAGACATAATTTTAAAAACTGCTTATGATTCATCTGAACTAGAAGATCCATACCTAGACTAGTCCAAATACTAACAAACTATTTACTATCGAGACCAAAATAAATCACATATTACATTTTAATAAAGATCCTCTTAAGGATAAGTAGAAATAAACTGTTATATTCTCAATTAGACCTTTAATGAAGGTATCTCGGGAACGTTTGCCGTGGATTTGCCAAAGAAAAGAATGAGAGGAAAAAGAATAAGAGGGCAAGAAGGATTTTGAATTGCAGATTAATTTCTTACTTTTTATAAGCTTTTTCGGAGGCACTTTTGAATTTAACTCGGTCGTTACTTTAAGAAGTCTTATTTTAATCTAAAAATCTCAATGTTACTTAGAAAAGATTGTGTTTATTTTACGAAAGAATCTGTGAAAACATTAGGTACGTCGTTGGATATTGTGCTTTATGAATAAGATTTTCTTTTTCTTGACATCGAAATAGGACTTCTAGACATCGTTTATAAATTTCACGGCTATTAATTCTATGATCTTTCAGGTAAGCTGTTCCGTTATCCTTTATCTTATCTCGACTGACTGGAGATTGTAGACTCGAGAGTCTGTAGGTAAACTTCCTCAGAGACTAATATTTCATTTTACTTACGAGTTCCACCGGCGAAAAAAGTTATGCCCTCACATTTAGCACCTGACTGCTGTAAAAAGCCGGTATTCAAACTATGAAAGAAAACGTAAAACTCAGTTTATAACACCCGGCCGATCTACTGCTCTCAGTATCAATATTCTCGAGAATTTCATTTTAATCTTTTGGAATGGTTATTTGCGCTCGCGGAGGGAGTCGTAATTGAGGTAAAAAAAAATATGAGGAAGAGTGACAAGGTGATAAAACGACAAACGTCACGCCCGATTTTATATTGGAATCTTTTACTGCGTAATAGGGTGAACGAATTTCCATTCAGTCGATTTATTGGATTCAGCAAACACTGATAATAAATTAGAATTTTTCACTTATATTTACTGGGGCAGGAAGTTAAGTTTGAGCGCTTTGAGCAGACGGGCGGAGTAAGCGGCGGCGGTGTCGCCGGCGTCAACGTAAGACGTAACAAGTGTCCTCCGTATCTCTTAATCACGTCCCCGGTAATTGTTTTATCTTTAGCTCGTTAGAACTCGTTTAAGCAAAGCCTTCTTAGTGAAGGATTAAATGCGGTCCGCCTTAATCCACCCCCCCGTTGCTAATTCTGGCGGTTTTTCCACGGAGACCAGATAAACGTTTTTGTTGGGGTCCCGAGCTCGCCGCGTTTAATATTTATAAGAGCCCACATAGCTCAGAGTGCTTCTGTTGCCGGTGCAAGGATTACGCTAGCGCCAGAATGCATTTGGTTTTGTCCGCAGATGACGTCAGAGAAATTGTAATGAAAACATTTCGGGCGCATCGTTTTTTATCAAGTGACCGACTTTGAATTATGTTCAATTTGTGTTGATAGCGAAATAAATAATGTTGTTTAGTGTAACGTTTTAATTTAGAATAGTTGGGTTGGTTCACTAAACAATGTTGTTTTGGACGGGCAGACATCCGCTCGATTAGCCACGGATAAAGGATCACTTATCGGGGCAGCCGGCCCCAGCGGCGGCGGTGCACTAAAAACGTACCCGAAGAGCAAGCTTTTAACTATTAATAAAAATAAACCAACAAACAAAACGAATGCAAAATTGCTCATTTTAATCACTTCGCTTTTGCTATTGGAAAAGCATTTAAAAATTTAAATCGGCACAAAATGAGATTGCACTGTGACGAATGGCACTTTGAGTAATTTCTTTTTGGTTTGTTGGAATAAAAAATTAAAACTGTTTTAATTCCGCGTCGAACCGCATCCGATATTAATTGTAAACTGTTATGATTCTGATTTATAGGGCACAACAAATTATGTTTATAGCATGTTGGTAATAAACAATAGTTTGTAGCGAAATACCTGTAAGCATTAGGTACACCTGATTCATGCGAATACTCCGCAAAATTTACTGCGAAAAGCGGACTTTAGTAAAAGGGGAAATAATAAATTAAGTTTTGATAGTGGCTCTAACCTAATTACGGTACGTAGGTACACATTTGGGGACGCGTCACCGAACAAACCGCGTTCGCTCCATTAGACAATGTAATTAATACTCGCGGTTACCCCTAATTGTGGTTGACTGATAGTGATGAACGAAAATCGAGTGACGATAGCTCAACAACCGCGCCCACTTAACACACCGTTCCAGTTTACTTTGGAAACGAAACTAAATTGGTGCTAAATGTATGTACATTGTGACATCATGAATAATGAACTGTACCACTTTAGCCGCGGGGTAAGGCGTGAATCGGTTTTGTCCATGAACAATATACTGTTCATGAAACATAATGGCATTGTTTTACCTATGTTCGTGTAATACGAGCGTGTAATACAGCCTACGGGCGGCGTATTGTGAAGTGGCCGAGTAAACCAAGCGAGTGCCGAAAGTTTAAAACTTGTCCTGTTCGACGCTTGATTGTCAGCCGCCTCTTGATTACAGTAAGCAAACCAGCCACAGAACACTAACAAAACAACTGCTAAACAATGTTTGACACGTAACTAGGTGATACAGAGTGCAGCTCAAGCGGTGTTGACTCAGTCTGTAGGAGCCCAAACAGGGGTGGGCGATGGCACGTGCAATTTTAAACGGGACTCGGACCTCGGTGCAGGCGAACGACGTACTGTTTGTTAGCCGCCGTGAAATTTCTATGAAGTTTGACCGTCACTAGCACAGAGCAAACGAGTCTCTATAGGTAGTTTCAAACTTTGATACAATGTATTTTGTGATGTCAATAGCAATATTTCAAATAAAGCAAAGTTCTGCGAGGTAGCGGATAAAATTTCCTTTGATGGCGCATTGATCTCTTTGAGCAGATAGTTTTAGTGCACTAGATTCGTGAGACGCCTCCCGTTCGTTCGGCGCAAGTATTATAGCCCGCTCAAGGCGAAGATATAACATTTTTGACGGTTACATTGTTTGAACACGTCCCAGTGTTGACACAAAGACACCGGTTAGACGTTGCCGCAGTGCAAAGTGCAATTTTAAAATGTAAACAAAGCCCGCACCTTGAGTCCATAAACGGTATCTCGGATTTCGCCTTATTGAACCTTGGAGACGCAGTCTTGTCAACTTTACCTCTTTTACTTATATGAAAAATACGAACAACTGTTACTGACGCGTATTACTTTTTTATGACAATAATTCATGCAAATAGACTGCGCTGTATGAATTTGACAATTATTTATGATATTGGAAACGATTCATATTTTATTTATTCGTGCTACGTAACGGGTCAAACGATTCAGAAATGTCTATATTCAGGGGTGTAATGAAAAAATATGGATGTAACATGATGTAATCGGGGTGTGCATATTTATATTGGGGTGCGTGATGAAAAATTGTGTGCGATATAAACAATGCTCGGGGAAGTGGGGACGCACCTCGGACTGTTAATATGGATTGTCTGTGACAGCGTCCGCTACGTTATGGATGAGGCGGGAGTAGCAGGCCGCGGGGCCGCATGAATCACATTGTTATCAATCATAACTTACTGATGGAGCGGCCAAGGTTCTGATTAACGGCCCACGATACAACCACTACACTAATGACTGTCTCACTAGTGAGTAGCACATCTCTAGGATTACTGAGAACTGTTGTTTGTGAATTGGCTTTGAATTTATGAAAATGCGTGAAATTGACCCACTTTAAATGACAGCAAAATTCTGCAGTTTGTCCTCAGAGCACTTCCACGAACTCAATGTACATTTGGTCGGTTGCCCAAAGCGCTGCACGGCTATTTATATACATTTACATGTAAGTACATGTAGTCGAGCGCATTAAGAGCGTACATTTCGTGTCTGGGCGCATAAGCCGCCTTCTGAAAAGATTTGATGGCGAGGTTAGAGATTTATGTCAAGGATCATAGAGGCGGGATCGGGGGATTTCAGAGCTCCTAACATCCGACTGTACCCTTTGTGGCTGGAGCACTATCCGGCTTCACTTCACTTTGTACCTCTTACTTGTGCTGCCACTTACCTCCCGGGACGTTTTAATTCCATTTCGAGAAAAAACCGAGTCCGAAACGAGTGCCTACACGGGACTGCTCTTGGATAACGTTCGGTTTGTAAAGGTTATGTGTAACTAATTCTGTGTGTAGTGTGTTTGAGGATTAGATCGGTCTGGGCAGCTAATACTTTAGTACAAAACTGGCCAAGTGCGAGTCGGACTCGTGCACAAAGGCTTCCGCACCTTTATCGCAAAAAAAACAAAAAACAGCGAAAAATCACGTTTGTTGTGTGGGACTCCCACTTAAATATTTATTTTATTCTGTTTTTTTATTTGTTGTTATAGCGGCGGTCTTAGGGTTATCTGTGAAAAGTTCAACTGTCTAGCTATCTCGGTTCAACAGATACAGCCTGGTGACAGACGGACGGACGGACGGACAGACAAACGGATCGTGGAGTCTTAGTAATAGGGTCCCGTTTTTACCCTTTGGGTACGGAACCCTTAAAAAGACGAGAGAATTGCAACTCAAGTTAAATATTTGTGAAGTTTCGTTTATTTTTGTGCATGTTTTCTATTATATATTGCCTTTAACCGATCAATTATTTCAAAAGAACCAATTAGGTGCCTGCACGAATGGAAAAACAGCACACAATGAATTTTTAACAAACCAGAAAACGAAAAAGAATTATAGGCCAATAAACTAAACAATGATTAACAAGAACATGCCGATTGCATGTAGCATTGCAATAAACAGGAGGGGCAATAAAAATAGATGTAGCCGACATTGTGTTCGTTAGGTCGCATCGGAGTTACCGAGACGGTAGTTACGATCTTAGCTCCGGCTCCGTTAAGGCGGTACCCCGAGCAAAACGCCGTGCTAGCCGTTTTCATGCTGTTTTTAGCAGCTATCTATTCGTTATTTAAAAAGAAATATGAACTAATAAAAATACATTAAATTTCTACATATTATTGATTCTAAAATGTTCGTATACTTTTTTTTTTAAAGAGGTATATGTTTCACTAATCTCCTTCCAACAAAACCATAAAAATGGGCAATAATTATTGATAGCATGCATCTCCTCGTAAATTTTTCATTAATTATTTTTTGTACTAACACTAATGGATAGACAATTTAATAACGAACATTTTTGTCGTATTTTTTTTTTCAAAAGACTAAAATTCGATTTTATAAAGATTTGATTCTAAAATCTGGGCGTATTCACTACTGTAATTCATGCGCCAGCAGTGCCGCTAGGCCAATAGGAATGCCCTCATGTTGAATTTTTGGTCAGGGTACCGCCTTAACGAGAGCAGACTTATCGCCTTCGCGACCACTGCCGAACTGTAGTACCAAGTAAACCAATGTTAGACCGCTGTTACTCAGATTCAAGTATGCTATTCTTATTTCAATTACGTGTTAAGATGCGATTCGGTTTGGATGGAATGGTGTTTAGGTTGTGATAGGCTTTGTATGTTTTTTTTTACCAGCTGTGATCAACCTTTTGTGTGTCAATGATTTGTGTAATATAAAGAAGTTCTATTATTATTTTGTTAACAAAATATACATACATACAAAACTAGCAGTTATTTACAATGACACGGTATAACAAACTCAATCGTAATAAATCTACAAACAATCCAGTCAAACAAAACATTCGTAACATAAAAGTACAATGTAACTCGCGAAGAGTAAAATCAATTTTATTCATAATACCAAATGGTAGTTCGAGTAAATCCGCGTTTATTACAGTTAAAAATAAAGCCGCATTTGATCCGGCTGCAATAGTAGACGCGCCAACACGGTTCTATGCTCGACTCCAATCAGGACACAGTTGATGGGACTTAGCGTTGCTAAGTTTTCACTATTCTGCTCTGGCGGTGTTATCTCAGTATCACGAGGGGTTTCCCGGCCACCCAACAGTAATTTCTAACGTTAAGTCATAAGCTGAATGCGGTGCATACTCTTTAATGTATATTGGTATGATCCAATTGCAAAGCGCTACCAGTTTGCAGCTTACACCAATCGTATTAAGCTCCACAGGAATTGGGCGTAAAGAGCGACTAATTAGGACGGATAGTCGACTCGCTATTGTAGAATTCATTAGCGAATTGTACCTACGCCGCGGGGTACTACAGACAAATTCGGCAAATGAATCCAGTAACAAGCACGTTAAAATTATCTTTTGAGTTGTTATTATCCCTGTTCCGAATTGTTTCGTTCGCATACATGAAACTTCTGTATATAACAAAAGAAACTTTTGCACGAATCGTTGCGTTCGAATGATAAAAATCAAAAAGCGAAACTCGGCCGCCATCGGTCGGAAACAAAGTTACGTTCAGCGATTCATAACCGTATGGCAACGAAATAAAAACAAAAACTCGATAATTATACTCGTAAAGCGAGTTTGCGGAAGCCGCAAAACGAAATTTAATTTGCCCTGAACGCTGCATCAGAAATAAAGTTAAAACAGTCGCTGCAGTAGGCGGCAGTACGCCCAACTTCTAACGCAAATGAATAGCGAATGGGAAAAGTTTAGCAGAGAAAAATGATGTCCCACTCGGCGAGTCGGGCGCCGACTATTGTCGCGGACTCGCGGCTGCCATGTTGTTTCTCGATATTATTGTTATTAAATGCACATAAACGTTCTGTTGTTGTTAAAGCTTTGTTGGAGGTAAGCTGTCGACGAACGTACACGGAAGTTTAATGTTTTGAGGGCGTCCACACTCCAAATGAGCTGAATAGATTTCCCACAACTTTATCGTTTGTCCAAAGTTATGTTTTTATTTAGATTAAATGTTACACGAACAATTTTGAACCTGCCAAGTTTTGAATGAACGTTTGTCGTTTGTTCTATCTCTAAAACGTAAGTGATATGTCATAGCTCCGCGGCGACGTAGTTCAAGAGAAGTAAAGAGCGAGGAGTCACTTCATTGCGAGATAGTTCGAGAGTCATTAAAGTGAATGAAACGTGCGGCAATAGGAACTTTGTTTTATGGCTTTACTTTACAAACAGTTAAATAAAAACAAAGAAGTCTTTTACTTACTGTTTTTGCCGTTTGCGCCGATACCGTGTCTGGATACTGAATGAGGGCTTGGAATGAATCTGTAAACAAAATAGACTTTGGATTAGGACTAATGAGAACTTGAGTGTTGAAAAAGAAATTCAGCAAAGCTTGTTGATCTTTATTTGAAGAAAACGAAATAAAGGATAACTCGATGTTTTTACATCCTTAATTAACATGCACAGTATATTAAATAGTAGTGTGGTGGTATAGTGTGTTAGATATTGAAGATGTTTTTAGAGTATGTTTCTAGAGCTCACTACCTAAATAGTTCTGAAAGAAAAATATAAGTATATTCATCATCTGAATGCTCAGGATTTCTTAAATACTTAGTAACGTATCATATAAGTATCGTATAAATCTTGAGCAGTCTTACAAAAACGTATTATACCACACCAATAGTTAAGTATCATGTGAGTTTTATAAAATATAACAATTCTGGTAGTCGTAAAACAATTTTCTCTAGAGTACTCGAGTGTTGGATGTCTCACGGAATTCCTGACAGGCAATATCTTGTTCACAAGAACGTACAAACAAGGTGAAATTGGCGCCCGACATGGGCCACCGCCACCCGCGATCCTCGAACTCGCTCCGAGAGAGTCGCAGGTGCACCGCAGCTATTTTATCATCAACACTTTACCGAATATTCAACTAAACAAGTTTCATGCCTATTTACTTTCGTCATAAACCCCGAAAGCAGGAATTTATTGCGTCTGTCACGTTGTTTTACTCCCCACCTTGTGAAACTTTGATGCGGTAGCGTGTAAAACTGCCTTATTTCGAGACGATTGTAAATAACACATAGTTACACGTGTACTGCACGGTATTCTCTGAGGTAATCAAGGATCAAAGAACTCCTTAATCACAAAAAAGTGCGTAAACAACGGAGAAACTGTGGGAGCACATTCAACTGGAATGGTCCCACAAGTAATATAGTTGCTGGAGTATATTTAGTGCGGGGATAAGCGTTAAACCCCCTAATTTAAGGCATGAGCCGGGCGATCATTGCCGTCCGCTGGGCGAGACCATAAATTCACATTTTTAGGAAACATCGTTGGGGTAGGTAGCACCTGCGATGGCCACATTACGTACCATTAGACGGTGTGACACAGACTCTCGCTCGGTTAAGGCACTGCTATGTCGTTATTTGAGGTTGTTTAGCTGTTATGACAGACCTCTAGAACATAATACTTTGTAGAAAAATATTTTTGAAGAAAAATTAAGGATTTATCATTTTTTTTTGACTTGGCACAATAATAAAACCGGCCAAGTGCGAGTCGGACTCGCGCACGAAGGGTTCCGTACTTGGTAAATTGCGGTTTACGATTTATGACGTATTAAAAAAAAACTACTTACTAGATCTCGTTCAAACCAATTTTCGCTGGTAGTTTATATAGTAATGTACATCATATATTTTTTTTAGTTTTATCATTCTCTTATTTTAGAAGTTACAGGGGGGGGGGACACACATTTTACCACTTTGGCAGAGTCTCTCGCGCAAACTATTCAGTTTAGAAAAAAATGATATGAGAAACCTCAATATCATTTTTGAAGACCTATTCATAGATACCCCACACGTATGGGTCTGATGAAATAAAATATTTTTAGTTTTAGTTTCAAGTATGGGAACCCCCAAAATGTATTGTTTTATTTTTATTTTTTTGTGAAAATCTTAATGCGGTTTACAGAATACATCTACTTACCAAGTTTCAACAGCATAGTTCTTATAGTTTCGGAATAAAGTGGCTGTGACATACGGACGGACAGACAGACAGACAGACAGACAGACAGACAGACAGACATGACGAATCTATAAGGGTTCCGTTTTTTGCCATTTGGCTACGGAACCCTAAAAAGTACTACTAAAGTAGAGAATGGGTATTTCATCTATTCATTATCTACTCTTTGACGAAATTTCGAAAAATAAAACATCTCCATTTAACTTGATAAAACTTCCTAGTTGTATTATATATTTATTTTGTAAAGGTATTACAACCCCAAATCTTCCCATGGGTATAAGAAACGTCCCCAAAAGGATTATTCAATACAGGGCACCATAGTAACCCACAAAAACCCAGTTTGCCCAAGGCTTTACTTGTAAAACCAAAATCTTGCAAGTAAGGAAAATCCGTAAGTCAAGGAAGAGATTAGAATGTATAAAATATGAAGCTTATAACAACATCCAAAACTTCCGGCAACAAAATTTGTTATTGGACCTCTCCTTAACAATTTGCTTGCACCTATAAAATATAGAACGTAGAACCACTCAAGGTAGGAAACGTCGACGTAAATTAAAAGTAACGCCGTGTCTCCTTCATACATAGTTAAATGCTCTTTAAGGCCCCATATTTTCTTTGGCCCATTTGGGAACGTTAAAATGGAATGCATAAAAGGCTTACCGCAAATTGGAGTTTTTATGTAATTACGTAGTGAATAAGCAAAAACTTTTTATAGGGACAATGTAGACAGCCACTTGAACGTAATAGTTACTTCGTATGCACCGAGTTCATGAAAACAAAGGAGAAATGTGGCTCAGGTTTATTTGGTATTCTGAAAAATGTTTTCACTTTACAGTACTACAGAGTTTTTATAATAAGGACTGAGTCGGCAAGCCGATCTTGGCAGAGATTAGGTATGCTGTTTTAAGGAAGAAAATGTTTGTCTTTGTAGGTTTAAAAGTTGCAAGGAATTATACACGTCGCTCTGTTTTGATTTCTAGGAATTATAATAAAAGAAAGTTTACAAAGGTCTTGAAAAAAATGGACAACAAAGCAGTTTCATGGAGTTTCTTGTGCGTTCTTCTCCATAACAAGCTACTTTGCCGAATGCAAGGTAGAATCAATTTTCATTACTTGTAAATTTAAATTGTTTGACGTTCAAAAGTGCCGCTTATTGGCCTCGTTGAAATAAATATATTTGATTTAGTTTTAATTCTGCTCGTTTTAGACTATTTTTACTATAGAATTTATCATACACCTTTGTGGTACGTTCTGAACTTGATATTAAATATAAAAAGCTTGTGTAATTAAATACTTGTAACGTATAAGTTAATATTCTGTTTATCCCAAAACACAACTCCACGTAAACAAAAGTACTCTTGTGTGTGATGTAAGGGATTTTACTTATACCAAAATATGTTGTGATATTTTTTATTTATTCGTTATCTTCGATACAATACATGGCCATGTTACAATTTAGCCTGGGGGAAGTTACGTGTGTTATCGAGATATTTTCCTGCACACTACCTTCGTTTGATGTTATATTTTCCTAAGGAAATTAGCTTTAATTAGCAGACTAGGGATGATTTTCTTACAAAAATATATTTAATGGTAAAGGAGAAAATGAAGAACTCATTTGTTTTCGAACCCTCAGTTGACTTTATGAATTTACGAACAGGAAAACCAAACAACACGAAGATCAAAGCGCAGTATAGCTGAACTTTGCGTAGCAGTGACGAGAAAATTTCAGTAAATTTTCCATTAGCCGTACAAATGTTAAATATTAATTTAAATTAAACCCATTCACAAGCTGCTGTTGACACATAAAGTTTTATGCACTTAGGCAATAATTAAAATGGAAGTTTGGCAAAATAATTGTCCCCTTTGCTCTGTTTTATTTATCCAAGCTGAAATATTCAAGCGCTAATTCAATAACGCTGCTTGCGGCTCCGATTGCGCGCAAGAAATTCAAATCTCAATCAATCCGTAGCGTACGCGCTGCTTCATTATGTTTCATTAAAAATTCAACTCGAATGCGCAATTACTTTATGGAATATTTAAACGTCAATGTCTGCGCAAAAACAAGATGGGAGTTGTGGTAAAATTAAAATTTCGTAATCCACGTTTCGCTGTGTAGCAAAGAGGTTGCTTCCGCTATGTTAATATTAAGCGGTGGGGCAGAGCGGTGCGCCGGCCGACCGATTACAGTATAATTTGATATCTTAAATCTCGACGTCTCCCCTGAAATGAGCGAGCTCTGTCAAGCCTGAATGCGTCCTCGTTCGCAATTTACGCGCCTTTTCAACTAACCTTCGCCTCCGACACTCGGATACTACTTGCAAATTGCTGAACACTTGTACAGCAACGTCGTTAGCATTGGTGCACTTACACTTCGAGAATGCATTTATGTTGTTCCTTAAAATTGCTCAGCAGAATTAGTTGCGACGCGTCGCGTTGCTAGATATTGGGGTATGTAAATAAGCTCACTCTCGGCGCGTCTGCGAAAACTAAGACGCCGCAAAGATGATATCTGTAGACGAATCAAATCCTTAATTAAGGGAATCTAACGACGACATAGACACGACACCTACCGCAAACAGGGGACGCATAATAATTGTAGCGGTCTGCTACACCTTAATAAAGCCAATCGGGGCAGGTTGCGGGGCGCGGCCGGGCCGGGGGGAGGTGTAGGATTACGGCGACTCCGCGCTCTTCATTGAGATTTGTTTCGGGATTAGGAACGCGTTTGATGGTAACCTCCCGTCAGCCTGTGGCCGACGTGCCAACAGAGCGGAACCGCTATTATAAACGATTTCTCCACGCCACATTCAATATTAACGCGATATAAACATAACGGAATATTCATCAGGCAAACTTCCGAACTCATGAAAGTAACACGCATGAAACAACATGAATCAAAATTCGGTAACAACTTCTATGCGATTAATTTTATAAGAAAATTGTGGCTTTGCCAAACGTACACGGCGAATGTGTAAATATAGGTACTCGTAAATAAATGCGGAATATTAAATTTTCGATGTCGAGGAACTCAGAAACTCACGTGTGCTCATGTTGATAAGGATAGCTGACAACCCGTTCAATTTTTAATCTGTTCAAGCGATGACTTGTGCGAATAATTCAGAATTTGCGATTGGGTATCTTAATAGGGGGAAAAAAGTTATGTGGCACATTATAACTTTCGTGCGTCGTCGTCGGAATTTCAAAACCATTATGTAAGCGATTTAGAAAAAAGCACGAATATCATCGGCATAAATAAGAAGAATACGCTTTATGTAAATCGTGTAAGTGTTAAAATATATACTTGTAGGTAAGTTTAGGCAGGTGCGTGACACACTGAGGGTATTGAAAGCGAAAATGAGAGCGTTATAGCTATGTGGTTTATTTGCTCCCCTACGAGACAAGATAATTGAAATAAGGATTTATACGTTTCGGATATGCAACCTACTTCAGCTTGCGTCTAGGTATTCGATATGGTTTTAATAGATTCTAAGGCTAACACACGTATAGTTTAATTAATGTTGAGCTTACTGGTGGTAAGTTAAGAGAGAGACTACTTTACTTTTTTATCATGAAAAGGTTTATTTATATGACCGATTAATATCACCATAGATTAAGTTATTTATAAGCGTAATTTCAATTTATTATATTTAGAAGATTAAGTTATATATAGCCGCGCAAAAACGAGGAAAATTCACTTTATTTTTACTCCATTCAACCGTACAAAAATATAAGACACCTCAATTTCCTTGTACGTAATATGTACCTCTTCTGATGCTATTTACAATATCACTGCAGTACATACAAGAGTCAAACGCCCCAGTCAGGTGCCGTTATGCATATTCAGAGGCAGAATAGGTGCCGGGAAATTGTCCGGAGACAAAAGCTTTTACAATTGGACAATGATGAATGTGGTAAATAAAAAAACAGGCCAAGTGCGAGTCGGACTCGCGCACTGAGGGTTCCGTACAAACAGCTACATTGACCATTATAATTAAATAAACTTACTGAAGTTCATAAACTACATTGCTCAAACGATAAGATAAAGAGAATTGGCGGACATAATTAGGTTTACCGTTGGAAAACTGTAGTCCCCAGGTCAGTTTGATGTAGGTACCTACAAATTTAAGGCTTTCGGCTTTTTTTCTTTACTTGTGCCATAAGACATTGCTTTATGCCAAATTTCATGATTCTATATCAACGGGCAGTGCCCTGTTGATTTTGATTCCCTTGCGAGTGTAAAATATGCATCATTAACGGCTGTATCTCTTGTTGCGTTGATCTAGAAGTTTGTTTTTTTTTCACAGCTGCAAGGGGTTGCAAACTTGAGTATACGATATTAATTTCAATTCGATACCTCCAAGCGTCCCCGAGATATAGGGTCTTGACAGACAGACGGACAACAAAGTGATCCTATAAGGGTGCCGATATTTCGTTTTGAGGTACGGAACCCTAAAAAGCAAACAGCAGCCGGCAAGGTGGACGTTCGGAAATTGGAAACGCTGCATTAGGAGAGCTGATGTCATGATACCGACAAGTTATGAGTCTGAAATGCTTATAGCCACTGCTATCCTGGTACGTGTATTGAGATTTTGCGGAACAAAACCGATTAACTGTAACGACAGATTGCTGTGATTTGATTTTGATAGCTTTTTTATGTGAATGGTGTTTACCTTACACGTATTGAATATTTGAATGTTTAGATACAGATTTTTACGATTTTTTGATGATTAAGAGCGGTAACAAGTCTTTTAGTCGTAGTCTTCTTATTCATCGAATCGATGATTCCAAAATTAAATATATTTTGCTGAATTCTTCAGCCACGACAACAGCGTTGTCATTTGCCTCACAAAGGTCTTTTAAGGTGTGTGTGTCTTTTGTCTCTCCGTTTATCTTTTAGTCGTATTATAAGTTGTCTCTCTCTCTCTTGGTCGGTCCCTCATGTCTGAGGATCGTGGTCAGCATCAGGTTTACATCTGGAGCGGATGATCTGCCTCCACCGGTTTCTGTCCAGCGCGTCCCTTACGACCGTGTAGAAATTGGAGGCCGACGAGTCTTTCACTTGATCGGTCCATCATGTTGGTGAACGACCGCGCGATCTCTTGCCTTCGGCGTTCCCAACTACAATCAGTCTTTCTAAAGTCTCGTCGCCTCTGCGCATTGTGTGGCCGAAATATGTGAGAATGCGTTGCTGGCATATGGTGGAAAAAGCGACTTTTACTCGGAGTTGGTTTAAAAGTTGTAGTAGAGTAGTAAAAAAACTTTAAAGAAACTTAAATTTCATGGCCCGAACTAAATGTAAGAAGACGAACACAACTTAATAGACGTTGGATAAAACAAGGCGGATCGGATTTAAAATTGAAACTGTTTCTTCATAAAAGTTGACAAGTCGCTATCTCTGCAACATGGCAATATTAACTTGTTTATTTTGTTCTTTTTTTAAACTGAGCGTATAAGCTGGAAGAACATGCCGCATACATCTTTCGTGGACCTGTATCAAAGAGTTTTGTAATAAGGAGGTCGGCGAATAATCCGGATAGGACAATATTTACAGGGAATTGACTATTCTAGGTGGCGATTAAGATTAAGTCAAGAGGTTAGCCAGCAATATCCTTTTATCTACTAATAACATTACCAACAACGATCACTAAACTGCCACCCTTAGTGATAAAGACAATATCCCCTGACAGTTCATTGGTCAAGGTCAAAACAAAGCCTCAATAAAAAGAAAATGAACTCAAAGTAATACCAAATGTTTATTTTATGAAATGGTTTCAATATTAGAAATTAAATGTTAATCATTGACGCTAAAACGTCGTCCGAATCGACTTAATTAATGAAGGGAGCGATAAAAATTAATTACTCAAATTCTTTTTTACGATTTCACTGCTCTATGAGTATCATCTACCATTAATTTTAGTAATCGGATCTCTAGAGGTATTTTATAATTGAAGATCGTAATTTATAGCTTTCATCAAAGAGATTATATAAGCTTATGTGTATACAATTGGTTTAATTATAAACTTTGAGCTAATTTTGAATATTAATATAATTTCGGAACTTCTTCCTTGTTTTAATCTATGTTCTATCTAACTTTAGACATAAATAAATACAGAATACGTGTTTGCAAAACTGTGCTAATATTTTAATAGGTGACTTGAGTTAGCTCATGTTGGTGGGCCAATGTGTACTTGCAGCGTAGCGCTACGGCCAATGTGTACATGCAGCGTAGCGCTACGGAAAATGTGTACAGCCGGGCGTAGCACATCAAAGCGTAGCACTTGCCTCGCGTAGCACACGTAGCACGTAGGCCGGTGCTACGCCAGTCAAATTCTACGCTACTCTAGAGAATTGCATCTATCGCTAGATCGCTCGATAAGTATACTACGACGATATTAGTTAGTATAGTTGATGGACGAAACTTGAAGCTGGGTAAGTCAACCAACTCGTAACAAGGTGCTACGGAAATTTGTAGCAGCTTACAAATTATCTTTGCTCATTTCGCTGCATAATATAATCTTACAATGTTTGAAGTCTCTCACCTCATCAATGTTTTAATTAAATACAATTCAATAAAGTTAATCAAGTGAAAATGTCGTCAAGAATCGTTTTAGCTTGCAATTTTCGCGCTCGACTAAATAATTCCGCGGGCGGTGCCCAGCGGGGTTTTTAAATAAAGTTGATTTGAGGTTTCTCGACTAGGTACTATGTAATTAGCTAGGAGTGAACTGTAATGTCGGCACTCGCTACCGCCACGCCGCCGCCGCCGCACGCTGCCCGCGGCTCAGGGGAGCTTATCAAATATGTACCTACCTACCTGCCTCCTGTGTGCCGGATTTATTTAGGATATGCATGAGGGTACGATTTAAATTTTAAACGGATTGCGCCCTTGGATTTCGGCCCTGTGTTTGGTAAATCTATCACTATAACACGACCGACCGAAATTAATTTTAAAGCTCGCCTCGTTTCGATTCAATAATAGTTGTTTTAGCCGCTGTAATCCTGGGTTGCCATAGACACAAAGCGTTGTGACAAAAGGCTTATTAAACAATATATTTGAAGCAAATTACAGAGCGGTTGCATAATTAATCAGGTGGATTTTGTGCAAAATTGTGTTAAAACAAATGGAAGCCTCCTAAGGTGTGGTGAGTGAGGATGGGAGGTTCACTGTGAGGGTGCGTGAGGGATACGGTAATGTTCCCTTTCCTCCTCTTCCTTTTTCGGTGCGTACTCGTCGCACGCGGTTTGCAAGGTACCTGGAGCTCATCCATCAAAATGGCGTTCGTCGCTGAAGATGTAACTGTCTTCCACAAACATTACGAATATGCATATGCATAATTATATTCCGTAATTCCAACCCTGCGTGCGTGTGCCATTTATCAAAGAGCATGGGTTGGGCATACGTGACGTAAATAAAGGGGGGTATGTACTTACTATTTTTAGTGAACGTGACGATCTTGAGCACCTTGCCGTACCGCTGGAAAATGGAGTACAGTACGTCGAGCACGATCGGGTATAGCATGTGTTCTATGATCACGCGCAGGACTGTGTTGGGACCACCCTGTGAACAAAACTATTACATTAAAATATGCCGTTGGTAATAAGAGGTAAAACTTTAGGAGCTAAAATTTTTATTTCGTTAATATTTTATCTATAATAGGTACAAACTATAGTCGTGGTGGCCCAGTGGCTAAGACCTTGCCTCTCGTGCTTGAGATCGTGGGATCAAATACGAGCAAGTACCAATGTGACTTTTTCAAATTCATATGTACTTTCTCAGTTTATCTTCGACATCACAGGCAACGGTGAAGGAAAACATCGCGAGGAAACCTGGACTTATCCCCACACGAAAAGAAGAAGACTTGAAAACCGTGCCACGAAAAAGGTAAAATATTAACACAGTCAAAGCAAGAAATCGAACCCAGGACTAAACGCGCAAAATCAGTCGTTGTACCAATAGGTAAGCCAAAATTTTAAATAAGGAAAATCCTTTACAAGAAACAAACACAAAAGAACCGTATACAAATACCTGGCGTATATACAAGAAATCTTTGGTTTAATTAATTAAAACACAAAAGGAAGTTCAGGTATCAATTACACGGTAATTATGAGCAAAGAATGTAATAATCTACTTCCGTTAAAAGCATTAAATTTGTGCTTATGAGAAAAGCTTATCAATAATTAAACTCCCCACAGACACTTTGTTACTGAGGCTAAGATACATGAAGCTAAAGGTAAAGACACATTGAGAAGCGACGCGATATTGTCCAACGTGTCTTTAGTTGTAAAACCCGTTGGGTATTTCTTAGATGTCAGCTAGATACTACATTAGACATGAAGATGTGACAATACACAAGGGGACTTTGATATGCTTAAAAACATTAAGCTTATTTGTATAAATTCAAATGAATTTTTAGAACGAATACGATGTGAATTTGTTTTTGATATTGTTTTTAGTGTCAGTATTACACATATGGCACCAAAGAGAGGAAAAACAGTGGTATGAATCAAAAAGCGAAAAGAAACTCCTGATGAAATTACTCTCGTAAAATCGCCATCCGCTTCTCTACATCCGCACCTTACCAAAGTATATTGACCGATGCAACTGCATGATCCCTACCCTCCGGGCGACAATCTGTCGAACGTCTTAAACCGGTCTATCTGCATGCTACCCGCAGTCTCCATCTTAGTCTGGGACCCCAAGAGAATACCCAAACCTAATTTGTGGAGCAAGTTTAATATTTAAAGGTATTTGAAATCGGCTCTATTTCGACAGCTCATAATTATATTGGAATTTCTATGTATTACTTAAGCCTATATGTTATGTGTATCGAGAAAGGTAAGATGATTAATGGATCTAGGTGAAATTAATTATGTACAGTTTTAAACACTATTGTTGAAGATAATTATTTTGGGTAGGCTAGGGTATTAGTTTATGAATAATATGAATTTAGGGTTTACTTGAACATCGAGTGATATATTTCGCTATATTTGTTACATTGCTGAAATACAGTTGTGAAACATTCCTGTTGAGATTTGAGGCACTGAAAATGCTGCTTAGGCTTTTCTGCTACTATGTGTGTAACTAAATAGTAAAAATAAAAGTATGCAATAAAAAAATCGTTGAATGCTTTCAGGCCTGAACTCTTTTATTTCCATTTAGATATGACTGGATTTTTAGGGCTTAAAATTAGGTCTTTGAACGGAACAATTAAAAAAGATATACAAATTATGTCATCAATTGTGCACGCTAGGTCTGAAAGGGTTCAAAATAATTTTGACAATAAATAAGAAATAGAATAGCCAAAAGTTAAGGAAACCTTCTTACCTGTATTTCCGTGCCTCCATTTGCTGGTTGCAAAGCGGCGCCCGCGCCGGCAACCAGCGCAGCGCCGGCGCTGTTGGAGATGGCCTGCGCAGCTTGTAGCGCTGCCTGCGCTGAGGCCGACTGCAAAAATATTACCTATAAATAATAGGTAAGTGTACGCCGAAGGTTTTTGTCGTGTGTTAGCTTATAAATATAACTATGCTAGAATTTAACTACTTAGTGTGAGGAAGGACGGGAAAGATCAAGTTTCTGTCATGCATGATTTGAGATTTTTTCGAGAGGTTTTCTTAAACCTAAGTTTAATTTAGCAGCGAAGTTAACTTTTCTTATTAAGCAAGATGAAAACAAAGCACATTGAATCGACATCCCCAAAATGCCAAGTGCTCATCACATATCAACACAAAACGTGTTAATTCCCACATTTCAGGACTACCCTCCCTAAGTAAAAACATTCATTGTCACGTAGAAAAAAAGTATGTACAAACAACAGCCCTTCGCTCTCATAATTTCGCGAACAATGAAACGTAATAGGGGAATGGAGAGGAGTTATCTGACACACGCGTGAGCCACCTTCGAGTGTCCAAGACCAACAGATAACATTGACCACATCAAACAAAGGGGGGGTCATAAACTTATTTTGTATCGTCCGGGAACAATTCGGTACTTTGTTGCGTCGTTATATAGGGGCGAGCGGCATTGTGGACGCGACACTTTGAGCGCTTAGCGAGCCAGATAACATTCATTATTCGTCATATAAATGACGTTTTTTTTACAGGATTTCCTATATCGAATTGCGAGTTCGATATGTAGCGTACTATTTGAATGAATGCGTTGCTAAAAGCTTTTATTTATTGAACTAATAAAATTTGTACTAGCTCGTCCAACAAGCTCACAACATTTCACTTGCAGTAGACTGCTAAAAAGGCCGAAAATCCCCGTGAAAACTTTCAACACGATCTACGTTAGGTTCAAATAAAAAACGTAATGACACGCGAGTGAAATACAGCGTGTTGTTTACACGTTACGATCGCATGCAAGGGCGCGGCACACTTTGATCCTATATTTTCACATGGCTTTGTGCGACGACGGGCTGACAAGCGGCCAGGCCAGACACAAAAATAAGGCTTTTACTGTGTCATGGTAAGCCTGCCGCCGACGGCAAAGGCTCTGGTACAAATTCACGTTGACTTGTTCCCCCTCACTCCTCTTTTTCTCCGTTACATATTCTTTGATATGTTTGTGTTGGAACTATTAGGCAAAATGTGTTTTTTCGTAATAACTGGCCAGTAGGCGTATGATGAAAGTTGTTATTGTGTGTGTCACATTTACTAGAGTTTTCTACCCATTCCCTATTTTTGTAATTTTCATCCTTTATTTGCTATTTGATCAGTTTTTAACCGTTTATTTATACAGAACAATTTTTCCTTAAGCAAAAAAATATTCTCGTATGTACAAGCAACAAAAGGATTTCAGGAATGCGATTCCATCAAAAATACTTTCCGTGTCACCGGCGCCCGCTATGTCGAACTTGGAAGATATTTAAAAGGTCTTATTCAGGAGATGCGCAATCTTTCACAGGCGACCACTGGCAGACATTTGTCGTGGAGACGCGACAAAATAACTCCATCCGCACTACGAGAGTTCTATTCAACCACCACAAAAACCTTTTGCATCAGATGATTGATCAAAGCTTTGCGTTCAATGCACGTTCTTTAAAATGCAGCTGGTCACAGTCATTATTTCAAATCGGGAGCGTTCAGGAGACAATTCCGTTAATACGATCAAATTCGGATGCTCAGTGATGTAATAATGTATGAAGCGTGTCTTTTCATGTGAATCACAATAACAAAGCCTGTCTATTCGTAACAGCCTCGTTATAACTTTTAATAGTGCGCTACAAAGAGATCCCGAAATGTGCCGAGATAGCGATAAATCTTTATAGTCACATTATCATGTATGTTCTTATGCGTTCAGTGTTAACACTCAAAATGATGTTTTGTTGAGAATGTATTGTGGATTATATAAGTGAACGGTGCATAGTTCTAGTTTTATGAACGATAACTTTGATTCTTTGTCGTGCACTAAAGTTTGGGTCATATCTGTTCACCATGTTCCTACATTGTTATCTTTTATTAACTTTAAGAGGTTGTCGTGTTCAAGCTTAAATAACGTAATATTATAGAAGCTTTCAGGCGTGCTGAAGTTTCAATTAAAACATTCGAGCGGGTTATTTCGTGAGTGATATTAATATGGATGAGAATTTCGCGAAGATCTAGTTAAATACGGGGATAAAATCTACTTTGAGCGATAGAAATATGATTGAAATTATTTTAAAAAGCTATCAGTTGCACCTGTACAAAGAAATCCTGATATTAAAAGGTTTAAAAGGTACATGAAAAATGTGCAGGAAATAAAGTCGTCGGTAATGGTAACGAGTTCTCGTCGCAGTCACGTCATTATGAGATATCGAATAGATGACGCTACGTCAAATAATATTCTTGCTTCCTAGGCACCGAAATAGAGACTTCTTTTTGAAGAGAGATTTTAAGTGTATTCTTTTGGGAGTTCTTTTTTGTTCCCGTTATTTTTTGCGGTCTGGATATTGTGATAATGATTTTTATTCGAAAGTTTTCAGATAATAATTTATAAAGTATTCCTATTCATTTCAAATAAGAACATGTTTTCAATGTAGGTATGTTTATGTCATAACTATCTAAGCTTTGTTTTTATTTTTAATTTTTGGCAAATTCCTATAGGTACCAATTATCTACTATATCAACCATCCTAAATAAACAGCTATTTCCAATCCGAAAATTTCGTTTAATTACCCTCCAACTCAAACTATCAAAGACCACACCCACTTAACCAGAATTCGTAGACAGGTATTTGTACCCAGTGTCTACCATAATTCGCTTAAGATGTTACAAATCAATATTTACACTCCACTACAGAGAAACAGGGATTAACGCAAACAGATAATAGACACCTAGATGTATCCGTTTTGAGTTTGATCATCACATTAATTAGCCACGTATTGACACAAACGCCTGTTTGCGATGCCGACAGTTTGATCAAACAACCTGCAACTATTTAATAAACGACGTATTGCGAATATTATTTAATGTTAAAATAATAATGTGCTGTACATATTTGTGAAGAGCAAACTTGTGAATGACTACTTAGTTGCAGACTTTCTTACAATACCTAAATGCGATAACTGAATTGTTCACCTACGTGATATAATCTAGGTACCTGTCTTGTTCAAAGTCTTCTCAGGTTAATAAATTTTACGTCAAAAGCTTTTACCGCAAAAAGGGTAAATTATATTATTAGTGGCAAATAATGATTGTGTTGTTAGACAATCCGGTGGGTAAATATTCCCCGTGGTCCGACGCTAACCCTTGCGCATGTTATCGAGTGCCATCCCCTCAATTATGGCAACACAAATTTAGGCAAGAACAATTTCTCAATATTATCAGCCATCAAAATGGTTGGGGGTTTGTTTTTGATAGGTTTCGTGGATAAACGAAACTAATTAAGCGTTTTAATTAATCCTCCCATTGGGTGTTTTGTTACCGAAAATATTGATTTCCTTTCTCATTGGCGAAGAGCCCCCGGTAAGAAAGGTACACTCACAAATGTTCGGCATTTATCTCCTTTTTTGCCTAACTTTATCCCGAAAACCTTATTATGGAGGGTGGTAAGATTCGGCGAGTGCTGCCAGTTGATTCTTATAATGACGAATTGCGACATCAGTGCTCGGGTCCCAGCTTTATTTTTCACAACAAGTAGTACGAAAGTCCCGAACTTGTGTAGCGTTTAGTAGCAAACTAGAGGATGGAACTAGCTAACTAACGTTTTGATGCGGTTAACTGAGCAGATTCAGCGACATAACCTGTCTGTAGACACAAATAAGTTCCTAAAGGGTAGTTAGTTACCAGTTAAACCAGAGTAACTTTAGTTTAACTTAGAAGGTCTATTTCGCGTCTATTTGCGTGTTTTATTGAGAGGCATAAAGGATATTATAGTTGTGAATAGCTGTGTTGTAATTATAAGTCAACGGGTAAGGTAATAAAAATAAAGTGAAGGGAACTAAAGCAATCAACAAGACACGGCGACATTAAAGAGTTGAGCATATTTTTTAGTGCTCGAAGATGTTAAGAGGGAGCGTTAATTATAGAGAGCTGATGGAGTGACATCCTATTAAAGATGGAGAACAATTTTATCTTGAATATGAATTTTAACTTGGAGCTGAGAAAGTTTCGTTGTAAAAAATTCAATTATGTTTAACTATATCATTTTTATATGTAGTAGACAAGCTTTTAAATAATATATAATCGCTTAAACTGTTAAAGAGCTTTTTGCATTAGTTAGGGTAGTTTCACATTGTAATATAACTACAAGAATCAAAGCCATCGAGTGACTCAAAGCCCCATACGCACAATATAATCGCGACACACACTGATTCGTCCGTTTACGACCGTTTACCCTATAAACGAGGCAACTTTTCGTGAAATTATTTAGTAGTCACGACACGCACGGCCGGTATCACGGCAAATGTATAGACAGTACAGTAATAGTTTAGTAACTCAATCAAATCGGAACAACGAACGTCGCTGGCGACTGTCTCTCGTCGCGGCGATGCGGGTTTATTGAATACCGTTATCTAAATTCGGTCTTGATGCCCCCAACAAAGATTAAATTAACAGGTCGAGTGCAGGCCAGCCGGGGGGTCTGTTCTCGTTCCGCAGTTGTAACATCGGCTTTAATGCCCGATCGCATACCGCACGATAATCCCGCTGTTGTGTAATAGGCCTAATTGAACTGTACTTACGTTATTACGTATTGAGTGGCCGCGTTTTGTGTCTATCCACCCCGTGAGCGTAATCCTAATTAGTTACTGTTATATCCAATGTTAACATGGTCTATGTATGGTTTTGTTATCCTATTAGCTGATTAAAATAACTGGTAGCCGTATGATTTGTGCGATATATTAACGTGATTGAGAATTGCCGGCAATAGCCCCTTTTGTTGCCCTGTGTCGCTTTTGCCTGCAATTAGCCGTCATTCCCCAACTATTTTGAGATCGGCTTTTAAAATAACCAAATTCAGACGAATACCAGTATTTAATACAGACTCTCCCGCCTTTACTATCCTACAGAATTTAAGTCTTTCAGTTTTCTGTTGGTCTTCAAACACTCATTGGGTCAATTAACTTATATTTTTTTTACCAAATGAAGGTACTTACTGCATTGCTATGTGTCTGATCGGTCTTGAGCTCCTTGTGGTTCGAGAACTGGACGTAGACGGCTCTGCCGCGGAGTTGAGCCACGCAGCCACCGAAGTACGCCACCATCGCCACTGCTGATATCTCCTCCGCCATTTCGAGGAATGCCTGCACAAAGAAGAAACTTTTTAGTTAAACATAGGTTACATCATGCCTGTATTATGCATGCCATTCAGAGGTCTACTAATAAAGCCACATTTTGTATGTTTATAGGTAATAGGAGAAGAGCCTATTTTATTAACCGGGCACTCATCCAAATTTTTAGAGAAATTCGTGGTAACGATTGTTGTTTAAAAGAAAGTCAGAAAATGTTCAGAAAATACCACGCCTCGTTGTTAAGCACATCCACCTAAAATTCTCAAGATCCCTTCGATCTCGTCGATACATATTTTCACAACAAGATCTATTGTCATTTCTGATACTTTTACAAGATAGTTTCTGCCTAGGCCTATTTTGCATCTATTCCAAACATTCTAAACACTATCTCTCACCGTCGAGTATCGGACAAGACAGAATAATAGTTCCTAACTCTTTTGTTGGGTCGTTAAACCGTAGAAACTCCTCGCTCGCTCGTAGAGATAAATCAATTGTTTAACAACAGCGGTAGTGTAATGCGGCCCACCCCAACTAGGTTTGTGTTGCCCGGGCCTATGGAGTCCAATTAATCTGATCCGATCCCCCGACCATACATAAACCTACTCCACAGTCACATGTACCGACTGATCTGCACTATTCTGTAGCTGCGTCATTCTCTAAAAGCGTTATGATTTCAATGGTCGTTTCGCTCGTAAATTCATCTATTCCACGTCGTTTTCAAACCGCAGTATTCTGCTTTTGGCATCGGACAATACGAAACACACGGCTCTTTGTGTGTGTTATGGCGCAAATTAAATAGAATACTTGCCCCGGGCTAATTAAAAATATTCCTATACACGGCGATGAAAAGCGGGGTCAGCGGAAAATTCTGACATAGATATACCTACCTGCCTAATATAAACTAAACCGGTTGCGTGTTGTACATTTGGAGTATTTGCTTTGCTATCTGTTAGATAAACAATCGATTACAAATATATGCAAAACATAGTCGTATTTGAAAAACAATCGTGATGAACTAGAAAAACATTATTTGAATTGCATTGTCCAAATAAATAAACATTTGAAATTGAATATTTTTCATTATATAAGAACTTTTCAGGTAATACGACAAATAATGAGTAGATAATTGTTAAAGTAATATAAAGAAAAGAAGTAGAAGTACTCGATCATAGGGCTCTACAAAAAGCCGTGTTGGAAAATCCAACCCGCAATCATAAGAGGGTAGATACCTAGTTATCTAGTTACCAAAATTTCATCCCATCGAAAACTGTTACGGGATCAAAATCGATACAGCACAAATTAATAGAACCGTAGCTGTCACGCGAGCGACGATAGTAAAATAGTGTCAACGCCTCTTTCGCTTTAATCACCGAGAGTGGGGGCGATTGTCCGACCCACTCACATCGATGTTTGCCCACCTCTCCACAGATGGCGCCTTTGTAACCGGACTCTCACAGGTTCGGTAACCATCGACTACCAACGATACTTTTCATCATCCACTCTAGAGTGCGTCAAAGGACTAGCTCCGACCACGGTCGGTACTTTTATATGTAGCTCCAAATAATTCTGGCGATGTGTTTTCACCTCATTTTGCCAAAAGATTTTGTAGCTACATTCATTTCAAAAATTTCTTAAAGTGACCGTAGCACAGGGTATAATTATTTTAAAATGCCAAATATTTAAATCGCAAATAGAAATAATGAAAACATTTTTTTTAGTTACTTTGCACCGCGAATATGGACAGAAATGGACAGACGGAATATTTCATAGGAAAAAGTAAGTAAAAAGCCTGTGACCCTTCATAAAAGGGATTCGACTTGTTTCTCAAGGTAGAAGAGAGATTGTTTTCCTTCACGCTATATACAGGGTGGATGTCATACGAGCTATTTATTAGACGGGATAACATTGTCGCGGCTGCCTCCTGCGTTCCCGTAATAGGATTTTCTTTTTATTATTTTATTTCTCGGTTGTAAACTAACTTATTTTTAATTTGTCAGCGGGAAATCGTAAATTTCTCATTGCACGTGCCCGGTGGGTGTTTCGACGTAAAATGCGCAGTAAAACTGGCAGGATGTGGCCTTATAACCTGCTGGTACTTCGCGCTCGCGTGATGATGTGAATATACTTTTTGATGGATTACTAACTGTGCTCCGCCAACTTGTTCTTGGACTTTACACTCTGAGTATATTACACACTTGAGCTAACAGCTCCATTTGTTTTAAGTAAGTACAAAACTCTTTACCGCAACACGACCAGAAACGGATACAGAAATTGAATAAAATATGATAATAAAATATCATTTGAGAAGGTCAATCACGGTAAACGTATCTGAATCTACATTCATTGATGAGTCCTTCTCGACCCAAATTGAAATTTATATTAGATGTCATCGCCTTTAATTTCCGCAATGTACAATTTTAGATGCAATCTCTCCCTTGGGTTTCAATTCGCGAAGTGTACTTTTAAAAATAAGCCGGTAAGGGTGGTAAGGGGCCTAAAATGTAAGAGTGAATATTTGTTCCAAATTCGCCGTTCATTTTGACCCCGCAATAGATAAACGTCGCTCGTTTGACGGGGGTTAGTAGGGATGTCGATCATACTAAAATTGCTTTCCATCGTCGGCGTAACATTTTGTTTTAAAATATACAAAGCGTCATTTATCGTGCGTCTTCAATATTTGGGTTCGCTTTTGTTGTTTGGTAAACGAAATAAGGATCAGGAAATAGGTCGGAATACTTCATAATTATATCCTCTAATAGCTATCTTATCTCAAGGTTTATATCGCACTTAGAATACTCAAGAATCATATAACATGGTTGTAGGTTACCGTGATACACTCAGAATCATGAAGCTGCCCAGCAATACTCATTAGTGCATCATACGACAAATCCTCGTCAGTCATCCCTTGTCCTCTAATACTGCACTAACAATAAAACGCGGGCAGGGGTAGGCTGTGACAATGGTGTGCGGCCTATTTGCGGACAAGCCGTGCCTGCCACTTGTTGTGCTTCCTGCGGAGGCAGCGGCATTGTAACTAGAGTTGCTACATGGCCGACTTCATTTGTGAAATGAGGCCTGATCGGTTACGTGGCCCAAGTTTGCCTAATCTGCCGTCATTGTTGATGAAAGGCTTGGTGAAGTTTGACTGTTTTAAGTGGATGTTCGGTTTACAGATACGATTATGGACGCAATGCTCAAAGTGGCTATCCACTGAATGAACCATAGAATATCAAATAGTTAACAAAAGTAATTTAAAATAAACAAAGATTCAGCAACTTTCTACTCATGAGATAATATCAACTAAGATTACTTTACTCTATTCCATTTGCAATTTTGTGTGAAACAATTATTCTAGAATTTCCCTCTCGCAGGTAAAACAAAATCTCTTTCAATTCAAACACAGTAAGTGCCCTAATTAAAAGGATTACATTTACAAACCAATTTACCAAAAACAAATGTAGTATCTTACCTGGTTTTTGCCTTTAAGCACGAGTACATTAGTGACCCTCCCGAAGGGCAGGCCGAGTTGTATGATCTCGGCTTCTGTCGTCTCATTAGGGATGTTCCGTATGTGGATGACCCGCGACGGTTTGCCGACATTCTGTTCGAGTTTCACCTGTTAAACAATAAAGAAATGTTAATTAAATGTTAATAGGTAAATATACTAAGTAATAAACTAGTAACTGACTTTTAATCTTCCAAGATGTAGACAAGAAAGATCCATAAAAATATTACTCAAAGGACTTAATGAAGAGAAACGTTCAGTAAAGTAAAACAACTACAAAGATTTTATACGGAGGTAGTTTGGTAGACGCGATGATGCGTAATCAAATGGTGTTCGATTCTGTTGGAGAGGCGTAGCAAACGCGAATGTAAAAGGCACGCAGCGTATAAAATGACCGTTCTAATATACATAAATAAAGCTAGCATTGTTCGCGAGGAAGAGCCGGTTGGATAATTGAAAAGTCGATGTAGTATAATTGTCGAGGCTTATCGGGCCCAACCCCGATGTGGGCGCCATTGTTCCCCAGAGAGCCTTTTGATTACGGCGGCGGGCTCGAACCGAGTCCCGAATATATTGTAGCTTTGTATGACACTTCACTTTTCATTGAACTGAAAAGAGCAACCTTTACAGCGCAATTTACGATTGTAAAAAAATCATAAACAAATTAAGTTCAAAATTCTAAATCTCCCGAGCAAGTTAAACGTGTAATAAAACAGTGTTATCAAATATTTCCACGGTTGTAATTATGTTTTCGAGGAAATCTTAGCAGACATTTCAGTTGGAACACCGAATAAGATTTGGGGAGTTGCGAGGTATCTAAGCGTCTCCCTTTTTACGTTCTTTGGCGGGCGGCGAAGCGTGGAGGTGTAACAAATGAGTGTAATGCCTATTAGTTCGACCTTGTTAAGTTCAGACAAAGTGAGCAGCTGGTCTGACAAAAGTGCAGGGAAAAGTCGAAACACTTGGAGAACTGTTCCATTGTGGCTTTTAGTGGCTACAGTCCGTATACTGTTGGTACAAAGCGATTGACTTTTTAATTACCTGCTCTCAATTAAGAAGTACGAACGTGATTGCAGCTTTATTTAGACTTCAGAGGTTTAATTCGTACTTCTTACAATAGTAATTAAGGTTACACTGGTCGAAAATTCTTCCATACAAACGTAGTCTAGAGATTACTCCATTGTTTGACGATGTACGTTCAAAATAAAAAATGATATCAATTTGTCTCATCATTATTTAGTCCTGTATGGAAACAAAAATGTAAAAAAAATATATATTTGAAAGTTATGACTGTCGAAAGTTCCATATTTCAACACTAATTTTAACGCTTCTTTGGGCGGCAATAAATACCATAAGAAGACGGAAAATTGCAAAACGGCCTCCATACAGGGATAGATTAATAATTCAACTATGCAAATAATGTTATTTTATAAATATACATTTAGTTGTTTTTTCATGATATCTAGACTCCCAAAAGTCTGTTTATAAAATTTCGCGCGCTCGTTTTCGTCCTAAATTATCATATATTTCGATACAAATTTGCAAAAGTGCTAATTCGTACGCGAACTAGCTTCTTACTGCTCATCACAGCATCTATTTCTTTCGCACGTGTTGTCGGATAACATAGCATGCATTTTAACCCCGCGCACAAAATAGTTCGTGCCGTCGACTAGTTCAACCTTAAGAGAGCAGAACAGTAACTGTTTATAGGTACTTCAAAATTAAAATAATCCAATATGATAAATCGAATTTGTGATTTGGGGTAAGAAAAATACCGAATCTACAAACTGTTTAACTAAATAAATATTGTTACGTCCAACGAGTCCAACCCAACCAAGAAAAAAAACACTCAGATCTTTATAAAAACAAACCGCTCACTAAAAGAAAAGAGTACACAGATATGATATTTTAGAACAGACCGAATTTCGTTAGAATCGACATCAAAAGAACCAAATCTCCGTAAATAAACAAATAAAAAATATTTTTCCAAAGTGACTTGCAAAGGGAGGAATAAATCGTCGCACACGCTCGCCCACCTCGAAGGTACATTTCGCCATTTTCTCTTCTCACGAAAGAAAACAACTGGTACGTAAAACGTAAAGAAGGACATTACTTTCGCTGGGTCAGAAAATCTGCGAGGAACGATTTCCACATCAGGCACTTTAAATCATCCGCTCCGTCTCACATTTCATCCATAAATATTAAATCTTGGCTTGGTTCTTTGGATAGAAAAAAAGCTCGTATGACATTTTCCCTGTGAGGATTTCCCGGAATCGGTCAATTTTCCCGGTGATCGCGCCGGCCGTGTTTATTGAAACACTATTTCTCAGTTGGCCGCGTCTACGGCGCCGTATCATTATCTATAACTACGTCCACACTCGTGTTGACGTCTACTTTGACCTATCAACACCTATTTTATCGCTCGGATATTAATTACTTAATATTTTCCTCACCTTTTCAGAATTTTCGTGTACATTTCGGAGGAACTTCTTATTCTCAGGTGCAATATAAATTAAAATATTAAACCGGGAATCGAATAACATAACTGCGCTATCTGAAGTGCCGCCGTAAATTGATAAAATATGGAGCCTGACTTAACCTCCGATTAGAACTGTTTTCAAACTTATTCGCGGTAATATTATGGAGCCATAAACTCGCTGCCACAACTTAACATTATTATGTTTTCTGAAAAAGAATAAAAGAATCACGGCACTTGTCTGTGCTGTATTTAAGAATTCTCAGTGGTTGTTTGATTATAGAAAGCATTTTTCCTCAAAGGAAAACTCCGTGAACAGTTTAATTTAACCCATCTTTTTTCCATCTAAATGCTCTTTGTTTTCTATGTTTTTCATTGCACACCATTTATGCTAATAGCGATAATTGTTTTAGTAGTTATCTTCGTTCGTTTTGTGAGTTTTTTATCTGAGTGTTTTTGGAAAGCGGGTAAGATTTTTTCTCAAGATTAACCCGTTTACCACGACCATGAAAGTAAACTTCCCTACCAGCAATAACAATCACCGCCTTATAACATAACTAACCAACTTGAAACACATCAGAAGCTTCGGAATTCGTAATCATGTAACGCCCCTGTAACCGAACACTAATATTGGCACGTTCACGTAAACGTAACACGAATCAAATGTACCTGAGCACACTAAGTATTCTGCTTACGGCGCGTTGACAAACGCCCCGTCCTCGCCGGCGTCAGTAGCACGGTGACTAAGGAAACGACATTCTGTAATCCGCTTGTGGCGTACGGGTCAGGCTCGACCCATCAGAAGCGGTATTACCCCGTTTTAAGAGCCACGTCTTACTTTTTACAGTATAAACATCTGTTAGGGATCATGTTAAAGGTTGAAGTCTTAAGAAACGTTTTTGCTGTACCTTAAGTTTCTAGTGAGTAATAGTCGTTCTAAGCTAACGATATTATATTTTTAATATTCATCGCTTACCTGTCTAGGACGGCTACTTTGCATCGGGTAGTGGTACAGTAATTGACAATGGAGATTTTTATTTTTAAAGAAAACATGGTAGCTACTAATAAGGCAGTTAGAATGTGCAACATGGGTCCAATTTGAGTGGACATTATACACAGGTAGATAAAAATATTTTCAGGTTTTCAAATTTCATTCTACAATTTTTTCTTCATAAGCGAGTCTTTTGTAAAAAAAAACTTATTTCGTTGGATATTTCAAGTATTTACAAAGCATACAAGTAACAGTATCCGCAGTAGGCAGACAATGACCGGGCGAATAGCTAAGAATACGGACGTCGGAGCCTACAGCGTAATCGATTCCGTGATGCAGGAAAACTACCCACAAATATTTATTTTATCTACGTAAATAAAATGTATGGGCAACTTCAACGTATAATCGCGTAAGAGGATTCGTTAAAACTTTCAGCAGTACTGGTTACTATTAAATAGATTAATATTATGATAAGTAGCTTTTGGTTCGTTCAATTTAATAAAACCCCAGTGGATTCTTAAAAAAAACTGATAACAATAGTTTTGTAACACTTCGCGATGCTTTTTGCCGTTTAAACATTTTTAAGATAGCTGTAGAAGAGACATTTTCAAGACGATTTTCTTCATTTTAGAGAGAAAGAAATTCGGATTGTACCTAGCAGGTAGATAGGTATTTTAGTTGTTCTTGCATCTGATCCTCGTAATATTTAAATAGTTATTGTAGTATTTTTGGAATGCTTTGTAACTTTCATGGGTTCAAATCAAAACATATTTACATCCCAAAACATAAGCATCTCCAATCAGTAACCATTTGTAACACAGTGAGCAGTCGTGGCCCAGTGATACCGGCAGCGACTTACAATTTGTAGGTCGTCGGTTCGAACCCAGGCAGGGGCTCTACCGGACATGCTGGTTTCCTGTGACAGACATGTAGCATCCACCAACGCGCACTGGGCCCGCGTGTTGGATTACGGCCCATTCCCTCTCACAGAGATGACGCCTGTGTCCCAGCAGTGGGAACATTAAAAGGCTGATGATGATGATGATGAACCTATCGTAACATAGGTACGTAGGTAGGGTTCCTTAAATCTTTACATTCCTATTTCCCAAAATTATATCTAACTAGCTGACCCAGCAAACTTTGTTTTGCCATAAAATCACCAAACATTTATCTACCTTACCTACCCTACCTTACACTACCTACCCTACCCGACCCTACACTACCCTACCCCACACTACCTTCCCTACCCTACGCTACACTACCCTACCCTACACTACACTACCCTACCCTACCCTACACTACCCTACCCTACCCTACCCTACCCTACACTACCATACACTAAAAAAAAAAAAAAACGTAAAAACCATCTTTGAACTTCAACGAACATTTAAAAAAAGAATTGGCCAAATTGGTCCAGGCGTTGTTGAGTTATGCGCTTACCAACACATTTTGCGATTCATTTTTATATTATAGATGTAACACAAACATCGCAAATTCACGACAAAATGAACAAACCAAACATCTTGTTAAGGTATAAAACACATTTATTAATGGCCCTTAGCCATGTCTGTCATTGGAGAAATAATGTACTATCGGAGAGAAATCTCTCAAAGTCAGTATCGGAACCCTTGAACTAATAACAATTGCGATTTAGTGTGGCGTTCGGTAGCAAGTCGACGAAAGTTTGAGTACCACAGGTACGGGACACAAGTTCTCATGTAGCAGCGATATTTTAGCTGACAAGCTGCCGGCGATTCTGCTTGCGATTAATATTAGATTTGTTTTTAAAGGTGATTGTTTTCGCTGAGAAGTGATGAGTTTTGTATTTACTGTTAGGTACTTAAAGGCGATTCTTATAGAAAAATATGCTATGTGATCTTTGGTTAGTACTCAACCGTGATATGCCTTTGCTGATCGTGTTTCTAAATAATTGTAAACTCTACACATTTCCTCAATTTTTGCAAAACTAAATTAGTGAAAAACGATTCCAATTAACTATTTCCCTTTCTTTCTTTCAAAAGCACTTTGTCAAAAAAATAAGCAACACCAATTAGCCCCTTGAATATTGTTTTCCAACCATTCTCTTAAACAAAAGTTTTAGTAGAACAATCCGCCGTAATTGATTCTTATGGCTTGCACCGCATTTGCAGTTGCATCCGCCGTTAAAATTTCAAGAGCATTATTACACCAGAAATCGTTGGAGTCGATTCGTTGAAACTTTTAATTGGCAGTCCAGTGGAATATTGTATTTCATTGCCGACCATCAATGATATTATTTGATACAGATTGAGAGCTACTTCCGAGCTAGTTATTATGGTTGGGTCATCAAATAAATAGAAGCACCAGCGTTTATATTATTGAATTGTTATGAAGGCTATATTAATTAGTATTGTTTAGAAATGATTCGCAAAATGTGGGTAGCGTAATTAGTATGAAATTATATTGTGGACGTTATTGGTGAATTCGACGAAAATACTTGGTTGGGCTGTATTACCAAATGATTTCAGTCTATTAGAAAAATAGGAACATTGAATTAAATAGTTGCATTATAATTTATCATTTCAAATAGATGCTAAATTAAGTGTGGGTAAGGCTCAATAGAATACAATTTTACTTTAGCATAGACTATCTAGTCTATACGATTAGAGTATCGGCTGGATTGTGCACGATATTCCCGTAAGGCCTGATTTATTATTGAACCCGTTTGATATATTTACCATGTTGTACCTAACTTGAATCTCGCTGCAAAGTGGCATTTTGTCAATAATATGGATAACCACAAATAAAAAAAAACATTGATTTTACTTTTTTTATTTATAACTTTTTAGTTAACTTTTTTTTCGAATTACATTTAAATATATAAGTGTTAACATTTTAATCACTTCTTAAAAACCTTTATTTTGATACCCCACACGACGGGTTTGGAAGAAAAAAATAATTGGGCCCCCACAATATGGCGCCCAAAATTCGGCTTTTTTTTTCCAGTTTGTATGTATCCAGTTACACTCGCAAGGTTAAGACGAATCGATTGCTGTAAGAATCATCAAAATCGGCCATAGCGTTTGGTCTCTAGAATGCCACATAGGAACATACATACATACATAGACTGATAAACACATTACTCTCCTTCGGCAGTCGGGTAAAAAGACCGCAATGTAGGGGATTAACAAGCGCTACCGAGATGTGGTCAATCCACTACAATTTGTCATTTCTATTTCTAGTCTTGAATCTCGAAACAGAGGTATAATATACCTTCTTACTTAACCTACCTACATCATCATCATCTTCCTGCCCTTTTCCCATGTTACTTAAGGTCGGCCCAACACGTTTTCTTCTTCCATACCGTCCTGTCCCCCGTCAAGCCATCACTGACTCCCTTTTCTTTTATATCACTCCTCACACAGTCCACTTAATCTACCTACCTACCAAATAATAAAATCACAATGCCTATCCTATTTAAGAGACAAAAAATAAAGACCAACAAAACGCCTTATCTCTTGTGAAAAGTTGTAAAAATCAGGTGCAGGAAATTGGTTTGCCGATACGTGGCGACGACAGGCGAATCGATAAACTTAGTGTTGTTCACTGGTTTAAGACATCCTCTGTGATACGATATACCTTCTCCAAACTTACCGGGATGCTTCATAAAATACGAACGGTGCATCTAGCCATATGTAAAAATTGCCAAAAAGAGAGCACGGAAGTTTTCGGTTAATAAACTGTAATACCTACTGATATGACTAGATAGATTAAAAGTTAAGTAGCTAACTAGATTTAAATATAGTGAAATCCTATCAGCGTTAAAGATTATCAAAATCCAAAACTCAGGTAGGTATTAGATTGACAAGCGCTAGTTAATCCATTTTATTTAGACTTATCGACAAATGTTATCGCTGACAAATTTCTAAGAAAGCCTATGGCTTGCCCTTAATGTATTTTATTAAAACTAAAGCCTTTTTATTGCCGATCACAGAAAAGTTTCCGATATTTCCCGGCACCAATTTATTGGTAGGAAAATCGGTTCACTAATGACTGACAAAAAAACGAATGACAAATGATAATTTTAAAAATAATATTATAAAAACTAATCATTTTTGACAAACATCTCATTTCGCAAACAGATTACTTTATAATTAATTATTTGAAAATATACAGATTTCGCAAATGTTTTACTTTGCAAATATGTAGTAAGAACTTCGTTGGTCAAATTAGCCATTGTACAAAATAAGTACAAGAAAAAAATCTATTGAAATAATTAAATTGACCGGGCCTTGCTAAATAATGCCCTTCACTTATTGATGTGTTTTATTAAATTATTTTAATGTTGACATTGATTTTATTATAGAATCAGTATGATAGGTTAGTACGATTACTATTTAAGCAACAAAATCAACGGAGTCTGCAGAGTCTAAAGTAAAAAGATGACAGTCATCCCCTTCGAACCTAAACGATCCGTGTCGTGTTGCACTAAGTTCCCGAGCTCGCTTCGCTCGCTCTTGGACTATTTCGTTGAAAAAAGCGACACAGCTTACAAATATTATTTAATGCTAACCGGTTCCATAAATTTTGTCAAACGTTATGCTTTGCGTTGTTTTACCAACTAACATGATTAATAAAAAAATAGTTTATAAAGTGATAACTTTATCAAGTATAAATTTACTTTACGTTATTTATAAAATGCAAATTTGTGATTCGTTTTTTGTCAAATGACAGGACATCAGGAAAACTATGTTTTTGTATTGTCTTCACTTATTTTTATGTTCCGTTTATATGAAATATCGTATCAAAAGTTTTACCAGCCAAAAATATAGCATGTTTTAGGTCTACCTTTACTTTAAACTCTAGAGCTACGGTTTACGAATATTCCAGAAGGAAAGTGGTCGAACATCCACACTTTACTTAGCAAGGTGCTAATTCATCCATGCATAAGAATGGGACAACTTCGCGCCGGTAAACTTTTAATAGTGGCCTTCGCTGGGCCTGAGTCGCTTTGCAACTTCCAGCCATTTTGCCTTAAGAACATTATTCATTTAAATAAATATTGTTATTCGTTTATTCTTAATATATTCTTATGCAGGATAAGACAAATTGTACAAGAACTATGTTAATCTAGATGGACTTTTTTATTCAAAATAATAAAAATAACCAAAAAAATCAGTGGACCTACTCTAAAACATCACTTTTGAAATATAAGTAAGAGAAGAAGTCAAGCTTCTCTTATCAAAGTAAAGATAGAAAAATATTTGCATCCATAAAGAGTAATAAAAAAGAATTTGATTGCTGCAAGCAACCAAATGCATGTTTAACTCGAAAAAGAAACTTTCTAGACGAAGCAAAAACACAAACTCAAGCCTTTTACAAACATACTTTATTATACCTCCCTAAATGGTATAATTTTATAAAGTGAGCTTTGTTAACTAACAATAAAATATACACCGAAAAGTTACAAAACTCTATAGCATTCGCTTACGTTTACATTGAATGTTATATGATAACAATAACAAACTATAAAGGTGTAGAGTAAACATCCCCCCCATCTGTAACTATGTCTTAAATCACACGTTCCATAAGTTTTTGTTTGAACAGACGCTCAGGCCGTGTTCGTGGTAGGAAACCGTAAAATGATATAGCCAAATGGTTTTAGTACCCCTAAAACTAGCCGTAAAATAGTGAGTGCCCGGCAATGAATATCTTTATGAGATCATTTGATTGATTACTGAATTTTCTGGGAACGAAATCAATGAAGTAGTTGTAGTATTTCATTTAGTTTTGAGATCTGCTTCATTAATAGCGTTAGTTTATTTTAAGATAGATAACTTGGAGTAATACTAAACTGAACTTTGTTTACACGGCTTCATTCTAAGCAATATTGATGTTAATTGTTCTATTAACAGCTAAACTATGTGCTAACGAAGTCAATAAACGCGGCCGCGTTATTTGCGTACGCGCTTAGCACTCACAATACGCAAATATCTTACAGCTCCAAAGGCTGTTTAGGGTACTTTACTAAATAAGTTATTCTCGCCTTCAGAGCGTCATTCGAATATAAAACAGAAAGCTATTTATAATTTACCCAGCTAATTTACCGTTCTCCACCGAGTAGGGCGGTTAAAAAAGAAAATAACAATTAGGTACTCCAATGAATAAGAAAAAAGGGACAGAATAGATCGTAAATTCTTCTCCAAATAAGATCAGCAGTCAACCTGTGCAAGCGAAGTCGTAACTCCGTGAGACAAGCTCGTAAATGCTTAAGTAGTGGTAAACGCAGTCCCCGGACATCTTCTGATTTGATTGATCTTCACAAGGCCAGACCCTTTGCGTTTTTACAGGAAACGTCAAGAAAATGAGGAAAAAAACGGGGAACATAATTAATTACTTGATTTGGACATTAATGACCCGGTCAAAGAGGACGAGGGTTGATTAGTGTGTTTTCTACAGACGTATTATTTTAACGAGAGTATTTTGTTAAATACACATTGGTAGATACAGTATTATGACATGAAAGTTGAAGCAAACATTTCAAATTAATTAAAACTGTCTGCATTTTCCATTCCATTTGAATTGGAAACTGGAAAAGCATTGAAAAATTGTGTATTTATTTTTCCTCTAACAGCCCAAATACAACTCATAAAACATTCTATATAAAAACAGAGGCCCTGAGTTTTCCTTCAATATTTTCACAGCATGAAGTGTTTGCAGTACAACACAAAGAGAGAAAATAAAAAAATACTTTTAAAAACGAGTCGCCATTCCGCCGATAGGCACCAAATGAATATTCAGGGCAACAAAGGAGAAGGGGTGTCGCAAAAAGGCACACCCTTAATTTTCGTGGTAGAAAAAAGCGGGGCAATCGCAAAACCATATAAATATCATTTTTGCAAAAAAATACTACCGACTTCCAAATAAAAAACTACAAAGTGAAAAATTACTTTATTTTTGGAAGTCGGTGTCTTTCGTAGATACCAATTATTTGCGATATGGACACCGACTTCCAAAAATAAAGTTATTTTTCACTTTGTAGTTTTTTATTTGGAAGTCGGTAGTATTTTTTTGCAAAAATGATTTTTACTTTTCTCTTTTTAGTTTTACCTACCTAATAGGCAAGTTATTTAGTAAGTACCTATTACGCCAGAACAGATTACCCGAAAAACATGAAACTTGAACATAACCGGTGAAATAAGAGTTCTGCGTACCCCTTTGAGTATACTGGCGTGATGTTATGTTATGAAATGGTATAAACAATAAACAGACATGCGATTGAAGCAATCCCGAATGATTTACCGTTATTTATTGAAGAGTTCTGTTGATCTTTAACAAATTAAAATGGGACCAATTTCGGAACATGTTCTTTCAAACAAAAAAATAATTTTCAAAATCGGTCCACAATTGGCGGCGATATCGGTGAACATACATAAAAAAACATACAAGAAGTCGAACATAGAACCTCCTCCTTTTTGGTAAGTCGGTTAAAAATAGCAAATAAATAAGCAACGTTGGGGACACGTCCCTATTTAATTATGAATTAAGGCCGAGGAGTAATGAGATCACAATGTAATTAAGATTACTGCGGCGAGGTTTTTTCAGGGCGTCCCTAACAAGTACGAGTAAATGGACGGTAAAACGCCGCGAAACTAAAATGTCTACCTTGTTTTGCTTGAGATAGGGAATCATATAATGAATCTTGCTTAGGATTACATGATTACGAACTAATGGATCTTCGATTTTTAACAAGGATTACTTAAAATAGCTTAATGATTCTATAATCTATAAAGTTTAAAAGACATTACAATTTCCAGTCTACTTGTAAAATTGGAACGGAAAGAGAAGCCTTCGTTCTTGTAAAAGTTTGGAAATATTTAGGAATTCACTACTCAATTTTGGATACTGTTACTCCCACGTTTCTTGAGATGATATTAACCTAATAAAATACTACAGATAGGTAAAGTGTTACCAATTTACTTTAATACGCGATATCGCAAAGAAAGAAAAAAAGATACAATTTCTTCAGGGCTACACATCAGAAATACCTACAAGAATCATTAAAAAGGTTTTACGTATAATTCCTATTGAAATAAAAAAAAAACATTTCTCTTGTACGCAACAGCCAGTATGATATTTTATTTTCGCTGTGACATAATGACCGGTGACAGCGGGGGAAATAAACTGCCTGAGGGAAGAATAAGAAAATGGTTTCTTTTCAACGAGACGGTTCGCTTCTATTTAATTTGCGTAAATGATACCTACGGCAATGTTAAATATAAGGTTTGGGAATGAGAACGCACTATTAGAGACCTTTTGATGGCTCGACGCGTTCTCCATTTAAATCACACTGATAAGCGATTTTTACTTAGCGATTTGAAATAAAGAAAGAAACCGTGTTTAACTGACACAAAACGACATACAATATGATACATACGACATACATGATTATGCAATTAAAATATTAATAGTAAATTATCATATAATAATTATAATTAATAATATAATATTTATAAATTGCAAGTACATACGTTTACACAGATGCAATGCGATGCAATTCGACCGATTTGTACTCGAAATTTTCTTAGAAAATACGTGCGCGATATCGCCTATACACGCAATTTCATTTGCGTCGCGTCATCGGAAATATCCGTTACAGTATTACCTATGTTTGCCGAAGAATGTTGCTCTTGCTCGAGTTTATTACGAAGTATGATGCTCCCAAGAAATATCGAGGGGCGGTAATATATTGAGTTTAAAAGTTTTAGCAGTGCATGTGAAGAGACAGGTCCATCGGTTACTTAAGGTAAGTACACTTTTTTCTCTTAATATCGTTTTTCTGGGATGATACATCACCTTAAATTACAAAAAATTATGTTTTCACACATAGGTATTTTCAGAATATTAAATTTGACAAGTTCAGTGATTGGATGAAAATAATTAAATTTTCCTGGCAACATACCTAAGTGAACCAATAACAATAAAAAGGCTCAAACGCAACCACATATGGGACTTCATTAAATGATAAGAAGCAATTTTGAGAGGCAGATTCTTCGATGGAAGAATGCACCTCAGCAGTCAATAACCGCACAAAAATCTGCTAAAGGTTAGGAAACCGATTGAAAGATAAAAAGGAAAAAAAAATTAACTAAATTTTGTTAATTTGCAAGTAATTTGAAACACCAAATGGTTCTTTTACATGAGTCTATAAAAGACGTCATAAGTATTCGCGAATTGAGCCTTATTAAATTGAATTACAGCTTTAAAGTAAGCAGTAGAACAAATTAGCACTCATGGACTTAAGTCTCCCTTCAAACTCAACATTTTATAAAACTTCATGAAGCAGTGCGTAGTTTTTACAAGTTTGCTAAATTCAACCGCGAATGTGGGTAGTGAGGAATATGTTACACAATCTGACCTAGGGATGTAACACGTTATTCCGTTTTAATGGATGATGCAATCCATTTGGTGGTCGGAACACACGGCCAGCACTGGTCTCGACAAACAAAGAACTGTTTGAACAGCACCCAACAAAGTGTGCATGCAAAACTCGCCCCGTATTTATGTAAATACAGAATGAAACAACTGTGGAGTAGGAAAGACCCAAAACTGTGACCTTGTTTATTTTTATAACAGTTTTCTTCTGTGTTGATTGTTTTCTACCTTTTGCTGCGTACGCGTTTTGTTCCGAGATTTTTTTTTTGTAACCTCTCTGGCATCTCGTTGATTAGTGCTGTGTACACACTGTCTACTGTTGATGCTTACCTGTTGGTTAACGGTGCTGGTTTATGTTACGTTGAAATATGGGCGCTGAATAACCTATAAATTATCGTTTATTAAAAGGTTTTACAGCTCAATATGTGTTTATTAAAATATTTTACTGCTTTATCTAATCGAAACTACGCGTTATGGTTTATATTTCATCAGCATTCGGGTAGTTAGAAAACTAACAAAACTTATGTAAATATTGCTGCAACATAGATAGATATGTTTTATTTTACAAATATGGCTGCGAGTGCCAAATGGAGTTAGAGTCTAAAATGTAAACAATAATAAATATAATAACAAGCCGATAGGATATCACATCTCGTTGCAAACGCAATAAATTATCTAGCGAAGGAGTGAAACGAGGAAATGTTCAAAGAAATAGGATAATGGAAGTTCTTTTCATGTATTTCAAATCCTTTTATCAATATTGAACATAGAACCTTATTTTGTACGCATCCGTATTCAATTAATATTTAATTCTGAATAACGTTATGTTTTTTTTTTCGCACATTTTTGCCTTGTTTAATATTAATTAAAAAATCATGAAAAAATTTAGATAAGAAATTGGGCAAAAAGGTTTTATTTAATTTTAAGGCCTGTACACACTGACCACTTATAAGGGTTACCCGGTTAACCGTATCTATTTAATTTCTATATGTAAAAATACATCCCGGTATCGACAACTCAGGGGTGGAGATTAATAAAAATTTGGCCCTCAAACCCTTAGGGTAGCTCTTTATGGCACGTTGGCTTTTTACGAGGGACCTTTTATTTTAATACTTATTACGGTTTCGCGATTCCGACGTTTTATCGCGATTAATCGTTTTTCAGTTAATTACACATTTCAGCAAAAGAAGTGCCGTTAGAAAGGTAAGTAAAGGAATCGGCTCTAGCTACTTATTTTCGTCTATAGTATTGGGTGATTTATACATTCGTGTTTCACATAAAATTGTCAGGATGGATATGATTAACGGGATTGAGATATTTTGAATTTGCAAAATGGATACAGGCGCGAGTAAATGGATACAAGTGCTGTTTAACCCTCCAGCAACAACTGTATACGGGCAGAAGTTTAATGAAGGGTAACATTTGTAGTTTTCTTACTTTAGCTGATATTTCTTATCAGCCGCTCGCAAACGGATGGAAAGTACTGGTGGAGGTGTCGGTCCTTAATGGAATTATCCCTCCTACATTGGCATTCGGTTAAAAGTTCCTCCCAGACGTCAGTGTATGGTTTAAATAATCTAGAGATTTTCTCACGGTCATTCCGCGTTAAAAAGTCCGCGTCCATGGTCTCTCGTGCGGAATAGTACATTGCAGTACGTCGCTGCACTTCAAGATCGACCGGAAGTACCGGTAGGGCCTCAGTACTAACCGTCCTTATGCTTTGCATAAGAATATCAATGCTAAAAGCCGACTTTGAAGTAATTTACGTCGTACCGCCCCTTTTTACTTTAGCTGATATGCTTACTGTACAATATAATGATTATAATATCAGCCCGTTAATGTCCCACAGTAGGAAAAAGGCCTCTTCTTATATAAATAAGGCACGAACAATAATCACCATGCTTGCTCAAAGCGGGTTAGCGATTTCAAACTTACATATATTAACTATAAGTTCCGGTTTTTTAACGATATTTTCCTTCACCGTACTGTACAATAATACTTGTATATTTACCTTTTTCGCAGCAGAGTCCTGGTTGTTATTGTCGGCGTGGTGCGGAGCGGCGGGCGCCATGACGGTGACGCCACTCTGCGAAAGAAGCTCGTCGGAGCCTCTCTGTGGACAAAGGAGAAATACTTTGAGGAACACTGCCTTAATTAAAAAAAACTAGTTTATACCATTCCCCCTCTAAAAAGCTTATTTTATTCACTGAAAACAGTGAATAAAAAGCACTTTTAATCACTGTTTTGGAGTTTGAATTTGGAACACACCAATGTATTAGACGTCCATCTCAATGCTATGTAACCTCCTTGCGCAAAAAATACTCAATACAAACTTCTTGTGCAGAGAATATTCGACTTTCAAACTCCTTCGATTTTAATTTTGAGTTTTTTTTTTATAATTTGGATTTTAATAATGATTTTGATTTTAGTCTAGGATATTTATTGAATACTTATTTGGATTGTAATTCTAATATTAATTGCAATGGTGTTTAATTAACTATAAATATTTGAAGTAACGAAGGTGGTCACTGGCCCCTGAAACACAGGTAACAGCACCTAGCTCAGGGGTCAGGCTATCACATTTTATGTAAATTTTGAAGGTCATAAACCATTTATTTATTTATTACTCGTAATATTCCTTGTGCTTTTCGCTTAAATCTGTCTTTTTCTCGAAGTCATGGTATAAAATATAGTATGCAACTCTTGAATAAAACGGATTTATATCGAGGGCCATGAATCACTCGCGTCGCTCATGATTCTAATACTTGAATCACTCGCTATGCTCGTGATTCAATCATCATGAATCACTCCCTGCGGTCGTGATTCAGTCGTTAGAATCCTTCACTTGCTCTTGATTCATCTATGGCCTTCGCTTTAAATCCGTCTTTTATTCACTAGTTGCATAATATACTATTATAGCTTTAACTACAACGACGAACTACTAACAGAAGCCAAACTACTTAAATACCTACCTGAAAGATTTTTTTACACTTATGTATAACAATAAATGACTAATACTCATTGTGAAAATTAATAGTTTCGAGTTTACGTATGTCCTTGATATACCTCTATAGGTAAATGAGCATATATAAATAAATAAGTACAAAATGCGTACAAATGTTATTTCTGCGCTACACAATCTGCTAAATTAAAAGTAGTTTGAATTATAAATCAATCTCCGTCTATTTGGAATCAATGTTTGTGCAAATTCAACGAATGTTTCTACTGAAAATCAGCATCATGAGATGAATGCAGCCGTTCTCATTTAGTAGTCCAAATTATAAATCAAAATATTGGTAATTTAAAATCAATGTAGGGCAATGAGAGTGAATGCTTGTACTGAAAATCGGTAATTGGACGAATTGAAAAGCGGAAAATTTTCAATTCGTCAGTTACATAATGTTTGAATAATATTTTCAGATAGTAGTGATGTACCTAGTCGTGCACTAATGCTACTTCAATATTAAAAAAAAAGGTGTAGCGTTAATGTTCTAATTGCTGTTCCATCGATATTTTACCGTAGCCAGAACATATCAATATCAAGCTTTGCTGCGATGTGAACCCAGCCTTCAAACGACGAGAAATAAGGCCGTGTCGCTGCCAAAATATTGACAGGTGACTTTGCATGCGCGAAGACGTCATCTCCCCCGGCACAAAGGGAAAACCGTAACAAAATAAAACAAAACACAATAATTCCAGGACACGCCAACGCACACGTCAACCCGCCCTTTCCCGGGATCAATCTCAATTTAAGACGGCGAAATGACAGACCTCAGCAGTTAAACGCACCGGGCTAAGGTATAAATCACGTTTCGTAATAAAGAAAACGTACAAATGACGCAACACCGCGGATTTTGTATCGCGGAGCTCACACCTGGCGACGTCGCCTGGATATCACTCACATGAGACACTTAATAAACCCGAACACATCAATTGTTCCTAACGACAGACCGTGATACACACAACCAACCTATGTAAACTTACATTCGATTATGAAAATGCAAATTACAAAAGTAATCTGTTATTAGGAACATTCACATCAAACCTACGTAATCCCTTCGAATTGTTAGCACGGGCTTTATATTTTAACAGAGCAGAATATTCGCGGAGCTTCACAATATTTTAAGGCAATAATAAATTCTGAAACAAAGTATGCAGATTTTGTTTGAACTACACTTCAATAAAAGAAAACCTTTTAGCTCTTAGTTTCGCATTTGTGATAACTGTGACCCTTTATTTGCATTTTACTTAATATTATGAAAAACAGATAAAGGTAACAGCGGGATTCTCATTTTTCAACATAAAGCTTTCATTGTAGAAAAAGGAACGTTCACTCTGAAATAAAACCAACATTCGCAAGTCCTATTCCTTGGAGTAATTTCGTAGAGCGCGTGTAATAATTGCCCGAAATTAAATAACATTTTTCACAACAACGAAAAAACAGCACGGATGAATATTTTGCGGAAGGAAGGCGGATTGTGTTGGGAAAGAGGGCAGTTATCGTTTCCTTCGCAATTTCTCAACTTAATGGAGAATGATGTTGAATGATGCCTTCATGATGAAGACAATGGTGACATTGGGTATAAATACGGGGACTAACATTATTTGTCTACTCTGGAGGCTCATCAGTGGCAGGTAGAGCGTACCCATCCGCAACGTAAAAGCTGCTGCCATTCTGTATAAATGATCCACGCTTATTTTTTACAAGGTTTTTCTTTATTTCTTTATTAGATTTAAAACCAGACAGAAACCAAACAAATTCGTTTGAAACTTTTGAACACAAAAAATCGGGACCATATTTATTTTCGTTAGTTTACAAAAGCAGAACTATTTTCTATTCTGTATTTCTATCGTGAAATGAACGTATTAATAAAAAAAAAACTATCCAGAATAATACGTACGTAGTTATGTACGAATGGGACCTACGACGCAAAATCAATTCCCTAGATTGATTCTTCACAAGATGGTATTTGGTTTTACTCTCGAAAGAAAACTGTGATCTTTTCCTGATGAGAAACATACTCAAACGTTCCTCCAATATGTCATTTGAATGAACGTTATACGAGGGGCCCACATATCAAAATATAGGGAATAAAATATACATGAAAGGTTTAGTTATAACAGACGAACGAGCTTGGGCCCTTCTTAAAGAAAGTAAGGACGCAAAATGATATGTTTACGTGGTCAAAGAGGAGTATCGAAGTCCATTGTCGGAAATCAATACGGATAATGTATTAGTGATATTAAAATGTGCTGAAAACGTTTGGGAACTATGGGACACAAAGATTCTGTTGTTGCTTATGGAATCTGTAGGCGTAATGGTTAGATAAATATTACTGTATTTTTTGCCCAAAAATGTTTCAAGTAAATAAAACAGAAAATCTTTCTAGAAACTTTTTGTTGGGCTTCTTAAAGCTAAGTAGAATAGGTAAGGGTCAATTTGTGGAATAGATCACCGGTACTAGAATACGTAGAATAACCTGGCTATTAGAGTGCTTCAAGGTATTTTATTCAGTTTTATTATCTACGGAATTATTATAAGTGTGGGTCTGAACGTTTGCCAGGAAAAAAACGTTTCGGAGTATAACAGTTCAGATTATAACCATTGAAAGGGCGAACTTATTAACTTTTTTTGTTTAATTTGAAATGGGTTTGGTTTTGACTCTAGTCTAGCTCAGAGGTGACAGAAACTAAGTCGACGATATAGTGAGCTTACCCAGAAGAAGCCAGTTCACTCTAACTTACAGATAGATTAGCCTGCTTTTATGGTTTTGTTCTTAATTATTTCTAAAGAGATTTTCTTATAAATAGTAGTTAATCCCGTTAGCTATAAACTACGTATGCATGTAAAACGATAACCTCACAATATCACACTAATATTATAAAGGCGCGGGCATGTTTTTTACTTCTTCACTCTCAAACGGCTCAATAGATCTGGATGAAATTTGGCACAAAGATAGACTATAGCCAGGAATAGCACATAGGGTACTTTTTATCACTGGAATATGTTCTTTCGGGATAATTTTCGACATACACGCGGGCGAAGCCACTGGCAGAAGCTAGGTACCAAATAAAAACATTTGTTCCTAAACTAGTAGAACGCGATTTTTATGAACATCATAAACATATCCGACAGCACTATCGTGTCATATGAAATATTTATGTGGCACTAACCCTCTTCAGAGATCATTAATCGATATGTACCTCGAATATTTGGGTCGAGTATTACACTCAATGAAACGCAAACAACTGATTCTTTTCCAATGCCATTAAATCGAGATACTGGAGAACACGAATATTCCCAAACTCTGTAACAATAAGATCGATGCAATTCCATCAAGATCTCGTGCCATCGACGGCTGTCAAATGAAATATTACAGGGTCACTATGCACCATAACAGTAAGAGTGGGGTTAGCTGATATAATAAAACTCGTGTCGAGAGCACCTTGTTTCTGTGGCCGAATAAAATAGGGGGAAACGAGAGAAAACGAACATTTACGATGCGAATGAAAAATCGCTTCGGCATTTATGACGTCATTGTTCCTGAGAATGAATCTAATATGAAAAAAATAAAAGGGTCTAGCGTGGAAAGGCTGTAACGAGTCTAATAATTTTTATTGCGATTTCACGAGCTTACAGTCTGATTTAACTCGACGTGTGTAAATTATGATTTAATTTAATAACCAGCGTTGAAAACGAGCGTAAAATGTTTTTATGTGAGATAATATACTTTTCATTAAGAGTCATGCGTTACTCGCACAATTTTATATTCATGTTTTATGTGCGCAAGCAACTCGACGGAATTGAATCGTTAACAAAAACATACATGGATTTGTGTAACAGCTTGCTACAAATGTTGCCAACAAGAAGTCAATATATCAAACAATATAATATTATATATTAATAATACCGTTTATATTAATCTCCCTGTTTCGCTTAGAGCTTTTAACAGAACAATTTTTCACCTTCGTACCCAGAGACTGTTAATTAACTTATTTCGCCTTGATTAAAAGAAGGGGTTACTTAGCTTAAAAGAAAAATGAATCAAAAATAAATAGGTACTACTACGTGTTTTTTTTTTAAACAAGTCTTACTTAATAGTAACTTAACATAAGAGTATTAGCTTAAGAATACCATATGCACCTTCATAATAAATGGAGCTTGCTCACTGGAAATTTAAAGCAAGCAAAATTTGAGACAAAATAATTTTCTGGGAAATAAGGTAAGCTTTGCACTAGGTAAGCTAAGTATTGTGTACGATACCGCTAATGCCGCGAGGAGCGTGTAGAGCGTATAGGTAGTCAAAGGAGCGCTAACAAGTCTGTGTAAGCAGACGATGCGCACTTAGCACCGTGCTGTCGATCTCATCATCGCCTCTGGCACCGTATGCGCCGCACATTCGTCTAATGCTTCATATCATCTCACCCGACGCCTTCGATTAAGATGTCCAAATTAACGATCTTGATAATATTTGTCGGCTCAGCGCTGCCAAGCTCCACTCGTAATTAATTGCACCAATTTGTTCTGCGCTTATAACGGACATTTGTCAAGCGCCCACCCGCGCCGGATGATTTTCGCACTAACTTCATAATCGATATTCGGCAATATCGATTATCGCCCAAACTCTTTGCCCCAACTCGGATATTAAGACGTTCCGCAGTCATTAATAAGCCGTAACGATGTTTTCTTCGATTCCAACGAGCAATATAAATTCCAGTCATAATTTATTATGTTTGCACTTGCCGGTGTAGTTGAGATGTGTGTATTAAAAATTCAAAGTGCGACTGCGATAAATTAGGCAGATACGAGACGATGTAAAAGTTAACAATTCTCATCACAACTAGAAGGCAAACCTCTTAGCCCCAGAACAATATAAGGAGACATTACTCGCTGTCACAACTCTACTTTATAGGGAAAGTAGGAGCTGCGAGTTTGTGTGAACAAAGTTGTAGGGGCCTGGTTACTTTAGTAACGAATAGAGACGTCAGGCGGTTACCTACTACCGCGCGCCACTCGAGCGCAACTCGCGAGCCGTTCCAACTCGGCCCGAACTATGTCGAGGGATCGATGCAGCCAACTGCTCTGTTACTCTCAACAATATATTAATTAAAGGGGTATTTAGTACCCGCGTGTATTTCGATCTGCTTTTAAATATCACCTGTTAAACTTGTAAGATAGATCGGATCATTACGCTCACTAAACTTGAGCTTAATGGCCGCTCAATTTAAGATACTGTTGGAGCAAAACTAATCTGGTCTGAGGAAAAGTTGAGCGATAAAAGTTAACAGATACAGAGCGAGAGAAACAAAGGGCAACGTTTAGAGGCGACGTTCATTTGCATGCGAGACGATACGAATACAGTGCAGTGGGCGCATTGCCGTGTTTTATGGCTTTCACTATTTTGTAAACAACTGAAATGAAACCTTGAATAAACGTCCGTAAGAACTAATTTACGTCAAAACATTTATCATTAAAAGTAATTTAGAGTTAACGGAAAGTTAGGGGTCTACATTAGTCATAATTTATATCTGGCCTAAAAAATAATATTGGGCGTACTCTATTTGGGCTCAATGAGATTGAGTTAGTCCCGTGGATCCAATAAAGGCTAATGTCACTATAAGAAACGTGTTAATGGTTGTTATTTATCGTGTGAGGCTAGCGGGCGGGAGAATAATCACAGATACACTCTGCGTCTTGATGCGGATGTTACAAGCCAACCAGTCATGATTTATTGGGGAATTATCCTCCTCGTGGAGCAGGAATTACGCAATAAAAAAAAACATCTATTAATATTTTATTTTTCAGAAGAATAGAAAGCAAGCGAAATTCAGCTTAAATAACAAACGTTGAAGCCTCTACATTCATAACTAGCTGTGCCCGCGGTTTCGCTACCGTCAATTGCCTACCTACCTACCCAACTTATTTACCTCCTACCTACTCTACTACCTGCACTCCTACCCTACCTACCAATAATTTTTCTGGGGTCATTCTGCCGCGGAGAATCTTGACACCGCCATTCAGAAAAAGATGTCAAATGCACAACGCCATCTATCGAATATGGAGTTCAACTGTCTGAGTATCTAAATTGCGTGTGCTGTGATATTTTACTTCTTGAACAGTTTAATTTAAATTCATCTAACTTTTGATAGAGTGAACCGATTGCGATGAAAAAAAAAACTAAGTAATACTTCAAGTTACGCACAATTTTTATGTATACAAGTTATCTAAAACTACACAGACAAAAATTCCAAAAATGGGTCCCATTGCTTATCCTTTAAAACACCCTGGCTATTTTTTTGTTCGAAATATTTTCAATGTACAAAAACGACTTTTCCACAGATTTATTATATGTATTGATACTTGAGGAGTTGCGAAAGCGGCTTAATGTAGGCTGTGACGAGACAGGTCCGGCCGGCTCCTAATGAGAAACTATCAAACTCCAACGGCACATTTGTCTTGTTAATGCTAATATTCAATTCTCTTGGCGACGCCGCGCCGCTAACTAGGCTTTTAGTTGGTCGTGTACCGGTAGTCTAGATACCGACATGTAATGTAGAAGAAACAGATGCAGCCAGAGAAAATTAAGATAATTATGGTAAGTAACGATAAAGACGGTACTGGAACGCGTCTACCACAAAACATTAGACGACAGCGCTTTATATCACTAAAATATAACCCGACCAAGTAAAATTGCTCGCTAGTTTCGTATTGCACGTATGCTACTTTGAGTTGATTGAAATTGGGCTTATTTGTTGTTGATTGAATTGTCGCTACGTAACTTAGTAGAATTATTTATTTACAAAATTTATAGCTTCTCTTGACGGGGACTTTAGTTAGGGATTTTTTTTGCACCGGTAAGTTAGTCAAATCAACTTAACATAAACTCATAAACTGTCAGCTAAAATTATACGCAACAAGAAGATAAAATCACGAATATAATGTCAAAGATGTCAATTCAACAAAGACCCATGAATGGGTTCGCTTGTATCGCATTAGCACATTCATATGGCAAACAATCGATATCACTTGACTAAGGAAAAACAAATAGATTCTTTATGGCAATGTACGAAGGTAACAATTCACCCCTCAATGGGCCGTGCGGAATCTAAAGCGATCGTAATTTCGTCTGGCAATATTCCGCCTTTTCATATTTTCCTTTTGCCTTCCAAATGTTATATCGTGCCCAATACAAGGCAGCGATTTCGTTTGTTATTTCAAGCCCTCTCACGCTTCTCCGATTTAGTATATCGACACGTGAAGCATCAGTTAAACAAAACATGAAATCACTTCAGTTTTCAATTGCGATGGAGACTGAATTTTCTTGAGTGAAAAGATTTTTCTTGAGAAAACTGTGTCATATTAAAATATATAAAAACTAGTTAGGGTTCCGTACCCAAAGGGTAAAAACGGGACCCTATTACTAAGACTCCGCGGTCCGTCTGTCTGTCTGTCTGTCTGTCTGTCACCAGGCTGTATCTCATGAACCGTGATAGCTAGACAGTTGAAATTTTCACAGATGATGTATTTCTGTTGCCGCTATAACAACAAATACTAAAAACAGAATAAAATTAATATTTAAGGTGGGCAACAAACAACAAACGTGATTTTGTTGCCGTTTTTTGCGATGATGGTACGGAACCCTTCGTGCGCGAGTCCGACTCGCACTTGGCCGGTTTTTTATTTTCTGTCTTTTAACGTGATTTGTTGAATATTTATAAAGAAACACATTTCGAAAAAGAATATTCATAAACACGCTACATCAAGACTTCAAGAGGTAGTTACTAAAAGCCAACGACATCGACTTTGCCCACAATCCCCTACACATCGAGCCTGATCGAGCTACTTTGCCATTTCACCGGTGAAAAGTATAACAAGGTATATCAGGGTGTCACATTTTCAATAGTAACAATCGCACTCCGGATAGCTGCGAGAGAATGTAAAATGTGACACCCTTTAGTCGTCTCGTAAGGCTGCGTCAAAGAGGGCCGTGCCACGGCTTATGCTGATACTGTGTCTTTGAGGAAACGCATCCCGAGTTAGATTATGCATGCCATCTTTAAAACAACTCCAAGGAAATATGTTTCGTTCAACTATTGAGGGAATTTCGCGGAGTGAAAACTTTTTGACTTTGTAACCACTTTTTGTTCCAGCTTTTATTTTCTTGAAAGGGGTTAAAATACTTTGGCTTCTTTCGATGCGCTGGATGTTTACGAATAACAACCAATGTTTAAAGGTCAATATTTTTAACCAATTGTTTCTTTTGAACTGTCATATTTCATTTAAAAATATGAATAAACTTCATTGTTCATCTTTGACAATCAATCATGTATTGTTGAACTAAGTAGAGCCCATGACGTGTTCAAAAGATTAAATCATATTCCCAACTTACCTCATTTAAAAAAATACATTAGGTACATTCAAAAACAGAATATAAAACGTCAAAAAGAATACGTCACACATGACAAACAATTTAACTTCACGTCAAAACTATTTATGGTATGCTGGCGTATATTCGCGGGTGGTGGTTCAAAGGCAATGGTGTGTTTACATTTGTCTCCAGAAGAGCGGCGCGGCGGGTAGCCTCAGATATTTAACCGCTGGCGGCGCTTCGCAAAGATAAATAAAAACGGCTGAGATTTAAATACTTTTTCGTTCCTATTCTACACCTTCCTTTGAAGCGAGACCTTTATATTTATTAACGTCGGATAGCAATATTTAATTATCATTAGATCGTTATGAAGTTTTATTGGCTGGTTTGCAAAGGGCGTGAAAATGTCTGTGGTGCCGCTTAGGGAATTATTTCTCTTTCAGTTTTTGGTCCTTGGGTACACGATAATTAAAACCGTGTTTTAATTAAAGAAAATCACGCTAATCTGTTCTTTTATCTTTTTGGCTTGTACTTATTGGACAGACAGACTCACACGAGCTTTGAGGACATCTGATGTGTACCAAACGTGCTCAAATAGAAGATCGCCAATCAAAAACCTCCAGTCGATACGGACAAATAGACTGCAGTCGACTCTTTGAGACTCATCTGGCAACCGATGGATCAGGATTAATTACTCTAGCCAGAAAAGAAACGGGTTTATTTTCCAACTAGCTCTTGCCTGCGGTTTTATTCGCAATCTACAGAAACCACTTCAACTTGCAGTATAAAAAATGTCTAATTTTATAGAAAATTGCCATCCTGTGTGTCTGATATCTATCATAAAGATGATCGAGAAACAAACGAACGTCCAAACTCTCTTTCAAAATAAGAACATCAATTAATATAATACACAAACAGTACGAATAGGTAATAATCATTAAATTGAAATACAAACCACACAAAAATACACAAACATAGCAGTTACCAATAGCTGGTACAAGTGCATTAATTAATTACTAAGTACATAATACCGTGTGTTTAGAGTACGGCTGCGAACATTGGCCAGGGCAGCTATTGATTAGACCCCGGAGGTGGTAATACCAGGAACATTGCAGTTCCGAACTGCAGTATCGAGACCGAGACCGATACCAAGTTACAGAGCATACAGGACTAACTAAATGTTAATGTTATTGTTATACAGAGCTATAGCTCCGTTGTTATGTTGTTGTAGTTTAATTGCGGTAGGCAGATGTTAGGGGCCATGTTTCATGTGAATTAAATAAATTACATGTAGTGTCAGACGTAGATAATCTAAAGAAGAACATAGTATTTTAAAAGATTTTTAGGAAATTTTATTCTAAAATTAAACTTTTGAGTATGATTTCGATGACTCACCACCTCTATATTTTTGCTGAAAGAGCGAACCGTACGTTGTGTTAGTTTTACATTCATAATTTTATTAGGTTCTGGTTCTCCTTCATAAACTTTTTAAAACTTAAATTTTAATTTCTGCACTACCGTACCCGGTTAAATGTTCCGACTATGCATCATAATCAAATTGCTACTCGTAGCGAGATCAGGACACAAAAAATAATGACGAAAATGGGTCTATGGATAAATACAGACACTGATAAAATATTATGGAATAACAAGAAGAAACAAAGCAAAGACATAAGGACCAATAAATGATTAAAGGGCGCTTTATTTCAGCCACCGAGCGCGCCTGTTAACAACCTAAAGGCAATGAAACGTGAAAACTGCATTGTTGAACAGTAAAGCTCGGATAAGTTCGCTGAGAACCTTCCATAATCCAATAAAAACAAGTAATTTTCGTACAAAGGCTTCCACAAAGCAATTGACCGGATAAAGCAAGTGATGTTAGCCGAAGCGAGTGCCAAAAAGCGTTGTGCATCAAAATATCAGGCGTCAAAACATAGTCCACAGCTCTTGACGCGTTAATGGACTTAGCCGTGGTACAAGTTTGGAAGCTTTGTAGCGTTACAACAACCATGTTACGAGTTTTGAGCGCTTATCAACAACACACCGCAATGTCTAAGAGATTAAGGAAATTAGTTTCCCGTCAAAAATTTTACAAGCTACTGGGAACTTTGAGGGTTAGCTTAGCAGAAAATATAAACATTGAAAATGAAAATGTATTTTTAAGACATGAGATAATTTAAGCAAAGTACTTGAAAGAACTTATCATACGATAGAAAGAAAGTCGCATGAAAGTGCAAGTTGGTAGATTTCTATGCGAAAAAAATCACCGACATAGTAGGTTTGCTTGAAACTTTTCCTCTTACAAAACTCCGTTCCTTTTACAAAGTTGAATAAAATTAAGAGAACAACATTCGAGTTTAAAAGTGAGACCAGATTTGGAAGTAGCTAATGTTCTTAAATCGGAACAGACGGGTAACGAGCCAGGACAAATATTTTGCCACTTCGGAACGTTACCTGACCGGGGAAGTGGCCGCGGAGGAGTCAGACGCGGGGAGACAAAGTAAATATGTCCCCGTTTCCTGGGTCGTCCCCACATTTTATCGGGGAGCGATCGGCGCTCGGGTCGGGAAATGAATTTAAAACGTGTTTGCGGGTAATCTGTTATCGGTCCCTTGTCTCTGGCTGGAATATAGACGTCCAGCCCACTCCTATATCTCGGTCGTGATTTTGTGCCGCCAGTAAACATCAGCGTTTATAGTTGTGATCGTCGGGCCTCATTACATATTGTTCTCTGTTAATATCCTTATCAGCTACCCTCACAGATAACATTGTACTGGTTAATTATTACGTTAAAATAACATAACAGAAGCTATTGCTATTTCAATTTCATAGCATAATACGAAATGTCGAGTGAGGGATCCAATTGAATAAGAGCCGTGTTCGCTAATTAAAAGTGATCTGGGAGGTAGCTGCTCCTTGCAAAACATAAAGATACAGCCTCATTATACTGCTTATTGAGTTATAGCCTACAGCCAAGGAGCAGAGGCATCGTTATTTTTTATTATATCGCACAAAGGAAAAGCATCGCTAATCTGAGAAAATTTCGTAAAAAGAGTACAATAAAATGTTAAACGTATAAGTAGTGAATGTTAGGTGGAAGCGGAGTCTAATACGAGCAACACTGGGTTAATTATTTCGTCACGAGAGCCCTCGTAAGCCACTGTAACAGCGCTTCAGCCGAGCTCGGGGGGGCCATAAAAGCTACATAATACGCGGCGACGTAAAACTCTTATTATTTTAGTATCTGCGAAACGGTCGCGGAAAACATATCGTAAAATAAAACCTGTCGCCTTGCACGAAGATGCAAGCCCCTCCATCGGAGGCCCGGTTCAGCCAATGTGCATGCTCTAAATCCAGGTGGATTCAGTGTGGACACCGGTTAGGATCGAAACCAGCGAGCTAGGTGGATTTCTATGGTAAATACAGACTTTATGGTAGCCGAGGGATAAGTTTCCATTTTAAATTGAAGAGAAACTCTGAAATGTTTCCTTGTCTCCCGACGGAGCTGAGCGCGCGAAGCTGAATAAAAATTCACGTCAGGTAAGCACACGGAAATATTTACACAACTGAAGAATTTACTGGGAGTTGCAAGAGGTTATATAAATAAATGCTTAACCTTATCGTAACTCTTTCCCATCGATTGACGTCTGGCGAGGCGGAAAACGACATGAAAACATTATGATGTTGCAATAACTGATGGCACGAACTTTACCGTAGATCTTAGCAAGGCAAAAGGCGCCACGACAAATCGAGAATCACAGATTTGAGTGAAAAAATGTCAACATGAAATTATTCAACATTTTTTTTGCCGAAAATGCGACTAAGTCCCGGAAACGCCCATTTACATAGCCGATGTCGGCGCGATGGTGCGTGGCGACTTCAAATGGGAATTATAATACCAAATTGAATACAAAACTTTCCTTTCAGTGCCGAGTAATGGAGGAGTCTATGCACCGGAACAATCGAAAAGACAAATAGAATGAGAGAGGAGACGAGACACTCGCTCTGTTGAAATAATAAGTGCCTGACGTCTTTTTGGACGTTCCTGCCGCGCTTTTTTTGTAACGATAAATTTTTACGCTTTGATCTTTCCAATTCAAATAGGCTTTTTTTCTCGTAGAATCAGAAGTTATAGGAATATTTCAAAAGCTTTAAGTGAGGCGACGGAGCAGATTTTCTTTTCCACCGGCTATATCGTTCTGATTGAAATGCAAATGAAACGGTGTCCGTTTTAAATGTATTTATTTTATCTTACCTCTTTGGCTAATCTGTAAAATTAGAGAGATAATCAACAGTACAATTAACTGGTACTGGAGATTATTATTATTATTTACTGTGCTTGGTCGTGGAGTGGCGGAAACCAGCCCGTTTTAACCTAACCTAACCTAACTGGTACTGATTGAATGTAATTAAATCTACGAACTTTAACTGCACTTCTGTTCGTTGAACTGGTACGAAAGTATTAAATTTCTCGTTTTGTATCTAGCCAGATATTTCTCCAAGAAACTATAAAAATATTAAATATCTCAGCATTAGTAGTACAATTTATGAAATTTTAATCTTCTCTCTGCAGTCGAGCAATGACAGGGATTGTTTGCTGAAGAATCTGAAGCGGTTCATTATTCCGTTCCGAGTTATTTGGCGCCCAACGAGGGGCTACGCGCTCTCGACGGCGAACATCTGACGAATCACTCGCAGATTTGAATCTGTATCCGCGGAATGTTTCATTTTTAAAGCCATATGTTCGGGTTTGTTTTATTTTTACGCCCCATGTGTGTGCGTCACAAGCTTCTAACCGCGTTTTGTAGTTGTAACTTCAAATCTGAACAAGTTACACAACGAAACAAGCTGCAACAAAAACATTTGCCTATGCCGACGTTAGTGAATTGTTCTCCCGCTCGTGACTGGGTAATTTCCATACATTTCAAGTTCCATCGCCTGCGGGACGTTCGTTCTTTTGTTGATAAATGTTTGACGGGAACTCCGGGGACGCCATTAAAAGTTTTTTCGTGAATAATTCCAGTTTACATACGCAAATGTTTACTTGTGAGTTTACCCCCGCGCTCACCTATTCGGTGATTTCTTTTCATAGAGGCGTTTGTTCAAGGAGTGGTGAATTTCTTCTGAGCGGAGTCGTTGAATATGTAATTGGAAAAGTTTTTGTGTTTTCTTTGTCATAACCCTTAGTTTTGATGTAATTTACCAGGGATCAGGGGCAAACAGAGGGCTTTTAATATTGTAGAATTCTGTAGACAAAAAGTTGGTGGCGAAATTTCGGTTGAGTGAAAACTGCAAACAGGCTCGTATATTAATAGGAGTCAGTTTGTGGGTAAAGTTTATTGGAAAGTTTTTGTAGAACAAAGTGACCGATAAAGACACGTAGACCTTAAAGTTGTCGGCGACGTGGTCGGGTGAAGTGGTAAGTTCTGAGCCATAACTCAGTGACGAAGTTGGGCGATCAGATTGTGTGGCAGACAAAAAGAGCTCGACGTCACGGAAGCTAGATTGCGTGGATAAACGCGCGTGCTCCCGACACCACGGGTTAAGCTGCGCTATATCAAACCTTTTTACCCGAATATCTAGTGTTAGACATTTTGGAGCAAGTTAATCCACGTAGTGCTTAGACTTTATTAAGTGAAGTAGTTTCAGTTCTGATATTATTTAGTCATTCTAACTTTTGTTGTTTCATTTTTATGCATTAATGGTAACGAGAAGTACACATAATATTACTTAAGATTAAATCACGGAATCAATCATCTTAATATATCTAAGAATCTCACAAGGATAACCTAAAAAGATTGTAGGCATAACTTCTATATTACTAGAAACATAATTATCCCATATCTATTTACTTAGGACCATGTTATTGAGCATAGATATCCTCAGATTAATTAACACTACTAATTCCTCGGCACTCACTCTTGAACTAAGACACTACTTAGGTAATCCTTTACCGGAATACCGTTAACTAACTGCAAATTAAGATAACACGTCGCGATAAGGCGACGTGTCGGGTTAAAACGGGATCTCCAATAAGTGGGTGTATCAGACCGCACTTGTAAAGGTGGGTTTACACGGGCAATTTATTACACGCAATAATTTCTGGAAATAGTGGAGGAAGATATTAGTTGAGAAAAACTTCTTTAATTGCCTAAATGTTCCTCAAAAAATTTCGGCAATAATGCCTTTAACTGCCCTATATATTTTGTTTTCGCGTGATGGCCGAGTATCAAATGAGAAGATGGTTTATTTAAAGTGGCTCCACATTTAAGCTTATATAAATTGTTTTTTTTACCCGACTGCCGAAGGAGGGTAATTTATCTTTTTGTTGTGTATTTTGTTTTCATAATTGAAAAAGTAATCACAGGCAGTCCTGATCAGCATACGAAAATTATTTCACTGATAGGACCAACCGAGTGTCATAGGCTTATTACCCGTAAAGGATAGGTCCCATGGAATAAGCCAGAAAAAAGACAGTTTTCTTACTAGATGAGATACCAATCATCAGCATCTATAATTGTTAAAAATTTTGAATTTCCCCCTATTGCCTTGATATTATGTTGCCAAGAATTGCGCAATTTTAGTTGCCCGTATGAACCAACCTTAACCAAGCACCACAAGATACTTATAGCCCAGCTAGGTTCTCCAAATGTACTTTGTTGTGCCTGGTTTAGAAAACAACGGTACATTTTGTGGGAGTGGATCTTTGAGTAGATATTGTTGTATTTTTCTCTGAAACCACGATTACATTTTCCTGTTATAGATAAGTGGGTTTGAGTTATTAAATAGCCTACGGATGATGAAGAGTTGTTTGAACATTTCCTTCACACACCAACATATCAACTCTACTCTCTTATTCAACATATTTTTATGTTAAAAATATTGAATTATTGTTATTCAATGTTGTTTACACTGAAGAACAGAAATCCAGATCCATGATTAATCTATAAATTAACGGGTCGAAGATTTTGAGTTCATTAAGTAAAAAAAAACAAGGATACAAACTAATCCAAGCAAAAAAAGATTTAGTTTTTTTTAAAACATATATTCGATTTGATTCAACGTCGATTTTGAAACTAAGACCAACTCATTCGATTGAAGGTAACACGGTTAAATTTGTACATACCTGCCTATACGTACCTACCACAAATTTTGTATTAAACGTATATAATTTGAAGGATCAGTGGAGGCTGGCTGCGTGATTATTTTACGCTAACAAAATTAATAAGGTAAATTTCAACGGTGTGCGAGGGGCGTTATTGCGATACCTCAGAACCGCTTGTTTGATGTGAAACAGGCAGGAAAAGCAGCGATTTAAAACAATACTGTTATAATCTTAACTTATGTGGTTAACGTTATTAAAAAGTGCGGTTATGATATCTATTGCATGTAAGAATTCCATGAGAAATAAGTCTGTAAAGGCTGCGAAGAGCCGACTACAAAACAATAAAAATCCTAGACTCAGACAATGTTTTGTCAACGAAGGGGTAAGTGCAAAAAGAGTAAAGATGTGATAGATTTAGCTCCTTTCAAGGCTGTTTCCTAGGGCGAAAATATCCATTCCTCTAAAAGGTATCTCGAGACAAGTAACTAGGGAATTATAGACCTTAGCTTACACAAAGACGAAACATACAAAATACATTTCAAGAAAAAATAACTCTTTATCACCGACATTTTATTTTCACCCATAAAGGCAAAATCCACAATATAGTGACGCTGTGAACTATCAAACTATACTACCCCGTAATTTATTATGAAATATTCAAACATACAGACCTGGCAGAAATGGCAGTGTCGTGGGAAAAGCTAAGTGTGAGCCAAGATTCATGCAAGTTAATAGATATGAAGTTTTTATGAGCCATAACGTCACCTCTGGAAGTGAAATAAAAAGTGATATAGCCTTTTTATGCGGCTGCTAAAATATTATATTTTGCCTTAATTTGGACTACTGTAGATATTACTATACAATTTATTGGTTCATTATTGTATCCTAAATTGTTTCACATTTAGATAATAGCCTAAAGATAAACTAGACCAACTGCCATGCCTTTTCCCAATTGTTGTTGGGGTCGGCTTGCAGTCTTACCGGATCCAGCTGAGTACCAGTGTTTTACATGGAGCGCCTGCCTATCTGACCTCCACAACCCAGTAACTGGGTAACACTTTGGCACTTTGGCACTTTGGCATGACTGGTGTCAGATTTCAAGCTTCTGACTTCCCGTAACGACTGTCAATGATCTTCAAATGACAGCCGGGACCAACGGCTTAACGTGCTTGCCGAGGCACGGAGGAAATTCGGTATGTTGAAAATGGTCGCCCATCCACGGACCGACCTCGGCTAGCGTTGCTTAACTTTGAAGATCGACCCGTGTGGCTGTTATTATTTAGCCACGAGCTCCTCCTAAAGGTAAACTAGACCATTGACTAAATATTGATGAGGGAGCAGAAATGAACGGGCTTACCCTTGCTGTTACTATTTCTCTATAAGAAAATCAGATATATCAGAAAGCTAACAGCGTTGAAAATCGTCATAAGCACGTATTACTCGTGTATAGACAGAGTAAAAGTTACTTCAAAGGGCGACGTCGACTCGAGGCAAATCGAGGGTGTCCAACTCTTGTACGACAAATTATGTGCCCGCGAACAGATAGCGATATTGTCGCCCCAAAAACACTTTTGCCCTTGTTTTTCCTCGAAATAGGGAAGGAAGAACGGTAGTTCGGCAAGACAGCTTGATCCGGTCTACGGCCGTTTTAGGGGCAGCAACAAGTATCTTATTTACACATGGGAATACAAACTTTGTACCCGAGAATAAAGAGTTTAATTTATTTCGTGCGCAAGCTAGGGAAGAGAGAATTCATACGTGCCTGTATAAGGAGGAATGTGAAAGTGATGGAGAGGCTCACGAGGAAACGAGTTATAGTCTGAATCAAGTACTTAGTTTTATTGCGCTGCGGTGGCTGCGTAATGTACGAAAAAGATGCCGTCGGTGACACTGATCGCTAGTTGCTTTATCTTCGGTTAAGTCATGAAACTTTTAACGTTTGAATCTCCATAACATTGATAACCCAAAGGTTCTTAAATAAGCTCAAAGAGTAAATAAATCTGTGCAGAAGCCTATATACATACGAGTATGTTATAAAAGCAATGACATTAAAAGCTAAGGCACCTTCAAACGACAACGTGCCAAAGAAAATACTTTAGAAAGAAACGAAAAACGGGAAAAACCAATTGTGCATCCCCGTTTCATTGTGAGGAGTCGAAAAGAAGCCCGATATAAATGAAGGACGGAGACGACTCGTTAAAAGAGATACTTATGAAAAGAGATTCGTGAAAAAAATCGAAAAGCTGAGGTAAACAATAGAGACGCGGTTGGAGGCGCCGAGACAAGTTTTCAATTAACAGAATGAGACTCAAGTTGACGGCAACTCGACTACTTGATAGCGCACTACACTAGCATTGCCTCTTGCTGTAGCATGTACAGCTGTAACTAAGTGTAGGTGCTAGTGGTAGTGAAGCAAAAGGGGCGATGAACGGTACAATACGTAATATGTAATAGGTGTTTACACGAAGGTGAGTTGGCGCAGGTTTCGGAACGGCCCGCGAACTGAGTGGGTTAAATGGAGCGTGGACGCGACGAGGCCCGCTGCACTTGTTGCAATTTCTCTCCACTCCACAACTTAATTGTGCCGAGTGTGCCTTTACTTTTGCTATAGACGAATGGCATTAATTTCACCCGGCAAGGTTACCGTCCATTACTCTAATTGCGAGCCGCAATTCATCTAAGCATCTCACAACTTCGGTCCGCAACGAAGAAGCCTTCAACAAACTCGAGAAAATTCGAGAAACCAACTACCAAAGAGTATGGAAGTAAACGAGGACTCTTCGCTAATATTCCTAATTAAGCTTTTAATGTAATTGAATGAGTAGAGACACATTGCGATTGGAAGGAAGGAGTGAGCAAGTACCGCGCACCCCTTCGCTCGCGACCAAAAATACTTTCAGATAAATTACTTAGAGCGAACTCAGCGCGCATACAAATCGGCCAGCGATTCTCCATATTTCACCTTGCCGAACACTCGCTCGATTTACACACTTCTGTAATAGGCGGGGGAGGGTAACGCCGCGATGGACGAGTGCCGTTGCAGAGATCTCAACTCAGTGAAAATTAAGCCATTTCCCTTTAGGAGCGTCGTGTTCTAACTTTATTACTAATCGAGTCACGTCACGAAAAGAATTTCCGATATACAATTAAAGGTGAAACGGTTGTCGAAGATCTTGAGTCAGATACCGGTGGGCCGATACCGGCGTCTGTCGCGAGGAGGCAAATAACCGGCGAGCAGGGGCACCTGTGCTCGATAATGCGCCCCGTCTGGCCGAATGGGAGAGGAATCAATTAGGCCGTTGCCGAATTGCGTAACGGCTCTAGTTACGAGCATTACGATCGGGTCCGCAGCTGCTTTTTGCTCGTCCAACCTCTTGTTATTGCACAATCGACATTCGACGCCTCAGATTAAGATATTACGTATTCATCGGACCTTTTCATTATAGTTTTATGGAAGGAGTTAAGTAAACAGGCTTGGACCTCTAGGTCAATTTCTGGTTAGCTTTTCGTCTATTCCATCTTCTAATGTTTTCAGGATAGGTACAAATCAATGGAGTGCGTATATAGAATGAAGCGGGTTGTATAAAATAGCATGTAAAACATGATATAGTTTTAAACGAGTTCGCGTTGTCATGCGTGTATTTAACGACGACCGCACGCATTCGCTGCTGGCGGCTGGGTAATGGATTACCTTAAACGCAACTGTATCATCGGGCTAACCGCAGCGTGAACGATTTCAACTAAAAATTACATTTAATCCGTTTGGAAATATCGCGGTTTTTATTATTATATTTTCGGTTTGTATTCTTTGGATTATTGCTATCAAGTTAATGAAGCATTGAATAATTAAGCTGGTGGTTTTAAATTGTGTTTTATTTTCTTTTGGCTTTTTAATCATGTATCTTTTCTTTTGCTTTTTATTCAATTTAGCGTGGCTAAATAATAACAGCCACACGGGTCGATCTTCAAGGTTAAGCAACGCTTGACGAGGTCGGTCCGTGGATGGGTGACCATTTCAACATACCGAGTTTCCTCCGTGCCTGGGAAAGTACGTTAAGCCGTTGGTCCCGGCTGTCATTTAAAGATTTTTGGCAATCGTTACGAGTAGTCAGAAGCTTGACATCTGACACCAGTCTAGCCAAGGGGTACCGCTGTTACCAAGTTACTGGGTTGTGGAGGTCAGATAGGCAGTCGCTCCATGTAAAACACTGGTACTCAGCTGAATCCGGTTAGACTGGAAGCCGACCCCAACATAGTTGGGAAAAAGGCTAGGTAGATGATGCTTTTTAATCATGTGCGGTCTCTCTTCTTGTTAAATGTCTCTACAATGTATTCTCTTCTCTTAATGTCATACTAATTAGAAAAAGTCCTCAGATAAAAATGCTAATTAAAAAGCCGTGTGAACGATCGATAAAAGGGAAGCCGCAGAAATCATACGTGGCAAAAAAGAAAGATAAAATTAATCGATGTCTATTAAATTCAGATAAAGGCTGAGCACCCATCGTCACGGGCCGATGCTGGCGTATAAAAAAAAAACCAAATTAATTAGGCCGAATAAATTAAAATCGTCAAGGGAACGAGCTCGTAATTTTCGCCATGTCCGCTGTAGATTGCGGCGTGTGAGGGCAGTCGTATGTGAATTATTTAGAGGCGGTCGCGCGGCCGACTGGCCCGCAATTAATGAAGTGGTCCGAGTCGTTTGTCAATGCGGTGGTCTGTGGCGGTCGGCGGACCCTCACCTACACCAATCTGTTACCTAAAATGTGTCAGATGCAGTAAGCCTAAAGAATATTTGTGATCCATTCTACCAAACCAACCATAAGCGAGTTGTGCTGCTAACTTAAATTGCGATCACTTCTGCTTTAATTGCTTCCCAAAGAAATTGGTAACTTTCAAGAATATTTGCTGGTTTCAAATAAACTTTAAATGGCCTGGGCGTTTATTAGTGGTGCATATTAAATTAATGCTTTCCTGTCATAAATGCCTAAAGGTCTCCAACATGTAACTATTCCGGCTACAAAGCTACCCATAATAATTTTATTATGCGGATTACATGGCATTATCTTACGTCCATTAAGTATAATTTTACTAATAACTATTCAACGGCTTAGCATCACTGTGGCGATATTCTAAAAGGTGATTATAAATCTAGTGAAGAGGTCGGAAGCGGGCCGGGCAGGTCGCCGTTAATTTTAATGGTGAGATTTATTTGTCCCCGATTACGAGGAGTTTGATCAAATTCCGCGGCGGCGTGTAAGCGCCCTCGCAATGACATTAGGCGCGATGCCGCGACCCGCCGCCGCCGCCGCCGCCCCTGTAATCGTACCGTTTAAATATAATTGCAATAAGTTAATAAAATCCCACAGCGCTTTTAATTAATTTGTGGCGACACAGGCGCCCAATTAAATGGGGATTTCGAAAATTTCATAAAGCGCCGTTGTGTGGTAACGCTATTTTTGCAGGCACTTTGTTTTTGCGCGGTTTGTTTGTGAACGCGTGGCTCGTCAATTTTCAGTGAAAATGTAAATAATGTGTGTAATGGCTTTCATTTGGTGATTGAATTAATGTGACCTTTTCCAAAAAACTGCGGTTTGAAAATCAATCGTCAATTTATTGATTAAAGACATAGGTAAAAACGTTCGTAACGCACTAAATGGGCTCAAGAATATGAGTAAATGAAACATATTAATGCAACCCATTCAAAATCATGAAGTATGAAATACCGAAATTCGTGTACGCATTTGAATTACTAGGCCAGAAAAAGCCGGTGTAGTCTGTTATCGTTACGTAGCGTCTCAATTCACCGTCCTTATTGTAAATATGCATTAGGGCGGATGACGCCGGCTTCGACTTCGGCTCCTCATTACGGCGATGCGCCATCAAAGACGTCCACGATCCGGACCGTGAAGTGTCCCGGATACAAGCCGCTCAATTATGTTAATGGATTTGCAGCATTCTGCCTAGAACAGGCCTGCCTTCAACTGATTGATATGCAGCCTCCACCACGTCACATGTACAGCCATCTATTATTTGAGTCACATTAGCACCGCATGAATTATGACGATAATAATAGCGACTGAAACAAAACAAACGCTTATTTGCTTTACACTGATGCTCATTTCAAACAAAATCAATAAGTAGCCCTAATAAAACAAATACATTTTATTTCCCGACGTGTCTAGTAGGCGCAACGGAATGATTGATAGTGCTTTGAGCACACAACGCTTATTGAACGCCAACAGAGGGGACCACCGAAATAATGACAGTTTTCGTCGAACCGACACGGGTATGTTATCAAAAATGTATTAATGTACAATACAATGGTAATTAAAGGTAAACTTTTGAAAGTTAACACGATTGAAAATCAATCGAAGTCAAGTCGGTCTTGGTGAGCTAGTGAAATGATATCGATACAAATGAAAAAAAAAAACCGGCCAAGTGCGAGTCAGACTCGCGCACGAAGGATTCCGTACCATTATCGCAAAAAACGGCAAAAAAAACACGTTTGTTGTATGGGAGCCCCCCTAAAATATTCACTGTATTCTGTTTTGGCGGCAACAGAAATACATCATCTGTGAAAATTTCAACTGTCTAGCTATCACGGTTCATGAGATAAAGCCTGGTGACAGACAGACAGACAGACAGACCGATCGTGGAGTCTTAGTAATGGGGTCCCGTTTTTACCCTTTGGGTACGGAACCATAAAAACGAATTGCGTCAGAACTGTGAGTCCGCAAAAAGGGAGCTCAGCGGGGCAAAGGCGGGGTGTGTAGGCAACGTGTCATTTTACATAACAGTTATAAGAGAAGTCGCACACCTGCGAGTCTAACCGTAAGATTGGCAGCAAAACGCCGACTCACCCGGCCGGTATACGCTTAAATTACGCGTAAAGCCGAACACAAAGGCTATGCGTATTCAAATTCCATTAATCTCCCACCCGGGGGAAGGTGGGGTAAAATGAACCGGCGCGGACAAAAACAATGCCGCCGGCAAATAACCGGCTCAGCATTGTTCCGGCAATTAGAAAGCTTTCCCATGTACCGGTCGTGTATAAAAACAGTGTAACATCAGCACGAATCGCTGCCTATTGCTCGTTACCGTTGATGTTTATTACGGTTATTAGGACTAAGCCGTGTGGTTCCATAATAATGTTTTTCGTATAAGTTGTTTTAAATTAATCATGTGCCCACATCGGTGGCTAATCATGTGTTGTTTGAATTCAGAAACTGTTATAATCTGATCGGTAATAGCATCGTTAACTTTAATTGCAGTCCGAATGTGTCGAAGTCGTTTTAAGCATGATTGGACAAACGCTATCGTACGTCGATATAATCTGCGAAAAGCCGGATCAAAGGTGGGATGGATATCAGCGAATTAAAACCAACTGTCGAATGTTCGGAGCCGAATGCGACAAATGACACCACGTTACGAATCGATTGCCAGATAATCCTCGACCGGTCATTCGAGTAAATGTCGATTCTTCAGATATCAATAAGTTGAAATTACACGCTTTTGATGATGAAGACTGCATACAATTTCTACACAATCATGCTGAATGGATTCATGAGCTAGATGATATTACATGTGAAGTGTATGAAGTTTCACTACAATATTGGTATAAGATAGAAACTCACGAATGTATAATCGGCGATACCGATAACAGGGCAGCTTACCTGTAAACAAAATTATGTACATTAGGCAATATATTTTTAAGGTTTACGTTCCATTGAAGCCCAAACTGCAACTTGAGTCAAGCTGCTCCTCGTAATGGGGACAATGTGGCCGCCGCAATCACAAGGAGCATGGCTCGCTATTGTTTTTACCGCTGTTATTGCGGAGTGCCGAGTAGCAATAAGCGAGCGTTGTTTGCTCAGGGCTACTATTGTACCCGGTTATTAGGACAGGTCCTACGCGCCCGCGGCAACGGCGGGTTAAGATCGGCTCAACCAACTCAACCCAGCTTTCTTGCTTTGTAGGCACACTTAAGCCAACTGACGTCAGGTGGCGTCGGGTTCCATCGGGTAACTTCGAGTTACCTCGGCAACGTTATAACATATCTGAAGGATTACGTACACGAGTTTACAGTGTTACAGTACCTTGATTAAATGCTTGTGTATTTAACTATAGGAGTGTTCCGGCGAAACAAGCGTCAATTTGTCCCGGCTGCACGGAGCAGAACTAATAATTAATTTGACTGACTGAGATTTAAGCGTGCTCATAATACTCGGCTCGCATTTCCGCAATGCACAACATATTCCTAATGTCACCTCGTTAAAGTTGGCGTATTCATGACGACATACAACGATAAGCCTTGTTACATTTTCATTATAACAGATTATGAATGTCTACTGTGACGTGGCAGAGCCTTAAAAGAGCTTATAAAAATTGGTCACAACATAAAAAATTAAAACACTTATATAATTTTACACTGTAGAAGACCACAAGGCACGGGTATCTACATATATTCCACACAAGTATACTGTATCCTTCCTTATACAATGTCGAATTTTTAAATGTCATGTACCAACAAACTTTCAAGTAAAAGGATTAAAATCAGGCAAACTCGCGAAGTACAGCTAGTTACTTTATAAAGTTTCCTTCACAATATACCGAGTAAATGTATGTACTTAACAAATTTCGGGATTGGAGAATGTTTTAATGACGCCCTTATCGAGCCGAACATTCCTGAGAAATTCAAGACGCTCTTAAAACGATACCAATTTCAATAATTACGTGTCCTTGACATAATCAAAATTAAGACAGGAATATCTCTGATTCCTGAAGGCCGTATTTGTCTTAGGTATTTATATTATAGACATTTAGGCAGCTCAATGGCAAATCAATGGTAATAAACATTTCAGGCTGAAGATTACTTCTCATTTAATGATAACTTCTGCACATCACAACTGCAATATCATATCTTATTCAGAGGCGAAGGAGACTGCGGTCAAGCCTTCAAAAATCAGTAAGTTCATTAAACAAGGTGATTTTTTATCATTTCGAGTGTGCATGAATGCGTAATTATTTTTGCGATTTCCGATTTTATTCTAAATTAAAATTTTACTATAGTTGTTTGCCTACTATCTTAAAGATTTCCAATGAGTTTAAATTCAAGCTGTGTAAATGAAATTGCAATGTCGTGCGTCGGTCGTAAGTTGCATTAAATAGGGTAGTTGTATCGTCGTATTTTTTTCTTTTGTCACGTAAACTAAATACGACGATACAGTGCGTTGAAATACCGTGTGATGTGTGCTACACTTTATACTGACGTCACAAGCGACTCCTGAACTACGCTAAAGATATCTTATAAGTAAGTAGATAGCCTAGCCTAGGAAACTACCTACTAGTTTTTTTTAACCCGTGCGTAGGTAGGTCACTCGTGTGTGACTTTATCACCCTATCTACTTATTTATTTACAACCGAGTAAAATACCTGGATTAACCAGGTATTTTACTCGGTGGAAAAAGGGAAATACCTACCTATTAAAAAAAGAAACAAATTATACTAGTAGGTTAAGTATATGTTTTTTTTACAGGCGTGCCTTTCGGTGGTTCCAGGTAATTTAAAAAATGTTATCTCTGGGTGCGTTATACAAGAATTCAATCAACCAAAAACAACACAAAATAGTCTATAATTGCTCTCTGCCATATTAAGTAAGTAAGTACTTGTAGGTATTTCAATCAAATATTCACAAATCGCACGCTTACTGCTTACAAAACAATCACACTGTGACTGTTTGCGACTGTAGTGTATCGAGTGTTGGCTGAACTCGAGACGCGTAGGTATGACTCGCGTTCCGACCGTTTTTATGAAGATAGAATACCGTTAGATATCTTTACCGTGCCTGAACTTTGATGCGCTTCATTTTTGTCAATTTTAATTTATTTGATATAGCAAAAAATACGGGTCTAATATTATTTGATAATCTCACTGAGGGACTAAATATAATTATCCTTTTTCTACTCAAGAAACATCCCCATTGTCAGTAAAAGTGAAAACAAAAGAACCGATTAAACAAACCCGTCAAACCAAAGAACCAATAAGGCAATGATACCTTTATTTGGATAAAATGTTACGTCTAATTCCCTGTACAAATAATAGGTAGCACAACGGATATGCGAGCAAACAATTTGTGGGCAAACATACATCGCGGTTGTCACAGTTACGTGTACGTGAGTACGTACCGTGAGTACGTACAAGTATTGGTGAGTACGAGCGTACGGGCTAAGTGCGGGCCGGCCGGGCGGCGGTTACCCACCGGACATTAGCTGTCGACACCGTTACCGACAATACTGTGATTATTTTAAATATTAAACGCTTTTGCCTAACGGTAACGGAAAATAATATTGTGGCAGTTTTAGTGATATTACACAGCCGCAATGTTGAGGAGCTTTTGGAGTTACGGTTGGGTTTATTAAAAAGATTCTGGAAGGGTTACTTTGGGTTATATATTTTTAGAAAAAGGCTAAAGCTGGGACTAAATACTGAAATTTTAAAGTATGTTATTTGAAACCTTTTTTTTAAACCTTTTTATAATGAAAATATTAATGGATCATAATTAATTTATCTTGAGAATAAGTTAAAAAATATTTTACAGTAATGAAAGAGTAAACTGACATGTTAATCAAACATGTGCAAGACGAATTCAAAGACAAAGACAAAATATATTTTATTTCAACTAAATAAAACGTTACAATTAAAATTTACAAGGAATAAAAATTGATTCTACCGTGCATTTGAAAAGTTGCTTGTTATGGAGGAGAACGCACAAGAAACTCCATACTTACTCTTTAAAAAAAAAATCGTAGAACCGGTTCTACGAACGAGGTACGAAGTTCAGGTCCACAACGGGCTCGTAGCGCTAGACTAGTCATATACCACGGCCAGGCCCGTTAGATAAAGCGCAGATAAGCTTGCATCATAAACTTAATGCCAAAGAACAGACCGCAAAATTACACCTTATTTTCCTTTTATTTCCAGATCAAATGGACTAGAACTTAAATAAGATTACCAGCTTTAAATAATTGTAATTGGGGTAACCCAATGAAATTTCTCACTAAACACGCTCAATATGAACTCCATTATCACAGCTATTATCATCCATTCGAGTGTTTTCCTTGTTATTTTCTCGTCTGCCTACACAATTCATTAGAAAAACGGCGAGAGGGCTCCATTGCGACAGACTCCGTTCTGGGAACCGCAAAGGTTTTGTCAAAACAAGCTCAGGTTTGAACGTAAAGCGTGAGTCTTTTCACGTAAAAAACTCAACTCATTTATCAAATCACCGTTGTCTACATTACAGAGGCGGCGTATTGTGAGTAGGCTAAAAAGCCCGCGTTTACAAAACGACGTGGCGCGGCGCGCGACGTTCATTTTACGTCTAATCACGCACGAAAATGAACCTTAAATTGACCTAATCTTAGGCTTTCTGTGACAGATTCGCACGACGTTACTGCTGAGGCTAAGGGGTCAGAAAAGTAATTTGACGCCTAAATTAAACGAGTTAAATTATACAAATGAAATTAATGAAAGTGCAAAAGCGTAGCGATTTTCCAAACAAACATTATTTAAGAAACTCGGTATTATTAAGAATTATTAAAATTTGGTATAAAGCCCACAGTAACCACTAATTTATCACGAAATAAATACATTCTGCGAGTACGGCGAGTACGGATTTGTAGTTCATTACAGGTCAAGCTATTTCCGAGCTATTCCTAGGTATTAAAATAATGAATTGATCTTTGACTTATTTTAGCTATTTAATTTTCAAGCACATTGTTACATGTTCACGTTCAAACAAGCCAGCCCACACAACCCCGAATCTGATGGGTCCTTACAAATACTTTTATTTGGTGTGCATAAAATTTTCACCGCCTTTTAGTAAAGCGGATTGCCGTGAGGCAAAAACGACGAACGGAAAGCTCTTTCATTTGTTTAAGAGTGGCTTTAACTCCTTTAAGTGCTCCAGTATATAGGGCCGGGCTTGAATACCCGTGAGTGTTGCAGCGGGAAAGACTCACTTAAAAATTGCCTGAGTAATTTCTATGACGAACACGTACGTGTGAGACTCAAGTGCATTCCACATCGGAATTGGGCGGCGAGACCGAGACCGAGACTGGGAGTGTGCCCCCGAGCGCCGAGCGCGCTCAGCCGCCGCAGATATACTCCGAGCGAGAGATTACTTAAGCCAATTTTGTCTTAGTGCTCACGCCATTACCTGCACGAGTACATGGACACACACACGCTTTAGGGACGTGATTAACAGCTAAGTGAAATTTATTTTATTGGGCTCTGTGCGAGCGAGAGTGTATTCCATTGTCTAATGGAACATTCGTTTTGCTTACTCTCAAAGAGATGGAAGGAAAACGGTGCATTGGATCTTTTGATTAAATGGATTTTTTCGCCAGTTGTAGGTACAAGAGAGCCAACAATACAATGTAAATATAAAAGCGCCCGCTAAGATAATTAAGTAAAATCTGATTGTTCGTTTCCTTTTACAATTAAGTATTTAGAAACACGTACTTTGCGTAATTCTTAAGCAGGGGATAAAAAAATTACTAGGCCCCGCGGTAACGGAGTTTTCACGTCGGAAACTCATATAAAAGACATTTCGGCGGAGCTCGTTGCCTATCGGCGGTATTATTCAAATTAATTTAGCGCGGTGAGGCAAAAAGTGTGCGCGTTGGGAGTGCCGCCCCCATATTCATAGAGCTGCCCTAAATTAGCATCACAATGAAGTGTTAGAAGCGCGACTCGCGAGCGGCAAGTGCTTAATGCGGCCTGCTTCTTCTCACACGATTATATCACATACCTACTAATGAATTGAGTATTAAACTTTTCAGCCGCAAATTTGTTTGGGCGCCCGTGAAATTAACTAAGACTAATAATTACGGGAAGAAAGGTCATTGGGCATAATCTGACCCGCTTTGCGAAGGCTGAAATTAACCAAAATAATTTTAAACTAAAGAGAATAATGTGACTTTTCATTGCATATTTTATTTGATTCAAAAATAAAAATCAAACAATTTCAGAGGACTTTATTTTTCGTCTTTTGTTAAAAATTTGGTATTTCCTTAAGTTTGCCGTGTGTCATTACTTTCCAGAATTTGATCCTTATTAGCGACACTATAGGATCGTGTGATAATCAACGTGTTTATTTTTTCATTATCAACGGATTCGATTCCTGGCTAAGAATATTGAATTTTCAAATATATCATAATGCAGTTTTAGTTTTCATCAAACCGACCCCGAGACTCCTTTCAGTGTTTGTAGCTTTTCCTCATAGTTTCGGATTTGGGCCCACTTGAAAAACTCACCTTGTAAACGACCATTTTATATTTTGCATTCCCGTGACTCACATTATTGTAATTAATTAATGCCATAGTAAATCAGAGCCATCATTCTGCTATATTTCGTTTGTGTACACCATGGGTATGGTTTTTATACTAAGATGACCTTTGCACTTACAGTAAATTGCGCATAGTTACGGTAATGTCTTAAAAGTCTCAAAGCCGGGAAATGAGTATCGCAGAACGGAAGGTATAAATATGTAGGTTTATTCATAGGGGCGTATAATGTTAAGTGTCCCAAGTAGCGCGCCAGCTGAACGACGCGGTATATTGTTTTTGGACCACCCTTTTACGCTTTCACGCCTATAAATAAATCAAAATATTCAGGAAGGGCTCGACTTTAAGGCGGCTTAGCGGAATCGTAAAATTCAACAGCGTACGTACCGCCCCGGGGTTTATCTTTCGCCAGCGTTTGGCGTGTTTTTGCTTGAACCGTAAAAGAGTATCACGGTGTATGAATAGAATCCCTCCCTTTTACCGAGGACATATGGAGCAGAGCACTTTACAAGTTTAATGCTGAGAGCAGATTATCTGCTCATAGGAAATATGAACCTGCCTCTGCTTAGTGGTGAGCCTGATGAATAATTACTGACATCCCGTTACTTACAACTCCGTACCCGTTCCCGTAAACTCACGAAGCTACTAAAAACTTGAACAATTTATTTCAGCCTACAAAACATGTGTGAAGAATATTCTACACTTACTCGCTTCACCTGGCGCAAGCAATCCATATTTTGTTGAAGAAAACATTTTGCATTTTCTGAATAGTTCTAATTGTACCATTAACAAGGCAATATCGCTTAAGAAAGTCGTCATCAATTAGGGACGATTTAATTATCCCTGTTGTTATATTGTCTATGATGAAAAATCTCCATCCATAATCTCCGTCTAAGCGTATGCAAGGAATTCGAAATTTATCCACAAAATACAAGCAGCTTTTGTTATTCGCAAGTAGGGAACGTTTTGGTCATTAATAACAATTTATTTAGCACAATGCCGTAATTTCGGTCCAAACCTTAGAGAAAACGTGGATTTGATATTAAACGCCGAATCGTTTTCTAAATTGATTAGATAGTTTATGATAAATTGTACAAGTTTAGGGATGCGTCCGCGTTTGTTTGGAACCGGGGATAACCCATAGATGTTTGGACATGTTGTTTAATTAATACAGATTGGTTTTATTTGATTAATTTGAACTTTGCTTTCTGCAGGATGTTTGGAAAACTTTTTCTATGAACTGAAAATTTGGGCACTACCTTTTGCGTGCTTGTTGGGAACCACCCGATGGGAATATACAACCGGGATAAAAAGTAGACTATGTGCTATTCCAGACTATATTCAATGTCTGTGCCAAATTTCATCCAGAGGCCGAGACAAGTGACAATCTATCAGCGAAAGCGTGGCGATAGCGATTTCCAAAAAGGCATAAATGTATGGGATTGATAAACGATATAGAAAAATCACGTGATTTTGACATTTTGACATTTCAACTATCGCCTTCGCTGTGAATGCCACTTATCTAGAGCCTCAGATGCGTTCAGCCGTTCTGGCGTTCTCGCGTGTTTGAGTAACAAACATCCAAACTATACATAAACTAAAAACTAAACTACTACCTCTGCTACTATACTATACTGTGAGATAAGATTAGGCAAGCCAAACTAAATTCAGCTTGCACTTAATTAAGCTCAATGTTTTATTAACAAAGCTGAATAATCCAGAAACAACCAGGGTTTTTTGAACGCTTTACACATTTTTTCAATGCAAAGATAAGTCTACAATTCATAAAGTACCCGCATAGCAGGCACTTATCAGGAAATAAGCCAGTTTTTTGTAAAATTCTTTCGTTACTGTGCACACAGAGGAACTTTACTTGGACAAAGTTGAGGTTTCCAAAGTTTTCCATTCACAGCGACGGCAGCCGGCCATTGCGGCTAATTCAAGGCTATAATTAAATTTGTTTACATAATATTCTGTTACGAGACGAAAACTTGCTGGTAATACACCCTCGAGGCTAACAAGCCAAATTATATTTTACATAGTTTTATAAATACGAACATTAAGAGATTTTCGCGGTTCGTTGTTTAATGCTTCAAAAGTTATAACAACTCATTAGGTTTATGATGAGATTTATAAACAACTTCAGACTTAATTCACTTCTCTCAACACAGCGAAATATCTGTTAGTGAAAGGCAAGGACATAAAAAGTTATCTTAAAAGATTTAACGTTTTAATAAATTCCTTTTAAATTGAAATATTTTCCTTGATATCCTTTCCTACCTAGAATTTTTATAAAAGAACATCTCTCTGTTAACCCGAAAACAGGAAAAAAATCTGCTTAAATTACTTTACATAAACCAAAGTGGATTTCAAAGGGCATAAATCAACATTAAGATTGTCCAGTCCAGAGTTTCATTTGTGAAAGCAATTTTTTTTAGAAAAATAATGAAATTACCCTTGGAACTAAAGTGACCCGCCCGAGGAAAAACAACAATATTCTCGGCCCTCACTACAAAGAGGCTAGCATTTGTATTATCATTCCATTAAACAAAAGTCACCGGAGTTTCAAATGAAAACACAGAACTCATTATTCCCGGGGCAGAGAAATGATTTCAAATGTTAACAAGATTCCCCATAATAGAGTTGTTCACGGAGAGATTTAAGAAAAACAAGTATGAGCTACGTTCCGCATTGCCTTGTGTTGTGATTCTGAAGAATTGTGTTAATAATAATGTCTCCGTACAATACAACGCCACTCGAGGCGATACACGCTTATATGACAACGGAACCCACTCTTCGCATTGTTTTATAATCTCTGCCTTCTATTTATACAACGTATTCGAGTATCAAATTTGCGCCGTCAGGATTATCTTGAAGGGCCGGATTGATGTTTTTAGGAATTATTTATAATTTGACCTAATACCTAATATTTTTTTTTTAAATTTAGCGTTGTAGATTTGCTACGTATTTTGAGAGAGGTAAAGACATATCAGCCTACCAATTTTCTTAAACATAACCGAAGGGGGAAAGGTATGCCAAATCCAGAATCCGCGTCTTCCCGGCCCTCCGCGGAATTCCTATATTATATAATACATTGGGGAGGATCATTTTGCTCGTTTATTGCCGGATATATCTGTGAATGCTCGTTTGTCAAATGCACAGTCATTTATTCAATGGTTTATTTTATGACTTCGTACCTCTATCACCCGAAATAAACAAAGAGTTAGTGTGCATCCCTCGGGGGATAACTATAAGATAAATGTGCTTTTGAGCTCGCGTAAATATTGTATTAAAACATTTTTCTTTTTGTTCATCCTACTGGTTATATTTCGAAAATAGTAGGACATATTTTTAGAGCATTGACGATGTGGTAAAAGTCAAGTTACATCGCGTTTGCACAATTACAATAGGCTACCTAAATTCACAAAATTATTTTTGTAGCAAACATAATAACTATAGCTTTCAGGAAGCTTCCACGGTAAACTTAATAAATGCGAATCCACGCGAGTAAAGTGGTGGGAAAAGCTAGTTTATAATTCAAATAAGAGCAACGTATTCGCAAAATAACGGAGTATAAAAATAAATTATCACCCGCCCACAGCGAAAAGTATAAAAGGAAGAACTTTTTAATTTTAGCAACCACAAAAAAGACCAGTGTAATTAAATTCGGAGGTACGGGTTAGGTCCATATTCTCAAAATACGAAACAATGGATACCTGTTCCGGTGAAATTACGGAAGGTTTGTGCATTCACGGAACTGATTTAGTGTAGTACCGACGTTCCCGAGCGGTATTGGGGAACTGATCTGTACTCTCTAGCTAGTGTGTCACCTTTATCTAGCTATTCCCTACATGCTGCCGTTCATTTGAGGACACGCCACAGAGTTACATCTCCCATTAAATACCGTAGATACGCCAGCAGTTCAGTATTTCTAATTCAACTCTGTATTAGTTTCGAAATTTGATTACGAACATAACTCGCCAGACAAAAGCAGTCCATAGTTGTATTTTGTGGGTATTCCTTCCATCTGTTATCGAAATTATTTCATGAAAATATGAACAGTATTCTGACACAACGTTGTCAATCAATAAATTGCTATCTGAAATTCTGTTTGTATTTTCTCCCAGCTTTCAAATGCTCCCTTCATTCATTTGCAATAGTGTTCGTAGGAACATGGTAAATATGATATGTGCAGTCGTATTTGTAGTTTCAGGTGACCTGGAGAGGGCCGGCGGCGGTGGCGTCCCACCAATCAAACAGTGGTACAGAAAGCGAGCGTCCAAAGGCTTTGTATCTCATAATAAACTCGATATCCGGGCTGCGGACTGCAGCCGATAGAAATTAAATACCTACGATGTAGCATGTTTTTTTTCAAAGGGTCGAGTTTCACATTTTCAGGCATATTGTATGCACGTCCGTACGGATACGGATTGCATTTTCGATAACAACAAAAGGCGCTGGCGGGTAAACAATTCATGTTCGAAATCGCGGTGAAGTGAAATGGGTGGGTCTTATTATACCTGGCGAATACGTTGACGTGATATCGGTACAGGTTGGATTTCTTCAGAATGTTTTACATCTTATTTCAATACACCTGATAAGATTCAAGTAGGTATGAAGGTAGCTTTATGAGGAGGATTTCTTTATTTTATTTCAAGAAGTGATAGTAAAAATGTTCAGTGATTTGTAACGAATGTAGGTACACGTACGTATATCAATAAGTTTCAGTGCCGCCTGGGGCGATGGTAACGACGCGATTGTAAAGTTGCCAGTGTCATAAACCCACCGCGCTGTAAAGTGAAACCTTCATATTTATTTGTGTTATTCGTTAAAAGCCTCGTAAAGTTAATAAAGGGTTTTTTGTAACAAGCAGGGAGCACGTTCGAGATAAGCCCCCGGTCTCGAGTTGGAATCTTTTAAAACGTCGTTAAAACCAACCCCCGGTCGGCGCAGACAAAAGCCGAACAACCTAATTGTTGACGAAAAATATTCTCGATGCAAATTCGCACTCTTTACAGCCCATTCGGAATTTGTACTGGACCCGAAAGAACTTAACGTAATTAGCCTCCGTTGTTGGGGTGTATTCAGATTTGGCGAAGTCGTGATGTAATCGCGAACAACGTTGTTTTTAACTGTGGTAAGCAGTATCGTTTTAAATGATGATATAGTGCGGGACACGTAAGTTGACCCAAAATGTTTTATCGTTCTCTTGAAATTAGACGATTTAAACCGAAATGAATCCTTTCTATGTGGCCTAACAGTTGGCAATTTGTATATTGTAAACGATTAGGTCGTAGAAAAGGGATTTATTTTAGTTTAAATTGTTTAATTTCAAGAGAACGATAATACATTTTGGTTCAACTTACGTGTCCCGCACTATACGAAGTAATTAAGCAGAAATAATATTGGTAATTTGTTTTCATTTCCATACTCTGTATAAAATACAGTGAACCCTTGAGCTAAGGCTATGATAGTGTTAATGAAATTAAAATCGCTACAGAATCATGGAATAACATCAGTTGTTCCAGCAGAGATTGGCTTGTTATTAGTATTTAATTAAATTCTTCAGCTATGTAGGGGCCGTGACTCCGTCTGCCTTGCCGGGACCTTTAATTTGGATGCCTACGTAATAGGCCGTAATGATACCTCTCTCGGGTCAAAATATAGGGTCTAGAGATAATAAATGAATGCTTCTACTACAATAGGATTAAAACATACTAGAAAATACGATTCAAGGACAGTAGTCAGAAGTTTTGCCCAAAAATTTTGACGAAGTTTCCCGAAACTTTCAAATGTAAAAATCAGCTAAGTGCGAGTCGGAATCGCGTACGAAGGGTTCCGTACCATTAACACAAAAAACGGCAAAAATATCACGTTTTTTGTATGGCAGCCCCACTTCTGTTTTTAGTATTTGTTGTTATAGCGTCAACAGAAATACATCATCTGGGCAAATTTCAACTGTCTAGCTATCACGGTACATGATATACATCCTGGTGACAGACAGATAGACAGACGGACGGCGGAGTCTTAGTAATAAGGTCCCGTTTTTACCCTTTGGGTACGGAACCTTAAAAACATAAGTTGTACTTGCACTTTTTACGAAAAACTGTTTCCACATTTTAGGTTGGTTTATGCAGGTTTGATATTACAGATTTGCACTTCGCACAGTGGAAAATAGCTTTTTACGTTTTATGAAGTTATCAGACAAAACATTGAATTCTTTGTAAAACATTTATAACATTGCGACTAAAACATTCATAGTTTCTTTTACAGTAATCATAATTTTGAGAGCCATTACATATTGTGATCTGTCCTCACTTGTGCCCACATATTGACTCATTCACGTCAACAGTGTTTACATTGGAAACCGTAGCCAGTGGACGTGTGCCGGGCGCTGTCATTTCCCGGACGTAATTTGGAAACTAGCCCTTTATCCAATTCAGGCCATGCTTTCCAGCTCACCTGCTCTCGACAATTTCGATTCTAATTTGTGTTATCATTTCCAATTTCATAGTATTATACAATAAAGTACTTGTGTAACATGCTATCCTTAATTGGTACCTACGGGGATCTGGAGTGCTCATTGGGCACACTTCTCCCCGAAGACAAAGGTTCGTGGAGTCCTTGCAATCGGATCCGGCGCGCCGACGCCCTCTCGGTAATTTTCTCGTTAACGGAATGAATAAAACATTTCATTCCTTACCTTTCTTTTGTAATTGTTAATGGTTGATGGGTTTTGGCAATTTATGTTCGGTTTCTTTCAGAAACCCTATTTCGCCGCGTCATTTGTTATTCGATATCCTTTCCGGATTTGCGTGACGGCTTTAATTGTACACTCAGAGGTGATCACACAAACGTAGCTGTCTGGGCCAGACGACATTGTTGTTTTATCGACTATTCGGCAACATTAAGTACGATGGCGTGATACATATTTGGATGGTTTTTATAACGCTCCAAAATAATAAAACAGCGCGATAGACAATTTGCAAAGAAAAATACATCACGATAAAAAATGTTACTCTAACGAGAACCTCAAAATGGCTCGTAAGCAATGAAACAGCGCAATTTCATGAGAAAGGCGGCCCGCAAATAAACCAAAGCGGCGCACATTCCCGCCTCCATAAAACGCAGACTGAAATAAACGTAACAGACTCCGTTCTTTAAAAAAATCCGGGCGACGACAACCGCAAAGCTCAGCAAAAATCTCTAGTGTGAGTTGGAATTCCAGCGTCGGAATTTTCATAACTGGCGCGTGGCGTCGTCGGTCGTTGGAGCGTTCCAGGTGAAAGATACCGAATTTATATCCCGAGGCGGTTCCGACGCCGATCGTGATCCGGCTCGCGCTCGCGCCTCCGCCGCCGTCGGGGAATCCTAGCGCCGTACTTTATTAGGTACCGAACCCGCTTGCCTCTCGCCAAATATGTGTGCGGCCCTCCGATGACAATAAACACCCCGTATGAACGCTGCCCACATGAAAGGCTTTATTTCGCCAGGTGTCATGTTCATGTATGCGCGTAAAACGTAAGCGCGTCCGTTCTCTGTTATTGACATTCAAGGGAAATTGTACCTTCAATAGAGGCTACTTCTTGTTTTTGAGTTTGTAATTTTATTTTCACAATGCAAAATGTTCGACCGAGGGAATTATTTTCTTTTTTTGAAATTCTTACTGTTCAAATTATTTCATATTCCACGAGGAACTATCATCTGCACTCTGAAAAGTATCCCTAATTGCAATATTTAACTATTTGGAGTCAGCGTTGTTATTTATTAGTAACTTCCCTTATTTATAAAATACCTTTATACCTTTAAAAACGTTAATGTAACAATTGAATTATATTTTAACAAGAATCATCTCGCAGAGCCAAGTGCAGGATATTGTGGGGCTGTGGGCCACACCCCGCGAAGATTACGTGAGTTTTTCATATAAAGCCATTCAGCCAATTTCCTCATATCCTACACAGGAGCATAATAAAGGAGGCTTTTGTGAAGGAAAGAGGTTCGCGCACCTTCAATGCGTAGACACCGCGTGTACACCGCGAGGAAACGAGACAGAATAACCCACTCTCGCTCTTTTCGGATAACTCCTAATATTTAGGGTGCTACCGTTGTGAACAAATAGGTACTTTTACAACGTCAACGTCTGCTCTATAGGAGATTTAGTTTCGTATTCAATTTTCACTAAATCATGTGCTTACGAAAAGGTTTAGTTTTTACGTAGTTGGTTCAAAATTCTCTCTCGATAAAATACGACGCTTTGGCGCGTTTTCTGATACTATTTGAATTTATTCGTGGTCAAACAGTTTTCTCTCCCGACTGGTTTATTTTTGTACCAATATCAAGAGTGTAAATGTAAACATTTTTGAGTTTAGGACTAGCAGATTCAAATCTTACATTTTTATATTATTTCTTCTTTATGGTAATCTTAAAGATACTTTAGAATTCACTAACAAACTTTGTTTAGGTTAATGTAGTTGAGGTAAAAACCGTGTTTACTTTAGCTTTTTAATCCCTTATTTACCTCTTTCGACAGAAAGTATTAAAGTATTATTTTCTTTAGCTAACTCTGCGAGGGCTTAAGATTTAGGATAAGAGAAATTCGAAATATAATTATGCCGTAGACATTCAAGGAAACATGGTCCAGCAATACTTCTGAAGGGCGCTGGTTGCTCAATGCTCATTCTCTTGTTTTTTAGGGTTCCGTACCCAAAGGGTAAAAACGGGACCCTATTACTAAGACTCCGCGCTCCATCTGTCTGTCTGTCACCAGGCTGTATCTCATGAACCGTGATAGCTAGACAGTTGAAATTTTCACAGATGATGTATTTCTGTTGCCGCTATAACAACAAATACTAAAAACAGAATAAAATAAATATTTAAGTGGGCTCCCATACAACAAACGTGTTTTTTTTGCCGTTTTTTTTGCAATAATGGTACGGAACCCTTCGTGCGCGAGTCCGACTCGCACTTGGCCGGATTTTTTTTATATAGGCTCGAGCTTGACCACTATCTCACCTGTTGGTAATCGATGATGTGGTTGACGGTGAAACACGCTAGCCTAGAAATAACCTATTCACTCTTGACTTAAAGACTCCCAGATTGTAGCTGTCGGGAAACACAGACTCCGGCAGGGTATTCCACTCCTTAGCTGTACGCATAATAAAAGTGTTTCTAAAACGTTTTGTGCGTATGGGTGGAATGTCCACCATGTACCGATGGCGCATCGCCGTACGTCTGGTAGTCCGATGATGAAAAGGGCGGGATATTTTTTGCATGAAATTAACCCTCAGTCGACGTTTACAACATTCAGAGTTGTCCTTCCAGAGCGGCAAAAAACTTAAAAAATATCTTAACTTAGATACCCTTTACCATGTCGTATTCCGTAAATGAACAAATTACCTGCAACAAACGAACACACAGATAAGTACAGGCCGGTTACAGACAAACAACATGTAACATTAAGTGAACACTATGTAGGCTAGGCTGGAACAGCTGATGTTGACAGCGGTTAGTGCGGTCACCCCGGGGCGAGCACGGTGTACCATCCAACACCGTATACAGTATTAACAACGCATATTTGACGCTTTATTCTGGGTTGGATTTTTGGGTGAAATGACTACGTTAATGGATGGGTTAGATTTTATTTTACTTGCTGCATACAAAGAAAATAATTTTCACCAATTTTTTTGAAAAATTTTCAACGAATAGTTTTTAATTAAATATTTTTAGGTAGGTAAGACTACCCACGAGAACGCTAATACAAGACATATTGTAGAGATTATGTGCTTACCTGTCTTGATTTTATTGGTATCACAAATTGATACTTAATGTGTTTCAATTGCTGGGGGATGGAATTCTAGTGACCTGTAATACAGGTTCTCTTTACCTACCACGGACCAGAGTTTCATGACCATTTGTATTATGTTATTTGTTTTAATGCCAAATAAATTATTATGCCAAATAAATTAATTAATTATTAAAAAGATATGTAAGTATCTTAAGTGGCAGGTTTTTCGAAATCGGATTAGATTTTTTAGGAAATTACCACCAACATCCAAACTAACAAAATGTAATGTTTTAGTGTCGAGTTCACTTATACCTTAACCATTCGTGTTTTCATGTCTTAGGTACATGTGAAAGTGCTACATAAACGCCAGTGAATACAAAACATTAGGCACCTACAGTTATAAAACATGAACTAAATTGATACTTCAAGCACCCCCTTTTCCATAAGGCCCAATAAAACCGAAAAAACACACATCTCATACCAGATAAACTCCCCCACAAATAAAATATTAACTAAATATTCACTTCACTATCTAATAAAATATCGAACATATTTCAATATACGTCTCTAAGAGAACGGCCCTATCGATATTTATTTGTGTTGTAACACCCTAGCGGCCGCCGGAGTCCGAAAACGCCATTGGTATCGTAATAAATCGTTCGAGACGTGCCGTACTGCCGATGGAGCTCAGTTACTACTGCGCTGTTTTTACTGGCAATAGTTTTCCGTTAATCTACTATAACCAATGCTGGTATCGGTATTGGCATCGGCGGCGCAAGGGTTAAGTTCGAGCGAGAGTTGTCAATGATTCTATTTTTAAACGACTTTCCAAAAAGGAGGAGGTTCTATGTTCAACTTAATGTTTGTTTTTTATTTTTTTGTTTATCACCGATATCTCCGTCAATTGTGGACCGATTTTGAAATTATTATTTTTTTGTTTGATAGAGTATGTTTTGAACTTGGTCCCATATTAATTTGGTGAAGGTCTGAGGAAGAACTTCGGAGATATACAACAGAACTCTTCAATAAATAACGGCAAATCTCTCGGGATTGCTGCAAACGCATGTCTGTTTATTGTTTATACCATTTCATAACTAACATCATGCCAGTACGCTCTAAACGGGTACGCAGATATGTACAGGTACATTTCACCGGTTATGTTCAAGTTTCATGGTATTCGGGTAATCTATTCTGGCATTAGAAGTACCTTACTTAAGACTTGCCTATTAGGTACAACTAAAAAGCGAAAAATTAAAAAAAGTTTTTACAAAAAAATTCTACCGACTTCCAACTAAAAACACTACAAAGTGAAAAATAATTTTCTTTTTCGATGTCGGTGTCTTTGGTAGGTACCATTTTTTTTCGTTATGGACACCGACTTCGAAAAAAGTTATTTTTCACTTTGTAGTGTTTTTAGTTGGAAGTCGGTAGGATTTTTTTGTAAAAAGTTTTTTTTATTTTTCGCTTTTTAGTTGTACCTAATAGGCAAGTCTTAAGTAAAAAAGATATTTAATATCCGTTAAGCCTGGCTGGATTTATTAAACTCTTTAGACACTGAGCTTTTGAGTAGTTTTTATGCAGTTCGAAATAGTAGGTACTGCTTTCCCGCATGCAAATCTAGATGACACAGCTACGTCTATGAAACACGCGTAAACTTTTTTATCACTTACTCGAAACTTCAGCTGTGAAGGAAAGCATCGCAAAAATCCACGCATTAATAATAAACTAAGCGTGTGGGAGCGGCGATAGGTAGCGCCACGTGTCACTTTGAATATAAAGTACTGTAACCTAGATACATATTTGCTCACTTCGCAAAGAACGCAAGCGTGATAATGCCTTCACAGCACACGCATGTACACAATTAAGAGAGAATAAAAACAGTTACCATTCCAGTAAGTGCCAACTTTACGACCACTACAACTATAATCTAACATCATTTTTATAACTGTCTTATAAATCAGTTGAACTAATTCAATGAAGCAGTATTTACTGGCTATAATTCGAGTGCGTCCCTCGTCGATCGCAATGTGAATAGATTACGTTTACGTCGCGCAACTTTCCACCGATACAACGACACTTCTACTAGTTTACGGACGGTGTAAAACATGGACACCGCACTTTTACGAGTGTCGCTTAACATATTGTGCCGTAAAACTGAGAAACTACCAAAAACTATACACACAGACATAAACAATGGTCATTTCGCAGTTCGTTAGCTAATTGGATCGTAATGTATCGTTAGGCAACGGCAATCAAATTAATGATATTTCTTTTGATGTCGTGTCTACTGTTTAATGTCTGCTGTGTTATGCCATATCCGCGATACAATAGATCCATGTTGCGGTCCTGATATGCTAAACGTTCTGTTTCACAAACATTGAACATAAATTACACATTGCGTTCATTTTGATGCTCATTCGGCGGGTTATTTTTATTTCATTCTAGGCAGGTGCGCTCCGGCCGTGTTTCAGCCAATATTTTTGCACGATTAACATGCTGATGAAAAGCCAACATCAGTACATGTTTCCACACACGTTCGCACCTACATAGTTTTAATTCCATGTTAAATTACACCTTTGACGAGAATACGAGCCGTTTTTAACACAAACATTAACAGTGTTCATAGTCTTGAATTAACGTGCGTAAATATTACTTTAGTTAACACAATTTGTGATGAGTTTTTTTTTGCCGACGACGAAATTTATATTAAAATACAATAAACAGATAAAACCGATTACGTTCTCCGCTGGAACCAATAAGGAGAGATCCCGATCGTGGCTTTTCCCAATAAATATATCGAGATGAGACCAAGATAAACATATCGGAGCGAGCGGGCGGTAGGTTTAAAATATGCAGCCTTCCGCGCTTCGTGAAATTCGTGTAAACAAGTGTAGCGGCCGACTGCGGATAAATCTTCGGGTATTATTGTATTCATATTCTGCGGGGAAGAAGGCTCCGTCGATACTTTTTTACGTATCGGTTAAGCTGCTCACGAAAATTGAAAGACTTTGTTAGCTTCATGCACATAATTCGTCTGAAACATTCCTTCATTTCTGGAATATGATTAAAATTTTATACCGCGACTTTAAGCCATTTTCTTTTAAGTGCAATCGGAGATTTGGTTTACTGATTAGTTTAAACGTACCTACCTACATTTGCGAAATAAGGTACGTCATAAATAGCCATAATTGCTATTTATAAGGGCTATAAAGAGTTAAATAGGTAATTTTATTTAGCCAAGGGTATATATTAAACGGTTAACCCACATCATTAGGTGGCAAGTTACGGCGTCGGGGTACAAAAGTAACGGAACTGTGGTCGGAAACATATTAATGGTTGGTTCGGACCTACACAAAGAAGTTTGACAAGACGGCGCACAGGTGATCACTGACATGTTTGTGCGCCGACCTTTACTTCGACCGGTGTGCTATATGCGTCTTGTTTCATAATATAATGTACCTCTTATGTATACTATGTTACCGATACCTAATGGATTATTAAACTATTTATCCGGTTTCTTTTTAGGAGGTTTTTATGAGCTGCGGTAATAATATTGTTACATACTTTAATTGTATTTGGTGTTCTATTTTAGCATATTATTCTTTTGAAAATAGCTGAACAACCATCGAGGCGACATCGCTGTGCAGTGCGGTGGTTCGGGTGTATTCGTGGTTTCAACGAATCAGTCCAAGAGCGAGCGAAGCGAGCTCGGGAGCTTAGAGAACCCCGACACGGATAAGTTAGGTTCGAAGGGGATGACGGGAGCTGAAGAGAGCGAGCAAAGCGAAAGAACTTAGCAGTACATTAACATAAGGCGCGGTCAGTTTCAAATAATCTAATGATCTTTTTTTTTGATTTGTACTTTGTTCCTTTACTTGTGCTATAAGGCATTGCTTCTTGTCAAAGGTGAACGGCAGATTTCGTACCGCATACTTTTTTTGTTGTTCGATTATAGAATTTGTACCACGTATTATGGCAACTAAGCCATTTATTTTTATGTAAGTTAACTATTTTTAGAACTTCGGATTAATTAATAATGTCAGTAAAATGATTTTAATAAATAAACGTAATAAAATCGTACATTAAACGAAGTTATCTTTTAGAAATTGCTTTGTGTAAAATCACACAAATATTGAAATGATAATTAATTATTTAAAAATACAAACAACACTAAATATAATCAAACTCATCATCATCAAACTATTGCAATCCGCTGCTGGACATAGGTATCTTATGATAGTGTAGGTACAATCCTCATCTCAATCTACCTACTTAATGGTAAGAAAAACACTACAAAGATAGCAAAAAACAATGTAGAACATTTACTTTACACATTATGTAACAATATGTAATATTTACGTATAAGTAACATTGGTACACTAGTACATAACCTTAAAAAATAAAACTGGTTATAACTTATACGTCCCAAGTTCTAAAAATCTAAGAATTTAAAAAGGGATTATCTATCATATAAACTACCAATTAAAACAAAAAATATCCCAAAACACGAAATTTTACTAGCGGTACGAAATTCCCATACAAGCCTGCCATTCGCCTTTCATGATTCTGGGTCAACGGGCAGTACCCTGTAGATTTTGATTCCCTTGCGAGTGTAAAATATGCGTCATTAACGGCTGTATCTTTTGATTGCGTTGATCTAGAAGTTTGATTTATTCACAGCTGCAAGGGGTTGCAAACTTAACCATCATCATCTGCCGAGCCTTTTCCCAACTATGTTGGGGTCGGCTTCCAGTCTAACCGGATTCAGCTGAGTACCAGGGTTTTACATGGAGCGACTGCCTATCTGACCTCCACAACCCAGTAACTGGGTAACACGGTACCCCGTGGCTAGACTGGTGTCAGATCTCAAGCTTCTGACTACTCGTAACGACTGTCAAAGATCTTCATATGACAGCCGGGACCAACGGCTTAACGTATTTTCCGAGACACGGAGGAAACTCGGTATGTTGAAATGGTCATCTATCCACGGACCGACCTTAACCATACGATATTAGGTTGCAAACTTAACCATACGATATAAATTTAAACTCGATACATCCACGTGTTGCCGAGATAAAGGGTCTTGACAGACAGACGGACAACAAAGTGATCCTTTAAGGGTTTTTTCCTTTTAAGTTACGGAACCCTAAAAAGGAGAACTGGAGTTCGGTCCGTGGATAGGTGATCCTCCATTACATACCAAGAATTCTCCGTGCCTCGGCAATTATGTTAAGCCGTTGGTCCCAGTGTTATCATTGACTGCTCTTACGGGTAGACAAAAGCCAGAAAAACTGTTAACCAGCTGAATATCGTGTTACCCAGTTACTGGATTGTGGAGGTCCATTGAATGTATTTATTTGTATTAATGAGTCACTCCATTAAAGAAACAGTTATTTTTATTAACCGAATTCAAAAAAGAGGCAGTTCCCAATTCGTCGGCCTTGTTTTCTCCTATTTCTCAAAGACGCCTGGACCGATTTGGAAAATTCTTCTTTTGTTTAAAAGGGTATACTGCCCAGGTGGTCCCCCGGTCCTGATGACCGTCAGGATCTGATTATGGGCTCCTGGAGAAATCGAGGGAACGCCTCAAGAATTATACGCACACATATAGCGATTTTGGTATTTACATCATTAGCTACATCAAGTTTAACTAGAAGCATAATTGGGAATTGGCTAGCAATATTGATTTTCCACAATAAAGTAAAGGAGATAAAATCTATTCGTCCATGAAACAGTATTTCTACCTGAGCTTTCAGAACCAGACATCAAAAGAGCAATATTAATATGAACCATAATTCTACTAAATCTCATACAACAAAGAATGCATTGTACCACTACAAAATTGTATTATGTAGCGCTCAGGAAATATGATAACTGCATTCCAATTTCGGAATTCAATAGTCGCGAACACCGAGCTATTTGAAAAATCTCATAAAGATTCGATATTTGAAACATTTAGTTGCAAATATCGAATGTATGAAAATTGACTGATAGTTTGTCGGTAGTTAAACGATCAGTATGGTGAATAAAAAACATATGTCGCCGATAAATTCATATGCAAATAACTGAACGAATGCGCATCCAGCGAAAGTTAAACGGTGAGGATAAAAGTTGTGCAAATATGTTCATTTGTGCGAATAAAAATGATCAGCGTGCGATGCGAATGCGACGACGTGATGCGAGCTGCACGGCGAATAGGAATGTGAATACACGCACTCTGTTAGCACGGACGGGTTGTCAGTAACGAGTTTCAGGTTTTTATTTAGTTTTATAGGGTTCCGTACCCAAAAGGTTAAAAACGGGTCCCTATTACCTACTAAGACTCCAATGTCGGTCTGTCTGACTTCTTTTCTTTCTTCTACTTTTTTTTTTTTTAAATGTTGCCCAACCCTAGGAATTTCTTCCTGTATCGTGTGTGCGTTTACAAACATATAAACTCATACACAACACCCAGAGCCGGAACAACTATCTGGTGTCTGTCTGTCACCAGGCTGTATCTCATGAACCGTGATAGCTAGACAGTTGAAAATTTCATAGATGATGTATTTCTGTTGCCGCTATAACAACAAATAATAAAAACAGAATAAAATCAATATTTAAGTGGGGCTCTCATACAACAAACGTGTTTTTTTGACGTTTTTGCGATAATGGAACGGATCCCTTCGTGCGCGAGTCCGACTCGCACTTGGCCGGTTTTTTTTATAATTCTATCGCATTCCGAGGGGCACTGGATCATTGTGCTTAGTAGTCACTTATGCCTGCGCGGGTCGCAGTGCACGACTTAAAATATTGGAAGGATTTGAGCCAGCTTACACTATACAGGGTGACTTGTAATTAGAGCACAACCTTGTAAGGGGATATAGTACAGGTCATTTGCAACAACTTTTGTAGGAACACTCATATGCAAAAGTGCACCAACATTGAGTTATAATTTTTTTCGTGTTATTTTGAAAAACTCTTATGGGGTAACCTTAAAAATTTAATAAATAAAAAACTTGACATAATTTTGTTAATTTTCTTTTTATTATTTAGTCTATAACGTTCCAGTTACATGTCAGCATCATCAAATGTACATTATTGACATTATTTTAGACACAGTGCTCCAAAATCCAAAAAACTTAAACAAATTTTACTGGCATTATTACACAAAACAGCCTGTTTAAAAAAAAAATCACTATGACACTTACTCTGCGTATTATTAAAAAAACATCTACATTTCATAAGCTTTCAAATGAGATATAAAACCCTAACATAGCTAGTCCAATAGGGAAGATATTCGCATAACAAAGGCGCACGGCCAAAAAAAGGTCTGTTTCTACTAAGCAGGTAAAAACAGCCGGTCATTGTTTAATCTCTTTTGTGTTGTTTAGGTTAGTCCGTCCTTGTGATTCGTTGCGATCGGATGCTTTTGTGTGTGCTCTGCAGTTTTGTTTTATCTCTGACGACCCGGCTTGTGACTGTTTTTGTGATTGATTGCTCTCCTGATGACTTGGCTTTTCAACTGGTTTCACACACGCCTACATCAGGTAAACGGCGATTGGGGTATCTCTGTTGATATTCGCGCTGGGCAGCTAAAGCATTGCCTCTAGCTACGCCGTAAGTGTACAGAATATCGGCATATTCTTCATTCGTAAAATTTGCCCGTTGTCTTTGAGCCATAGTCCTTGATACGCGCCAAAACCACAGATGAGCATAACACACGGAAACCAGTTGAAAAGCCAAGTCATCAGGAGAGCAATCAATCACAAAAACAGTCACAAGCCGGGTCGTCAGAGATAAAACAAAACTGCAGAGCACACACAAAAGCATCCGATCGCAACGAATCACAAGGACGGACTAACCTAAACAACACAAAAGAGATTAAACAATGACCGGCTGTTTTTACCTGCTTAGTAGAAACAGACCTTTTTTTGGCCGTGCGCCTTTGTTATGCGAATATCTTCCCTATTGGACTAGCTATGTTAGGGTTTTATATCTCATTTGAAAGCTTATGAAATGTAGATGTTTTTTTAATAATACGCAGAGTAAGTGTCATAGTGATTTTTTTTTTAAACAGGCTGTTTTGTGTAATAATGCCAGTAAAATTTGTTTAAGTTTTTTGGATTTTGGAGCACTGTGTCTAAAATAATGTCAATAATGTACATTTGATGATGCTGACATGTAACTGGAACGTTATAGACTAAATAATAAAAAGAAAATTAACAAAATTATGTCAAGTTTTTTATTTATTAAATTTTTAAGGTTACCCCATAAGAGTTTTTCAAAATAACACGAAAAAAATTATAACTCAATGTTGGTGCACTTTTGCATATGAGTGTTCCTACAAAAGTTGTTGCAAATGACCTGTACTATATCCCCTTACAAGGTTGTGCTCTAATTACAAGTCACCCTGTATACAAAAGAAAGGTACACTTAGGCGTCGAAGTACTTCTCCACACACACATACCAACTTTGTTTAAAAAAAATAAATAAATTGTGGTATAGAATTTATTTAGAAAATTAAGTTTTTTTTTCTTAAAAGAGGCTTTGTTAGTTGCCAACCCTACCCAAGCATGTGAGAGCGAAGCGAAGCGAATCCCATCGCAGCGGACAAGCGGAAGTCAGCCCGGCAAGTAATATATTTTTAATTGATGCATACAGCGACCGATGTGTCGAGTAAACATTTACGGGTTTATTCGAACGATGACAGGGCCGCCTTTGTTGGTCGATTTTAACTCAAAACATTAATTGGCGGAAAAGTGTGCAATTCGCATGTTTAAACTTTCAGTCGATGTAAATATTAACACAGTAATTATGAGGGCGTTGATTGTATGTGTCGATTTTAATTTTGTGTGCACTCTTTGTTGTACCTTTCGAGGTTCATTAATACTGTAATGGTATGTGAGAGTTATTCAATATTAGCTTCTCTGCTCGAAAATTATCCCGAGGATAAAAAGTATCAAAATATCATATGTGCTTTTCCTGACTATAAACTATCTCTGTGCCAAATTTCATCAAAATTGGTCCAGCCGTTTGAGCGTGAAGAAGTAACAAACATACAAACACACACACACTCACAAACTTGCCTTTATAATCATCTATACTAATATTATAAAGCTGAAGAGTTTGTTTGTTTGTTTGAACGCGCTAATCTCAGGAACTGCTGGTTAGAATTGAAAAAATATTTTTTGTGTTGGATAGTTAATTTATCGAGGAAGGTTATAGGATATATAACATCACGCTACGACCAATAGAAGCGGAGCATAAATGAAAAAACCGGCCAAGTGCGAGTCGGACTCGCGCACGAAGGGTTCCGTACTTGGTAAATTGCGGTTTACGATTTATGACGTATTAAAAAAAAACTACTGACTAGATCTCGTTCAAACCAATTTTCGCTGGCAGTTTACATAGTAATGTACATCGAATATTTTTTTCAGTTTTATCATTCTATTATTTTGGAGTTACAGGGGGGGGGACACATTTTACCACTTTGGAAGAGTCTCTCGCGCAAACTATTCAGTTTAGAAAAAAAATATATTAGTAACCTCTATATAATTTTTGAAGACCTATGCATAGATACCCCACACGTATGGGTTTGATGAAAAAAAATATTTTTAGTTTTAGTTTCAAGTATAGGAACCCCCAAAATTAATTGTTTTATTTTTATTATTGTGTGAAAATCTTAATGCGGTTCACAGAATACATCTACTTACCAAGTTTCAACAGCATAGTTCTTATAGTTTCGGAAAAAAAGTGGCTGTGACATACGGACGGACAGACAGACAGACAGACATGACAAAATCTATAAGGGTTCCGTTTTTTGCCATTTGGCTACGGAACCCTAAAAATGTTACAAAAACGGGCAAAATTATTCCTTTTTGAGAGTCTCCGATGCGTAAGCGGTTAAAGTTACGCAATATTCATGTATAGTGGTTAGTTAGGGTAGGGGTAGGGTACCTACCTAAGGTAGCCAGTAGACGGGAGCGAAGCCGCGTGGGACAGCTAGTATTATATATAGTGTGATTAGCCTTACGTACGCAATTATCTTATTTTTATTGATTTTGACGTGGTAATACATGGCAAAACATCAAAGGACTGGAATGAGTTAGAAAAGTATAGTCAGTTTTTGATTGGCTACACAGGTATAATAACCAGTTAGTCATTTTAAAACAAAAAATAAAATGCCTTTTTCTCTGAATAAGCCAAGCCAACAATACTTTTTAATGTCCGTCCAAGGGCCGTCCAGTACACTGAATACCAATTACTGGTAGTAGCGTAACTACTGAGCACATGGAATGTGAAGCCTAGCTCTCGGGTAAGCGACCGATTTGTGTACCACGTACAATACGCTACGCCACTATGTGAATCAATGGAGATCAGGTATGCGGCGCAGGAACGTTCAATCACTGCACGAGCATACACAATGTTTGTTTTATAACATCACTACGCCAAATTAAATAAGGAAGGGAAAAAATCTGGCAATGCGGGGCTTAATTATTTGTTTAAAATTGCATGAATTGTAATAATTGCAATTAATTTTTAATTAATTGACGATTGTTACTTACCACTTTTAAGGTCGCCGGGCGGTAAATTGATAAAGTACCTACTGTATTAAATATTACTAGGAAAACATTGATATAAAAAAACACACATTGGTGAACCAGACCTAGCCTTGTAATTTATTCATGTACAAATAGATTTACTGAATGATTTCCATATTAAATGTGAGAATAAACAAGAATAAGACGAAAAGGTAAATTGCTTTTATCAATCTGGAACTTACGAGAACAGCAAAGAAAACGAAATGTAAGTAAATATACTCTCAAAATCTTCTCAGATATTTGGGTACAACAAAGAATTGTTGGTTAACAACAAATATCCGAATTCAATACTGGCTAACCCGTTGAAAAATAAATTTGTGCCCCGGCGGATGTGTGCGCTTGCCAAGCTTGCAACCCTTTGGGACGTGAATTGCCTGCTTGCACGTTGCACAATAACAGTTTTCTTACCCTAGTGGTGTTCGATACATTTTGGGTGGGAGTGGGACACTCCTGTATTACAACTTTTTGCCTGGCAAAATAGAGGACTAGTTTGGGATACTATCCGAACCATCAGCGTTTGTAAATAACCTGTCATAAGCCACGAAGTATTATCATCATCATCATCATCATTTCAGCCGAAAGACGTCCACTGCTGGACATAGGCCTCCCCCAGGCGTCGCCACATTGACCGATCCCGTGCGTCTCGCATCCAGCGCCTTCCCGCAACCTTAACCAGGTCATCGGTCCACCTAGTGGGAGGCCTTCCAACGTATCGTCTTCCAGTTCGCGGTCGCCACTCCAGAACTTTTCGGCCCCATCGGCCATCCGTTCTGCGAGCAATGTGCCCTGCCCACTGCCACTTAAGTTACGAAGTATTATGAAGCACAAAAAATAAAACTATGAAAGCAATATGGACTTTTACTAAGATTAATTACAAGATCAACTTTCAAAGCCATTCATCAATTCCAACGTGAACACAAAGCCATCAGGGGTGTCGCGGAACTTCTTACGTTATTGAAATTTACTTTTTAAAACAATGTTAAAGTGCACAACGCTCGTATTTACGTTGCAACCGGCGGATGGCTAGTGGGCAAAGTTTTTACGATGGCCCGTCCCGGGGAATATTGTTGGTGCATTAACGTTTAATGCCCTCCGCAGTTTCACTAAAATTTAAAATTGGTTCGCGAAACAGTTGCAGTGATTAGACTGGATTGCGAGACCGGACTAATTTTCGGGATGAGTTTCGAGTAATATGTTTTCAATTACTTTTCTGTGATAAAAGTAAATTAGATGTTGCTTTTTTATGAGTTCGCTGCAAGCGACTTAAAAGCACTTCTGAACTTTACCTACTTACATCAATAAGTAACACTTTTTCCTCCTTTTAGTTAGCTTCGCACAGATTATACAAAGTCCCGTTTGGTAGCTCGCATACACGTCATTTTAAGCAAGTTTATGTATGGAGGGGACAGAGAGCTGGTACGTCAGAATGGTATCAATTTCCGGCCTCCCACTGCCATTTGATTTATGTTTGCCATCTCTTTTTTTTCGACATAACTACAGTTTGTTCCCGAGTGGAAATGCAGGTGGGAATCTGGTGGAATAGAAATACAGGCCAGTGTTTTTCATCAGTCTAGGGCGGAAATGAAAAATAAAACTTGTTTAGGGTTTGTTTGGGTTTCTAGAATTTGATACAGGATATGAATTAAATAACCGACTATGAAAAGTTAGAAACAAATCAATCTGCCTAGCCTTTTCCCAACTACATTGGGGTCGGCTTCCAGTCTCACCGGATTCAGCTGAGTACCAGTGTTTTACATGGAGCGACTGCCTGTCTGACCACCACAACCCAGTAACTGGGTAACACGGTACCCCTTGGCAAGACTGGTGTCAGATCTCAGGCTTCTGACTACCCGTTACGACTGTCAAAGATCTTCAAATGACAGCCGGGACCAACGGCTTAAAGTGCTTTCCTTCCCGAGGCACGGAGGAAACTCGGAATGTTGAAATGGTAACCCATCCACGGACCGACCTCGTCAAGCGTTGCTTAACCTTGATGATCGACCAGTGCAGCTGTTATTATTTAGCCACGAACTCCGAAAAGTTAAGAACCTATTATTTTTCAATGTTCATAATAATTTGAGACCAAGTTAAGAGCGGACTCTAGTCGGTAATATAGTCTATTGCCGTCGCGTCACCTCTAACCTCACCCCGTGAAGTGCGAAAGGGACAACTGCAGCTCAGGCTGATTTTACCTACAAAAACTTTGACTTCGTTCGTTTCGTTTCGTATTCTGCTGTTTTCTTCATGTAAACTGGTCTGATCTAAAAAATTCTTATATCAAAATTTAGAGGAAAAGTATATCTATGCTCCTATCATTTCCTTTTTTGTTAAAAACTTATAAATTTTGTCTGAAAGTCTTCTGAACATGGCGGTAAAAATGGGCATTTTTTTCGGATTTTTGGATTGTCATATTTCTTTTTGTGATTATGTTTTGGAAAAAAGGAAATGATAGGGGCACGTATTAATTAGACCCAGATTTTATGGGGAAAAATAATTGCTCTAGAGGCATTATCCACGAAGAAAACAGCAGAATGTTTTTGTATGGAGAAAGTCTCACTAGAGTCCCCTCTTAAGACCTATGCTTTTGTATCAAACGTATACCACATCTTGTGTCTGTTGAGACTGAACCTTCTCGAAACTAATTAATTAACGTAAGAACAAAACGCTAAAGGCACATTATATGATACTAGCTGACCCCCGCGGCTTCGCTCCCGTCAAAATTATAGCATATGTTACTCGGGAATAATGTAGCTTTCCATAGGTGTTTTTTTTTAAATCAGTGCAGTAGTTTTGGAGCCTATTCGGTACAAACAAACAAACAAAAAAATCTTTCCTCTTTATAATATTGGTATAGATAATAAAGCACTTTATTGCCCACTAACAATGAATGACCTATATATTATAAGTAGGCACCTATACTTGTAATGCTCATTAAGTAATGTTTAGAATCAAAGACGTACAGTAATTGTTTAAATTAAATTAAAAGCCATTTTTAGAAGATTTTCCTGTTACAACATAGGATTTAGATTCAAACAAAAATAACAAAGGCGAAAAAGAAACATCGTTATCGTGAATTGAATCAAGAATCGTTGTATTAGCTGAGGTAGGCGCATTATTAAATTACACTATCATTTTGGTTTAATTTGGAAGTTTTGTTCTTAACTAATCAATGTAAATGAAACGATCAGGGCTGTAAACGGGTTGGAAGTAATTAAAATCAAGTGAACCATAGCAGAATGGTTGCATACAATGTATCTACCAACCTCACTTAATAACAATTATGTTGATTGATGGGTTAATGACCTAGATCTAGAATAGGTATGACATCAAAACGTAGATTCTATTTAAAAAATTGCAGTCCCACCGAAAAGTTAAGGCGTATGTATATATACTCGAATGTTAACGGAGTACTGGCCGTGCGCCCGCTCGGAGCCAGAATTCAACCTTCAATATTGAACCTTCTTTTGGACAGTTTTGTTTGCAAAATATTCTTTGACCTTTGCTACATATGCTATTTCAGATATGAAGAAATTATAGCCATCAATTTTTCTGTGTAAAAATATTTTTAAACATCCACGTCGTTTTGGAGGAGTATCCAAAATTAGCTAAAAAATATCGTGTTGATAATTATTTTTTTAAAGCATAACCTTTAGTAACACGAAAATACCAAGTTTGACAACTAATGTATACGATTTTTCTTCAAATCTTTTAATCTAGACGTTACTAAGTAGTATGCTTTAGAAAGTAACAGTTTTAGGGCACTAAAGCGGTGGCAGGCCCTTAAGTAGGACTTACCGAGTCGCAATACAAATGAGAGATAAAACCTCGAAATAACCGCAAAAGCTAACCAACAACAAAGTAAGGTATCTACTGGTAGAAATCCCCAAAAATATCATCCCCTTTCGAAGCACACATTATAACCCCTATTAAAAGTGATAGTGGTGTAACGTGCCAACCAAAACAACAACACACCGCAGTGACTAGACGAAACTCACACGTACAGTATTCGACAAAAGTGCTACCGACCTTAATATTGTTAGGAAACAGTAACCTCTCAGGTGCTGGCAGGCTATATAACCATTCAATGATTAATACTCGCGCGATGACACGACGAAGAACGAAAACCATACGTTTTCCTACCTATAGCTTACGTACACGTATGAAACGCTTGTGGTGCTAACTATACCGATATGATTACGTCACGTTTGTCTTATGTTGTTAATCATAATTATTGTAGTTAATAACTTTAAAATGAGTTGATATATATTATGAAAATTATGCTTTGTTGTCATTCTTTTGCTGTTTGTATTTATCGAATTCGAGTTGTGTTTACTTCCACGCTGTCACAATGAAATAAGCAATTGTATACCTACATAATTAAAGTGATTCACTACAAATTAAATTATCTAGACAAAAATAACATCATGATAAAAAGTAAAATGATTCCGAACTACAGTTGCTATTTATACACAAATTAAAACGTAAATGTATAAGTTACTTGGTTGTAATACCATACAATTAGATACTGCATTTTAACCTTAAATATTTCATCTCACAACGAGAAAAGTTTGTTCTCACCTCAATAACATCCAAGTCACGTTCGTCATATGTGTACCGCAAACGGGAAAATATACCAAACACCATTTTGATAAAACAAACTTTCACTAAAATATAGAAGAAACTTAGGAAGCACGCGAGAACTAAGACGCAGAATTATTAAAATAGCTAGTATAACACATGACAGAAGACAGAATGGTAAGTAAATGATGTTGAGTTAAACTTTTTATGCCCATACCCTCAACAAATAAATAATGCGCATATTTTTTTTTGTACAAACAAATATCTGACATATAGGTACATGTGTTTACTTTTAGGCCGTTTATTCACGACGCGATATACGACACGACAGAATGTGGTCACGATTCAGAGCGCCATATATTTCTATGGACAGTTTCTTCATAGCACGACACCGCACTTCACGCGACACGATTTACCAACAGTTTTCGGTTATGTCGTCGATGCCGCTATGCCGTCGCGACTTTTTTCAGTGACCATCCAGCGGCTGTAGCAGCCACGCGCTTATAGAACAATACAAGTGCACTGCAGTGTCGTTGCAAAATCGTATCTAGTGAACAAATTAACGGGCGACATACCGTCGGCAGTGTGTCGTGTGTTAGAAACCGAATTTCGTGTCGTCCGGTGCTTCGTGAACAAACGGCCTTAGCCGGGTTTATTTTTTTAAGTGGAAATTTTATTTTTTTCTGAATTTTGAAAAAAGTATCCTTCAAAAAGTTTGTGTGTCATATAAGTACCTACTCTGAATTATCTTGACAGCTAAATCAGTCTATATAAAAAAAATACTGGCAATTTACTTATTTGAATTTCTTTTTTTTTGTCATTTCGGTTTTTGTTTTATCGATGACACGATTATGAACATAATTTATGTGTATTATAGGAACCCTACCAACCTACATAAAACTATTATGAAATTGTTTGTTAAATATTGGATTTATTATTTGACAAAAACGTTCGTAGAATTTTAAAACCTTATTATTCTGAGTCGTAAATTTATTAAAGCCTTTCAGAATGCAATAAGATATGACCTCATTTTCCAGGTACCCACTATAAATCCTGGAATCGGTTCTAAGTGGAAGTTAGTTTATAGTGCATTTCATTGGGTTACCTCTTCCTTAAGTTTTCTTGAATTTTATTCTTGTTATATTTATGAAAGCAGATAAGCTTCCTATTTGGTGATTTGACTAAGTAGTCTAGTAGCCATGTTATGAGTTAAGCACCATTGTGGTGAATAATACTCGCGGTGTAAATAATTTGTTTCGTATCATTCGTATTGAAAGTATTTTTGTTATTTTCTGATTAACAAAAATATTTAAAATTATTTATGACTGTGACTGTACGAGTTCTGCATCGCATATTTTCAGCTGTCTTATTTTCCACGAAGCATCAACTCAATAAGCTGGAACTGGTGAAACTTACTAATTAGTCCGCGATATCTCGTTCCACTGCATAGCCACTACAGATAGAACATCCAACACCGTCCTAATTAAGTAAAAACCGACACACGTATTTTTGCGACTGGCAACATTGGGAACTAAAATGTCATGTAGTGGATTTGACAGTTGTAAGACAGCTTCCCTTTGCATGTGGCGCCACCATGACATGCACGGATAAATTTGACAGCGTGGAGGTAGCTATGGTCATATTAGTCACCAAGAAAAAGTGATTTTAGTTAATAGTTTTATAAACTCGTACTAATAAAAGATTTGCATGTTTTTCGTTCACAAGCTGGGGGTCCGATTTCCAATGAATTCCATAGTTATGCACTTGAGTATGCCCGGCAATTGATATGGGTATTTCGCTTAGAACGGATTTCCAGCCACTATTTGATCGAGTCGTAGAAAAGTTTTATCAGGTTTTCAAAATCCAAATAAAATAACTACACACTCGTAACAGATACCAATGAAAAGTGCACCGACCGTGAATATTAGATCAAACTCGCATTTACTCCCTAAGGCCTTTTCCACATGGCGGGGCGTGTGCTCACATATAATAATCGCAGCGGAAACGCTGTCGCACGCGCGCGGCCCGCTGGAGCGGAGGTGTCAAACGGCAAATTTCACGGCGCGACTGTCCTTAGATCTCCTGCCGCTATGTCGCGCGTTTGTGTCGCTGATGTGTTGCCCCCTTAGGCACGGTGCGATTATTGTCTTTTTATTTTAAAAATCGAATGCCGTTCCGAAGTTTTGTGTTCGATACTTTTGGTTGTTTTATTTTGGCGAGTTTGATTTTCACCGAGTTTGTTTGACTTTTATTTGAATTTGGAACTACTAGACTTTTATAATGGTTTGATAGTGGACAAATGCGTTTGAAAAATCACTATATTGAAGTTAACTGTTTTGCTTTAGCTCCATCCTAAAATAACACTTCAGAAACCTGCACACGAACCAACACGGACTATCAAAGATGAGCGTATTCGAAACAGCTGTCAATTACCGTCCAGCGTAACATTGTTTCGAGAGTAAAGCACTGGGATTAGATTCCAATTGCAGACGCAACTGTCCACTAATGAACGCTGGCACGTGCATACTGCAGGCAGGCACCTGACACCTCACGAGTCTGGACGCCTGGTACATCGACAGCTCGTCGAGAATAGTGAAAACACGTCCCTATGCATACTGTGGTTTCAAGACTAATCATGAATTTAGTTTCAAGCATGAAAATCATGACATTATTTGATTTAATATTTTGGGTATTTTACACTTTTATCATAGCAACCATCATGCAACCACACATCCAGCAAACACCATCTCATAATTTTAGATCCCTGGTACCTAAAGAATAATCTAAATGCACATTTTATCAGATTCCATTTCCAAGAACTGACTTGTATCAAGTTTATTGAATGAACGGCTGGTCAATCACTATTTCCTAACGATTCTTCAGTCCTGGTACATTGGCAGCTATGAAAACAGCAAAAACGTATGAGCGTTCACAATGGGTTATGCGCACTTCGTCCCATTCGCACTTCGTCCTATTCGCACTTCGTCCCACGTTCGCAGTAGGTCCCATTCGCACTTAGTCCCATTCGCGGTTAGTCCTATTCTTAGTTGGACCCATTCGCGGCTGGTCCCATTCTCAGTTAGTCCCATTAGCAGTTCGTCCCATGCAATTATTTTTTAAGAGAAGAGGTATGTTTATATACCAAAAGAATTCGGTGGCCGGTGGTGCATATTTGTTGCATGCGCCTATACAAAATATAACGAAAAAATAAAATGCGCTAATAAACTTGTTGAAATATCTTTATTTCTAAATCGCCAGGCACTAAATTTAATAAAACTTATAGAAGAACTTATAGATATACCAAACACTGTGAAAATCGAGAAGGAAGTTCGAAATGGCCATGTGTAAATATAAATAAATGCAGTGCATCAATAACAATTCAAGAAACGAGGAAAACAGTTAGCAGAGAAACGCAACATACTTGTGAGGCAAGTCATAAAGATATAATAGAACAGAAAATTATTGTATCTCTCAAGAAAGTCGTTTGCACTGATTTTCGTCCTATGACTTTAGTCTATGAAGATAATATTAAAAAGCTGCAACGAAATTTTTTTAGACATGTTATGCCTTCTTTCAGTTATATTAAAGATACGTTATATAGAGCGTAAGCAGTTTTTGAACACTAGTCAATTGAAATTCAACAGTCCTGAAACAGTGAAAATACCAGAGAGTCTTGGTTTTTTTTTTTTTTTATTTGAAGATTAGTAGGCATTAGTAGGCAGTAAAGAAAAAATAATTGTATTCGCGACTAAATTAAGTAGAAAAGTGATTACAATTGCAGGGTTATATTATGCTGATGGTACATTCAGAATTACTCCACCCACACCCATTTTACCAGGTTTATGTTTACCATTTTGATTTAAATTCTAATATAGAATCTACCAATATTATACCAGTTATCTATGCGCTGTTGCCTAATAAAAATCAAACAACATATGAACGCCTATTTATACTAAAACAAAAGCTGGGTATTAAAATTTCTACATTTAAATCAGATTATGAAATTGCGCAAATGAACGCTGTATCAAAAGTGTTCCCAAATGCAAAAAATAGCGGTTGCTATAGGCTCTATAATGCTGCAATTTGGAAGCAAGCTAAAAAAATGCTTTTGACAAATAATAGTATTGGTCGAAATGTAACAAGACTTTGATCTATTATGCCATTGATACCAGCTGATTTCATTCCTGAAGCATGGCGTCTTATCCTTAATAAAACATCAGTTACACCTAAAATGCAACGTTTTATACAGTATTACCAAAAACAAAGGTATCCCACAATATCTCCGTCAGTCCTTAGTTGTGCGGGTCAGAAACATAGAACAACAAATGCGTTCGAAGGTTGGCACCGTCGCATGAATAGTCGGATACCTAAAAATCCTAACTTGTTTTGGTTTCTGTTCAAATTACGCCAAGAAGGGAAATACTGGGACAAGATTATAAAAAAAAACCTCTTTTAAAACGAAAAAAGGAAAAACAGAAAGGCTGTAGATATTAATTTTGATCGAAAATATAATAAACTGTTAGAGAAACTACGGGGGGTACTTTATCTGTGAGTGACTTCATCAAGAAAGTAATATTTTTCCAGTTAGTTAAGTAACTTTTACGTTTGACTTGTAGCCTTATGGCATACTCATTGTACTGTATCCATGTTTTATTGACAATATTCACTGATTGTATACCTACTTACTGTTATTAGTCGATTGAGAAGTGTGTTTATTATTTTGCTTATTACATTGCTTATTTATCGAATTTGCATGTTTCATTACTATATTTGTTAATTTTTCTCAAAAATGGTATGTAATGTTGACATAACATCTCTAAAAAGTATCCAGAAAGTGAACTCTACCGGAGACTATTCACAACTGTCCGGTAAGAAGCGAGATTTTAAATTTGGAATCTCCTACTGTCCAGTAAGTAAGTATGTAATTTACTTACTGGACACTTGGTCATCCTTCATCCCTTTTTTTTTTTATGGCTTCGCACGGTTTAGGTCATCCTCTTTAGATCTGCTTAGAAAAAAAAAACATAGTACCAGACACAGATTAGAGTTTAGCCATTATAACATGGTTAGAGGGAGGCTCCAAATATATATCTATCTCTTTTTGGTATGACATTTTATGAGATACATAATATATTTTGGAGCCTTAAACATCCATTTTATTGTCTGTGACACTTTTTTTTTTTTTTTTTTTATGGGTCTGTGACACATAACGCGACGCAGAAAAAGTATGCACGTTGCGTTTTGTACTTAGTAATGTTGTAGAAGTATAGTGTGGGATTTTATGTTTGTATTTAGTCATTTCAGTTTATAAATCATGTTGGATTAAAGAGTCCGTTAATCAAGATGTACAACAAACAAATATAAATGCCCCCGGTAAATCGATCACAATATCTATCAGTAATTGCCCTAATATGAATGTAACCTTCAATATTAATTAAACGAATTTGTTGTTAAACTTTCTTTCATTTTTGAGAAAAGCATTATACAAACCTCAACCAGTAAGAAAGCCATCCTGGCCTCGTATATAACCGGACCTCACCTGCGGTTCGGTCCGGTTAACTCATACTCGGCCAGGAAGGCTTACTTACTGGATTCTGCTGTAATGTACTATTTATAAATCCACCCCAATTTGGTCCATAAACCTACCTCTTTCCTAACAGACTACTTGCATGAGACGAACTGCGAATGGGACTAACTGCGACTGGGACCAGCCGCGAATGGGACCAACTGCGAATGGGACTAACCGCGAATGGGACTAAGTGCGAATGGGACCTACTGCGAACGTGGGACGAAGTGCGAATAGGACGAAGTGCGAATGGGACGAAGTGCGCATAACCCTTCACAATGTGGCTCATATATGAAAATGAAAAAGTTTGCAAAGTCCCAGCACGTATGAAATAGTTAGTAAGTTATCTTTTAAACGGAGTGCGATGATTAGCTTTGGTATTTTGTGTGTACTTTTATTTCTGCTTTGTCCACACGTGCAGTGGAAAATAGTTGGAGCCTGCTTTTAAATTTAGAACAAAACAAAGTCTTTATTTTTCAGCGCAACATCCAACTGTCAAAGGTTACTAAGCTGACTAAAGACCCTTGTTACAAGGCAAATTGCATTCTATGATCATTTGAAATTAGTTGTGAGTATCTGGAGGTACTCCTAATGTCACTTCTAATGGATAAGGGAGCACCGACTCCAAATAAAAAGTAACAGAACCTTTTTAGTAAAACGGCGAACAATAATAATACATCCATACATAGAGGTCCATTTACCGAACTATACCAAATAGCTACGTATTAGGAGGCTCATTCAATTCCCAAAATGTAGTAAATGTTGTGAACTTTACGGTTAGGGCCTTCATGTACCGATATTAGTGAAAGAATTACTATAAAGATCGAAAACACCAGTCGTAAATGTGTATAGCGGGCACACAGCCTAAAAATAAATTCTTAGCGGAACTTACTTGTTACTAAGGCATGGTTTCAGTAGTTTTGGAGATAAAATTGAGTGGTTTTGAAGTAATGTGACTGTCTCTTAAATTGAAACTATTCTAGCAATGGAATCTAGCAACTACAACAGAAACTTAACATTGCACTTCAATAAGCTTTCGAACAGTCATTTTAAAACAAATAATCGAAGATATTCATGTTTATTGAGAATATAACTTAGAGAAATTGTAAATCTCACCGCAAGCATTTAAGGCGCAGAAACCCCTGAGTAACTGATTTTAAAATGAGAATCACGTCTAAACGACTAGTCACGTCGTTTTGTAAAAAAATATATGATATATTAGACCATCTTCTTAATCTAAGAATATGTTGAGTTTTATTCGTATAACGTTGTGTAATTAATTTGTAAAGTTATGTCAAACACGGACAAAAAAACGTCAATCGCACCAAAACCGTCGGGCGTATTTTAATGAAATTGTCACCATCTTAATGACAATTTAATTATCTACATATTGATCCAAGGGTTTTTTTTAAAGTCATAGAATAATAGGGAAAGTACAAAAAAAATATTGAAATTTGGGTCGCGCGGATGTGGAACGAATGCGCGTTTTGTTCCCTCAAGTTTGATGGCTACTGTCGTCGTCTTAAATATTCGTGAAAGTTCCTCTTACAAAAATAAATACACCAATGAAGTTTCCTTCCAAATGTTTAATATGTATTTATGCGTTAGAAATTGATAGTCTATTAACCGACAGACACATCACTGTTACTGCAATATCATTAAGCGAAGGAGGCTGTTGCTTAGCTTACGACACGTAAATTGACTTAAGTATTCATGGCCTGATGAATAAGTGATAGGAATGAGCGAGGATGCGATCGAATCAGGCCCGATTTCAATGAGCAGAATAAGTTTCTCAGAGGTTTCACTTCGGTTGAGGTCCGGCTGATATGTAACGCCTACTACACATAGGCAAAGGAATATAAAATCTATTTAACATAAAAAAACGAATTCTAAAGCAAAACACTACACAACTAAAAATAATATTCTTCTCCGAAGTCGGCGTCAAAAACGAACAACAATAGGTAAGTAGGTACTAAAGACACCGACATCGGAAAATAAAGTTATTTCTCGCTTTATAGTGTTTTGTTTTGGAAGCCGGTTTGATTTTTTTGTTAATTGGAAGTCAGTTTAATATTGTTTTTTTTTTTTCTCTTTTTGGTTTTGGTACCCTATTTGGAGCTCGTGGCTAAATAATAACAGCCGCACTGGTCGATCATCAAGGACGAGGTCTGTCCGTGGATGGGTGACCATTTCAACATAACGAGTTTCCTTCGTGCCACGGAAAGCACGTTTAGCCGTTGGTCCCGCTTGTCATTTTAAGATCTTTGACAGTCGTTACGAGAAGTCAGAAGCTTGAGATCTGACACCAGTCTAGCCAAGGGGCACCGTGTTACCCAGTTACTGGGTTGTGGAGGTCAGATAGGCAGTCGTTCTATGTAAAACACTGTTACTTAGCTGAATCCGGTAAGACTGGAAGCCGACCCCAATGTAGTTGGGAAAAGGCTTGGCAGATTGGTTTTGGTACACTATATTACCATAAAATCATTATAGAAAGAAGAATTTTCCAAATAGGTCCACGCGTCTTTGAGTAATCAAGGAACACACATAAAAACAGAAAGAGATTCTGTGGAATTGAGAATCTCTTACTTTTTTTGAGGTCGGTTAAAAAGCAAATGATAAACATAACTTCCAAGCTACAGAAGAATTGCGTTACGAAAAATAAGAAATAGTATCTAACAAACAATAAAAAAAATAGTAACACACGTAAAAAGATACTTTCACAATGTAATGCTCACTCATATTTCATACATAAATTTTGCACATGCGTCGGGGAATAACACAAAGCACGCGAAAGCTTCTTTAAATATTCCTTTCCTTCATAATCAAAGTGCTGCGTTCGTAAGATAAGAATTCCCTACGCGCCGAGACGCTGCCTGTGTGTGAGAGAATCGTTACACCAACGAATTATTATACTCAGCTATTTGTCAAAAATACTTCGACAAATATTTGGGAGACAGAGACAATACACTTTCACATCCCTTAGATGTTTGCTCGTTTATTAATAGCCAAAGCTAATTTAATTCACAATTAATTAATATCTTCAGCTCAAGAAAGACGCAATTAACATTAATTAGCTACCAACACACATATTTAAACACTATGAACATCTAATAAAACTTACTTGAGTACACTTGTGGAACTTCGTAAACAAAATCGGAGTCCACAAAACTCCGGAGAAAGTTTCATTTATTTTCCTACGATAAAAAAACTCTCAATTTCTTTTATACATGTAAGAGCTTACGAGAGACGCGTGGAAAAGTTACTTAAAATCGTATATAAAAAGAAATAACGTCTCCGCGGATTATTTAAAGCAACCCGTGAAATTTCAATGAATACCCTTAAAACGCGGAGATTAAACCAAAAAAGTTTTTGTATTTGCTTAGCTCTTCACAGCTGATATAACTGGATTGCAAAAGTTCTAAGGATGAGCATAAAAATTCTCCAGTTGGGGGAGAGAAAAGAAAATCAGTATTAAGAGTGTCGCAATAACTGGGAGTGTGTTTTTGTTACGGCAAAGTTCTTGAGTAACTAGATATAATGGTCGCTGAGTAACGTTTTATGACTTACGTCAGCGAATAACTACCTAACACCCTGTATAAAAGTACCTATGCCTGTTATTTTATTCAAAAGTAATGTCGTATAGGACTATTTTGTTTGAAGGTGCTCCAAATTGCTCGCTTCGAATCAAATGTACGAGTATATACTCGTGTATGAAAATGTTGTAATAGATTTCTTACTATGTTATGAACATAATATATTTCGAGAGCGGCAGTTTATATTTTCGGGCTTTTTGTTATAATTTTTTGCCGTCGAACGATCCTAGAGTTAAGTGATAAAATTCTTAGATTTCTACGTAAAGATTTGCTACATATTATTTATTATATACTTTATTGTACACCACAAAAAAACATACAGGACAAACGTTCACAATAACAAGTGTACAATGGGCGGTCTTATCGCACTAGGCAATCTCTTACAGACAACCTTTGGATGGACTGAGCAACAGGAGAAGAATTTAGGGCTGTCAGAGAACAAATTAACATAAATAATACACTAATTAGACATAATAACATAAAATACAAACATAAAATATACAAAATATACTAATATATATCAAATATAACAGAGAAAGGAGAAGAATGAAAATTATAGTGAAAGGTAATGCTCCTTCACCATTTTCTTAAACGTTGGCAGTGTTTGAGCACGACTTGTAATTGTTCTTTATGACAATATGATAAAGGGCAGGACTGAGTTTACCTCAAGTTTCATAAATCATTTGTTTCCTATTTCCATTTTATTTCAAGAAACACTTACTTCAAGTAGGTGTACTCACATGTATGAGCCCATCGACTGTTATGAACCTTTATAAATGACTTCGAAGCATGTTCATTAAAAGCTCCTCTTTCATCTCCAAACGTCTCGAGACGACAAAAAATACTAAAGAAATATTATTTCGTTTCACCATTTTCTCCAAAGTTGCCAATTCATGATAGGACTACAGTTAGCTAGATGGATATTATCTATTCATCGGAAGACCCGAGCCCTCCCGACTACAAAACAGGATCACTTGCGAACGAAAATGTATTGAAATCACAATGTAACCTGAGGCTTTTGTCCATTGAAAACATTTTTTATGCATTAAAAATATCTTAGAAATGTTTATTTAACAATAGCGTTTAAGAGAAATTACTTATTCATGGCACGTCTGAATTTTCCTTGCTTTTGTCAACGGTGGGAATCGATTCGTTTGCTTCGTGCAATTTGATAACTGATGCAACTGAAGTTGTACGTTTTTGACGCGCTTGTACTTTGCCAATTTGCTAGTGATATTAAGTTTTACATTTTCAACGTCCGAATATTTCGATTCAATTTATTAGGAACGGGGATTTCATAATGTAGCATTTGAATCAAGTTCGATGGTCCGTAGTGATTTTATGTTAAAAGCGCCAATTTAATCGATTCGACGGAATAAAATAATGAACTGACGGGACCCGCGTCCATAAAACACGATTTTATCATACCGTTGGGAGGGACACGTTTTCGAATATCGTAATAAAAAAGTCACAGATGTCAAATTTATGACGTTGGACCATTGTAAAGAGATTAAAAGATTTACTACGGATGAGGGTGGCTGGAACGCTACGCAGCTACGGTGCCCGCTACGCCAATCGCTACGCGGCTACGAGGTAAGTTCTACGAGAAAATAATTTTACAAGTTTAATAATGCTGTAATCCTTTTGTATCGGTGAAATTCACGTCCGTCTAGTACCTACCTACTATTATAAAGAAGAAAGTTTGTTTGTTGTTCATCCTAGGTAAATAGAAGACTAATTCTGTTTCGTAAATTGGGCTTGTAAAAGTTAGTATTTAACATTTCAAACTTATTTAACATTACCCTACAATTAATTCAGCTTTTCCAAATAGTTCCAAACTCACCCACCAAGGAGATCTTGAAATTAACAATAAAGTTTACATACCTGAAACAATAATAAAAAACAATGAAGACACAATCAAAATACACAGAAAACCCATCACCGTCAAGAATTAATTTTCATATGATTAAAAATTCAGTGCAATAATTAACAAGAAATAAAAAAAAAACGCTATACCAACAAATTCATTGTAACGTCTCCGAGCGCAGTGCTAATGTTGGCGTCAAACTCACAGAATTATGAAAAAGATATTTCCCTGGGGAGGGTGATGCCTTATAAATGTCCGTAACTTGGTGAATAAATCACGGTGAGCGCTAACGCCGCCAAATAAATAATTTTCTTTATTCATCAAAATTAAAAGGAGCAGTTGACAAAGCGACCCTTAATTATTATTAAAATCCGATTTTCTTCGCGACTATAAAAGCCCGATCGCTGAGTTACCGCCAGTTTATTTGCCCGACGGTCGTACGCAACAAACACCATTATTGAAGTTATACCCAGTTTCCTTTTCCCCCTTTCTGAATACAGTTATATTTCTTTCTTCCTAACCCTACTTGTTTTTATGAACCGAATCTGTCAATATCGAAGGATTATTGATGTGTTCCCACGTTATTATGAATATATTGAAGAATGTTTCAAGTTTGGATCGAATATGGGGAATATGTGAAATAAGAATTCATAATATATTTTTGTTTGAAGCTACTTTGTGTTTTTTCTGTTTTTGTCAGCGTACGATGGTTCTATTGCTGGTCCATTTTGTTCGTACGTATTTTTAACTAAACTAAATAAAAGTAAGCTTCATAAAGATGGCCATTTAATTCCGAACTTTTTGAAGCAGTGGTTCCAGGAACAGGCATTCTCTCTGACAAACAGCACTGTTCCATTAACGTACTGGCAAATAATAAAGCAAAAACAATCTTTCGTATTTTCTGATTCCAGGAACCCTGGAGTAGTACTGCAGTAACTTGCTAGAGCGGCATTAGCTAGCGTTTTCGAAGCCGACGAGATTACTTAATGGTCTAAACCAGACGCGGACTAGTACGGGAAGCGGTGAAAAAAAAGAAAAAAAAACTACCAGGTACCTAAGGGTTTGTTTTGTGTTGAGAAATACTGAAATGCAAGTACAACAATAGGATTAGTTCGCCCGCAGCATGAGAGGAATGTTTTCTTACTGTTTTTATGTTCCATGATTAACTTAATCTGAAAGCGATATAAGCATCAATGGTTTTAAATATTTTGTCTTGTTTGTAATTGATTCTAGCAACGGGCGTTTTGTATGGAAATGTTCTTTTTGTTTTATTTTAGTTATTTTTAATTAACCCCCACCGGAAAAAGAGGGGTGTTATAAGTTTCACGTGTGTTGCTGTGTATCTGTGTGTCTGTGTATCTGTATGTCTGTCTGTGGCATCATAGCGCCTAAACAGGTGAACCGATTTTGATTTAGTTTTTTTATTTGAAAGGTGATTTTGTCGAGAGTGTTCTTAGCTATGTTTGAATTAAATCGGTTCAGTCGTTCAAAAGTTATGGGCGTTTAACTGTTTGAATCGGGGTGTTTTCGCAATATAAATGTGACGGAGGTTTTTTAAATTTTGAAATTTTACTTGTTATAGTAATTGGTTAGATTAAAATTGAGAATTACTTCGTAAATTATCTACCTATGTGCTTTTGACTAAATTGAATTAATCATCAAAATTGACATCTTCATGACTAATAATTAGTGAATACTTAAATATTAACCCAACCACAGATAATATAATACTAGCATACTCATCCCATACAAAGAAACCGTGCCGACGTAACTAGCGTTTTTCATCTGATTATACCGATTATTTTTTGTAAATCGATCGCGTTCGGTTTCGAACCACAGCGAAAGATAGATCACCATCCATATTCCATATCCGTGGAACGGAACCGAACGCGATCGATACACAAAACATAGTCAGTATAATCAGTAAGTCAGCACGGTTTCTTTGTTTGGGATGAGACACCACCATACCTTAATTAATTTACAACATAATCATATTTCCATTACTTACATACATTAAAATACTAAATTCATACATGCATGTATATAAGTAGCACAGGTCTATAATATTATGTAAACAACCTGAATCTAACCGGTTGTATATGTTTAGCGGTAAAAGATTTATTTGTAAACGGGTGTTCCATACAAGTGCACATCGAGTTTTCAATTACACAAAGTGACGGCCACACTGAAGCGGGCGTACCGCGAAAAACGCCGCCGCGGTCAGGCAACCTGACCGATTGCACACCGCTCACTCGAGACCACTCCAATCCCGGCAAAATCAACACAAACAATCACAAAATAAGGTTAGTTTTCCAACGCTCGCACCGCTGCATCTACGAAAATCGAGGAACAACTCGTTTTCGAAAGGTTGAAGGAAAACTCGATCGCTTTTCCAGGGGGAAGCTCTCAGTGGTTTATTGCGTTATTACCTGGACGTGTCTGCCGCGTCGGGACAGCCGCAATTTGGGGAGAAAAGAACGATATGTTGCGAGGAAAGGGATTTTATAGAGCTCCAGAGCAGCGGCTCCGGAGAAAAGACCAAGCGCCCGTCTCACTCCACGCCTAGCGTAATTTTCTTTGATCGAAAACACTACAGGACACTACTTCAGTTTTTATTTAGAGAATACGTCACAAATATAAGACTCGTATTACACATCGTTCACGACAATCCCATAAGCCATCTACACCGAATTCGATTCAATAAAAACGTTAGATGTGACCAAAGATTTGCTCCAATAATCGAGCGACAAAAACTGTAACTTCGTCTTAGGGCCAATGAAATAGGAGTGGATGTCCATAAAATAAAATAATAACCGGTCAATAAAATCTTTCGGGTTTGGGGCAAATCTGTCAAATATGTCTGGCGGACTGTGAAGGGGGATAAGAAAGACGTCAGAGGGTGGGAGGGCGCCAAGTGCTCGGAACTTGATCTGCCGTAGGTTGATGGCAGTTGCCATCAATCGGCAGGTAATTGGGGCCATGTCAACCGAGTAAACGATGCCGCCAATGTTCCGAATATTTTTTGTATTGCGATTGAATAGGAGTACAATGTTAAGTATCGATTGAGGAGAAATGTATTGGCTGTCTCGTATTACTTGAATGGGGGTGATTAAATTATTAGTTATTTACAGGATTATTGTAAAATAGTAAGCGAACATGTAAAATGGTAATCATGACATAAACGTTAAGAGAAAAATAGCTTAAAGCCTCATAATACAAAAATTGAAATTGTATTATTATACTCAAATTATGATGTGATCTTCTCCTTAAGAACAAGTAAATTGATAAACCAACCCGCAAAAAAGTCCGTTACTCATAATAGTAAGGTACAGTTTTTACGAGTTTTCTACTCACCCAACTTTCAGTTGAACGACCTATCTAAAGTAGTTCCACCAAACTTTCCGAACACATGAATGAATAAAATAACATCGCAAAATACAGAAAAAAGGTAAAGAAAAAGGCGGAATGGTGCGACAGATGAGGTATCCGGAGTTTGCGATGAGCAAGAACAACACTACAATAATATGACGGAGAAGTTCCTCAACTTGGGAGACATCGTCCCCCGCTAAATTATGTACGACCCGAAGGTTGATTGATAGAGAATGCTATTTACCTTCGGTGTCGTGAAATAAAGACGTCCACAGACCATTATTTATTTACACAGTTCGGATTTAAAAAGAAAAGGTCGAAGTTACAACTCAAGGTCCTGATTTATACGTAGTGACAAAACTGTGCCTAATCGGTTTTATCATTAGCATTGAAAACCAAACATTAGCTTTCATACTAATATGATTGTAATGTAACTTTAAATATAAGTTTAGGTTCCAAGGTTCCTAAATAACGGAAAACTATTAGTGGGCTATGATATTATTTAGCGATATACAGTCGCGGATTGTAGGGCCCGTAAAGCTAACGCCTTGGCTTGTAGTGGGCAATCGGTATATGTGAGCGTTTGGGGAGGAAGCACGTGACTAGAGTCTGCTATGTAATGCTAACATCTGTATCACATTTTATCGCGTTTAAATGGACTTATCTTTTTTTTTGGTTGTAAAGTAAGATGTCTAAACCTTTTGGTTACATGGCTGAAACTAGCTGATCTTATCCAGGAGCTATTCGATCATATCTCAGAAAACTAATGAGATTTTTTTTTACGCTAAAATAATTTAATGATTTATTAGGCAAAGTTGGCAATAAGATATATGTACAAGTTTTTCCCATCTCAGACAAATCCAACATTGCTAATCCTATCCAGGAACTATATTTGAACGGGGAATTTTTAACTGCACCTCTATTTAGAAATTTAAGCAAACAAAATATCTCCACTAATAACCTACTGCAAAACAATATTACTCACCGTAAAACAAAAATACTGATTTGCACACAAATTATTCAATTAAATATAAAATAAATGTGGATTAGTCCAAGAGCGAGCGAAGCGAGCTCGGGAGCTTAGGGCACCCCGACACGGATAGGTTAGGTTCGAAGGAGATGACGGGAGCTGAAGTGAGCGAGCAAAGCGAGCGAACTCAGCTCCCGTCATCTCCTTCATGTTAGGTTACTTTAGACCCTGCAGACAGAAATAGGAGCCCTGCGCAGCGGGGCTCCGTCGACTTTGTTTCGTTTCCCCCCCTCCCTTAAAACTTAAATATTTTGTTGCACTCGAAGAATTATTAGATTTACTTTTAGTTAACAGATAGTTATTCAGTAAAACAGTTAAGCTTTAAAGATCTAGCAGTATAGTATAATTCATTTATTTGATGAGCAAATTTAGTGTGCAATTCAGTATTTTTGGTAGTAATTTCGAATATTTTGATTGAAAAAAGGGGAATTACAGTTAAAGTATTAAATAACACCCTATTTGAACTATTTAAGACAGCTCTAAAAAATAATTTAAAACAATAAAATATTTTAATGATTTATTAGGCAAAGTTGCCAAAGAGACGAGCGACTTTGCCTATCTCGAAAGTATCAATTGGTGTCCCTAACCCACCTTCGCAAGTCCGCAAGTGTAAAAATAACCCAGGTAGGACTATACCTACTGCTATCGGAATCAATGTGTGCTATCCCAGTTTTATCCGAATGAATGATCATGAAAAATGCTTAAATCAAATTTCTTCTCTCTATTTTATCGTTGACCCACTTTTTCATGAAATGGTCCCTATTTTTAAATTTTTGCTAATGTGGATCCCTTGCAGGGCAATTTTGGATAGGTGGGGCCGATATATACCACGTTTGGGTATCACTTTTATACAACAACAATATTTTAAAGAAAAGATTAAAGATCGTTTTCAAACACTAATATATTTAAATGATTTATTGGGCAAAGCTGCCAAAACCTGTACCTTGTAGGTGCATCTTTTTAGCAGTCTTGCCTATCTCAGAAAATTCTAACACTGGTGTCCCTTACCTTTGCAAGTCCGCAAGTGTATCTAAAAATAACCCGGCTACTCCGCCTAGGACTATACTGCTATCGGAATCAATGTGTGCGTTCCCAGTCTCCATAACAATCGAGGCGGGAAATTGCCGACTTGGTCCGATCCGCGCAATAACCTGACTTCTCATTATGCAGATTACCCCTCGACTCACATATGCACGTACACTAAACATCTTACAGAGGTCCACGTGTGGCTATCATCTACATTTTTACAACCTGCATGTCTGAGACGTGAGACTTTAAGTCTTCACCGCTGATGAATAATGTTTCTTTAATTTTCTTTGGGGTTGTGAGTTATGACCTTTTGTTTCGTGTTATTTCTCAATGGTAACTTGATGGTGAATGGGAATGTGAGATGTCGGATTTATTCGAAGTCCCCATTTTTTTAAGTATAAAAAGATTTCTGGCAAAGTTAACTTCCAGAAATTGGTAGCAACATAGGTTTTAGATATTTCACTTATAGCAAGATTTTTTCAAAATCACGCTGCAGACTGGTCAGTGTAAAGTCCAACATACTTATTGGTTAATAAGAGGGATCCTCCAAAAACAAACCAATCAATCAATCTACCTAGCCTTTTCCCAACTATGTTGGGGTCGGATTCCAGTCCAAACGGATTCAGCTGAGTACTAGTGTTTCACATGGAGCGACTGTCCATCTGACCTCCACAACCCAATAACTGGGTAACAGGGGTACCCCTTGGCTAGACTGGTGTCAGATCTCAAGCTTCTGACTACTCGTAACGACTGTCAAAGATCTTCAAATGACAGCCGGGACCAACGGCTTAACGTGCTTTCCGAGGCACGGGGGAAACTCGAGCCTCCAAAAACAAACCAAAACATAAAATAAAAGTCCAATTTTCAAGCAACTCCTTTTCCAACACAAACAAGGTCGTAGTTACACCGCCGGGACTCTCATCTTACACATCAACGTTGATCAAAGTACAGTTAAGTAACGTTTGTAACAAGTGTATCGTCGTCGACATAATCTGCATAATTGGTAGTCGTCGTAGGATATTGCGTCCACGTGAGGCGGCGCGCAATTTTCTGCGCCATTTCCTCTGAATCGTCCACTCGGATGGGCCATCCGACGCGCATGCCTATCCGATGCTTAACTTTAACGCTTAATTGATACAAACTATACCGTTATGTTGAAGAATGTTAGCTATGTTGAAAAATATTGTTTGTGGATTTTGTTAGGTTACTTGGTATATAATTTGGGTTTTGGGATTTGACAAGAGTTTAGGTCCGTAGTCTAAACTGGATGTAAATCTTCGCTCAAGTTAGGTTTACAGTAACATTAACTATAGTGCTAATTCACATTTTAACTTCGACAACAATATTCTGTTACGAACAGTGGAGGTTGGTCATTATTTACTTTGATATTATATTTTGTATTGTACGCTAAATAAGAAACAATCAAAAATAAAATGAAGCGTTGTAAAATACGTTGAGTTTAGAAGACTAATCCTGAACAACCATCCTGAGGATTTCAGCAGCCTAATTGTGTAAGTAAATTCGGCAAAGGAAACAATCTGTTTCTTTCCCAAAAACACACACACTCTGAAAACGAAAGAAGTTGTATAAAGATTCAACTTCTTTATCTTTATGTATGTGCGTGTGTTTTTGGGCAAGAAACAGATTGTTTCCTTTGCCGAATTTACTTACACAATTAGGCTGCAGGTTTTTTTTTCCTGAAATTTACCTAAAACTATAAAGCAGGCATGTTTTTTCCAAGATAGAACTACCAAAATTACAGTCAAAAAATAATACCAAATATTAACAAGTCAAATGAATAAATGTCACCATCACCACATCCTCACATTCGTTCACCGTGACACAAACAATTGATAACCTGAGCGCGTAAAGGGTTAACAGATCAAAATGTGTTTGTTTAATTAAACAAGAGTTTCAAGCAAACGTCAGTTAGATTGTTGGCAGATAGGTACTTGTACCCTTTGATTACATTTAACTTGTCCACCGCCTACTTCCTCGGAAATTGACGCTGAATTACTCTACTAATGAATTATGTTCACGTTTAATCTGTGTTGTAATTAATTGTATTAGTGTTAATGGTTTTGATTGATGGCATTTCATTTTTAGGGTTCCGTATTCAAAGGGTAAAAACGGGACCCTATTACTAAGACTCCGCCATCCGTCTGTCTGTAACCAGGCTGTATCTCATGAACCGTTATAGTTAGACAGTTGAAATTTTTACAGTTGACGTATTTCTGTTGCCGCTATTAAAAGAAATAGGTACTAAAAACAGAATAAAATTCATATTTAAGGGGGGCTCCCATACAAGAAACGTGATTTTATTGTCGTTTTTTGCGATAATGGTACGGAACCCTTCGTGCTCGAGTCCGACTCGCACTTGGCCGGTTTTTTTAAAGTTAAGGTTACATTTTGAAAGTCACCTTTATTCACCATGCAAAAACTTTATAAACTAACTAACACGATTTACATCTACAAATATCCTAAAGATTAGCTTTATATTTTTGCTACTAGGTAAATATCTTCTTCAAGTAAATGAAGCATCATGCAAACCTTTGTATTTTCTTAAACAATATCGTTCCTATACTTCTCTCAAAAACTTTAAAAGATAATAGATTTGAATTCTGGAATTACCAAGAGCTAAAAAGTTCAACACTAAAACGCTCGCGCAGTCGACGCGTTGCTCTAAAACTGTCCCACTTAGCGATTTTCACCTAGACCTAGTAACTTGAAAATGAGTACGTTTCACGCCGTGACGATCGATGCGTCCGCTCATCCCGCCGTCACGCGATTTCTCGTGCAACGCCACGTTTTTTCATCGGATGAAAACCCCTATTTATAACTCCGGCAAATATTTTCAACGGACGGCTGAGTTTTCTTTTTTGTTCAGTGTGCACTTGAGATGCATTTATATCATGTTAATTGAAGATAGTGCTGCAATTCTGTGGTTTTTTGTCTCTAATCCGCAATTAAAATGTGCATCAGCATCACGCGGCTTGCAATTAAGTTTTTTATATTTAGAACTAGTAAATATTAATTATTTTAACAGGAGCTGAAGCTTTCTAAGACTGTGTAGGCAGTTTAATGATCGTGTCTAATATAAAATCACACATACAAAGACACAATACCCATCTAACATTTTCTATTTCCGTGCTTCCTTCCAATTTCACTTAAAACACGGATAACGTCATAACACGTAATACAACATAACAGTTTTCATCAAATAAATGTTGCCACAGAGGAAATGAAGATTTGAAAAGCAGGTGTCCAAGGATTACAAGGGGATGGGGTCACGTTCACGCGGCTGAAATGCGATGACAATGCAATCCTGCAATGTGCACAAACGTATTGCACTTTGCACATAATCTACTCTAATCGTGGACCAAAGAGAATGAGGATTACGCGGCGGTAATAGGTTGGCGTTTATAGGAGCTTTTTTTACCTCTGGCAACTTGTTACAAGGCCATATATAAGATGTTTAGAATTATATGAATTGAGGAATAATTATCCAGCGATAGACAGTTGTCAAAGTTTGACAAGTAGGCTCATTTTAATCCCAGAGGAAACACGCTAAACCTACTCATCCCTAACGTGTTTGAAGCATTTTGTAGCGGACAGTTAGTTTATTTACCAGAGAATAAACGCTTAATAATTGCCTCTCTCTCTCAAAAATAAGGAAAATAACTACAAGTTACTTTGACTCAGTATTTACATTTGCACAAAACTACTTTGAATCAGCACTTTTTCCAACAAAAATCACATCACGCTAGAGATGTTCGGACTACAAATTCAAAATGAAGCTAGTTTATGTACTTATAACTTTTTCAATCCTAATGCACAAACTTATTTAAAGCAAAATTAAAGTGTTTACGCTAGAACATTAACCGGATCCGTTGAAAGTTTATCTTAATTAATCTTTTAAGCTATTTAGTCAAAGAGAAGTAAATTCCGTTGGCCGCTTTATTGAATTCTAAGTCCGGAAAGTTGGCTTAAATAAGAAAGCATCGATACCCGACGTCTGAGCGCCGTGGTAGTCTTTAAACGATTTCCTAACTTAATATAAAGTTACAAGATTGTCTAGTGGGAACTTCACTCGGTTTCACATTTTTTACAAATAAGAAAATAACCTTGGTTGCTACTATAATATTGATTTATGATGCCAGTATTTTCACACCTTCTAGACCGCATTTATTATTGCAGCTGTGAACATCAGTTATTATGAACATCATTATCATCTTCCCGCCCTTGTTCCATGTTACTTGAGGTAGGCGTAAAACGTTTTCTTCATCCATACCGTCCTGTCCCCTGTCAGGATATCACTGACTCCCTTTTCTTTCATATCACTCCTCACACAGTCCATCCATGTTTTCTTTGGCCGTTCCTCCCTCTCTATCCATCCACATTTATATTCATAACTCTTTTAGTAACATGCGTTTCATCCCTCCTCACTACATGACCATACCAGAACAAACGTCTCCTTTCAAATTTTCTGTCACTAGCGCCACTTTCATACTATCTGTTATATACTCATTTCTCACTTTTTCCATTCTCGTCATTCCGCACATCCATCTCAACATTCTCATCTTTGCTACATGCAATCTCTTTTCATCCATCTTTTTTGGTTATGTAGTTATTATGATTATATATTTATATAGTTCTTATGATCAAAATTATGAATTATTCACTTTGTATGGGAATGTATCATATTATTAGCTTTATTGATCGCCAAGCGCATACAAAATCCTTTAGAGTCACAGTCGGACTAATCTTTCTTTTATTTACTTTTTGTCAGAGCTGGATTTCTAATTTAGATGCAAATGTATCTGAGTTTCAAGGCATGCCATACTCGGTTTAATTCGAGCACGTTATGGCCGAAATTGCTACTGAATTTTTTATATTCGAATGAAAATCAGCCATTATTCATTCAAGTGTACGTACGGAGAATTAGTCGCGTAAATTACCATTGTAAATAGTCGTCGGAGGTAATAGCGAATATTGAATTATAGATGAAGTATTGGAAGTGGGAGATGAAACCAGTTTTTTTTTCTGTGTTGAAAACCCTGAGGGAAATTCCCGGCAGCGTTGCGGCTGCGAAGCCTTCAATTTATGCAGGGGGCGCATTGGCGTCTATCCGGATGACAATCTTGACATACGGGAGGCGGCTGAACAATGCAGTTTTGTTAGAACATCGTTCACGAGATTTGCATTTTTGCGGAACTTTTCCTCATTTTATTTATCGATTGTTACGGCTACTTATACAGCAAAATCACTTTAAGAAACAGCCAGCCTAAAGCAATTACGAGCCTCAACCTAAATGAAATTTCAAACTAAGCACTTGGCCCCTAAAGATTTCACAGAACATTATTACAACTGCAAAACCCCCACCCAAGGCGTGAACTTTAAAATTTATCCCAAATTCACGACAACAACGACCAAAATTATTACACAATCAAATCAACAGAACTGAGAATTTAAGCAAAACTGGATAGGGTGGCACAAATGGAAAATATGCCTGGTGTTTGTGTTATAAACTCGACCAATCACGTCGGCGCTGGCACAATGTGGGACTAAACGGCACGCCAACAAAAGAGCCGTAAAGAATGGGCCGCCGACACACTCACGCTAATAAAATAGTTCGAAGCAACAGGTCGCTGCGGCCCGCTCGCTTGCCAATACAATAGCACCAACTATGAGTGTGTATCTGTGATTCCTCGTACCTCTTGCAGTGTAAAGCACTGCTAGATAGATGCTGTATCATACTGAGTTTGTTGTGTGTCGATTTCTTTACCGATCACGGTTCCATACTAGGATTTATTTTCGTTAGCAGCGGATTTGTCAAGGTGTTGATTTATATTTAATCTTGAACTCAAAGGAATAATAAGGATTCCAATTGACTCGTAAAGTGCTCATTTATGTTTGACGGGATTGTGAGTGACAGCTACAGGAAAAGAAATCGGCGCGGAAAAGAGTATGGAAATCATTGGAATATTCGTATACTGAAAATTCTATTTTCTCAGCTGCTTTAATACCTTAATATCAATGAGGTGTTTTTCCCGTTTACCTATCTTTCTACATCGCTCCACTTTTCTTCATCATACGTCGATTGATCAAGTATCTAATAATAATAATTTAACAGATAAATGAGACTATTAATAATAGTAACAATAGCCCATCACTATCCCCTTTGGCTCCCTCTATTACTCGCCACGATATCGAGGGTCCTCCACCTGCAAGCGGCATTGTTTTATCGGACGCACTCAAGCCTTTACGATATTTTGATTAAAAGCACTTGTGAGCCAGTGGAGTGATTTGTGGTGAAAATCTTCGAGGAAAACAGCATATTTTCTTCGTTTGAAGTTAATTTTGAGTTTAGATTGAAGTTGCTTCTACCCAACTTATCCGAAATACAAATAAACTAAGACCTCAAAACTTACCGGTGCAAGAAATATTCAAAGGGCTCGTACACATGAAACTACAGAACACACAAAACAATCTTGTTAAGGTATACCTGTACCTACGTTAACTAAGGCTATTTACAGGCCAACAAGAACGACGGTCGCTGAGCCCCTAATACCCGGGTCGCGTGTACCTTGCGGTCCCACCACAGGATTTACAAGTTTTCTTCTATTGGTCCAAATGCTTATTTCTGTTAAGGTCCGCTACGACTTACATAACTTTCACCCACCGTGTTTTCACAAAGTTAGCTTTCACCAACCCTTTGATATTTTGTCGATTTGTGGTTTTCCTTCTTGTGCCAACTACCACAAGGAAATTCGCTTGTTGAATAAACTTATCCTTACAATCCATTGTTACCCGAACCCCTTTCGAACTATCTGATAACTATGGATGGGATCAATTAAAACATTTTTACGTGTTTTTTTAGGTCGGTCGGTCATTGCGTTGTCGAGCTTGAGGGCATAATAAATCATTTCCATACAGAGAATCCTCGTTGGTTGATTTAATACAGCGAAGTTTAATACAAGATGAAAAGACATGCTTTAATTTGAGGGCAAACAAAGGCGGACGTTGTTTAACGTTCAGCCGCAGTCGACAAAGAACAATCTATTTAAGAGAACAGCGAGTACATTGGGCGGGAACGCGGCACTAAGTGAGGAGTGACAAAACTTGAGCCGGCGACTAATTAGCAATACAAACATGAATCAGAGGCTATTACTTGTAATTGAATTGTCGCCGGCGGCAAAGTTGTCGCCGCGGCGAATTTAAATATCGCGCTTTACGAGGTTCCTCGTACTTTGCCCGCGGGATTATTATTTTGTGAGTTTAACTTATAATTGCAACTAGCACAGCTATTTTTGTAGATTAAGGAGTTTATAGTTTTTTGAAAATAAGTGTTGGTCTTAAAGATTTATAATTGAACTTTTTTAACTGGAGTAGGCACGTAATGATAAACGTTTTACAGTGCTTTACACGTTTTTTTTATTGTAAAATGGACCTTACTAACACTTAACGTAAACGATATATACTTTTAAAAAATCGAAGGAAATTATTACGTGCATGAGAAAGAATTACATTTTAAAATCTTCCTCTTTAAATATTTATTTATTTATTTTAAAAAAAAAACGTTGCCCCCACTAGGAATTTCTTCCTGTATCGTGGGTGCGTTTACAAACATATAAACTCACATACACAACACCCAGAGCCGGAACAACTATCTGTAGATTATACAAATATTTGTTCCGCGCGGGCATCGAACCCGCGACACGCAGCGCAGCAGTCAATCGCTCAACCACTGCGCCAACCGTGCCGACCGATCTAGTTAAAATAATCGAAGAAATCATTTCAACAGCGATTTTCATGTTAAAACAATATCTTTTATAAGAACTGTAAGAGCGAACAACAAGTTTATAAAACGCGTATTTCGGAAATGCAAACATGTCATTCAATGCGAACATTGAATTTCAATACGGTCATTGTTTTCGGTTCGGGTAATAAATATTCAGCTCAAACAAATGACGCTAAATTACTGCGGCAACTTTGCCCGATTGGGTGCCCTTTTGCCCGCGGGCAATTTTTCACAAAAAATATTATAAAACACTTCCCTCGTTGCTCCAAAGAAATTATCTCCCCCATTGACTAAATTTTTCACGGCAAGTTTGACTTCAATCCATTACATTTTGGCCAGTTTTATCTTGAAGCCGTCACGACAAAGTTGGATTGTGTTAATTGGGAGGCTGGATACTTTTTGTTAGAACATTTTGTGTACTAAAGAAGTTTTTTTTAAGTGGAAATTTGGGCGCTGAATAGTTTGCGGTTGTTGTTTTTTTTCTTTTTTCCAGTCCATTTTCTACCGTTTTTTTTGGTCACTTAAAAAATAATTTTCAAGCCAATCTACATAATTTTAGTATCACAAAAAGCTTTGTTATATTTGCCTAAAATTTTGTGAACGTTCGAGTTGACCTAAATACTGGTAATTGCTATGATCAAATCACAATACACTTGGAAACTTAGTTATAGGACAATTAATAAGTTAAACATACGGGTACACTAATTATGTTACCCGCACTGGCCTATCTTGCACGTGCTAATTACTTCCCATACATCATGCGCTGCTACGTTTCATGACGTCACATATCTGAAGCATCTTGCCCTTAATACTCTCGTGTGGTAGGTATAAATTAGAAGTTGAGTTTCATTCCCCTGTACCAACATTTGAACTTTACTTAAGGGCCACAAACTCGTACTCGTGTGCATTTTTAAACAGGTTAAACAACAAAGTGAACTACGGTTCGCTTTGTTTAACCATGATTGATTATTCTTCATGAATTATTTAGGTTTTTGGGATTGGTTCTACAATCTAAATCAAAGGATCGAGAAACTTTTTCTGTTCACTTAGAAGCAGACTAAATGACGACACTCGTTGAAAATTACAGTTACTTTCCATACTGCAAATGAAGGTTAGAACGCTTAAGAAAATTCTAACCCTGAAAATAGGCCGGAAAACGTTTAGACGAAGATGTCGGTAGGCCCCCATCAAGGCACTAATTTAAAATACCTTCCAGTCATTACCATCCAAATCGGCAAATCGAAGATGTCTCAAGAGAAAAACAACTTATCAGACAATGAGGCAAGAACTCCGTTTTCCCTGAAAATAACCTCTTGAACTTAATTTCACTTGTTCATTTTACCACAGAATAGATAAATGCAGAAGTCCAGCTCAATATAGTGAGCGAACACGCACGCACACATAGGACACGCTTCACGTAAACCAAGTGTAAGACCAGCCACTCACGACTGGGATTTGTTTGAGACAGATCTTTGACAATCATTACTCAGAAGCCGGCAAGTCTGGCCCAAGAATCAAAGAGTAGTAATTACTCAGTTATTGGGTTGTGGAGGTCAGATAGGCAGACGCTCAATTTATCAAACTTATATTCAGCTGCATTCGGTAATACTGGAAGCCAATGCCAACGAATTAATACTATAGTCGTGATTATCTAATAAGTCGGATTTGACAGCTATAGGTAAATATACTTAATAATAAATAAACTTGATGCGTACGAATGATACTCGTTGTTATAATGTATGGGTATTATACACAGACATAAATCTTACTAGATAACGCAAGTCCCTCCATCTGTATGAAAACCAAGCGTGCCACTTTTTCACAAACAATTAAATAACTAATGTATTTACTAATGCCTCGGCCAACTTTTTCTATACATTCTTTATAGCTAAATATGGCGTAAAAAGGCATTTTTCTAGATTTCGGTGGATTTCCGGTGCCGATAATGCTAAATGAAAATCTCAGAATCATTGATCGTAACTTTACTCCGTTTTTAGCACGCGAAGGACATACAATTGCGTCATCTACTTAGATTTATATCTGTGGTATCAAAGTAATTAATTTGGATTATGAATTAGATTTTTCAATTTCTTACGTACTAAGTGAAAAGCGCGGCATGTAAAATGAGATACGTCATCGGACTTTAGGCAGGATTAGATGGTGAGTTTCAGATCTGCCTACGTACTATATGTGCGTGCGCCGGTTTTGGCTTGTTGTATGAAACTGATCTTCTGAATGTTATTTTCTATATTAACAAAATGACCTTTATATTATAATATCATGCCCAGACAACATTACACAAGCAATTATTATCTGGCCCTTTGTTCGCAAAATTTCACGTGAAATTTCCATAATCTGAACGTGGAGGTCGAATTTCAGGTTTTATTTTTGGGTAATTTGATTTTAATTTTTAATATTAATTTAAGCTATTGAAGATCTTTTACGGGTAAAATTTACGTAATAAACGATGTATCCGATTCTGGGAACCGAATTAACCAGTATTGGGTAATGGAAAGCTTTTCGTTATTCAATATTTCGAGAAACCATTTTTGTTATGTATGCACACGTTCAGAGAGTCGAGTGTTAATCAACAGATCAAAAGCATGGATGCTGTATTTTTAGTCACTGAACATTTGACCAATTGCGATGTTTCCTGGGTAGAAAAATGATAATTATATTAAGTCCGTCAGTGAGATAAATAATATTGGACCCGTATTTTTTGCTATATCAAATAATTAAAAAAATACAGACATAAAGAGGAACGATAAAGTTCAGGAGTGGAGGCTTGTGACGTCACTTTGTCAGTATAAATTGTAGCACACCGTGACGTCACACGATATTTCAACGCACTATATAATCGTAATTTCTTGTTTATGTGGCAAAAGAAAAATACGTGTCCAATATATTTATTTAGGTTAGATAACCTATTTATTAAATAGGTTATCTAACTGAGGGACTAAATATGTATTTTAGTCAACATAAATCGAATACTGCTTAGAAAAACGAAATGTTGGCAGTGGATAAACCAAAAATATTATTCTAACTAATAATATAAATGCAAAAGTTTGGATGGATGTATGTTTGTTACTCAATCACGAAAGAACGGCTGGACAGTGTCTTTTTTTTTATTCATTATAGGCTCGCGCTTGACCACTATCTCACCTGATGGTAAGCGATTATGTGGTCGACGGTGAAACACGCTTGCCTAGAAGTAACCTATTCACTCTTGACTCAAATACCCCTGGAAATCTATCTCGATGAAATTTGGCACAGAGATAAATTATAGTATGGAATAGCACATAGGTTAGTTTATATGCCGGGAATATGTTACCTTGAGATAATTTCCGACTTTAATAAAAAGCACAAGATCCATCTACCAAATCGACCTACATTCAAAAATCTTTCAGCAATTTTTCAGACATAATTATACCTACTGATATACCAGGTTCTCAGAATCAAGAGGCAGTTTGTATGAGCTTCCAATTCCTTGCCTCAGCTAAGAAGGGATTAGGCTGCTTCGCACGCACTCAAATCGCTCTGGTACAGACATCTTCGAGTGAAATTTAGGGATTAAATCCTCTTTTATCAAATGGCGCGTTGAGTTTCGTTTTAACGACATATTTTTGACATAGATAAGCGAATATCTCTTAGATACTTTTCAATTAGCAGTAGTGATTTAATAATGTATTTCATTGACACCTGAAAAACGTATCCTAACTCAGTAACTTAACTTGAGTTTGACGTAAAATAAAACCTCATTTGGACGTCAGGTTTTATCTGCTTTTATGACGAACATAAAATACGTTTCTAAAAGAAGTAAAAAAACACTTCCTATAGATTTACCTTTAAAATATTGCACAGTAAAAAACCCTATAAAATAACCCTGCTGTCTTTAAACATTCATTTTCGCATAGATTGACTGTGTCAAAAACTTTTTCTATCACAAATATCGCTGATAGCTACGCTGGAAAATGAGGAGAAAACCGATTTTTTCGCCGCCATCCACTAAAACTATAAAGGTCCCATTTCCTAAATCATGAAAGAAACTTTGACCGATTGCCGTAAACTGATATAATATTTATCCTTAGATTGCTTTTTCCTCAAAAAAAGAATGGCAACACATTGTTTGTTGTGGGCAAACATTATTCCGGAATCGGATCGGTTCCAATAAGGTTTTTCGTAAAATATTTGCTGCGAAATTCTTTCTTAGACTCGCTACGATACTTTTGAAATCCACAACTTTGCCTGTAAGAGGTAACTTCTCTTCATGATCAACTATATTTATAAGCTCTAATTGAAAAGTTTTGTTCTTCTAGAGTACTTTCGCCTTTATCTAATGATTACAAAGTAAAGATACTTTTCATATACGACAGAGCATAAATTAATTAACTCAAAGCTCATGAATTAAGTTCATTCAATCCAAGAGAGCACTAATGTACATACAGGATTTCTAGAAATAGCAACTTCATACGTCTAAACTTCATAGCAAACCGAAGTTGGTAAGGAGCATGTTTTCTACAAACATAATGTGGTGTGGGGGCATAAGGCTGTCTGAGAGGTTGGTCCTCCGAGTCAGACTTTATCTGATCTAGCCCCTGGATTAATTAACTTAAATGCAACAAGTCCGAGTTTGCGCTGCTCTCGAGATAGTCTGTCGCGTGTTTTATTATGGAAGCTGCTGAATTAAGTAAGTAGAGTCACCCAGGATTATATTACGTTTCGTTACAGCGTCTCAACAGGAGATTTGTATGCAAACTTGGCTAATAATTGCTTTTTGATGTCATTAAATGAAGATAGTTTTGAGTGCATTGCAATTTACAATCTCGAATTTGATTGCGACTGAGTAAATTTTGACAATCTCTGCGTTTTTATCCCGCGACGGAAAAAGAAGGGTGTTATAAGTTTGACGTGTGTTGCTGTGTGTCTGTCTGTGGCATCATAGCTCCTAAACGGATAAAATGATTTTGATTTAGTTTTTTTTTTTGTTTGAAAGTTGATTTTGTCGAGAGTGTTCTTGGCTATGTTTAAATAAAATCGGTTCAGCCTTTCAAAAGTTACGGGCGTTTTACTGTTTGATTCGGGGTATTTTCGCAAGATATCGTGTCATAATTACGTGTTCAATATATTGCCGATTGAAGCGTATCTACTATGTACTAGATAAATTATGTAGCATGAAATAAAAATAAAGAGCAGTGGTGGCCCAGTGGTATCGGCCGCGACTTACAAGTTGTAGGTCGTGGGTTCGAGCCCAGGCAGGCGCTTTACTTTGTGTAAATTATTTCTTCACCACTGCTCTCAAAACGGTGAAGGAAAACATCGTGAGGAAACCGACATGTCCTAGAACCAAAAAATTCGAAGACTTGTGACATCCACCAACCCGCACTGGGCCCGCGTGGTGGATTACGGCCCATTCCCTCTCACATAGAGGAGGCCTGTGTCCCAGCAGTGGGAACATTAATAGGCTGATGATGTGAAATAAAAATGTGTCGGAGGTTTTTAAAATTTTGCTAGTCTTACTATTAACATAAGTAAAGAAACCTTGTGCTTATTAAAATATTTTTCAGTAAAATTTTGCATTTTGAAGTACAAAAAATTGTATGTTAGTTCAGCAGATTCGTAGTCCGTGGGATAATTGACTTAAAACGTAACAAGTCGCCGTTTGCTTTGCTGTAGAACAGTGCCGTCGTGTGTTTTAATACGGAATTAAATAGTCCTAGCCGGATTATAAGACTGGATGCTAACGTATTTTTAAATTAAACAACTCATTTTAAGTTAAGATTTAGCGTAAAAACCAGCCAAGTGCGAGTCGGACTCGCGCACGAAGGGTTCCGTACAATCATCGCAAAAAACGGCTCAAAATCACGTTTGTTGTATGGGAACCCCACTTAAATATTTATTTTATTCTGTTTTTAGTATTTGTTGTTATTGCGGCAACAGAAATACATCATCTGTGAAAATTCCAACTGTCTAGCTATCACGGTTCATGAGATACAGCCTGGTGACAGACAGACAGACAGACGGACCGCGGAGTCTCAGTAATAGGGTCCCGTTTTTACCCTTTGGGTACGGAACCCTAAAAAGTAAATAAATAAAAGTTCGTTTGTAGACAATTACATTGTAAGAAGAGGGTTCCTTCAGAAAAAATATTACAATAAAAAAATAAATGTTTGAATCTGCCCGTTCCAACTGTACAGGGCTTTAGTATTATTTGTTCCAGTATATCATAACAACTATAATGACCATCAATAATTATTCCAACAATAAAGATAATAATATACAAAGAGCAACAATTTATTGGGAAGAGAAATCGGCGCCGTTGTATCGGATCCGTCGTCGGTCCCTCCGACGTCCGTTATTGGGACTCCAGACTTACTCTCGCCAATTTATACGTTACATTCAAATGTATGCCGTATACTATTGTAATAAGGGTGGAGGTTAGAGCAGAAATAAAGTTGTTAAGTTATACGGAAGCGGCCTAATGACGACATGGACTACAATAGCACGTGTGGCCCTTGTTATTGGTATCTGCCCTGACCGCTACGAGCGATTTGTCTAAATGAGATCCGGACCTCTTCTCCGATGCTTTGTTATTTTTTTTCGTACGTTCGGACTTGGGCGTCCTGTGACATATTCGTACGAACTGCTCGTTTTTCATGATTTTTTATAGAGTTTTCCAGTTGATTGTCTTAACTTTTTTTTAAGGCACTGAAAAGACGATCTTGTAAGTGATGATTCATCACTTATTTATATTTATCCTCGAACAAATTTCGTCTTTTCGTGTGAGGTGTGGCCACCTCTGGTTTCAGAGCTAATTAAGCCGCCTCTGGGAACCCTACAGGCCTCAGACTTACATTAACTATATAAGTCCAGGTTTCCTCACGATGTTTTCCTTCACCGTTGCCTGTGATGTCCAAGATAAACTTAGAAAGTACACATGTATTTAAAAACCGGCCAAGTGCGAGTCGGACTCGCGCACGAAGGGTTCCGTACTTGGTAAATTGCGGTTTACGATTTATGACGTATTAAAAAAAACTACTAACTAGATCTCGTTCAAACCGATTTTCGTTGGAAGTTTACATGGTAATGTACATAATATATTTTTTTAAGATTTATTATTCTCTTATTTTAGAAGTTACAGGGGGGGGACACACACATTTTACCACTTTGGAAGTGTCTCTCGCGCAAACTATTCAGTTTAGAAAAAAATGACATTATAAACCTCAATATCATTTTTGAAGACCTATTCATAGATATCCCACACGTATGTATGGGTTTGATGATTTTTTTTTTTTTAATTTCAGTTTCAAGTATGGGAACCCCCAAAATTTATTGTTTTTTTTCTATTTTTGCGTGAAAATCTTACTGCGGTTCACAGAATACATCTACTTACCAAGTTTCAAAAGCATAGTTCTTATAGTTTCGGAAAAAAGTGGCTGTGACATACGGACGGACGGACAGACAGACAGACAGACATGACGAATCTATTAGGGTTCCGTATTTTGCCATTTGGCTACGGAACCCTAAAAAGGCACATTGGTATCTGGCCCCGATTTGAACGTACGAGAGACGAGGACTTAACCACTCGAACAAATAGTATTCGTAATTTGAATTATATCCTATGTAGGCATTATTCTCGTTTGTTTCCTTTAATGGCCGGAAAGTGTAACTTAAGCGATGTACCAAAAGTTCCTTCAAATAATTTACACGATTTATTACAAAAGTAAATGATGATGTTGCTACAAAATTAGGCTATATATTAAAGAACCTTTACCTAACATTAAACTATAATGAAATAACGCTGTTAAATAGGGAACTTTAAGGAATGAATGCCTTTGGGCCTAGATTTTGTGGTGGGTTTGCGTCATGGGAATTTGAGCTTAGAGTTGTAGCTGTTAGGGGTTATAATAGGTTTACTGTGAACAGTTATAGGTACGTGGGTCCACCGCAACTACCGTAATCCTGTATACCGGCGATTAATCTTCGTTCCGGCTCTCACGAGGTGGTTTGTTGTGGGTATATTTGTGGGGATGGCTACGATTTGCTGGCCATGGACCCCGCGGGCAGAGTTCGTCATATATTAATCCTTTGTTGGTTTTATCGCCTCTTTTATCGATGCTAGATTAGAACCACGACGCGACGTAAACTCAAATTAATAACTAATGGACGCAAAACCGACAATTATAACTGAAATGTTGGAATGAAACTACGACTGTGTCATAATTTGACTTTGACATTTCTAGTTTCATTTTAGTTAACTTTTCAATTGACGTCGACAGTTCGTCCGTAGCAGAACCTTCTAACCTGAATAATAAATATTGTAAAGCTCACATCACAAAGCCACTCCGACGAAAACAAAAATCAGTATTAACGTACAAAAATACGATAATTACACGTGTGTGCGACTTGAATATTTGAACACAGTTCTCGGAACGTAAGCATACACATTAGGTGAGCATTGTTTTTTAGTAATTTGTGGTGTATCGTAGGCAAAGCGCGGAGGGCGGGCGGCGTCACGTGACACCCCGCCCGCCTAATGTTTCACTCGCGTTACTGTGACAACTTCTACCTTTTACCAAATTGTATTTTCGTGTTCGGCCGAGTTTTCCTTATAAATACTGTCATTAAGACAGCGACACGGTGACAGGTGCTAATGTTTGTTATAATATCGAACCCATTTGTAAATAATGTTAACAATATATGTTATGACTTATGACATTTTACTGACACCTCATGAGATTGAAATCGATTTTCATTTTTACGTCAAACTCAAGAACGAGGTGATGTGGAATTCAGGAACAACGATACAACAGAAAAACTTGTAATCCTTTTAAATTCTTGTAACAATATACACGAATGTTAAGTACCTTAAGTAGATTGATAAATTCACAAGTAAATTATATAGCTGGATCCCATATGCCAGGGGTATTAAACGGATTAAGTATAAGCCCACGAATGATGCTAGATACGACTATAATGACAAGAACTTCCACGAATAATTAGTAGAGGTAGAGGGGAATTGTGGAGCGGGCAAAACGCTTGTTATCTCCATTCGCGATTTTACAGCTCCAAGGGAACAAAATCTTCGGAGTAATTATTCGAATTCGGAGTTTGAGGTACGACGAATAAAAAAAGCTACGAGATTTTTACACAAAAATGTTCGAGGAGAATTTATGTGCGAACATGTAGACACGATAGCGACGAAACGTCAGCGTTAAAATGCCGAGACAAAAATATAACTCAGTGTTAATTTTTATCAGTGTCACCGCCGCTGAAAGGTGTCATTGAGGTTGTCCGATATCGCATCCATGAAATATACATCGCTCATGGCGGTAACTTTAAAATGGGCCCTAAAACACGAGAGGAAGGTACACCCGAGGCGTCATTATGAGGCCCCACGTCATTTGTTTATTAAACATCCTGCGAGGTGGAACAGAATAATGGCGAGGTAGACTTTGTCACGGCCGCTTTACCCTGAAATTAAATCGTAATGATGATGCGAACCTCATTCGCCGCCGTTTTCGGCTCCCCCCTAGCCCACAGTTATTAAGTCCCGTGTCGTCTTGAGGTCAAAATGAATAGGTTTTTTTAAAAGCCCACCCGGTATGACAACTGTCGTAGTAGTTATGAAAGGAATCGCGTTGAGTGGTCTACCGAGGTTACATAGAAAATGAAAAAATGCTACGGTTTTTCATACTTTGTAGATGACACCATTTTGTAACGAAGTGGATATGTATGTACTGCCTTCTTTAACTAATAGAACTTTGAAATTTATGTAACAGAGCCTCAGGAGATGTTTGCAGCAGTTATAGAAATAAACTGGATACTTATTTTAGTTGCTTCTATTGTTGCGAGTTTTAATTTAGACCTTTTTTGTGTGTGTAGAATATGAAAGAGACTAATTTAAATCTCAACAAGAAACAATATGGGACATACCCACACACCTAACTTAAGAATACTTTGCAAGAGGAAATTGAAATTATCAGCAGACCGTTATGATTTATTTCGGCTTCTGCGAAAGAATTTTAATTAAAAACTTGTTAGAAATATTCGCAAAGAATATGTAATCTGTTGTTAGATGAATTATTTCATAATTGGTCGTTAATTGTGCCCAAATTAGGGAGTTGGGGAAACTTTTTACAACTTTTAGATAAATATAGTCCTATAAGGAAATTGCTTGAATTTTTCGGATATTTTATTTCAACAGGGAAGTTAATAATACTTCATGTTTCGAAATGTTATTTTAGCCAAAGATTTGGGTAAATACGTACAGTGTTTGTTTACCAAAAACAGAAAGTAAAAAAAAAACACACTTCAGTTTGGAAACATGATTTCGTACTTCCAAAAAACGAGTTTTTATTTTTTCAAGGCACGGGTTCGCCTTAAACAGCTCCAAGCTATCCTGGCCCGTATTCAATTAGCAAACATGATTAAATTTTTACGCAACTTATAAATACTTCCCCTATAACGTACTCTCGGAAAATTTAGTATCTACTATCTACCAAAATTTTATTAGCATAAAAAAGTTAAAACCTACCAACTTAAGGTTTAATGAATTTGTATTATAATGGAGAAATTATGTCCAAAGTATTTAATAACTTTTTTATTTTAGTTTGCTTGCGTTATTTACTGGTCCTGGGTATTATACGTTAATGACATTTAGTAGGTAGTAGGTTCCTATTATGATAATCCGTGTGGGTCTTTATTAAGGCGTTAAAATAGAATATTGCACGGTAATAAAGTGCAGAATATCTACGGTGGGCCGGCGTGGCGGTTTTCTTGGAGCGACAAATCAAACCGATATGAAATTACGGGACACCGGTAACTAAGAAATATTTCAGCTTGTTTAGTTAAAGGGGATAAAATAGATTAGGGTTCTATTGTTTTCTTACAATTCTTTTGGCCGAATACAGCAAAAAAACAGCTTTTATTATGACTGTACTGACTTCTGTTTTAAACTCAGGTTTCTTTTAAGAATACTACTAAAGAAACCTTTCAATTTTACTCAACCTGCAAGCTCAATTGAAGACCAACGTCGCCCAAACAAAACAACACACGAACCTCCCCGAACAGAAAAATAGAATTACGTGCACTCGTCCGCGCCAATTATACTCGCGATGCATGCAAAACGGCTCGAATCAGATTCTGTAGTGCCGGCCTGTGTCAGCAAGTTGAAGTACAAACATAAATCTACAACAAGCCCCTCTTGGGAATAAGTGTGGAGTAATTTGCGAGCACACGAGCTTGCTTCGTCGCGAACATTAACTATTAAATTCGTTGCATATTAAACTAGAACCTTAGTGTAATCCAGACCCACCTGAACGTTAGGTTCGTTCTCGTGAGGCTCTTCAATGCTTCTTAAGTAACTTATAAGTTTTGGAACTTTCCTCGAATCGATATTGAGATGTGGGGCCGTCTGTTGCGGTGGATTCGTCGGAGATATATTCCTAAGCTTTAAATCCTCATAAATCCAGTGTGAAGCTAGGTTATAGAGCTCGAAAATGAAAATTCACAGAATTAATTCGAAAACAAGAAACAAATGAGTTGAACCATCGACTTCAAGGGTGCAAATCTCAGGTGATTCGAAAGTTCTCAAAGGAACGAGAAGTTATGTCGAAAAATGCCCTCTTTGTTTGAGACAGGCAACAGGGCCACTCTGTTCTGGTCGAGAGTACGGAACCCCACTTGACACGCTTCATTTTTACCTTTTCTTTAAATTGAAACTGGAGCGAGGGTGCTCTTTCTATGCTCCGTGTATCAGCCTTCATTATGAATTAACAAGATTTTTCAGAACATTATTTTATATTTAAAATTCCCCCTCCGTTAACTGGGCTGCTTTGAAATTCCTTTAACCAGTCGAGACATGCGTGATTAATGCTAGAATTGCTGGAACTTACTAAACAGGATTTCTCAACACTTGCCACATGACCAGTGACCGAAAAAAAAACAATATATTTATTGTAAACCAGTACTAAAACGCTAAGAAACCAGTCAGAAAATTGTAGCTATTAAGCAAGTACACGAGGTGACTAGTTCCGCGTGGCTCTTGTAATCAGAACCGTTGTAATAGCGCTGTTCGAGCATATATCATGATATTTCCCATAACATTTCCCATGTTGCTGGATATTCTACGCGCACGGAGAACAACTTTTCCCATCGGGTGCGGTGCACTGCGGCCGTGGCAATGCACTTTCGCTGACCCCTTGGTTCCTCCCACGGCAGCCATCTCTCTCACTCTCCCAACTTTCTTCGCGGTTTGTCTCGCTCGCACGCAGTTGCGCCTGCGCTTCCCGGGTACCGAAGTAATAACATTCTACGACGCTGTACGCCGCCGAGTGGAACGGGTTCTGTCGATGACTTCGACGATTATTTGTATGAAAGACAATGGTCAACGTGAATGTGTTAAAGAGGCTGCCTTTAGATGCAGTGATACAGGGATATTAAATTGTAGATGTGTTAGTCATTAAAAGCGAGCGTTGTTATTTCTAATAATTAAAACTACGTACACGGCTGTTAAAATTGGCGGTAAATTACGTTTTAAAACCACTCGTGCATAAGTAATATTTGGAACCTTACAGAAATTGAGCATGAAAAGGTAGAGAATACAACAAACTTGTAGTTAAATCTTGTTAGATCTCAACAATATAACATATAAGCAAAGCAGTTTCGGAATATACGAGCAATTGAGCAGTCGTGGATTCAGTCGCCGTAAGTGGAATAACTTTCTTGGTTACGAGAGCGTCTCGACTGTCTTTGTTAACGCCCTATACAGTTACGCTTATCTACTTGCATTCCAGGTGAATGATCTTCGCACACGATATTCTTAAAGTTTAACTCAAAGACGACAATCCTCGCAGACGTCAGGTTGCATAATATTATACAGATATTTACTGCGCACCTGCATCCGAAGCTGGGTTTAATTTTTCTAAATTTCATACCTCCGTGGACTGGTACAGTATCACAAACGTGACTCAAGTTACGGATTACGTGGGAGAGCACTGGAATGGCCTGAACAGTCTACGAGAGCTACACTAAGCGTGCAATCGGGGGTCACTGATATTTCGACTTTATCTATCAAAAATTTAGGACGACATTCGTTAGTATCACACTCAGGGGGACGTCGTTCTAGGCTTGCGAGCATAACGCCTAGCGTGCCACCAAACGTTCCAACGGAGATGTGTCAGCCGCTGTATTATGAGGCGTAGGGCCCGGGATTTGGGTGCACATTCGATCGCATGAGCAGTGCTCGTGCGAGGGAATGCGTCTGGCAACATTCCATCGCACAATGAGTAATTTAAAAATTCAAAAACTCGTCGAGGCTCGGCTGCGCGAGGTGAGGCGATCCAACGAGAGCCGCTCTGCAATTGAGACTGTTATCTGCCTGCATGCTGCTACACAACGTACATACATACGAGGGAATAATCCGCGCCGCTGAATAACTCGGTTACCTAAATATAAACTCAGCTATCGAAACGTACGTTGCAATCGAATAGAAACGAACGCGAACGTATCGGAATTGTAACTACAAATAAAACCGAGCGATTCGTTACAATATAAGTTCATCTCTTATTCCGAGAACATTCGAATAGGAGGAGATCAGAGCAGCGCACCGGAAGGGTTTCTTGAATCTAATATCGAATGGAAGCGAAAAAAGAATGAGATAGTTGTACGTGAAACGCGAACTCATTGCTAATTGGTAAACATACGGCGAACAAAATGCGCGCGATCGTCCGAAGCTAGCACCACTATTTTTAAATGAAATTCTTTCCACTCATATATTCCCAAGCACAATTACATCGTAGTCCAGTTACGTTGGTTTTGGAATTCGCAAACAGTTTGTAGAATTTGATTGCGATTTAATTATGCAGCATGCATTCGATGCATATCCTACATGTCGATTCACACAAGTGTTGTCATATTTCAATCATGCGAGCTTGTAGGTACGTGTACTTTTGTATATTTTATTTTACACGGTATTTTGAGTTGCGCGCACTTAGCGTTGAAATCATTAATTAATATTGAAGCTCGTTTATGAAGCTTAAAATAGAACTTCCGGACAGAGAACTATTATGATAAATATAATGAATATAGCATAATTTAAAAATTAATTCATTAATATTAATTTTTTTCGTATTAAATTAAAGTAATAAGCGATGTTGAAACTTAAAAACTATAAATGATATAATTACAGTTATTAGTAATTATAAACTCGAGGTGTACGAACGAATCTTGAGACTTAACCAGCTCGAAAATGGTTCATCGTTAGCAAGATAAACCTGAACCTAATAATATTTACATCAGAGTTTAAAATAGCTTGACTGCCGCAGTTTAATTTTCCAGAGATGGACGTTTGAGTAGGAACTTGAATCTTAGTGGGTGGTTTTTAAGTTTCAATTTAGCGGAACGTTGAAGATGGAGGGTTGGCTGCAGGGAATATTGGACACTGAATCAGTATGCGAGAGTTTTAAATTCATTGGAGTTACATTTGGAGTTTTTCGCCGACGGGTGCAATGGGAACATGTTAGAGTGAGGTGGTAAAAACTCGGCCGTAATTAGTCTTTGGATCCGAACCGTGAACAGATGCGGGGGAGGGCTGAGTGGCCGAATGCCCACAGAGCCGAGGCCGGTGCGTCCGACTCTCACTGCTGAATTACATTTTTCGATAGCCACGGGCAATATTTTCGCTATGATTTAGATTTTGTTTGCAAACCTCGAATCATGTTTTGCTTTCTAACAACGGCCCTTTTCCCTTTATTCTCCCTTTTTCCCTCATTATCAATGAAGTTGTAAAACATGGTACGGGTTTTATATTATCTTATCTTCTAAGCTCGTAACAACATCAACTAACTTAAAGTTCGCTGTAGGAAAGTTAATATAGACACGTCATTATATTCCTAGCTAAAGGTACGGATACATTATGCTGAGCCGCAGCTGTGCGCATTGCAGCGCGTTAAGCCACACGAATCACTTCTATATATTTTACGAGACTACAGTTATGTAGGTATCGTAATAAAAACCCAACGATGCGCTGCGGGCACCACTAATGTACGCACACCTTTACGTAAGCCTCGTTTTATTTATAGTTATTAAGCTCCGTCAATACAGAAAGAAAGCATAAACTTTTTTAGTAATATTAATCATTTTTACTGGCCCCTTCTTTCTCATGAGCATCAAGTTATTTTTATTACTACTTCGAATTCTCTAGTAATAATTCATGACGAAATGTTTCAGGAAATGTCAGCTTATCATATTTGAATAAAACTACTACAGTCATAGACGCTATCCCGGGAAAAGAAGTACAAATTGGATTAAAAGTAAAAAAAAACATATTTACGCAAGTGTAGAGTCCGCAGAAAAAAAAAACGCGGCAACTTTTAGCGAAGTACGACTCTCGCTTTGATACTTCTACAAGTATGAAAAAGTCTTGTTGATTAGCTCTTGGAGTTTTTATTTCGACGTATCTTTTACTTTTTTCGTCTTATTACGATTTTGAACAACTTTCGTGGTCCTTCAAGTTTTCCGTATAAAATAATATTAGGGAAACAAATTTGCTAACAAATAGACGATTCATTTGGACATTTCGCTTAAATATTCTTGGAATTTGAGCGAAGTTTGATACAAAAAAAAACATAGGCGAAAAATTGTGTATCCTACACCATAGACCAAATATTTTGCTACTGCCACCATATAAAAATCAGTTATCAAAACATTGCCAATAAATGCGTGTTCACATGACGTATTGAACTATTTTGAATGACAGAATAGGCGTGATTGAGGGAGAGCCAGTGTGAACACGATAACTTTTGAAATAGACTCACCGTATCGGACGCTGTGAAGCGCCCGCTGCTGCACTCAAGTAGTGAAGATTCACTCACCTGTAAACAAAAGAGAAATATTGTTAGCACTAGTTCGCATAAACCGATTCCTGGTAAATTTCGCGCGCGGAACAATTGCCGCGATTCCATGGAATCCTATGGGGTACTGTGGATTCAATCGCACGGTGTCGAGCTATTTCCTTGTCAGTATTATGCTTTTTTGGCGAAGTTACGTGAACTTCAAACAGTACTTTTTTATGTTGTTTAGAGGCGTGGAAATCCTGTTAGCCGTGGAAATACACCTTCAGTGCTTTTATTTATTTAATGATACATTTGCGAATTACGTGAACCTGAAACTTTGTCGATTACGTTATTGTTTGTTTTTGTGTATTGGCTATTGTTGGTGTGCTGTCAGAGTTTAAAGATAAACCAGCATTGCCTCTAGATATTACTTTAAAAATAGTAAAAAAAGGAATACAATTAATGATCACTTAATTGACCGAGCAAAAAATCTTTTTCGTACCACTTGCTCAAAAAAGTGACATTCTATGCCACAAAAAGCGAACATAACAATAGTCATTTTTAATCTGTTAAAAACAGGGAAAGAAAATAATACTGAATTCATCCTCTAGGGGGAGAAAGTGATTTAAATTTGGAATACTTACAGAAATTTATACTGAACTACATCTGTGTTTACACCATTGAGTTTGTATATAAAGCATTATACATCTTTTTGAAAAAGGAATACGCATTTATTATGCAGTTATGATTATTAAATAAAATTACGAAAACCGACGAGGCCGTATGAGCTTGATGCCTTTGCTTTTCCGACAAAAAAATATTAGTCTAGGAATTTGCCGCGTTTTTGTTTTCTTCAAATACATAAACGTTAAGTTTATTTTACTTTTAATTGTCATTATATTTAATAAATGCTTATCTCATATTATTATTGTTTTATTTTTGTCGCAAATGTACGAAAAGTAGAGTTTTTTCCTCGGTGATAAAGCTGTCTTAGCTACACTCAGGACTCGTCTTAAATCCCTCGCTTCGCTCGTGATTTAAGTTTTTAACACCCTCGCTACGCTCAAGAGTAAACCTCGAGTCCTTCGTTACGCTCGCGATTTAAATCGTCACCCGCGACAGAAGACACTACGTTATTCCCTTGGTTAATAATCTACTATTAAACTAGAGTTCAAAAAGCTTAGCATATTAACTATTCTTTATTATTATATTAAGATATATTATTATATTTTATTTTATTATATAAGTCCTGTTTCCGTTAGTGTGTCCGTGGCATCAACAGTAGGCCCTATCAGAATATCAGCGCAGCGTTATTACTTTTTTGGATATCGCTGCACATGCTGAGATAGGAGCCTTTTTGGTCTCGCACAGGGTTTTTATTTTATTATTGTTTAAGTGTATGCTTATTTTCTCGTGTCTCCTGTGCGGGTCACAAATAAATATTTTTCTTTCTTTCTTTCTTTCTATTCTAAAAATTTCAGTATTTTAGAGAAAAGTACTTTAGCAAGACTTCCCGAAAAATATTCGTTAATTTACAATAGACAATCGCAAACTAAAAGCTGTGCGTCCTTTGTACCGCTCTCTGTGTCTTCAGATTCACTGAACTGATTCTAATCGGATGTTTTTCCTGTCTTTTGCTTGTTTTTGGTACTCAAGGGCTTGTCTGGAAGCGTCCGGGATTTTATTAGCAATGAACATTCAATTACACGATTGTATTTATTTATTTAGGTAAGCGTTTATAAATATCGGATTTTTTCGGTGTTTTTTCGTCAGTTTTCCCACTTCTTTGGAAAACTATTTTTTTAGGATGAAAATCAGCCTATATTTTAATCGAGGTCATGGTCTACCTGCGTGTTCAATAATATTTAAATTGCAAACAAACAATCAAACACACAAAAAAATCTTTCCTCTTTATAATATTGGTATAGATTAGCGATCCAACTTATAAATTACAGATTCTATTGACTTGTCTTCTAAATAGAAGTAAAAAAAATAAAGTATTTTTTTAAACATTGTGAGCGGTATGTCTTGAACACTATTAGGTAAATGATTGTAAATAATAATCGACATGCAGTAAATATTTTTCTTAAAATATCTAGTTATAAAGATGGCATTCGAAGTCTATATTTATGGCGTGGTCTGGTATCTGGTTACTAATAGCAATCTTAATTGCGACAGCCATGCACTCAAAAATTGTAATCTGCCTGAACCTTTGCTGCCTCATTAGTCTAATGGTCGCGGATTGGAAAAGCGTAGCGCGAATTTTCTGACAAGAAATTTTCTGTAGCAGTCTGTGGTTAGAAATTGAACTCAGTAGAAGCCTATATAATTATGGGCTTGCTGCTATAATTATACGACTTTAATGTATATCATATCACACTTCACACTAATATTATAAAGGCAAAAGTGAGTGTGTGTGTGGTGTTTGTATGTTTGTTACTTCTTCACGCCCAAACGGCTGGACGAATCTGTATGAAATTTGGCACAGAGATTATAGATTAGATTATAGTCAGGAATAACAACACATAGGCAGTGGCGTCTCATCCTATACAAAGAAACCGTGCCGTCGTACTGTACTGATTATTTTTTGTACATCGATCGCGTTCGGTTCCGTACCACGGATATAGATGGTGATATATATATCGCCGTGAAACGGAACCGAACGCGATCGATTTACAAAAAATCATCGGTTTAATCAGAAGAAAAACGCTGGTTACGTCGCTTGGCGCGGTTTCTTTGTATGGGATGAGGCATCTGTATAAATAGTATTATATTATCTGTGACATAGTATACTTTTTATCCCTGGAATATGTTCCCTCGAGATAATTTTCGACATTCTTGCGGCCGATGCCGCTGGCAGAAGTTAGTCTGATGTATAAGGTTATTTTATGTTGGTTGGGAGAAATCGTGAGATTCTAATTGTGATAAGCTAACCCATAACATTTGTTATTAAAGCAGTGTTGTCTGTTATTCCTATCTCCTTTTCCCAACTGCCTATCTGACCTGCAAGACCCAGTAACCGGGTAACACGATATCCCTTGGCAAGACTGCTGTCAGACTTCCTGGCTTTTGACTATCCGTACCGGCAGTCAAAGATCTAGAAATGACAGCCAACCAGAGACCAACAGCTTAAAGTGATTTCTGAGACAGAGGAATCTCGCCATATAAAGATGATCAATCATCCAAAGACCTTTAGTGCCGTAAAACGGTTACTTTCCAAAGCATACTTCTTAGTAACGGCTAGGTTAAAAGGCTAGTTTTTAACCGACTTACAAAAAAAGGAGGAGGTTCTATGTTCGACTTTGTTTGTTTTTTTTTTTTTTTTTTTTTGTGTATGTTCACCGATATCTCTGTCAATTGTGGACCGATTTTGAAAATTCTTTTTTTGTTTGAAAGAGTATGTTTCGAAATTGGTCCCATTTTAATTTGGTGATGGTCTGATGAAGAACTTCGGAGATACACAACAGAACTCTTCAATAAATAACGACAAAACTCTCGGGATTGCTGCAATCGAATGTATGTTTGTTGTTTATACCATTTTATAACATAACATCACGCCAGCACGCTCTAAAGGGGTACACAGATCTCTCATTTCACCGGTTTTGTTCAAGTTTCATATTATTCGGTTAATCTATTCTGGAGTTATAGGGACCTTAATAAACAACTTGCTATTAGGTAGGTAAAACTAAAAAGGGAAAAATAAAATAACTTTTTTGCAAAAAAAAACTACCGACTTCCAAATGAAAAACTACAAAGTGAAAAATAACTTAACTTTTGGAAGTCGGTGTCCATATCGCAAAAAAATGGTATCTACGAAAGACACCGACTTCCAAAAGTTAAGTTATTTTTCACTTTGTAGTTTTTCATTTGGAAGTCGGTAGAATTTTTTTGCAAAAAAGTTTTTTTATTTTTATTAATGTTTCATCTACCTACATTATTTGTGAAACGTTGATTTTTCGTACGACTTATACTTTTGCTTTAAAAAAGTAATTAACAATACGATATTTTTTCGCTTCTTTTGCATACTTCTCCAAAACGACTTGGATGTTTAAAAATATTTTTACATGGAAAAATTTATGGTGAGAATTTCTTCTTGACCTACATAGGATATGTAAATAAAAAAGTATTATGCAAACAAAACTGTTCAAAAGGAGGTTCAATATTGATATTTTGGCATCGCACGGCCAGTACTGCGTTAACATTGGGGCGTATATTAGCGCCTTAACATTGTAGCATATTTACGCCTTAACCTTTAGAATCGAAACGTGCGCATGTTATTATTTAGCCATGAGCTCTTTTACCTCTTATACAATATCTAATAGAGAATACGTATTCAATCTAAGTAAACTTTCCCCCCAAAACCGTCAAAATTTCCACCATAAACTGCATACAAATGAACAAATCTTGTATATTAAATGCATTGTTTATAAAGCCCGTTAGGACGTAACGTTGTTCTACTCCGATTCATAGGGGTGGTCTACAATCCCCGCTTAACTTCATTATGAGAGCGAATTGCTAAACGGTTCCATTGTTGACCACGGCCCGGGGTTTAAGGGTGGTTAGTCATGCAAATAGACGTCAACTAGAAACAAGCTCTTGGGGATTCGGCGAATGCGTTCCGATGTTTCGGTCTGCGTCGGCGAGACGTCCAAGAAATTGAATCAGTTGCTTGAGAAGTGTATTTTATTTAGAGGATCGTTGGTTTAAGATAAAGGGGTTAGGATGTGGTTAAATGCGGTTATGTAGATTTTGCTTTTGGTTTCTGGGAGCCTGGTGTGTTTGGTCGATAAATCTATTGGCAATATCATGTTACTTTGGTGTTGAGTTGAGAAGACTGGTGGACCAAAATATTATATAATAGGTGCCTAGGTAGCTCTACTTTGACACAATGAGTTTTCAGGGCAGCAAATTGTCAGCAGTGGTCTGTTATTAAGATTAACTAAATTTGCATTCACTAAGCATCATCTAAAAATAATTCACACCTTTACCGAAACTAATTTCGTAACAGTTCTGTTACCCATCCATCACAAAGCGCTGCTTAAACAATTCAATAGAACGATATTTCACTGAAATATATTAGTTATAAGCAGAAGGTAAACAACTGCTCACAGTAACATATTACCGACCGTTTCCCATTTGCCGTTCAATTTGGGAACACGTAGATATTAGTTTGTCATTAAACTAACCCAAATCTGAATAGCTATTGTACCGAAAACTGAAAGTCGATCAAACGAGGGACCAGTTTAAAGGCCAAAATGATTTTCCGCTAATAAACGTTTAGCGCACAAAGGACGGTAATGGAGAATGGATTATGGATCTCTGTTATTAATGCTGTTCAATGTAGCCGAGCATAGAAATTCGATAGTACGAATAATAGTGACGCGACAAACGACCACCGCCGGGATTGTTTCGCCTCACTATTGAACAGTTCCATTATTGACGTATTAACTGCTACGATAATACACTTTGATGGAATATTCGCGATTATATCCCGGAATGAAGCACGATCCAAATGAGCAATCGAACAAATATTTGCTAACAAGAATGCAGTCAATAAAGGATTACGAGTATTTCTAAATCCCTTAATAATGGACGATGGAAAACAAAGGAAAACCGATGTTTTGAATTCAACTGTTTTATTGAAATACAGACAATAGGAGGAATAAAAAATAGGAAAGTATGTCTGGACACACTCCACGTATGAATATGAACACATTTCTGGAATCCCATTCATTCTTTTAACTTGAACATGCATGATTGGAAATATTGATGTAGTTTTAATACACTTTTGTGAAATGCGTTGATGATGTTTTGGTACGTGGAATTTATGAACGGAATTTAATACTGTTTATTGAAATATTTGCGTGAAGCACGCCTCCGTGCAATATGTTTTATTATTCCCTGGAAAGAGAATTAAAACCAGATTTGATTGACTGAACAGAAATCATGGAAAATTGAAATATTTCACACATTGATACTCTCTAATTACAACATAACTAATATGATTTCTAGAGAAATGAGAGAGTGATGAAGCTTTTTCCAGACAATATAAAAGTTTTTATTCCAAACTACCCACAAAAACTCCAAGAAGTGAATAAGGCAAATCTCATGTATTGATATAGAAAGAGGACATGACAATTGTCGGTGTCATGAACGCTACGTCAAGCGTGAGAAAGTATCGAGTTATCGACATCGATAGATATTGAATGAAGATGCGTTACAGCACTACCAACGTGCTTATATTTTTTGTACAAGATTAGATTTGTACACTTAGAAAATAACTGCTTTCCAAGTTTCTTACAAAAATTAGAATCCATTTAGGTACTTAAACTTTGTAATACTGTGCCTAATGATGTGAGAAAATTACGAGAAAACTAAAAGTTTGTAAGCCTAAACTTCAAAAAGGTGGTTTACATTCCATTAAAACTTCTTCAAGTACCTAATTATAAAAAGCCACTACATAATGAAAAATTATGTAGTGGTTACTTACACTAAATTATGAAAATCGAGCTATAGTCAATACACCATCATCGGCCACATAAACATACTAAAACTACTAAGATGCATCAACGTATGAAACCAACTAACTTAAACACTAAAACAACTCAACTCTCACACACTAAAAACAGCATAAATAATAAAAACAAATACCCTCTTCGTCAATCAAAAAGGTCTTAACAAAGCAAACTTTTGAAGCTCCAAAACATTGCAGCGAAATTCACAAAGAGCGTCAGACTCCTCAGAAAAGCCACCATTTTGGAGTAGTGACGTGAACAAGTGAACATCAGCAATGCTCCGGGCTGATCACAAGTTAATGCAGCTGAACTTGTTGCACCGTCATGTCTTAAACTTAACCGTGCTAACTAATTACACCGACCGACCCATGTTTGCTTTGTAAATGTAAGATGAAGTTTCTGAATTTCGTTATAGGTGTGTTCGGAGATAATGCGGGCAAAATATTGTTTTGTATCTATGTGTAATTATCTATAGGTACAAACAATATTTTTCCCGTCTATAGGTAATTCTTGAAGCTGCAACACAACACCACATACACAATTGTGTATATTTCATTCAATCTGTTTTTAATTTATGAATACTTTATTGGCGCCCAGTTGGGACTAAATTGGCCCAGTTGGGCGCCAGTAAGCCAAATTTGAGTGAGTGTAATTTTAAAACAAGAAAATCGCATGGCAAATAAGGAGAATACGATAGCTAATAATTAAGTAAAACAAATATTTAACGGACTTAATTTATTAGCTAAAACCACAGGCCAAAATATAACTTGCCTACTCACAAGACGAAAGGTAGCAGAATTCTACACACTGTATTTTTACACCATGCCCCAGAAAACACACAATGTTTATATTTAACACAGTTTAATTTCATCAAATAACTAACTTTGTCGTTCCTGAATACATCGCTAACTTTCCGTTGCGAAATGCTAAAATAATTCCAATGCTAACAAATACGACGTGGAACAAAACAGCTGAATAGCGAAACCGTGAAATAGTCTCAGAGTCACCTTGTGTTCAGTTCATTACCAGTCTACGTCGACTTACGTCATGCAATGTTCAAAACTTAATAAACTTTAAACAATACCCGGGAAGATGCGTTGTCAGAACTTCTAAAACTTGGAGTGAAACAGGCAACCGACGAAGCTACACCCCTATTAAGATACACAATGTGTCTAATGTTTAATAACATACCTTCGCTTCGCAACATGCGTACCAAAGAGTACCTTATACACGAGTAACTCAAACAGAAACCGTAAGCCTAAGCTTTTGTCACAAAATAATTTGACCGAGAAAGATACTTTATTCGAAGGTATGTCTCCCGAATAGTTTTCCAACAAAGAGAAGCTTTCAATTTCATTAAATACGGCAAAAAAAAGATCAGATGGAAGTAATCACAAAACTGCTTCGAATTAGTTTTCACAATTTTCAAAGGAAGCATTCCAAGGTTAGACAAATGTTGGAGGTTCAGAGTGGAGCCCCTCGGTAAGCTTGTCGCCATCCTCCTCTCCTTTGATCACGGAATACTTGCTGACTTCTGTCCCCAATTTAAAAAACTTGGCTTTGTTCGTGCGAGTTGTTTGACCACTTCTTTCTTTGTTTCAATGGGAGTAGGCACCCATTTGAAACGGTAAATTAGGAAACATTTTGATTGGCGGGTCACACGACACCGATAAACTTTTGGGTCTTGTTCCGGCTTAAACCTTTTAAAGAAATTACACGTTTCACGCTTCTTCCTTGTGCTTCAAACGGTTTCATTCATTTCATAATTCGTTCTAAAGGAATACAAGTGCAAAATTTATCTAAGCCCCTTAATTTCTCAGTAAGACTACACTGCATTATTTTCTCCCCATATAATGTGAAACATTTTTTAAATTGGGCCATAAAGCGAAGCCTTACCGAGCCAGGCTGGGCAGGTAGCAGGAAATTTAATAAAGTAACGTCTATTTTATCATGAATTATTCTGGAAAGTGTGTTTTGTTTTTAAATTAATTCGCGATGTCTTAGGAGGAATGCGGCATAGCAACACCCCGAGCTATGCTGTAGGTAATTTGAACACGGACATTCACTAGTAAGGAAATGAATCCCAAAATAACTAAGTAAGGAACGTAAAATTACAACGCTCTGGGCAGTTCTGCGTAAGCCACACGTGTTCAACGCAATGCGTATGACGCGACTACTAAGTAAACAAACAGGAAATATTACAATTTCTAAAATAATGTCCTGCCGGCTTTTCTTTGATTTTTATTTTTAGCAGCATAATGGATATAGTTTAATATCTTCGCGATGTTAAATGCTTCTTTGATGGCCGTTATAAAGAATATGCAAGCGGAACAAGATTAAAAATAAATAGGTACATGAATCACTCGTGAATAAATTCATTAAGGCTGTGTACATAGTAGTTTTATTGGTTTCTGAGCATTTATGTTTATTAATCTTTTGTATGGCGGTGCAGTTCCGTGGCTGTGCCATAATCTCATCTATTCACAGCACGTCGACTGTTTATTAACATATCGGCTGTAAAGAGAACAGGCGCGAATCTGTGTCGATTTTTTCCGACTTTCCGGTGCAGACGGCTATTCAACGAGCCTTTTTGCTATCGCTTCACTGCCAGCCTATTTTTACTGAAAAAAAAGGATCAATGATGTTTTCACAGGGATATGTACAAACTTAGTTACATACTTTTTGACGAGGCTTTAAATAGAATTCTAAAGGTATTGAGTAATTAACGTTATTCCATTAAACTTGTGCAGGTTTTTTAAATACCTTACCTTACTTGGAAAAAGTTTAAAACACAAGGTAAGAATGATCTCTTATGTATATTTTCAATATATGTTTGCGGTTATTACAATACAACACAAAATAAAGAGACTCTAACAAAACACATTGAATCAGAAAATCTGTTGAAAAACAGCACGCAACAATAAATAAATAATAACACAGATTAAATAAACGCAAAAGAGTTAAAAATATGACAACGAATCGATAGGAATGAATAACATCGCCATACGATTTCAATGTTTGTGTTCGCGTATGTTTGTTTAGCATACGGAGGAATGAGACGACCGGATCCCGAGCATCCGAGATACGAGGCACGAGCTCGAGTCTAGCCCCGCAAACACAAGAAAACGAAAATAAATAAAAATCTCACTTACAACGACAACGAAAAATGAATCTGTCTAAACGCAAAAGGGGACAAAAGATTAATTGAAAATCGATATAGGGACATACCTTCGCGAATCTATCAAAATACATTCACTTTCAAACGATAAGGTCGGACTGAATTATTCTGTCGGTCATGATTAATGCGGACTTATGACATGCTTTATTGACTCTTCCGCCATAAAGCTGACGATGCAAATAAAATAAAATCCCGTATCATTGAAAGAAAATACCTGCGCTCAACTAATTAAATGAAAAGACGATGATTTATGGCCACCATTAGCTGAGCCGCTCTGGTTAAATATTGTATTTTTTTAACAGATTGCATGATATAGCAGTCGTTTTTATATTTATAGAATAAGTTTTATTTATCTAAGTGTGCAATATAAACTTAAGTGATGAAAATTGTGCGATAAACCTCACGAGTCTGCTGTTATTGCCGCGTGCACTGCGAAGTTAAGAACTAACAATAATATTGCTCACGAGATGCCAGCTTGTCGGTTTTTTATCGGTTGCATTTCGGGGAGTGTTCGATGGAATTGCATGATCTAATTCCACCTAGCCCGTTTCATCATCGTACTACCAGACGTACGGCAGTGCGCCATCGGAACATGGTGGACATCCCGCCCATACGCACTAAACGTTTTGAAAATACTTTCATTATGCGTACAGCTAAGGAGCGGAATTCCCTGCCGGAGTCTGTGTTTCCCGATAGCTACAACCTCGGGGGTTTTAAGTCAAGAGTGAATAGGTTTCTTTTAGGCAAGCGTGTTACACCGTCGACCACATCATCGCTTACCATCAGGTGAGATAGTGGTAAGCGCGAGCCTATCAATAATAAAAAAAAAGATAGTTATCACCTGTTAAGGAATTGTATCCTAGTATCCTTTCGTGGTAAATTACCTTTGGACTTATTCTATGTAGTAGGTATCAATTCCCAAATACCTAGCTACAGTAATCGATAACATCCAAACAAAGGGTGCCGTCGTATCAATTAGCTCAATTTCACCCTTTTTATACAAATTCAGAACCATTAACAGCACTGGTTTATTTGAAAACCATTAGTGGCCCGAATGGATACGCTTCGAATCATCGATAAAATAAATGGCTGTCTTTCACAAAGCGTCGCGATACGGGTCCGATGTGAATTCGAATTATGAAATCAACTTTTTTTTTTAAAGAAAATAAAGGCGAATGCACGATCATTTTACCAGAAATATTAGGGCAAAATTTCTAAAAAAGAAAATTTAATTCGTGTCACTGATCCCAATGAATGGAAAGGATTTATTAACAGGCCGGGATTTTTTTTAATTACGCCTAATCCGATACAAAACCGCGTACAAGAACACAATCAACGTTGGGTGCGCAACACTAAATCAAAACAAACTTCAGGCTGGATCCCTTTTACAAACTTTCTAAATAACGGCGAACAATCTTTTTCATTAAAAATCTCCATGAGCCCGATTATTAGGGAAGTAAAACGCCTCCGGTGGGCCGGACCGGAGACCGGAGTTTGGGAGTATTCGGCAAGATTTCCGCGAGGTCAAACTTGGGAATGTTAACAGATAATTACGGGTAAGTTTTAGCTAGCACGAGACATTTAACAGATGCTTTATTCGGGAGCGCGCGGCCGCGAGCGTACGATGAATGCTAATGAGATGGGTACACGCCGGAATCCGGCACCTACGCCGATCACAATAAGCGTCGGATTGCCGTGCTGCCGGCCCGATCCCGGCTTCCCGAGCCGCCCGTTAACACATTTGGACTCGTGTCTAAGGTTAATTAGATTAGTATCCAACAATGCTACGCAGATGTTGTATAAAAACAGATTTAGGGTACACCACGCGGCTTATTTCGCAATGAAAATGTACTTCATTTAAGAACACTTTCCTTTTTCGTTTTATCGAGAGTACTTGCTACATTACAACTAGGAATGGTTGTAGACAATAAATTATAAAGACTTTACAAATATGACGATATTTATATGAGTACAGCATCTTGCTCGGTAGCTCTAAGACACCAGCAATTTACATGAGTTGTGACAGTCATACATCCTTCCGTGCGTTACGGGCCAATTAATCTAACACGGAAACGGATATATGAGCAAGGCGCAAATGGTTTCATCACACATATAATTTACAGTCTGTATATATCATACATAGTGCTTGTACGTATGTTTGTGTGCGTAAGAGAAAGGCGTCGACGTAATTTTCTACTCGAGTGCTGTTTTGTATTATTAAGTATTACAGAACATTGATTTATAATCGTGATAGTTTTCCGAGGAATACTTCTCGAGTCATCTAAAGCACGATAGACGTGCTATAAATGACTCGACTCGTTAAATTAAGAAACCACCAACCCGCACAGGGTCCGTGTGGTGGATAAAGGCTCATTACCTCTTTCACAGAGAGGCGCCTGTGTCTCAGCAGTGGGCACATTATAAGGCTGATGATAATGAAGAAATTAAGTAAGAAAAGAAAATTAGAGACCAAATAAATAATTTATAAATTGTAAATATTCGTGCGCTTGGGACTCCGCCTAAGTGAAAAATTCATATAATTTAGTCAAAAAAGCTGCCGAATTTACACCTTAGAACCATTCTATCTCTAGCCCATCAACTTTGCAATAACCAAGCAAACATAATCAACACATTTTTTTTTAACCCATCCCGCGACGTGACATATCAGCGCATAAATTCTCCCCAGCATCCTTTACCAACACTTCAGACAAACCACAATATCTGGCAACACCTTAAGGTAAGCGCAATCTGTGTAAAAGCTAATTAATGCCGAGCAGGAAACGGAAGGGCAACGGGTCGCGTCATTAGATGCATAATGCAACGAGCGACGCATGCGCCGTGCATCACAATGTGTGTGCCACTGTGATGTCATGTGCGAAATGTGGCGGTGCCTTTGTTGTTCTTGAGAAATGAATTTAAATGTGGGTGGAATTTATTTTGTTGGTGAATAGCATTAATGTTTTTTTGCTTATTTTGGATTTAGGGAAGAAATTCGTTTATTTTTCTAGTTGAGGTTACATTTTTGACAGTGACAGGTCTAACCTAAAAATTTGATGGGCTACATCACATTTTTAAAACTAATAAAATTGAAAAAAATAATATACATGTAAAATATTTTTATAGGGATTTAGAATATAGAATAACGAAAAGGTTTAGGCCCTTTGCCATTTATCTAATCCAATCATCTCATATTTTCATCTAATTTAGCTGCATCACAAAAAAAACCGGCCAAGTGCGAGTCGGACTCGCGTACGAAGGGTCCGTACCATTATCGCAAAAAACGACAACAAAAACACGTTTGTTGTATGGGAGCCCCACTTAAATATTCATTCTATTCTGTTTTTAGTATTTGTTGTTATAGCGATAGCGGCAACAGAAATACATCATTAGAGACAATTTCAACTGTCTAGCTATCACGGTTCATGAGATACAGCCTGGTGACAGACGGACAGACATACAGACGGACCGCGGTGTCTCATTTTTACCCTTTAGACGGACAACCTAATCTTTTCTCTGAATCTCTCAACATGTTACCAAAAACACACATATTTATAGCCAATTCTCAACAGATACGAACAACCAAGTACTCATAGAGCATGTAGTAATTTAGCAGTATTTAAATAGTCGCTTTCAAAAATAAATTGTTCAGCAGACGCTAGTGCAGTGATTTACTATGATAGCTATCGGCGAGTGAGAGAAACCAGGCGGTCTGAACGAGCGTGCGTTTGAACGCGCCCGCGTATTTTATATTGTACTTTAACAAGCGGTAAGAACATTTTAGTGTTAAAATTAAATTTCGTTTACATGTCTGTCTTTTGGTGTATTTCGGATCTGATGAATCTTGTTGTTTTGTGGAAGATGGAACGGATGTAGTCGCAGTTTTTCAAAGTTTGCTGTGTTTTTCAGGCAAATCAAATGTGTATTCTGGGTATAACCGTGACATATTTAAAAAAATTGAAAACCCACAAATTCATTCAGAGCAAAAAAACATTTTTGAAAAGTTTCCTTTGCCAATTCCTAAATACAAATATAGTTTACATAAAACCACCGGTAACTAAATCCCAAACACAATCGTCGAAGAAAAACCAAGACAAAAACAAATCGACAAACAAAAAACGAAACTACCCACGGAAGAAAACATTCGTATCCCGCCCGCAATCCCAACATAAGTCGCACGATCCCGCGGAAACGTGTAACCTAATGGTGCATCACTAGACTCATTAAGCCCTACATTATTGCTGAATGCTTCTCCGAGTGCCACATACATTTCGTATTCGATGTTGTTCGGACTAAGGCTGCTCGGTGAGACTGAAGGTTTGAGTAAGCTTACTAGGTTCTTTTAGATGTTGCTTTTTTAACATTAGGCGCACTTGGTAACAGATACAACATCTAAATTAACATTATAAGTGGCAAAATTATTGTTTACGCTTGTATAAGAAAATCCCGACAGTACTGATGCAGTTCGAAAAATATTTCACTAAAAGTTTGATAAGAAACATGAAACTGCAGCTCAAAGCTTCCTAGAATCAAATGGCAATTTCATTACAAGTTTTCCTTTAATAAACTTAGTAATTAATTAGCAACTAATTCGAACATACTCTGCAAGAATGCTTGCTCTGAAAACTTGCACAAGGATACTTTAGTTAGTTCATAAACTTATGAGGTCAAGAATCGCACATACTTGCATGTAAGATGTTATCTTGGCTAAGTTGGGCTTTGTCCTATCTGCTAAAAGACTCATTTGCAAACAGTGGGCTTATTCCATGTTTTTAACGTGCTCACTCGTGATAACGTAAACATTCTCTTATATCAAAATGTATGCAAAAACGAGACGGCGCTTAACCAGTTTCAATACAAATTGACGTTAACGCGATTGAGAGTAAGTAAAAACTCGCACTAAGCCTACTGTTGATGTGATTTGAAACCTAGGTATCCCTTCAAAAATCGCCGTCATTATTATAACCTTATCAACTGTGTATTAGCGCTGCATAAAGTCACACACAAGCTTCTCTTCACACACATCCCAAAAAATCTGGTTAAATATTTTTCGGGTATTTTTCTCAAATTTATTGGGGTCCGCTGCCAGTCTACCTGGATGTAGAAGGATACCAATATTTTACATGGAGCGACTGTCTATCTGACCTCCACAAACCTGTAACTGTGTAACACGATAATGGTATCTGATGTACTGGCTTTTGACTATCCACAACGACTGCCAAAGATCTACAAAATGATCGCCGGGACCAACAGCTTAAGACCCTTACTCCGTTTTAGTGCCGTAAAACGGTTACTTTCTAAAGCATACTCCTTAATGGCTAGGTTAAAAGGTTTGAAAAAAATATATATTATTGATTCACGAACATTATTTTTTGTGGAAAATGGTTTTTTCGTACGACTAATATCTCTGCTTAAAAAAAATAACAACACGATATTTTTTTTCGTTTCTTTTGCATACGCCTCCAAAACTAAAATATTTTTACACAGAAAAATTTGTTTAGAATTTCTGGATATATAAATAAAAAAATATTTTTGCATACAAAACTGTCCAAAAGGTGGTCCAATATTGATATTCTAGGCTGGCACCGAGCGGACGAACAGCCATTACCGTTTTAACAATTGGGGGATATAATATACGCCTTGGGCCCTGCGCAGACGACAGACTATCCGTGACGCACTCTTTAGTCTGTGAAAATAGAACCTATGCAATTATATGTTACGACGCGCAAAAAGTCCGTGTGCGTTACTGCATATAATTGCATAGGTTCTATTTTCACAGACTAAAGAGTGCGTCACGGATAGTCTGTCGTCTGCGCAGGGCCTTAAGGTGCTTTCTGTGATACGGAAGAGTCCAGGTATGTCATGTATAGTCACCCATCTACGGACCAACCTAATGTCCATATTTTTCCAATAATTTATTCACAAATGATGACCACTTAAATCCGCTTTGACTTAGAATAAACCTTAAAATTATGATAAAAGGGGTGATATTCCCACTAAGTTATTCAGCTAATGTTCCATGATAAATGACCGGCCTAATTGTTGAAAACACTTCGTACGATTAGTTCCCAATCCTTGTCGATAAATCTTGAATATTTTATGTAACTTGGGTAAATAAATAGGCTATTTTGCTTAACAGGTAAACTCGTTCAGAAAGGGAAAAACAAGGACAGGTATAGGATTTCAGGAGAATCTTGTGCCGCGAATGCAATCTATTTAATAATAAACTTAATTTAATAAAGTACGATTCTGAGATAATCATCTAGATAATCACGATATTTTTCTTTCCATCTTATTCAAAACACATTCTTCGGATTTTAGAAAATGCGGAAACTGCTTTTAAATTTTACATTTGCACTACTAGTGAAGTAGGATGTCACTTTGCCGTTTGTCTTCCAAAAAAAAAACTTTCTGACCAGCCAATTAAATACATAGCTACAATGATATTCAAATAAACAGATACGTTATACACTCACAAAACAATTGAAAAAAGTGTTCCGCGCAGCAGCGGCAGCACACATACACACTTTTCATTCATCTGACATTTCACTACAATGTCGAAAGGGATGGCTTGATAAAACAAACAAGAAAAAAGAGACAGCTAGTGTTTGTCACTTGCGTGTGAATGTAAACAAACATTATTCTGACAACCAATGTTTTTTCTTTTTGTAACCTCCAAATATCAGAAAATTAGGAAAAAAAATTGAAATAAATTAGTAAATTGAGGTGTATTGCGTATTTACATATGGTATGAGATCCCTTCTGTTTTATGTAATTTGGTATTATAATTGGTACACTTTCTAAATACACACGATGGCATTTTTTTAATTTTGTTTTTTTTTCAACAAAGCGTATCGCTCTTCGCCATGCGTGACATAAACTAAAGACTAAATCATACAATTGTCTACTATTCGAGTCTTCACAATGCGCGCGCTTATAACATATCTGTTTATGTGAATATCATTGCATAGCTACAATAAATTTTCCTCTCGAAACCACAAGAGAATATAAACTGCGCCTACATTTTTAAGATTCAATCCCACACCTATTCACGCACGGCTTCACTGCAGAAATGCAATTTACAATAAATTATGTAGATATTAATAAGCTTTAGGTTAAGGGTTGGAAATAATGGCTGGGCCATTCATCGTTCGATAAATTGCCATGGAGACATACTGTAGTCAGATTACGTGCTTCAATATCCGGAACAAGCCGACGGGGCTCGGGGCTTCTACAAACGTATGTTTTTTTAATGCATTTTGAAAATAGAATGCGTAGATAAAAGGAAGCGTTGATGTGTTTTTGTTTATGCCTTCGGACAGTTCGAAATGGACGATCGATTTTTTGAATATCGCTTTTTGAATTTGTGTTCTAGAAGAGAAACTAAAATTCTTTTTTCAAATATGTGTGTGTGTTCGATCATGCATGAAGTACCTACTGCTCTCATCTCTGGGACTGATCTGCCAAATACCAGCTTGATGCACTAGAGTCTATTGAAAAACGGGCCAGGTGGCTCATCGATAATGAGATACCTGTTCAGTCAAGGCTTCAGGGCCTTGAACATCCGCGTCGAGTTGCCAGCCTGTCGGTTTTTTATCGGTTACATTTCGAAGAGTGTGCGTTGGAATTCCTCCTAGCCCGTTCCATCATCGGACTACAAGACGTACGGCGATGCATCATCGGTACATGGTGGCCATCCCACCCATACGCACCAAACGTTTTTGGAATACTTTTATTATGCGTACAGCTAAGGAGTGGAATTCCCTGTCGGAGTCTGTATTTCCTGATAGCTACAACCTGGGAGTCTTTAAGTCAAGAGTGACTTCCAGGCAAGCGTGTTTTATCGTCCACCACATCATCGCTTACCATCAGGTGAGATAGTGGTCAAGCGCGAGTCTATCAATAATAAATTTTGAAAAAATGTTCGTGTAGTATTGCAATATTCAAGTCGCGGAATCCTAAAAACGCGAGTTGCCATTGACCGCTATTCCGCTATAAATTTCTTCCACACAGGAAGTCTAAAACGTGTAGAAAAATTCGAGTGATTCCATTCAATTGGCGGGTGATCGCTCGACCGTTGGATATTGATACGTGAAAAAAATTTCAATCGCATTTTGTGCGGTTATGAGCATTTCCTCAAACGTAACAGACACACATATCTACAAGTAAATACACGCGATTTACGAATGTGACTGCAAAAATATATTTGTATCGGGAATGGTTTCTTTCCTCATGAAGCCAATACGATTTGGAATTATCTGTCGACGTATTGTACCCGTCTTAAGGCGTTAGTAGTATCGATTTCGTGTTTGGAATGCTTTTGTAATGTTTATGAAACGGATTTTTGCTTTTACGTTAGTTAGAAATTTTAAGCCAAAGTAGTAAAGTGCTTTCGCGAATTTTGCTCAAGTTCACTATATAAATCCGCTAACGGACTGGCTAGAATTTCTTTTAGTATACCTATAACCGTACCGTCACTACTAATTTGAATATTTTGTTTTATTTATTGCATTGCAAAGTCATTCCCATATCATTAGACTTTTATGAAAGAAAAATATGTATAGTTGCATAAAATCACAGCCTAGTCTTATAAAAGCTACAGGTTTCTTGTAAATAATATATTTATTGAGACAATACAATCTCCTTTGCACTGCAAACACAGTTCGGTAATTAACTACGACATCTTAAATCATGATATCAAGAACTGTTTGCTCTCCAACTCCATCTATAGTTGTGAACTAATTTAAGATAAAAGAGTTCTCGCCGTCAACGTTTGAGCGTCAAGATAAGTAATTAAAATTTCGTCTGAGACTAGACGCCCAAATACATCTTTCAAAGTTAGACAGATCTTGAACTAACTTGTCACAGAATCTGATAAACTAAATTCAAATAAAAGTAATAAGGTGCGAAGTTTTACAAGAAAAATAAAGACTGAGATATCAAATCTCATTTTGCGATCTATCTGAAGCTAATAACACGTATCCCGTAATACCGTCCCCGTCCAACTTCGCAATACAAACATTGGAGAAATCCGAATATCTATTTAACGTTATCCTCAGGCGCTAACAGATTAACGTCAATATTATCCATCGAACGCGACCGAACTGCAGACGGTCGAGTCAAACCTTAACACTTAATCCTCACTAAACACTATTACAAAGACCACGTAAATTTATTCAGTGTGGATCGCTAATAAAACGGATAAACTTTCATTGTCATACACAAAGACGTAACTGATCGAACACCGCATTCTATTAACAGCTCTATCGTTAACGAAATAGGTGTCGAATTCGATGATGGTAGGCGTAAATCTGCGGTGTCGTTGCAAACTGAGATACGTAGTTGATTGACAGAAGTCACGCTGTACATTGTATTAGAGGGATTGGAGCAAACTTAAACTGTCAGCCTCGTTACCAAGTTGAATGGGTTGAGGCTTAGCACAGAGATCGCAAACTGGTGCGTCTTTGATCTTCATAACAGCTAATTAATTGGGTAAGGAAAGCTTAACCGAATGTATTGACGGGCCTACTAAGCCTCTAAGAAACGCTGTTTAAACAACTTAAAGGACCGAGATTGTTTAATGATAAACCTTTCGGGGAGAATTTTCTGGGCAACGAGTCAATAACGGAAGTCGGCCGTTCATAAAATTTATTTAAAATTGTATCTGAAAAGCGGAATGGTGATTATTTTTCAATTCGTAGTCTGGTTTCCAATTATTTTTAATATAACTGGAACGATGGGAGGCACATAAAAGGCCTTTTATAATTTGAATAATAACTAAAAGATATTTGAAACGATGTTTTTTTTTTTCGTTACAATGTGGGATTTTGTTGGAAAATATTGTTTAATTAGGTACTTATCTGAAAACGGATGGTTGATTGGACAATTCATGAACTCAACTTTTGGAAAACTCCGCCCTCCAATTATCTAGTCTATTCTGCTATTATCAAGAAATCAGAAATCTGAAAAATCAAGTTCTATAAATGTGTGTCAGCAGTCTGGCCTTTGCAAGAAAAACATTAATGTTTCTCCAATAAAAATAAATTTAAGAAGAGCTAAAAATTAAACTTGAACAGAACGATTCGCTAGTTCGTTATTTTTCATTATTATTTTACCTATAAATAATACCTGTCATAAGATCTAAACGATATTTTATGTTGATTGAATTTCCAGGTAAGTGCTTGTCTCCAAAAAAAACCTAATCGTATATTCAAAATTGATTTCAATTGTTTCAGCCTCCACTATCATCGAAGCTTTGTGAGTTTTAAATTTTTACCAATATCGATGATAGGAAAAACTATAAATAAAACACGAAACGTTTTGTCCACTCTCTAAATTGGACCCAAATAAAGTGATTTAAAAAGCATTGTAAAGCAATGGCTTTTTTACAAGGCATGTGTGGGACATGTTATTTTCAAATGCATCTACTGATTGTTTTTTTTTTGGCATTTGTACTAAAAACTATAAGTCCCAACTTATCATTACATATTATTTAACAAATCCCCCGCCGCTTCTGTTCGTCTGTCTGTTCGCGATAAAATCGAAAACTACTGAACGGCTTTTAATGCGGTATTTACCAATAGACAGAGAGATTCTTCTCGAGAAATGTCGGAAAAAGTCAAGCCGCCTGGGCTTTCATCGAAAACGCTGCCGAATCCTTTTTACATAATAAAATAAAACAATGTATTGTGGCAATTGTTCCTCTTTTATAGGTCTACAGAAAAGTCCGAGATGGCATCTAACTTTTAATGATAGCTTACTATACCCATCCTAATATCTAAATAAAAAATGGTCACGTACGAAGCAATAATTGGAAAGCTATTTAGACAGATACAGTATTAATCCTTATCAACATAAACACGTTATCTGAACCATTACGATAATCCTTTACATCATATAATTTAAAATTTAATATCATAAGAGTTATCGCAAAATGAAAACTAACGCGCGCGAACATAAATTCAAGCGCGGGTCTCACACCGATGACGGGACCCTACAACTGAAAAAAACATGTAGGCATTATGCTCTACTACCCGCACGAAGTCGGGGCGGGTCACTAGTTTGATATATTGTCAAAATTTCAAGTCCGAATCATTAGGATGTTTTTTCACTAGAATGATCGAGGACCGCGTGGAAGGCAAAAAGCCACCAACGGGATCACTTCATATTCCTAGACGAGCTAAGCACATCTCTGGTGGAAAAGTCCTTAACTAAAAAGGGCTAAAAAGCTAGGTATTTCTACGTAAAAAGGTCGTTCTATTCAATCCACCTTTGATGGAAGTGCCCTTTGAGTTTTACTTTCAGAAACAAATAAGTTTCTGCTTTAGGTGATAAAGCCCAAACGCAAGCAAGCACTGTTTCAAAACGTTGTAGGTACTAGGCAATCATAACACAGTGATGTACACAGCATATAAACCTTGTACACAAATTATTTGGTACGCACTGCACACAGGAGGTTATTACAGACAGGTGTTCGGCTCGGAATGCGCTCGTAAAAACAACTCTATATGGATTTATTATTTAAAGAGCTCTACACCTATTGTTGGCACCGTGTGTTCATATTGAGGCAGGTCGTGAATACTCGCTCTTATTTATTCTTCTTTCATACCAAGGCCGTGGGCACAATTATTAAAACATCAATATAAAATAAATAATGACACCCAAGAGCCAAGAGCAGTGAACCGCGATGACGACGAGAAATAAGGAATAGTACCACCTCCCACGCAAAAGTTGTGAAGTCAACAAAACGAAATAATGTGTGTGGTCTCATAGGCGACCGATCAATGCGACCGTCTTCAATTCCTACACATCAGTTCACTTGATTTGATAAGATACTAACCGTCAAGTACTTGAAACTCTTCGATTTATCTATGTTTATTGTCTCTCGTTTGGGTTTGATTTCTGAATCACTTAACGTCAATCACTTCATTCGTTAACAAGATTTTCATCAAAGTCAAAAAGATTGTGGTTGTCAATAAGGTAAAGTTTACTAGTATCTTAGAACAAAACACCGGGGAAATGATCAAAACACGACCGAACGCATAACGATCACTGCGTAAATCAAACGGCAAGCTAACACAAATGAATTAAGATAATCGTTTATGCGTGAAATTTAATAGGTAATTAACGTTTCTAAATGTAACCGTGTAATGTCGGCCGGGGTCCGTTAAGCCCCGTGCCGTCTATTACCTAACCAAACAATTGGTGGAGGCCGATAGCTAAGTTGCGAGCAAGCGAATATTCCGCAAAGAACTTACGATTAGTATTAGGGTTAAGTATCATAAACTTGATTACCGTTATCTTCGCTAAGTATTGTTTATGACGTTGGTGAAATTAATCGATGTTTGAGGACATTCGTTATTTTAAGCGTCTGTAGTTGTTTGTAGAAGGTCGTCGTGTTCACACTTTACGGTAAAAGCTATAAATAATAATATGCAGTTAATTTCGTCTTGTTATACCATCATTACTTTTATGATGACAAACAGTACGCATGGTCAGTAATCTTACTAACGTACGTGGGTAGGATATCTAACGGGATACTCCTAACTACGAGGTTCTAATCTCTCTCAGAGTCATAGGACCCTGAGATTTTGCTTCTACTAAGTACCTTTTCATGCACCTTGTCATAATCCAACGTTAGTTTTCATACTGAAGTAATTATATAAGTGTACGGTCTTTCAATTTTTTTTTTTATTCCTTTTAATGACTCGCACTTGACCACTATCTCACCTGATGGTAAGCGTTGATGTGGTCGACGGTGGAGCACGCTTGCCTAGAAGTAACCTATTCACTCTGGACCGTGCCTCATCGCCGATGAGCTTCTTGGCCCGCTTTTCGATCAATTCTAGTGCATCAAGCTGGTATTTGGCAGATCCGTCCCAGAGATGAGAACAGTTCTCCATGCATACTCGAACTTGCGCATGATACAAGCTAGCAGTGGTGGCACTGAGCACTGTTGTGGCGTGAAGTACCTTCTCACCTTTGCAAGGATCCCCAGCTTTTTGTCAGCCAGTTGAGCCTTTGCCTCAATATATGGGCCAAATTGAGAGTCGGTGTCAACGTGACGCCAAGAAGCTCAAGATGGTTAGTTATTGATATAGTCACGGCTATTTTATTGGGGATAGGCAGATAGTACAGAAAGTCACCTGCTACGATCCACACACACCTGCTAAACGTTTTGCTTGGTAAATTTGTTCCCAAATACCTAAAAGGTGCATGTTAACTTAAGACTTAAGTAGCAGACAAATTAGTAGTACCGGCTTCTGGGCCCCATCTGTGCTGTGCTTATTTTGCGGTACAGGTTTCGAGGATTTAAGTTTGTTGTACTCTGTTCAAACAAAGCTTACTCAACACGGTTACTCGTGTACCTGCAACTTGTGTACCGATTTATGTACTCTTTACTTAATTCTTAGCGTACCAACACTTGGGTCTAAGTGAAAATTATTTGTGTCACGTAGTAGTGTTGGTTTTATAGAGTTATAGAGTGCTTACGATGTGAACAAGAGTGTGTACACCACCGTTTTAGTGTTAGTTGTATTTAAGTTTTGTACTTTATTTAGTTTTGGGTGGAATCTTAAAGTTGTGGGGCTAATGTTAGTATGTAGACATTTTGTTTATGAGTAAACAAAGAAGTAGCGGATAAATGCATATTATTTAGAGTGAATGGCTTGTTCTAGGAAAGCTTTTCCACCTGACAATATTATAAATTTAAATACATTTTTTACATAGCAATAATGAAGAAATAATATAGAGTAGCTCGTGGCTAAATAATAACAGTCACACGGGTCGATCTTCAAGGTTAAGCAACGCTTGCCGAGGTCGGTCCGTGGATGGGTGACCATTTCAACATAGCGAGTTTCCTCCGTGCCTCGGAAAGCACGTTAAGCCGTTGGTCCCGGCTGTCATTTGAAGATCTTTGACAGTCGTTACGGGTAGTCAGAAGCTTGAGATCTGACACCAGTCTAGCCAAGGGTTTTACCCAGTTACTGGGTTGTGGAGGTCAGATAGGCAGTCGCTCCATGTAAAAACTGGTACTCAGCTGAATCCGGTAAGACTGGAAGCCGACCCCAACAACAATTGGGAAAAGGCTGGGCAGATGATGATTTATAGCAATAATCAATACAATACAGACATTTGACAGCAAGATTTTCTCGTCACATTTCCACCGTCTATAATTACGTGTAGTACAGATAAAAAAAATTGCTCCGGCTATCAATTAACATACAAACACGAACACAAAGGCTGTATCTACCCAGCTGAAACATTAATCAATTGATAACAGGCGTACCGAACGAAATATTACAGAAAATAAAATCAATAGTTTTTTATGTATTCGGTCACCCTTTATCATTGTAGTTTATCATGTCTGCGTGTTGTCCTAGATAACGTAAGTACTTGATTATTGAATGACCCGACGGAAATATTTTAATAAGTTTAATTTATTTGTCAAGAAGAGTTCGTGGCTAAACAATAAAAGCTACATGGATCGATCTTCAAGGTTAAGCAACGCTTGCCGAGGTCGGTCCGTGGATGGGTGACCATATTTACATAGCGGGTTTCTTCCGTGTCTCGTAAAATACGATAAGCCTTTGGTCCTGGCTGTCATTTGAAGATCTTTGACATTCGTTACGGGTAGTCAGAAGCCTGAGATCTGACACCAGTCTGGCAAATGAGTATAGTTCTTGCCAAACTTCTTGGCTTTGGCCCAAACCCTGAAGTTGGCTTTCCGATGCACTAGGCACGGATTGGTGCTGTTTTTGTATGAGATTTACTACTTTGCAGCTATTGTTGCCAACTTCAGGGCGGCCAAGAAGTTTTGCGAGACCTATACCCAGTTACGGGGTTGTGTAGGACATCTGCCTATCAAGGCAGTCGCTCCATGTAAAATACTGGTAATCAGCTGAATCTGGTTAGACTGGAAGCCGACCCCAACAGAGTTGGGAAAAGGCTAGGCAGATCGTACGTGTATTTTACCTATTTTAGTATGTTATATAATAACTGGTTTTATTTTTATTATTAAACAATGCACATGGCATACATGGCAGATGTAGAGCACGTGGAGCATGGAGAGCAGTGGTGGTCCAGTGGTATTCGCCACGACTTACAAGTTGTTGGTCGTGGGTTCGAACCCAGGCAGGCGCTTTACTTTGTGTAAATTATTTCATCACCAATGCTCTCAAAAACGGCGAAGGAAAACATCGTGAGGAAACCGTATATGTCCAAGAACCAAAAATTCGAAGACAGGTGACATCCACCAACCCGAACTGGGCCCGCGTGGTGGATTACGGACCATCCCCTTCCCACAGAGAGGAGGCCTGTGTCCCAGCAGTGGGAACATTAATAGACTGATGATGATGATGATGACCTGCCATGTTCTCTCTTCACCACACTTGGTTGACTGGTAGAGAATACCTAAGGCTTTGTACCTTCAGTACATGAAGTCTAAATAAATAAATTGACTGAATATATTTGTCAAACAGCTGCAGTGAGAGGGTTAAGATTAAAGGTTGCTATTCAAAACACGCGATTGATCTCGAAAGGGTTAATTCTATTCATGATTTTAGTTTCGGCATATTTGGTTGTCGAAATTGAAAAGCTATGCAGTGCCTTAATAAGGGCTTCGTGGAGATGTTGCTTGTTTATTTTATTAGAGTGCTGATTATAATGAACTGGCTATTAAGGTTCTAATAAGTCATTAGAACGACTGCAATGTAAAATTATTACTATGTAAGCAAGTTTTTCCTTTAAGGCGGTACCCCGAGCAAAACGCCGCGCAAGCCGTTTTTTGTGCTGTTTTTAGGAGCTATCTACTCGTTATTTAAAAAGAAATATCAATTAATAAAAATACATTAAAGTTATACATAATATTGATTCAAAAATGGTAGATTTAGTTTTTTTTTTAATGTTGTATATATTTCACTAATCTCCTTCCAAAAAAACATAAAAATGAGAAATAATTATTGATATTATGCATCTCCTCGTAAAGTGTTCATTAATTATTTTTTGTACTAACATTAATGGATAGACAATTTAATAACGAACATTTTTGTAGAATTATTTTTTTCAAAAGACCAAAATTCGATTTTATAAAGATTTCATTCTAAAATCTGGGCGTATTCACTACTGTAATTCATGCGCCACCAGTGCCGCTAGACCAATAGGAATGCTCATATCTCATGCCGATTTTTTGGTCAGGGTACCGTCTTAAGCTCAATAACTTTGTTACTAGAAAAATCATTTATTCAGGAAGTTACCAATGACAGTGTACCTTTTACCCTGAATATTACATCATCACAATCTCTTTACGCATTTTTTTACGTAAAAAGGTAAACAGTTTCAAGTTCTACGAAAAAACAGTAATTTTACAAAAAAAAGTTTTAATAGCCATCGTTAATGTAGGGACAAATTTAAATATACGTTTATTTGCCCTGTTTAGACGCGCATAGCTGACTTTAAAAGCTCGCAGGAAAATTTTGCCATTGTGGCGATTCTTAATGTATTTTTACTGACTGTATACTCGCCGAAATGAAAATAAGGGTTGAAAGGAGAAAGGAAAGTGTAAATAAACAAAAACATTAACTGTAAAGGTGTAAATTAATGTCGTTTTTTATTCTAACATATATTTTAATTACAAATAAATGCTGTCAGTAGATAAAACTTTTGAAATGCCATTATTCCGAATTCATATTAATATTAAACTGAAACAGTCATGAAAGCTGTAACCGGCAATCGTACAAAACTATCAATAGAAAAAAAATATTGTCGCCATTGTCGGTAATCGACACCTGTGACAATTAATGGCGGGTTCAGTCCACACCACTTTCATTACTCGCCCGATATACTGGCCTGATATACTCGCCTGTATGAATTGGAATTCGTTTGTTTGTGCACATATTTAGTGATGGGGGTGGCGCCGACCGCTTTATGGACTTACGCTGTGTGAAATTTATTTTATTTGTACAGTGATAAGGGTAGTATTGTTTTTTGATTTGGTGTATTGTTTATGTATCTGTGTAAAGTTTATTTTTTTTCAAACATAATTTGCGATGTAAGAATTTTTCTACTGAGATAGGTAGCTGAAGTCTTGAACGTCTAAACGTTTCTGGGGGCCTAATTAGTTATGCACTTATTTGTAATTCTCACATAGTTGACAAAAATCACATAACCTAAAAGTTTACACAGGATAAACTAAATTCTGAACAAAACGATAAAACAGTTCTAATAATTTCAGTTACACCTGCCTTACATCGATTACATTTACATTTACAATGATTAGCACCTTTATTACACGATTATCAGTAAAGACAGGTAGAACCTGGAGTCAACACGGGCCACAATCGATTAGACATCGAGCAATTAGATCCCTAAGTTAAGTTCCCTTGTGGGCCGCAGTAACAATGTGAATTGTAATTGAAGATCGTGAGACGTTCACAGAAGGACCGTTTGCGTTCATTATACCTGACGTAAAGAGATGCTCAAGCTTGTTAAGTAAAAACTGAGAACATTTTAGTTGGTAAACGGTGCAAAGGAATATGGAAATTGAGTTTTGAAAGTGAAGTAAATGCAGTTAGAAGGTATCATTTAATAGAAGGGTTAAGTTGAGACGTTGAACTGTCAATAAAACACGCATATCGCTGTCAAATAAAAATCTTGTACAAGAATTCAAAGGCCCCCATAAATAAATCATCGTACAGCCGAAAACTCTCGGCGGAGCCAGTTTTGTTGTCAATAAATCCATCCTCACTCACTCGTAACACACTCTAAAGTTAACAGATAAAAACTTAGTTTGTTCAGTCCCAACTCCGAGGTTCGATTACGTAAGACGCGCAAACTTCCTCTATTACCCCCTACTTAAGGGTACAAATTTAAGCGCCCCCTATTTAAACACTGTTGCCAAATACCTACGTGTGTAATTTACGCCAAGTGCGGTTTACAACCGACGAACATTTTGGAGCCGGATTTGGACGAGAGAGAGACGAATAAATCTCTGACGAGACGAACGATTTATAAGCAACCGGTGATTTGTAAGAATCCTACAGGGAATCGAATTTGATTATACGGGAAAACAGGCTTGAAATTTTCCAATTCTAGTGTACAGTAATGATACACGCGCTCGTCTGTATTTATGTCTCGCAGCTTGATGTTTAAGTAATTTACAAGAAATGGAGTACTATTTTATTTGAATTTTGATTTTTCCAAAAATTTGTAGGGCAACTCTGCCAAAAATAATCCTAAAATGTTGCCATCCCAACATCAACTTTTAACAAATTCCGGCGACAACAAGTAACGTCCCATTACTCTCGCACCAGGCTTTCATAAATAATCAGGAGTCCCATTTTTCAGTACCAAAAAGTGCGGTCCCCTCACAGGTGGGCTAAGTCCCGCAACAGTGTCATCATTTAAGCCGCACATTAGTGAAACTTGCGTCGTTTGAACCGACACCTGGGGCCCGCGACACACTACTCGATATTTTACTACCGGAATAAACTGCCCGGCAAAATGTAAATTTCGAGTTTGGGCTGCGTCGGCAATATTTCAATTTGGAATTCTGTGCGCTGTTTTGCATGTTGTGTGTAAGACTGTAATGTGGGGATTGAGTGCTTTTTATTTACTAAAAGTAATGTTGTTTTTTTCTGCGAATATTTTTTTCGTGAATTTTCGATTGCGATGTTCTGTAGTATTAAGCAGTACGTTTACAGTTACCTGCGTCAGTAGGTAAGTAATTTAATTATTATTTTATTTGAATAGTTAATGACCGTAAAAAATTGCTTGCTCATGTTATTTCCAATATTACTGATGTTATTTATATTGTGTGTCTAATTCTTATCTAGATTCCAGTACACCATGACGAAACCATTTTTCACAGTTTCTAATTATTCCGAAAGAAGTTATTTTATTTGTATTCATTTTTATTTATGAATTGATACTTAGTATTTCAAGTCTTTGCTATCGCACGGCATGTTTAAAGGCGTCATATTTTTTTTTTTGTGAATAAGAGAAAATATTTATAAAAAGAAAAAGATGAAAACCATCAAGCACGAGTTAACACGACAAATGCGATCAATGGAGCAGCTGTTAATGTCAATCTGTGATCTATAACACCTTTCAAAGGGCAAGAAATCGCGCATAGACGCGTAAATATCGTCGAGTCCAAGTAACTACAGCATCGCACGTGGGTTTCGAACAAACACACGTTGCTATGGAAATCTGATACTTCAATAGAATCGAGGCGTAACAAACGCGCGACAAAACCTTTTAAATCTAACTTAGCCTACGGTGTAACATAGTGACTCGCATTATACAAATCGGTAGCTATCGACTCGCTCTACCTCTTCTCTCACATCTAAAGGACTTCTTAAAAGCCTTTCTGTTTGTACAAGCCAGTTCGCAGCTTCGTATAATCACAACCATTCTAGATGTTCCCATTCAAATGCAGTGACACCAACTCTAGATGTTGAACTACAATATTAATGAACTACTTTACTCCGACTAAGATACTGTTATTTCAAAGACATTGAAAAATAGCTGTTTTAGGTTTTTGACGTCCCTCCGAAGTTAGCGCACTTATCTACTAAGGTGTAGTTTCTCAGATAGTCATTAAGGTGTTCAACTAAGACCAGTCTATTTATCAGACATCGGGAATTGTTACACCTCTGAGTAAACTATTTCTAACGAAAGGAGACGTGACGTCATTAGTATCATTAGACGAAAACAAAAACACAGTAAGCAAAATAAAACAAATCTGCTACTTACGCAGTTGTAAATGAATGAAATCTACGTGAACTTTCTCTAACAACACCCACGTACCTGGAAAGAAAATATATTTATTTATCAATACTGACGAACAAACTAACGTTCGCAATATGCAAATCTTTGAAATTTTTCATTTGATGCCTTTTTAGGTAGACGAAAATGATCGTCGTAGACCACTTAGCAATTTTAATGCAGAAAAGTTCAGAAAGCGAATTTAATTAAAGTTATTCGAAAACCGAAACAGCATTCCAAATTCAAACGTTAGCTACGTTTGGAAACAAACCAATAGCGGGGCGCTGGCGAACCACGAGCGCGCCAGTTAATCGCCGCCAACTAGTGGGTAATCCTTTCGAGTGGTGTGCATATAACGAGTGCATTCCAACCCGTGCCGCGTTCCGAACGCACGGCATACAGTGAAATTGCGGCACTCGCCGACTCAAAGCGATGACGGGGCCGTATCATTGCATGATGTGCATCAGCAGGCTGTGTGTGCGTGGCACTGACGTACACTGATCCGTCTGTTTGCAAACACTAGCTTCTTTCTACAACATTTTCGTAACGACACTGATAAATGATAATGTAGCAACATAAAAATTGGCTTTACCATTAACTCTTACGACCTGTGATTTACAGACTATCGATAATCCGCCACGACGTTCATCCAAGTTTTATAGCCAATGTTAACTATGCAATCGAGTCTCAAATTCGCGCGAGCTCCTTGAACGAAATGGCGGGTGCAATTCACAACTTTCACCAACTACAGCCGCGGCGGTTTAAAATGAGTCGCTTTGTTAGTTGGTGCCCTTTTCTTGGGCTCGCAGCTAACTTCGCGCTTGAAAAAGCTGGACGTTATGAATAGTAAATAAATGCAGCATCAGTGAGATGTACTGAATGGGAGGCAGCGAGGTGCGCCGGCGCCGCGTGCATTGCCCTCGCGCTGTGCGCCGCCCCGCACCCCTCCGCGCGGTGGTACAAACGCGACTGACTGCATTCCGCCGCGCTTCCTGACCAGGGCAAGTGCAGCGGCATTACGCTGCAAGTACATACCGCGTCCCTCGCGCACCGCCGCGCCGCACCCCCGCACACACCAGCCTAGGTTACCAACAAGAAACGAACACAAAGGAACTCCAAAGCACCCGACGTTTTGTATACGCAATCACGTAATTCGATAAAGATGTCTGATCAATGGCATCCTCTTTTGATGTATAGTAGCAAAGAGCCTTTGCCCCTTTTAAAATAATCATAAAATCTAATATTATGAAGAAAAATAAAAGGACTCCTCCCCGCCCGTTACTCGCCTTCTCCGAGTAAGCCCTTTGTAATCTAATGCATTAAGATTATTAGGTTGTTCTGACATCATCTTATTTCTTTAAAATTTACCGGTCTTTTATATACAGCGACTTTCTTGAGCCAACATTTACTTTATGTTCGGTTCATGTTATATCGTTGTTGGAGAAATTTTGTTTCGGTTTGAACATTTGTCACATTTTATGAAAGCGTGCACAAAGTAAGAGTGGAATTAAAACCGAACGGGGAGCTAACAGACGTAGTAGATTTGGATCGCGCACTCAAAACGGGCATACGTAGCGAGTCGATATAAGATACTCCGCCCGGCCAGTTGGAGGCAAAGCAAAAAGTATGGAAACACCCGGTAATAGTCCGCCTGCTGAAAGCGTTTTCCATGAGGCTTTTAAGCGCTTATCTTGGGAATGATAGCCGCGGCCGGACGCTGAAAGGCTGTGACGGCAATTTGCTTACATTAGGACATGCCCCGTTTCACCATTGGGCTACGATGAAAGCCAAGAATTTTATGCTGCAATTCGTATTTCACATTTTTTTTATTAATACACCTTTCATGCATTTACAGAGTAGACTATTGATTCGAAGCTCAGTCAGCTATGAATTCGAAACAGATTCAGTTACAGCTCAGAATGTAGCAGTATTGTAGCAGTTTGTGCAGCTCTACCGGGTATTAAATTGTTTTTAGAAACAATCGTCGAACATAGTTCCGACTCTTTTCGTAACTATGTGTGAATTTTATTTTGAACGTAACTGAAGCGGAAACAAGCAGTAAATTAGAGCGAGTGAAATAAAAAGAACTTGTGAGTGGAGTAACGTCCTATTTCTTAACAAGCGGTTTTGTTAACGTTTTGTTAATGGCCTCGTTAATTTGTACAAAGTGTGTAATTATCGGTTTCAATACAATGTAACGTGACGTTTTATTTTGAACGCAGATTCGCTCGTTCTCGGAGGAGAGGATGATTCATGAGTTACAGATTGCATCACTGCTTAAGACGGTACCCTGACCAAAAAGTCGGCATGAGATATGAGCATTCCTATTGGTCTAGCGGCACTGGTGGCGCGTGAATACGCTCAGATTTTAGAATTAAATCTTTATTAAATCGAATTTTGGTCTTTTGAAAATAACTTTACTACAAAAATGTTCGTTATTAAATTGTCTATCCATTAGTGTAAGTACAAAAAATAATTAATGAACACTTTACGAGGAGATGCATGCGATCAATAATTATTTCTCATTTTTATGCTTTTTTTGGAAGGAGATTAGTGAAATATATACAACATTAAAAAAAACTCAATTTACTATTTTAGAATCAATATTATGTAGAAATTTAATGTATTTTTATTAATTGATATTTCTTTTTAAATAATGAGTAGATAGCTCCTAAAAACAGCACGAAAAACGGCTTGCGCGGCGTTTTGCTCGGGGTACCGCCTTAATCTTTTCGTGAAAAGATTATAATGTAATGTTAGTTAGTGTAGGCAGGAGTGCGGTGTCCGCAAGGCATGTTTGTTTCCCGCGGCTATTTCTGGACAGGCCGCGCGCCATTGTTCCAAGAGTTATGGCCGCTCACTAGAAGGTTAAACAACAAAACTACTTCACACGAGAAAATGAAAGTAAAAATATTGTTCAAAAACCAATATTTTATATTTTGGACGATTTATATAAAATTGTTGGGGAAAAATTCGAAGTATTTCGCGCCATGCCTTCCTCCACTACGGCGGTTGTATTCACTGCACGTAAATGTTACGAATAAGTGTTTGACCGCAATTTCGTGAAATGTTTACATTTAAAATTACATTTAGATGTGAAACTGAACGGAAAATAAGCGGTGAGGCAGCTTTTAAACAGTTTATATTGATCGCTATACACTACTGCACTGAACTTAAGAATCCTTTCTTGAAGTCTATTTTAAAGACATTTATTTTACTCTACAATTACAGCCAGCGGCTTCGCCTGTAACATACCTATGCCCGCATTTCTAAAACACGAGATTTTGTAAAATCTACCAATACCTGCAATCTTGTTAGTTTAGATACACTTACCAACTAAAATAGCTGTTATTTATCTACGTTTATAAGTGAATAAAAACCGAAATATAATTCTCTGTTCTCTTTGACTCCACTATTTAAAACCCGTTTCACCTTTTATCGTGCGGATTATGAACATTTTTGTCAACAGAACAAACTTTGTCTCAAATGAAAATATTTTAATAAAGTCCTTGTAAATGTTTTCGCGATTTTTTTTATTCAACATTTTGCAAACAGTGTTCGTGTGCTTAGTTTTAAAATAAACTAGCTGTGCCTGCGGCTTCACCCCCGTCAGCTACCTACCCTACCCAGGTCATTCTTCCGCGGAGAATCTTAAGGATGCTCTAGTCGGCGGCACGAACTATTTTGTGGGCGGGGTTAAAAAGCATACTATCTCATCAACTTGTCCCGACAACACTTGCGAAAGGATTAGACGCTGCTGTGATGCGCAGTAAGAAGCTAGTGCGCGTACGAATACATTTTTCAATACACAATACATGATTTAGAAGGAAAACGAGCGTGTAATATTTTATAAATAGGCCTTTGAGAACATGGATATCATGAAAAACACTACTGAATGTATCTAAATAAGATTATTTATCATTCAAAATAAGATTATTTAAACCTTTGAACTACTAATCTATCTCTGTACGGTGACTGTTTTGCAATTTTTCTGCTTCTTATGGTATTTATTTCCACCCACAGATTACCTCCCGTTTCCACCCAAAGATGCGTTCAAATTAGTGTTTGAATATGGAACTTTCGATGGTCATAACTTTCAAATATACTAGATAATAATGAGACAAATTGATATCATTTATTTATTTTGAACTTACACCGTCAAACAGTGGAGTAATCGCCATACTACTTTTCTATGGGAGAATGACCGACTACAACAAACGAAACACGCCTTCTATCGAAAACTGTCCGAGTATCTGAATTGCGTGTGTTGTGATATTTTACTTTTTGAACACTTTAACTTCATATATTTTTTGATAGAGTCAACCGATTGCGAAGAAACAATAAAAAAGTAATACTTCAAGTTACGCACAATTTTATGTATAAAACTTATCTACATTGGTTTCATACATTTTACGTGATGCGTGCACAACTAAACAGAGAAACAGATAAACGACCAACAGTCACAACATCCAAAAATGCTGGCAATGGTGATGGTTGATTATGGCTATTTTTTTGAAAATATTTTCGAATACAAAAATGACTTTTCAACAGATTTATAACATGTTTTGATTGATAAACAAATTCCCTGTGACGTCAAAGACCATCGTGAAAATTTCTCAAAATTTATTACGTATTTCAATTTTTGATATCAAACGCGAGATTTAGTTGACTTTACAAACCAAAAGTTATTTATTTATCCTAACCGAAAGCACACCAACAAAACTGCACATCCCATCTACAGAAAAATCAGAATCGAATATACGAACCAATAAAAATTACACTCGCCGTAAAATAAAACGGCACAACTCAAAATAACCGAAATATTGCTAGCATTGCCAGCATCCATACGCAAATTTGACCCGCAACCCGCAACGCTCCTTGCGATTCAATAGCGCACGATAGTTTCCATATCTACATCGTTATTGCTCCACCGTAAACCAATATTGTCGTTAATGGTCGAACATTTGAATGTTTTTCACAGGTTTTTCCTTGATATTTTACAAGGATTTTTTTGAGAATCGATTCGTAAGTTGAAGTTTTGGTTTTTCTTGTTTCACAAGCCAGTCTTACATACGTTAGGATTTTTATAGCGCAAGAAAAACTTGTCTTGAGTAATATTTAAGTTAATATGTTTTTATTAAAGAAAATTTTACCCAACACAGTCTTTATAAAGCTAATATCCAGCAAAATTATTTTTTAAATCCCCGTTCGCTTCTTTCGCTGCAAGCAGCATCATCAAATTAAATGATATTACCTGATGCTTTTAGATCTAGAAAACTAAAAAGCTTCAAAACTAGATAAACAGATCATAATTCATAAATACGAAAAAACTCCCCAACTATTGTTTTAGCCGAACGAGTGTTAAAAAACTTAGTTTTCCCCACGGAGTGAAACTTTCAATCCTTTATTATATGTTTAAGAAATAGAGCTCATCGTGTTTTGCCCTCAGGAATTCTGCTCCATCGTGTTCTAATGGAGAAGTCATAGTTGTTCCAATGAGCGAACAATATACTGAAACGAAACAAAGTTCTTGAAAACTAAGTGAATAGTTTTGAGTCGGAGAAAATATTCAAAAGAAAATTTTGATATTGCTAAGGTATTGAAGCGGTGTCGTTTTAAGCAAAAAACATTTGAGTTTTTAAGAGCAGTAATAATAATTAATAATAATAAATTAAACGGCATAATAATTTTATTAAAAACTTTTTTTTTTCTTTAACAGTACAAAGTGACCCTTTAGGCAAAAGACGGTCGGTGTTAGGACACTTCAAGATTTCTGAATCGAAGTTAAAAATGGATTTTCCTGTGCTTTGTTTCAAAATTTAAGCGTCAAATTATAAGCGTATTACAAAAGAATTCGTCTGTTAGGGAAAATCCACTCACAAGGCTTCGAGCCTAGTAGGTACCTCTCTCTGATCACTTCACCTCTTTTGACTCACAATTTTTATTCTGGCCCATTATTTTTTAATCACTGTGTAAAAATTTCAGAGTTCTTAAACATTTTGTAATGATTCCTTTTTGAATTTTTAGAGTAAGTATAATGATGGCATCGGCAATTTTCAGGTAGGTAGTAAACAAAAGGAAGAATTAATCAGCTTACGAAGAGCCTTTCATTTTGTTGGCCTCTCATTTCTTTTCACTACCTGCATCATAAAGAGGATTTTATTTCTGGTCCTCTTTTTTTCTTGTGGAGTGACGGTCTTTTTTTAAGAACATCATAATGGTTCTTGCTTCGGGCTTTCGGTACAGTATCAGAAACAATTGTTGAATGAAAAGTTCTTTTGTCTCTGGAAAGTAAGAACTTATTGTGTCTCCTAAGTCGGGATTATTTTTAAATTTTTGATGTGTTTTTTTGCTTGTCATTTGCGAAAGAGCTACCTAAAGAAAAGTATTTTCCTTACGGGAAAAATTCTCCACCAAAATCTGCAGATTTAAAGTAAGTTCAGCACTACAAAATCTCGGGCTTTCAAGAGCTACCATACATTTTGTCTCAACGTATGTTCTATGTCTGCAACTTGTAAGATTTCCAGTTCGACAGCCCCAGTACAGTCCCCGAAGACATTATATACAAATCCGGGAGACGTGGCAACGAAACTAAAAGAATTCCGTCCCAGCATGGTGCCGCAACTTTACACTAGGTATTTACGTAACGACGGTATGTAATGCCGCGTACGATTTTGACATATTGCTTTGCAAACAACGAAAGCTTCAAAGCTTTGTTGCCGACTGTATTTACGTTTAAATCTTAGAGAGCGCAACAAAATACGAGCGCGATTGTATCAGAATCAGTCAACAAACAAATTATAACTATTAACGCCGCGGGTTGAATATTGCCCGATATTAATATTTCCAGCGAGGACGAGGGTTTTATTCAGCGAAATTGCAGTTAGAAAGATCCTATTAATGAACGTCCCGGGCTCCTTTGTCCGGCGCCGGGGCATTTCCTGCACAATCGCCCTGACACCAAGTAATTAGGGAGAAAAATTCGTTAGTCTGACGTCTAGTACAGTGTTTCAGTTTTGCGGTAAAATATATTTAAAAAAGTCGTCGTGGGATTCGTGTCGTACATTTAATTTGCTATGATGCACTTTTTGATAAAGCTATTAGGAGATGTTTTTGTTTGTGTTTTTTGTTTGGTGTTTTTTCCTGAATAGTTATTTCAGGATCTCTCCTTTATTTTCAAAATTAATTATTAAGGAAAACCTGCTGTTTTAGGTACTTTAGATTAATTGACCATTAACTAGAAATTCAACAGCTTTTAACAATATTACACAGTTCAACAGAAGGTAAATAATAATACTGAAAATCTAACGATTTCGAAGAATATGAGAACAATTGGCATTCAAAGCGAAATCGTATTAATACTTAATTGGTTTCATCCACGATACGAACATGCATTCATATAATTGTATCGGCAATTATCTGCAAAGGTTTTACTACACAGTTTCAATAATCCTACCAGAGATAGGCTAGGAATTCATTTATTAGGAACGTTAGCTAGATTTTTTCACTGAAACTGTATATTTTTCCAGGAAAAATATGACACTCAGTGATAGTGTAGTTTTTCTTAATTAAAAATAACTACCTATATGTACACTTAAATAAAAATAAAATAAAACTACGAACGCGAATAAAGGGGCAGGGGTCCTAGGGCGTCATAAAATTCGTCCACATCGCTGTCAACGTGAAAAGTGTCCGGAACGCTGGCAGCATTGCCACGTTGGATGGCAATGCTGATTCTCTGGCCAAGGAAAAGCCCAGCCCTCTGGTCACGTGAAGAGTCGACTGACCGTTTGCTTACGTCTCGAAATACTCGAAGAAGAAGTTTTACTTGATTTAAATTATCAAAGAAAACTACACTTCTTCACAATATTATTTTAGATGAAATAGTGATCCTATTACATTTTTATTTTAATGGAAAATCTTTTCTTTTTTTTTCAAAGATTATTTTTATTTGTTAAACAAAAATATGGTGTATCTACCAAAATCTATTTTTTTTTGGCGAATCTCATCAATCTCTTAATATGCAGGATGTATTTATTACATACCATACCTTTTTTTTTTCAATACAAAGACAGACGTTCATGCCTAAAATATACCGTGTTTGATTACTAAATTAGGCATGTAATAAAAATACACCACACGCTAATCGACGGTCTGTCTGCTTATGAAAACATAAGCTGTACAAATGTATGGCTAATAATGACAAAGGCTGACTACAAATAGTTCGGGAGACTAGTTTTTTAGCATAGACACTTGATCTACGGCCGTTCCGGTTTGTAAGTCGGCACGATGACCTTATATTATTTATGGATTGGTCTAAAACGAGGGCGGTAGCGATAAAGTACTTGAGATAATGAAAAAAAAAAGTACTTAACGAAACGTTTTGGGAATACTTTGTTTGAGAGTACAACTAAACTTCATCGTCGACCACATCAGCGCTTGCCATATGGCAAGACAGTGGTCAAACGCGAGCCTATCAAAATAAAATAAATATGTAAATAGTTCTTCTTGACTCAGTGTAATTTAAATCAAAATAAATATTATTAATAAAAAAAAACACAAACACGTTAAAATATTGTGTTATCACAGCTGAAAACGCATTTCAAAACATCTCTAATTTAAACACAGTTGCACAAACGGTTCGGTACACAAATGTTTAAACATATTTAGAAGCATTAACCAATTACTAGCGTGGTTCAATAACGTACACACATGAGTGTGTATTTAATGATCAGCTAAATTAAAGCACAAAATTATGTTCTTTATGAAGGACAAACAAAATGCATGGAAAGCACTGGTACTCAGCTGAATCCGGTAAGACTAGAAGTCGACCCCAACAACAATTGGGAAAAGGCTAGGCAGATGATGATGATGAAGGACAAACAAAAAGTGTTCTATAGAAGGGACATGCTATTAGAAAACGTATGTTTAATTTGTGGTTGTCAAAAGAAATTCCGATACATATGGTTGATTGTAAAAGCTATATATTTTTATCTCGGAAATGGATTTCAAATTAGGTATGAACAAAGGTATTTAGTTATTTTTATTTAGGTGACAAACTGTAACTTCGATAAAATATTTTTTATTCGATTGTAACTGATACTTTTACAGTATTTTCAGTTATTTTAGAACACTTTTCTAATATATAGGATAATATATGAAATATTCAGAACCTCCCTTTTTGGGAGCGGTCTCTTGCCAAGTGGACTGCGATAGGTTGAGAATGAAAAATTTTGGAGTTGTGCCAACCCGTACAAATTCACCAGCTGCGGACGATTTCGAAATTGCTATCGAGGGACCTATTGCCTACTTGAGTTTCAAGTTTTTAATCGTTTAACGTTTTACGTCCAATAAATTTTAAATTGGACTTAAAAAACCTTTTGATTAATTAAGAGAGGAAGTGAATCATAATCGCTGTCCGCTTTTGATCTAAGCTTCGTGTAATTATTATACAAATTTTCTCAACACTCATGGTGACGCAACGGGGCCCCTCGAGTACGGTCGTTTTTATGTGAGCCCATAAAATGACCAGTCGGGGCCCCAGAGAGATTTTATTTACTGTTCAAGACATGCTTCGTACACTCTGATTAGAAAATATTAATAAACCCTTCCTGTGTTGATTGGTGGTCGTCGAACGATTAAAATTCCGAGTATCTGATAAGAGAGATTTATTATACGCAATTGTTTTTTAAATAGTGCGACTAAGTTGCAATCATAAACAGTTCTACAATTAATATACTCCTTTAAAGCAACATCTATCAGATCCATATCTTTAGAACTCATAAATCCAGACATTTTAATTACAAAAACACAATATATTTACTATCGTAAAAATCCGAAATCTTTCTGAAAACAGAATTAATTTGACTAATTGGATTGTGTAAAATATTGCAAGTGACCAAAGTAATTTCCTCGTAGGTTTAATTGGTAGCGAGCGGGGTGGAAAATTCACTGTGCTAACAAAAGTGGCTTGGAAGTGTAAAACTAGTTTCATCGTTTTTAAAAACTGTTTATGAGAGGGCTTAACGAACGCGGCGGCACGCACCGGCCGCGGTGAAGAATAACAAATACACGGTACACCCACAGCGGCCCTAGCTGGAAATAAATACTTCTACCTATTGTTTAAGGCGGTACCCCGAGCAAAACGCCGCGCAAGCCGTTTTTCGTGTTGTTTTTAGGAACTATATCTACTCGTTATTTAAAAGGAAATATCAATTAATAAAAATACATTAAATTTCTACATATTATTGATTCTAAAATGGTAGATTTAGTTTTTTTTTTAATGTTGTATATATTTCACTAATCTCCTTTCAAAAAAAAACATAAAAATGAGAAATAATTATTGATAGCTTGCATCTCCTCGTAAAGTGTTCATTAATTATTTTTTGTACTAACTCTAATGGATAGACAATTTAATAACGAACATGTTTGTAGTATTTTTTTTTTCAAAAGACCAAAATTCGATTTTATAAAGATTTTATTCTAAAATCTGGTCGTATTCACTACTGTTATTCATGCGGCACCAATGCCGCTAGACCAATAGGAATGCTCATATCGCATGCCGATATTTTGGTCAGGGTACCGTCTTAACGTGTCTGGCTTACTTCATTCTCATTTGATTTCAGGAAATAAATACGCTAAGAGCTTCAAATTTTTTGGCAAATAGTGAATTTTTCAACGTTTTAGGAAAACTACAAAAAGCTTTTTCAGTCATTCAAATGAATAGGAAACTCTTGTTATCAGGAAAAAAGCGAAAATCTCAACAGTAAAACACGTTTCCGTTGAATCAGACTTTCCTTCTCCTACTTTGAGATACCTTCCTCATTATCGTGAAAAGTATTCGTAACACTGTAAAATCTGCCATGAAAAACCAACATTACCGAAACAAATATTTTTATTATTATTTTATTTTTACGTAAAAGCTGTGTTTTTATCATTACAAGGCTGCCATAGTCTGTGTTATTACGCCTATTTCAAGTTTATGCATGACATAAACACGCCAAATGTGGAAATTTCATTATGCCCATGATAATTCCGCCGGCGACCCTGCACGAAGGTTTTAATAGCTTTAAAAGAAAAGCACGTCGGATCACAGAAGATATTCCGCTACACGACATTATTGCATTTTTCCTCACGAAACACCTGAAAATCATTAATTAATTTTAAAGGCATTACAGCGGCCTCCTCGCAGCGTCGTCGGAACATGCGAACTTCTAATTTATAATTGTAAAATCAGGAGAAAATCACACGGCAACAAATAGTGCGGGTGAAACTCAGATTAAAGTCGGTCACAGTCGGTTAAATCAGATCGCATCACGTGACAGAATCCGTTCTTTGCATCACAAATTGATTGTTGAATTGGAATTAATACACTCATTAGATGTATGAATGCAATTAGGTGCATAGTTGTGTAGCAAATACCGTTTCGCGCGGTCGCACCGAGCGACTTTCAAACGAAATTGCGGAGAAACTGATATAATGGTGCGGCCACCACGCGATGTGGCGCACGTACTTTTAGCATGATTTATTATTTACTGCAATATCCTGGTAATTGATTACAAGTATTTATCATCTGTGATCACCCATCTGTCCACTGTGCGTGGCTGTAATGGCAATATGCTTCAGGGGCGTGTATCATACCGGTCCTGTGCAGACCCATCTTTAATAGTGGACGTCTCTGTTACTGTTTTATGCATCACGTCTTCCGACTCTCGGTATATACAATTAAATCTCTAGCAAACTATATTCCATTGTTACGGAGGATAATTTACCATCGGAGCTTAAATATCTATATTACTGTCAGATAGCCAGTTTTCTTTGCTTTCTCCGACATTACGTTGGTTTCTATTTAAAGATAACGACCTCATAAACACAATCATGGAACGTTAACATGGAAACAAGAAGTTTGTTTGAATGTTTGGAATATAGGCGATTATTATAAATGGGTATTTTATACTGGTAAAGCTGATATATTTTCTAGTCGATTGTCAAGTGTATCTACCTTACGTAGGATTTATCTTCCCACACGAGTTGGGAGAGTAATTTGAGCTGAGCTTAGAAATACAGGTTCTGGCAACTTAACTGCTTCACTGTAGTCGTTTTCGAAGTCCATCTAAAGGATACATTGAGTGTAAAATGTATTTTAGATCTTAGCGTGGTGATGGCTAAATTAATGATAAAATAAATAATTTTTTGGCCATAAATTCGGCATCAGTTTCTGCAAGCTTTAGACTGTGTTGCAAGAGAATTAATAATTGGGCAAAGTTATGTGAATAGATGTTTTTTTTTGGTACAGGAGAATTAATAAATATTTTCTCAACTGCTTAAATTTTCAAATACCGTTACTTTATACAGTTTAGTTCCAACAAAAATTCAGCCGAGTTGACTTATGCATTCGTGTATGTCATATCCCGTTATCTAGACCAGACTTCCTTGAAGAAATTTAGCATGGTAATGGTTCCCGATTCTTTGGAAACCTTTGCGAGCCGTTACTTATAATACTTATATGGTCGCGACTCTGAATATTATGAGACGTGACAAACATACAAACGATTTCATTCAAATGAATATTAGTATCGATTTTCCGTAAATCAAATGTGACGATTTTAAGCTCTACTTTAATATTGGCGATGCGCTAAAGATCGGTTTAAATAAAATTGGCACTTTGGCGAGCTTGCAATTTATTTAAGCTTAATTAGTGATTAATAAAAAGAGATGTTTTAACTGATTTCAGTTGACGAAATTCAAGAGTTATTCGTCTGTGGAGAGAGCGAATCAGATTTGCGCCCAAGTATTAAAATAACATAAACACACCTTTGACGGGTGGTCTTAATGAGAAAAGTTTGATGCGACTTCCATTTAAGTCAAAGTTCTGTCATCAGCGTTTACTTTCCTAGGCAGGGTGCGGCTGCTGCTCGGAAGTGAGATAAGAAATCTCAATCAAGACGTAAACAAAACTTGATTTTGTTATTGACTGCAGACGAACGCTCTGTTCGATTTCCGCCTCTCCTAACTTCAGGATTGCATTCGAAATTGTGTTAAAAGTTTACATTGACGAAGTTCGTTGGCGGCACGAGTTTAAACATTGTTTTGGGTTAGAATAACAAACTCCGATCAGCTGAAGGAAAAACCGCTTACAAGATTTCCTGTTAACCGTTACACAAATTAAAAGATTACTCTTCCTCTGAGTTATCCAATAAAAATAACATTGTTAGAAATTAGTTAGCACCTCCACCTAATAGTATACGCCACTTCTGCTAATTTGGCAGTGTTGATGATTTTATTACGATACTCGTTCAACTCGAACACCACACTCCAAGTGGGAAATAAAACATTAATTAAAGGTAAAAACTTTTAAGAGAAAAACAGTTTTAAGTGCCAAAACTGGATCAATTAATTTCAATATTCCCGAAGGATCAATATAGCCGAAGTTAAAGTCACAGCGGAGACGTTAATATGCTTAACTTATGCGTGCGAACTTCCCCTGTCTATAGTTATGAGTCAAGTTGTAGTTAGTGCGCCTATCTGGAAGTGTCGCCGTTAGACAATGTTACGCAATAAATATAATTGTTATTTATTTGTCGCGTGAAGTTTTGATCGGTGCGATACTCGTACCGCACTCGTGGCATGGAGGGCGCGATTGTATCGCTAACATTAGTCTGCGGCCCGAGAGAGTTATTATCAGATCCGCTTGTTCGCAACTTTGCAGCGTTGTGCTCTCTACTCGTGGAAACTTATCGGTCGAGTGCTCACGGCGCGAAGATAAGCGGCAACAGAAGAGTTGACTTACCATGTTAGAGAGCAGCAGCCGTTGGTGTTTAGCGATTTGAGGATCTAGGGCTTGGAGCGGAAGGGCTAGGGGCAACGGGAGAGGCAACGGCAACGGGAGTGGGTGCGGGTGCGGAGCCGGCTGCAAGATGAGCGGGCAGCAGGCGCACGGCGGCACGTAGGACACGCACCCGAGCTGCGGCGGGAACAGCGTGCCGGCGGCCTCCTCGAGGCCTCGCACTCGTCTCTCACGACCGCATCCGCGGCCGACCTCCAACCGTCCGACGGCCACAAGCCGCCGACTTCCCGACACGACCGAGGTGCCCGACCACCGACAAGACCGAAGCGCGCGAGCTTCCGAAAAATTTTCAAGTTAACGCGGGAACTCCACAAAGTTCTTGAGCGTGGCGCGAAGTGCGTTGGAAAGTGCGGAAACTCGAATCGTATTAGTTGAGGAAGGACCGGGTCGCCGCGAGGGAGCGGGAAACTGAGCGTTCGGGAGAAGCGAGAAACGTCGCACAGGGCTCGCGAGAGTGTGGAGAGAGTGGCGTCGTGCGCGGAGCACAAGTCGCCGGGCCGGCGTGTGGCGGTGGACTGAGCCGGGCAGGTGCGCGGCGCGGCGGGAGGGCTGGGGGCGGGCCCACCTGCGCCACCTGGGCGCCTGCGCCGCGGAGCTCAGCCTCCGTCCACACACAGACACATCCTCGCTACTCTTTCGAACTTGGAACACTTTCGAACAGCGACTCATCCTCTCTACTCTTTCGAAGACTAACATTGCACGATCAACCGTCATTATGCAGCAACTTTTCGTCGTAATATATTATTTCATGAGATTTTCTAGTTTTTCAGGGATAATGTTAGCGATGTCAATGTTTTATGGGTAAAGAAAGTTAGTAACGAAATAGAACTTTCGGGAAACTTATTTTCCTTTTATTTCAGAAAGTTTTCAGCACGAATAAAAAAATATTTTAAGAAAATGCAAACCAATAAACATGACTTGATTGAAAAACCGTGTTTTTTTTTTCAGAAAATAATCCTTCTGTCGCATAAACCTAAATAGGACTATCTTTATACTATACAAAGAAAATGAGCGTAATAAAATAAATTGGCGACTCGACGACTCGCAAATAAGAGGCATTATCTTGCGGAAATCTCTAGCGGGATAACTGGGATAAATCGCATTGATCTCAGAGGTCCGGCTTTCCTCTGAGAGGACATCTGAAGAGGTACGGTGTAAGCCCGTTGTACACGCTTAGAGGGGATTAGGCACCTTTTAACGTCGAACACTATTTACTTTTAGGATCTTTTCGCCGAGACACAGATTACATTCTCGTTAGTAGCCAATGAGTACACAGAACGGATTTGGATCCACACATGCTGTTGGCACGCGGAATGAGTGCGAAGACGAGGATCTTAAACGTAATATATGATTGTTCGACGAGTTGTAGTGAACAGCACTATAATGCTGACCATGAACTCATACGTTCTTGGGTTTTGTAACAGTATTTCATGGCTATTTTAAGCTCTACAACAGAAACTAATAATATAACTTTTACTAAAGAAATTATAAATATCATATTTTTGCATGAAGCTGCGAATCTCTACCTACATATACTTCATCGTATTGATATAGTGAATCACGAGAATTTGAGAACAGAATCATAATTATTATAATTAAATTGTCAGAAACAACTCACAATAATAAAAACGAATATGAAAATGAAAAACATTTAAAGGGTTTTTTGCAAGTGGAAACTGGGAAATCTTTATAAAAAGATTTTAATGTAAAGGTTACTTCGTAATTAATTATAAATATTTACTGCATAATCTACTTGTGAGGCAGGTTTTAAGGGTCTTATGTGGAAGCTGCTTAAACCTCTGTTTTAATTTCAAATTAGACTAAACGATTAGGGGAAACACGGTTTCATACAACGTGGTACACAAACGTCATAAATAAATAGTGGCCCGCCCCGGCTTTGGCCGGATTATAAATATATAATAAATAGCCTTTGTCCATCTGGAATAATGTAACTTTCAAATGGAAAATAAATTTACGAATATGAAGATTACCCTCCACATATTCACTAACTTGCTAAACTCGCTCTATCTTTATAATCTTAGTAAAGATGAATTAATACTTTATTGTTGTATTAGAGGGTTAAATTATTATTATAATATAATATGCTTTATTAGATTGAAAATTTTCCTGGGAATAATTAAGCGAATGGAATTGTCGAAATAAGAAAATTACCTTTTATTTAGTAGTGGATGGGCAAAGCTCATTATTCAATGGTGTTTATTTTGTATAATTTTAATTAGCACACGTTTCTTATGCAAGAGCAGCAGAAATAATTAATATGTTAATTAATCAGTTACCTTTTCTTACCTACTCTTTGAATGATCGTAAAAATATAGAATAAATTCACACTTTAAAATTCCCAGATTCGGTTTTTCGTGGTAAATTAATCTCAATCCTTACCCGAACAAAAAAAAATCTTGACGTCTGAATGGAGTATTCAAAGTTGAGTATTTATCAAACTATACTCTAGCCAGAACACGTGTCAAACTATGGAATTATATATATTAGGGTTTGATACGTTCTGAACTCAAAATTGTCAAATCAGAAATCGGCCATGTGTACGAATAGATACAGATAAACAAACACACACAATCGCCGACTATATCAACAACACAACATAACATAATAAGATCGTCACGAATTGATTAGCCGATTACTAAGTTTCCAACTACAAAGGCTACACTTCAAACGCGCCTGTTTTCGATAGTATTAATAATTAATTCTGATCATCGGCGTAACAAGCTAAGGTAATTAGAGAATGTGGTAACTTGACATGTTTTTGAAGATATATATTCCACGGTTCCGATAACGTGGATACTTTGGGGTGCCAAATGGAACTCACTCAATATTATTTTCCAAGATGGCGCTGGTTTTGACAGCAGCTGTCAAAGATATGACAAATTTGGAACAGTAGAACGCGAATAATTACTGCTTTGTAGAGCGCCGACAATCATACCTGTGTGACAGACGTCATATTACATAACCGTATAATAATGCCTGGAATCTCTATGTAGTTAGTTGGTCTTACAAGATGGCGCAGGCTTTGACAGAAAATGTCAATGATATGTCAAAATCGTTACATTCAAATAACGTTCCATATTTTCGCAAAGGTCAAGATATTATGTGGGATACACTTTGTCTTTGCTTACAACTAATGAGATTAACGCATCCAGGATGAAAGATGGCGGGTGTGTGTCATGATTATAACGGAATTCGCACCTTCATTTAGTTTGGGTATTATTATGCGTCACTGTTAGTCAAAAATCTCGCCTAATATAGAGAAAATTGTTCAGTTTTTCCGTAGAAATTGGTTTATTTCCACATATTGCTTATTTTGATTCCCAGTACTTAATTTGTCATAAGATGTGGGCAACAGAAGACCTCATAAGATGAGACTTCACAATTAAGAAGAGCCACGCACGGTACAGCGAAAACAATTACTACCTGCCGTATTTTCCTCATAATCTGAGCAGCTGCTATAAATAGGACTTAAATACACAGCCATACATATACATTAAGTAGGTATATAGGTACCCAGTCATAATTTCCGCGTCAAACATGCAATACGTTTCTAACAGCCGACAGCCTAAATATTTATCCCCTCCATCGCGTGTGTATGAATCACGGCGCATTTACGTATGTGTGTAACTAGAAGGCATGTGAGTGCAAATTCCGCAGTGCAAAGTTAGGCTGTGCGCCCGCGCGGGCCCCGGTCGTTGACCCTGCGCGTGCGCCGCCATGCCGTCTACGATCGGTGTTATGTAACGTGACCTTAACATTGGGCTGTGAGAACGCAACCTTATTCAGTGTCGACCATGAATGTGATCCGATTATGTCGTATTATGAAGTTTAGACTACAGGTGCATTTATTTTTAGGCGTGTGAACAGAGAATGTGATGATGAGTTAACGTTTTATATAAGATAAAGCTTTTTGTGTAATTTTATTTAAATGGGCAATTTGCTTACATAATGCGAATGCCAGAGTTTCGTTTTAGCAAGAAATGTGTGAGATATTATATGATGTTTTATTGTATTCTAAATTAAAATATCTTACAAGTTATTAAAATACAGACAGACCCTTGTTTTATTTAGTAGATAATGAACTAGACCATTTAGATCTTTGTATATTTTTATATAAGAAGTGCTCGCAGGCTATTTCAAAATGAAACCTACAAAAGAATTGTATTAAAACATTTATTTTATAAATTCAGTAATTTCAATTTCCATTCGTGACCTAAAATATAATTAGTCTTATTATTATATGTAGAATTCTAGACTACAATAACAGACTTCAGAATAAAAAGATCTAATTTTGCATAAACATAGTCTCCAGTAAAATCCTAACCCAATTAGAAAATAATGAGAAACAGGTATTGATCTATCTAAAACATTTCAACGTACGCACGAGTACGATGAGACGGCTAGTGCGTTTTATGATAACCAGTCATATTAAAAATACATCAGATTTTTTCAAAAGTTGTGATATTAAGAGTTCATTCATTCATCAGCTGCCTCTATTGTCAGGGCATCCCAGTAAATATCGCATAGACATAGACTATTTGCATAGACAACCTTGTAGCCAGGATTATCCATCAGCAACTTGATCTTAAATACAATATTGTGAAATCGGAAGTGCCTTACTATAAGTATGAGCCTGACCCAGTTCTCGAAAATGGCAATGTCACGTTGAATTGGGATCAGTCTATCATCATTGACAGGACTATTGTTGCCAATAAGCCTGACATAGTGGTGATAGACCGACTAGAGCGTCGCGCAATGATTGTTGATATAGCGGTCCCCCATGACGAGAACCTCCTGAAGGCTGAGAGGCTCACAACTTAGAACAATTTCACGTTGTATTGGGATCGGTCTATCATCACTGACAGAACTATTGTTGCCAATAAGCCTGACATAGTTGATAGACCGACTAGAGAGTCGCGCAATGATTGTTGATATAGCGGTCCCTCGTGAAGGCTGAGAGGCTCACAACTTAGAACAATTTTACGTTGTATTGGGATCGGTCTATCATCACTGATAGAACTATTGTTGCCAATAAGCCTGACATAGTTGATAGACCGACTAGAGAGTCGCGCAATGATTGTTGATATAGCGGTCCCTCGTGAAGGCTGAGAGGCTCACAACTTAGAACAATTTCCATAAACACGTAATCAACAGCGAACAACATTAGTGAAGCGACACCGAGCCGTGCATCGAAGAAACACGAAAAAAAAATGCAAAATAACGGACGGAGAAAAGAAAACACAAAGCAGGCGCATCGTAATGCAAGTAAATCGTCCGTGGAATCCAAGAACAAAACCGAATAAATTGTTTTAATAAGGCATAAATAACGACAAAAAAATCGGACCGATCACGCCGTTACGATGGTTGACCATGGCATTTACGCTTTGTTGAATGCCATACATGGTGCGCTTGAAATGCGCTTTTTGTATCAGCACCGAGCTGGTTTTTGCCGCGGCATGCATCGCATACACGGTAATTTGCTATTAGTACTGTTACGGGCAAACAGCGGGCTGGTTGCGCTTAGGTGCACCTCTACTCACCTCTAGTTCGCAGGTGACGCAGCTGTGACGCCATACTGAAGTTCTAACGATCACATGTAAGTTAATGATCACGCATGGAGGTTGTTAACTCGAGCTTAAGAGCGTTACTCAACTTTGAAGCTGAATTAAACTAAGATCAGGTGTTAATGGTCTAAGTTACGATATTTTGTACGTCAGCACTTGAATTTTAGCTTAGGTAAGTCGTATTCTGAGTATGATGAAATTTTGTAGTATTTACTCATATATGTCTCATTACAGTTGAGTAGAGCTGACCTTTACGACTTTGTAAGTAATAAACTAGTATAGAATAAATTTTCTAAGAACGATTGTTTTATAAAATTAATTCTATACTAGCAGGGAATATCACAAACGAGAAAGAATGAGCTAAAAACGATTTCACTAGTAGATAAGTATTTTCTCGCACAGAATTCTTTATGAATATATATCTTACTAATATTATAAATACGAAAGTTTGGATGGATGTATGTTTGTTACTCAATCACGCCAGAACGGCTGAAAGGATCTGGATGAAATTTGTCACAGCGATAGATTATAGTCTGGAATAGCACATAGGCTACTTTTCGTCTCGGTATAATATTCCCTTGGGATAAAAATGCGGGCGAAGCCGTTGGCAGAAGCTAGTAAAATATAAAATACGAACTTATTATCTCTTTAGGGAGCCATATACTGAAAATAAACGAGCGAAAATCCTTGCTAAGGTTACCGATGGAAACAGAAATAGCCTCTCAAGGATGTCAACATTTTACAATGACAACAGATACAGAATAAGTCATTGTTCCAAATTGTAAATAAAACTAAATGTTTACATTTTGATTCGAAAAGAAACGAGATCCTATAAAATACAGAGTCGTCTTTACCGACAAAATATTTCGTTTTGTTGCATACAAAGTAAAATTATGTGTCCGTTTCAACGGTGGCCGTTTTTAAAAGGCTTTGGGGCTTAAAGTTAAAATAATTACATTCTAAATATAGGCAAGAGATCAGAAGAACGATATTTACTCTCTTTGGAATGCGCTCCCTCAGAATATCAGGATTGCAACCAGTCGGTTCTCTTTCAAATTTAAGGCACGTGAGCACATTCGCAAGCAGTTTGCAGAATCATCATAGAATTGATTGATTGTTTATGTATGTATGTAAGTATATATTTTTCTATATATTCTTTTTATACATGTTTTTATTTCTCAATTAATCCGTTCATTTAGTTGCACCTGCCTTATTTTATCTCTGCACCACCCTAAGGTCGACTGGTAGAAAATGCCTAAGGCATTAAGTCCGCCTTTGTACTTGTGAAATAAAGTTTTAATAAATAAATAAAATATTTCTAAAGGTCAAAAAGCCCGTTAGTAGTTCATAAACATGTTAGTTAGATTAACAGTGTCGACGGCAGTATGGCTACTATGTATTTACTAAACAGGAGTACGCAGGTATTATCGCATTGTCTGATATAGAAGCGCGTTCAAATTAAAGCATAATTCCGATGATGCTTCGGACAAAATCATTATAATTAATGAAAGCACGGCCAGTATGCGTTAATCCACTTCCCATTTTGTGGACTCCATTAGAGCATGTAATGTGAAACACTAAAGCGAAAACAAAATTTCGACTGAATAAACCGAAACAGATTTCTAATGATTAAATCGGAGGCTAGAATACTCTTGGTATTGGTTTGTTCGTTTCGAAATACACCATTGTTGGCCAATTCGTGCATTCGATGAAAATGTGAAATCTTGATGTTTGATGGTAAGTGGCAATGCTGCATTTTCGTATCTACATATTTCGACAACCGTGGAATTGTAGTTTAATTAACGCTATAATCCTAGGAAATTGTTTTCGAGAACCAATATTATTAGCAGGCCTATCCCAATGTTGTTAGTAAAAATAGTTAATGAGACAACATTAATTTCCTTTATGTTTTTAAATATATGACTTTGGAAAACCTAGAAAATGTCTAGAAAATGCAATAAATAGGTCAGAGTTGACCACATTACCTATTAAAGCACTACAAAATTATGACTGCAAAAGAACCTGAATTTCACAAACAAAATGCGAAAATCAAAATGGATGAACAATTTAATGAAGACTTTCAGCTAGTCTTGATTAGATTTTTCACTCAGAAAGGTCATTTCACATCTCATAATAAAATAACATGTATTCTAAGTACATAATGAGTTTAGGTGGAGCATTATGTTGGCGTAGATATAATTCATTCGGTGTGGCACTCATAAGCAGGCTCAGAATATTCTTTGTGGAGCGCCGGGGAAAGGGCTGTGTGGTTTTTAGTGCTGTGCCGGGAGACTTGTCGATTAATTTTATAAAATATTTAAAAGTACTTTTCCTTCAACTTAGTAGACTGCTTTTGAGTGCTAAGCCTACCTACATACCTTATTTTAAATTAATGCAACTTCAAAATCAAATAACCCGACTTCTTAAAAAGCGAAGTAAAAACACGTAAACATGAAGAAAATCAAGATGTGCAGTCGGAGGACATATTCGCGAGCTGGCTGACCAAAACCAGATGTATCCTCCGACTGCACAGCATGATTGTATTCTTGTTTATGACTTTTTAATTCGCTTCTTAAACAGTCGAGTTTTTAAATTTTTTTAATTAACTTTTTTATTTATAAATTTTTAGTTCACATTTTTTTCTTTGAATTAGGTACATTTAAACATATAAATGTATTATATTTTTGAAATCGCCTCTTAAATCCCTTTATTTTTATACCCCACTCGATGGGTCTGGAAGAAAGAAAAAGATTGGACCCCAAGCCAATGTGGCACCAGGCATTTTTCTATTATCCAATTTTAATGTACCCAGTGACACTCGCAAGGTTAAGACAAATCGATTGACATAAGAAGCACCAAAATCGACCAACACGTTTGGTCTCTCGAACGCCACATAGGAACAAACATACATACATAGACTGATAAAGACTATCCATTATCCTCCTTCGGCAGTCGGGTAAAAAGAAAATCAAATGAATCATACATGATCTTACCCACATGTCTTTAACATTATTATTCGTAAGTATTTACCATATACAGTCACACTCATTAAGTCATTACTGGCAAACAATTGCAATGTATCGTGCAACTGCACTTTTGTAACAAAAATGCAAACCTGTCTTTCACTTGTCAAAGCACACACGCACACAACAAATGCACGGTTGTCATACATCGAGCACATCTCATCGACATCGATACAGCACTACTCTTTGGCGTCAGGTCCAGATCAAATTAAAAACAGAATTTATTATAAGTATCATTAATTATTTAATGCAATACTGTGTTCGCTAGCGTCGGACGGGACGGCCTGACCGCACTTCGTGTTTTTGCTACCAAATTTACAGGTACAAACAGAATAGGATATTTAGATTAACACTGTGAAGGGATGGACGCAGTACCGGGATAGTCGCCGTAGGAAGGATAATTAGTTTCGCACGTATAACATCACAATTAACTTTTACTTCGTTGATGTCCATTTACATGATTTCATTCTAATTTGGAGGCGGATAAATTGTGTTGTTTGTATGACACTTCTCATTTGTATGTCAAAACGGTCTGATTTACGATATGCTAATGAAACATGCATTTATGGAACATCGGATAAATGGAACTCGATTATTTTATGTTTTTTGCTTTAATAATTTTCAATCATGTTTATGAATTATGATAGATCGCTGTTTTCAATATCATATCTATACTAATATTATAAGGAGGAAAGATTTGTATTTTTTTATGTAACGAATAAATATAAAAACTACTGCACCGATTTCAAAAATTCTTTCACCGTTAGAAAGCTACATTATCCCCGGGTGACATAGGCTATTTTTTTATCCCTGTATTCCCACAAGAACAGGAACTACGCGGGTGAAACCGCGAGGCGTTCGCTAGTCTTACTAATATAAAAATGCGAAAGTTTGGATGGATGGATGGATGTATGTTTGTTACTCAATCACCCCAGAACGACTGAACGGATCTGGATGAAATTTAGCACAGAGAAAGATTATAGTCTGGAATTGCACATAGTCTACTTTTCGTCCCGTTATAATGTTTATTTATTTATTTATTTATTAAAACTTCATGCAACATACAGGTACATAGGCGGAATTATAAACAAAAAAGACATTTCACGCGGGCGAAACCGCTGGCAGAAGCTAGTTTTATGTTTTACTAGAGCCCGAACAACAGATTTATGTTTTCAATAAAATATTATTACAATTTATTTAGGAGCGTAATATTGAGGGATTACCGTGCACTTTGTAAACGAGGGGCTTACAAGCGAAAATGGAAAACGCATTCAAAAATTTTCCAGTAATATTTTTAACTGAAAAATGCAAATCCAATTCGCGACTTTATGAGCAAAACCAAAAAGTAACATAATCCACGTATCGCAGAATACGTTTTAAGAGCATAAACACGAAATGAGTTTCATATTACAAGATAGTCGAATCCGTGTGGATTTCAAAACGATGGCAATTGATAGTTCGGGGTAGAACGGGGGCCGAGAAGTAACAAACTTTATGAAAAGTTCCCGTAACCTCGTAGTCGAGGGCGCAACTACGTCATGTCCGCAAAAAATAACTTGTCCGAATTTGGTATTTTAATGTTAAATTAGTCCTTTGAATTTCTGTTTAATATTAGTGGGCTCAAAGCCTCGACAAGGAATTAAATATGAATATTTGTCTGGCCTCGTCAACAGAATATTTCGAAGGTCCGAGCCAGGGGTTCTTTATGTCTTTGTAGCGGTTAGCAAGTATCAAGAGTAGGTTTACTTAGGCGCTATCCCCAGGCCTGTTTTGGTCGGGCTACTTGGAGAATGAATACGAAAACGTATTTGCTTTGTGACTTGTAAATGTCCTCTGGCGGAATGACGACATTGTTAATAAATTACTTGTAAATCTTGTATGTATCTTAAAAAGTTTGTTGAGGCGTGTATTAAGACCGTAATACTGGGGAAGTGGGTTCCGGTTAGTTGGAAACGGAAAAGTTACTTTGTAAGGACTACGAAAATTTATAAACAATTTTTATTACAACAAACAGTGCAACGATTTCAACAATTTTTTTTAAATAAAACGAATGCAGATCACGAAAATCAACGCCCATATTACATACAATGCAAAACGAGCAATTTGCTCAAGTTTAGTCGTATCTATCCAGTACTAGGTCAATGGCACAACGTAACATAGTCGCGACTTACTAGTTGCAGGTCCTGTGTTGGAACCCAGCCAGGCGCCACACAAAGTAGTGTAAATTATTTGATCACCACAGCTCTCAAAAAGGTGAAGGAAAACATCGTGAGGTAACCGGCATGTCTTAGAACCAAAAGTTCGAAGATATGTAACATCCACTAACCCGCACTGGGCCCTCGTGGTGGAATACGGCCCATTCCCTCTCACAGAGAGGAGGCCTGTGTCCCAGCAATGGTAACAATTAATAGGCTGATGATGTGTGATGTGAACATAGTCAAAACGGGCCACACTTTGACATCCGTGGATCAATGACAGTATGTTTGTTCCCCTTTAAGTGCAGATAAGGCTCTCACAATCGCGGCTCTCGTTAAACAGAGGGAAGTGTTTGTAATAATTGATTAAACATATATATATGTATGTCGACTGTTGATTAATTGACGGTGGGTATGCGAACAAGGGGTTAAGAGTGACTGGAATGTGCAAAGTTTTGTCATCAGCTATTTTAGAGGTAGCGTTCATGTCTGCTGTAAATTTAACTCTAAACTTCATATTTTAAGGCTTAGATTTTAATGTAATTTTCTTGTCCAGAAACTGCAATCAGATTTTTAGAATTTGGAAAATGCACCTTAAAGAACAGGATATTGTTTCTCTACTCATGTTATTTTTTTTAAGGTTTTTTTTTCTGTATATTCGAAAAATCGCATATTCAGTTGATTTCCGCCCAGTACCCAGTACCACAACCTACACAGTCAATTTGTAAAACGGCGTCACTTTTGCGCTCGACTTAGGAATTAGTTTTGACCTCAAACACTTCGGTAAAGCGACTTTGTTCATTTGTTACGAGTCCCATGTGTTTTTTGGATCCCACGTTAAAAGCTTTGAAGTTTGTCTAGTTTAGGTGCCCAAAGCCTTCAAAATAAGGCCGGGGTTTTGCAAACGCGGAGCATGTCGCGTTTTTCGTACAAAATGGGGAGGTATGGGTACTCGTAAATCTGCCCACGCATTTTGCTACGTACGTAGGTAATGGTAATTACCATTGTATGTGACTTTTTGAGCGACAAGTGACATGTGATATGGCTGATAAAAAAAGTTAATTCAAAATATCTAAAAACCTGACTGCTGAAGAAGCGAACTAAAAAGACGTAAGCAAAAAGAAAGTCATGTAATGCAGTCGGAGGAATATGTAATTCGCGAGCTGGATGACTAAAACCAGAAGTTCTCTTCTTAAAACAATTTATTTTGGTACCCCACAAGATGGGTGTGGAAGAAAAAAAAATGGGCCCCCACAATATGCCGCCCAAATGCCGCCATTTTCCTATTGTCCAATTTTAATGTAGCCAGCGACACTCGCAAGGTTAAGACGAATCGATCGAGATAAGAATCATCAAAATCGGCCAACGCGTTTGGTCTCTAGAACACCACATAGGAACAAACATACGTACATAGACTGATAAACACATTATCCTTTTTCGGCAGTCGGGGAAAAAGAGAGGCTCATGGCTGAACAAGAGCAACACGGGTCTATGGATTGTTGGTAATCCATTACACACCAAGGCTCCTCTGTTTCTTAGGAATCACATTAAGCCGTTGGTTTTGACAGAAATTTTGTACCCCTTTTCTAGTTGTCTCGGGTAGTCAGATAGAAAGTTGGACAGTCTTACTAAGGGAATTGTAAAATTCTGGAATTTAGCTGCATCTAATTTGACTGGAAGCCGACGATAATGATGACTAATAAACAAGAAATACCTTCATTCATATTGTTTTTAAGCGTCAAAGTCACAAGTTACTTCAATATTTCCTAGCTCTTCGACCAGTGAAGTCGCGTAGTGTATTCGTGAAACTTATGCAAATGGCGTCTCCAATCTCGCAACGTTCTTATATACAGAACCCTTAGCTACATTGTGACGTATCAAATTAATTTCATACGTTGTTGTTCTTACAGTCGAAACCTAGGCTTATGTCTTAAAAAAAACTTAACAAACAAAAATAAATGGCTAGGTATAATAGTAAAAAGATTAAGGTACCTGCCTAAGTGTATTTTTTAATATTCTGTTTGTTCTAGATATAAAAAGGATCTCGCGAGGAAACATTTTACGATTTTTAAAAGGACGTTCTACAACATTTGCCGTTTAGAAAATAAATAAAACTGAACATAACAGCAATAAAAACTAACGTTTAACCAACTATAAGAGTACCTATTAACATCGGATATAACCTCAAAGTACAGTTAAAGCCAATAAGGAACACGAAACTCTCTACTAACAGCCAATAGCACCTAATGTACATGATAACCCTTGATTCTCGGAACTGCCCCTGATTCTAACAGGGTTTTCGCTGTGTCCAGTGAACCGATGTGGTAGTTCGTACCAAAGGGAACTGGACTTGGCAGGTGAAACAAGAACATCTCTGTTGTAATATTCACTTTGGTACTCCCCCCCGACCCTCTCACCCCTCAGTCCCTTCCGAAAGCTCTTAATGCCAAGTCGACCTGACCTCATGCCAGCTACATTAAGCCGTTTATACATTATGTATGAATTTGTTATGCCGTTTGATGTAAAGAAGCTTTAACTCAGGTAGTGCTAAGGTTTTAAGTCAATTTTCCCTTAATATTTTTTTATAGACTAATTTTTCAATTTGTGTTGTCCTTCATCTTGTGGAGTAGAGAAGTACTTGAATATTTTAGCTTAACAAATCTCTTTTAAGTTTGGATTTTTTCCTAGGAAAAAATCGTGTAGTAAGTAACTTTATTATCAGAAATATATCTTGTCTTTCAGAGTATATTTCTTAAAAGAAAAAATATTGTAATTGATTTGAAAACGATGTTCAGTGCCGAATTGGACTTATCAACTAGCATCACTATAAGTAATCCCTTTTAGACTACAAAAGCAATGTCCCGACGGCCAATTAGGCTTATGAAATCTCTCGTGCAATATCTCTGCAGCAATATTTCATAATCGTAAAAGGACACAACAACAATACGACAAACAAATTCTCAGTAAAAAATACAGGTACATTTTATTCTCTAGTTTCCCGTTTTTTAATTAAGTTAATGACAACACCACTCGACAAAGTGTTGCCAGGTATCCCGACCGAGCCAATATCTCTCCTCGACGTCAATAGTGCTCGTATTCCCCAATATTTGGATTTTCGATGGCCTGAATAAGCCTTCCGTTGCACGCCTAGTTTTTTGGCCCGGAGCTTACCCAGAAATGTAAAAAGCAGTGCAATTCCTCCTGTGGAGTATTTGACATCTCGAATAGTGGATTGTTAAAAGTATTGGTTTGGTCAGGTATGGACAGACGTACTATTAAACATTTCATTTTGACGGTGCTGTAAAATTTTATTTGCATTTTAACCAACCCACAATATGCTCGTGTTTTTGCTATACCTATTTGTAAATTCGCATTTTTAGGGTTCCAAATGGCAAAAAACAGAACCCTTATAGATTCGTCATGTCTTTCTGTCTGTCTGTCTGTCTGTCCGTCCGTATGTCACAGCCACTTTTTTCCGAAACTATAAGAACTATGCTGATGAAACTTGGTAAGTAGATGTATTCTGTGAACCGCATTAAGATTTTCTTTCAAAAATAGAAAAAAACAAAAAAATTTGGGGGTCCCCATACTTGAAACTGAAACTAAAATGTTTTATTTCATCAAACCCATACGTGTGGGGTATCTATGGATAGGTCTTCCAAAATGATATTGAGGTTTCTGATATCATTTTTTTCTAAACTAAATAGTTTCATCATTTTTTTAGTTTTTTAGTTTCATCATCATTTTTTTCTAAACTAAATAGTTTGCGCGAGAGACACTTCCAAAGTGGTAAAATGTGTGTCCCCGTCCCTGTAACTTCTAAAATAAGAGAATGATAAAACTAAAAAAAATATATGATGTACATTACCATGTAAACTACCACCGAAAATTGGTTTGAACGAGATCTAGTTAGTAGTTTTTTTTTAATACGTCATAAATCGTAAACCGCAATTTACCAAGTACGGAACCCTTCGTGCGCGAGTCTGACTCGCACTTGGTCGATTTTTATTAAATTACGTACCTACGCTTGATTTTGTGCGATCGTATTTTCGTTACTTCAGAAAGACTACATTTCTACAATCTTTAACTCTACCGTAACCGACAAAGATTGCAATGTTTAAACATGTAAGCAGTACTAATATTTCAAAGCATTTCCTGCCTATTAAAATACCAAGATACACATATTATTCCAACGACAAAAAACTGAATACACACCGGTATAGTTACCACTTTTTCTTGCTTCTTTTTATATAAATTATTATCACCAGGCCAATGAACACGAATGAGGTAAATAGGCCTTATCCGTTTGCAAGAATATTTTTACATCAATAAATAACTTGTTTATTTCAGAGGAAGAGACGAAAAAACAGTTCGTTCAACAATACTTTTCCTGTAGTAAATTCGGATGTGTTCTTAAACAGGTCAACACGAATTTAAATGAAGGAACACAGAATCTCGTTGAATCTTGTGGAAACTACGGCTCACAATTTCGTTACTTTACATTCAAATGCGGTCTCATTATGATGTAAAAATAAAACTTGTAAGGCTTCCCCCATGCTGTTTTTGGAGGAAGAAAAAAAAAGATGTTTTATTACTTTAATTAATTTAACGACGTAGTAAGTGCTTGTCTGAAGTTCGTCTTAAGTTTCCAGATTATAAAATAAAATGAGTTGTTAATGAGATGGTTTGTTATGATCGATATGTCTTAAGTCGGTGCTGGACATGAGCCTTGCCTGAAACAAGCTTGCACTGATGTTGATAGTTCAATCGAACTTACTAATATTATAAATGAGAAAGTGTGGCTGTATGTTTGTTTCTCAATCACGCCAGAACGGCAGAACGGGTCTGAATGCAATTTGGCACAGATATATATTCATCATCTGCCTAGCCTTTTCCCAACTATGTTGGGGTCGGCTTCCAGTCTAACCGGATTCAGCTGAGTACCAGTGTTTTACATGGAGCGACTGCCTATCTGACCTCCACAACCCAGTAACTGGGCAACACGGTACCCCTTGGCAAGACTGGTGTCAATCTCAAGCTTCTGACTACCCGTAACGATTGTCAAAGATCTTCAAATGACAGCCGGGACCAACGGCTTAACGTGCTTTCCGAGGCACGGAGGAAACTCGGTATGTTGAAATGGTCACCCATCCACGGACCAACCTCGTCAAGCGTTGCTTAACCTTGCAGACTATAATATTATAGTCTGCAATAGCACATAGGCTACTTTTCATCCCTTGGGATAAGAAAACACTATTCACGCGGGCGAAGCCGCTGGCAGAAGCTAGTCCTTTAAAATAAGGTGACAATATTTGGAAAACAGGACAGAAGTAAGAAAGTCTCATAGAGCTATTAATTAATCGGAATATTCGAATCAGACCATTAAATACATAGTCAGATACATATTTTTTTGTGTACGAAATAACAAATCCATTTCTTCAGATATTTACAAATAATTTTTAATAACGACCAACAACCTTGTAAAGGGTCTGAACCAGTTCGGAATCGATACCTGTTAGTAACAGTGTCTACTCATTATTTCCGAAACATGGAATCCGTACAATTTGGCTGTACCAACGAAATATCAATAACGACGAATATTATTTGTATAGTAAATATACTGTAACTGGTACAGATACGCAATCAATTGGTAATGAAATGGCTGCTCAGTCAACCTTAAAATATTTTTGTCAACGGCTTGGTAAATCCTAACTTTTGGCTTCAATGAATTTAGCATGAATCTTGTAACGAAAGGTTTTCTCCAAATATATAATAATCATCATTTTCAGCCGATTGCCATCCACTGCTGAACATAGGCCACACCTGGAGCAGGCCGGCTTACGCAGCCTACTACTACACTACATAGGGTAAACCACCCTATCTCTGGCAACCCTCCTGTTATTAGCATTTCTGAGTTTTAAGCCAAAAAATAAGAAAACCATAGATTACGGAATCTTGGAATTTCTGTGCCAGTAATAGGATTTTAAATAGCTTTTTTATAATCTAGTAAAAAATATATATAATGTATAATTACTATTTCACTGGATGAAACGACTCTTAAAATAAATATTAGTTTTTGTTTTTATGTTAGTACAGTTCAATATTCTTTTCTGGGCATTTGATTACGAAGATAGGGGAGGTACTGCTTAAAGTGCCAATAACTGGTTATCTTACCCTAATTAGATAAAAACTTTATAACACCCCTGTTTTGTCGGGGGTTAAAGAAAAATGAAGTTGTCTACTGGAACATCGCCCAAAGAGAAAAATGATTTTCACAGTTGATGCGATTTTATAGATGGTATTTTTGACAGCCATGGTGTATTCCAGTTGTTTTAATTAAAACCGACTTCACAAAAACAAAGTTCCCAACTCATTGAAATACCCAATTCAAAACATTGACAGAACTTTAAAAACATTTAAGATAAATCGTACGGAATTTTGAATTGAAAAAGGAACATTAATAATAAGTTTAAAAACGTATTTATCATGGCGGCTCCTAAGCCATGGCAGGTATGTCCAACGTAACGAGGAACGGAGTATTCTCCAAATGTTTTCAGGAGTGTACGTCATAGGGAAGGCGGAGCGGACTTGAGTTGGGGGCGGTACCTTTTACGGCTATCGGATTTCTAGGAAATATAAGCTAGGTCTAAAGCAGTCGTACAAAACTCTCCGCTTCCGCCTCGGTCCGTTCCGCTTCTGCTTGTAGTGATACCTGTCCTTAAATGGGGGAATAATGGCGATGCATCCTACAGTCTGAGGCATTAGACTGAAACGCATTAGATGCAATGTTATATTTGAGTCGTCTTGATATCGTCTGCGTTTTAGAATACTAATATCTGTTCTTTTGAGTAATGTTCTAGGTCTATGATGGGTTCAAAGACCTTTGTTGAACGATTAGTTCTTGACTTTTATAAGTAAACTTATCAGATATTGTTACAATGAATTTTATTGTCATCGATGGGATTATTTCTGTTATTTCATTTAGAACCCTCTGCAGCAGAAGGACAGATAAGCAAAATCTCGGAATAGCAAAATCCCAGATTAGCAGAAGGACATATTCGCATATAGGCAGATAAAGTCATAGTAACCGTATTATCAATTTGTGACCTGTTTGCTTTATATATATCTAAAGGTGTATGGTGTGCATGGTGGAGCTTCACCTCTGGGATGGATCTGCCAAATACCATCGGCAACAATGCGCTGATAGACTTAAAGCTCCAGAGCCTTGAACACCGAGTCACCGACGACGAGTTGCCAGCCTGTCGGTTTACTATCGGTTGAGTGTGCGATGAAACTGCTCAATATGATTCTGCCTAGCCCTTTCCATCATCGGACAACAAGACGTACGGTAATGCGCCATCGGTACATGGTGGATATCGCACCCATACGCATAAAGCGTTTTGAAAATATTTTCATTGTGTATAAGGAGCAGAAGGAGTGGAGGTGCATAAGGAGTGAAAAGTCCCTGCCGGCGTGGCGTCTTTGTTTCCTGATAGCTAAAACTAACCTAATCTATTCACTCTTCAATTCAAGAGGTTAGTTCTAGGCAAGCGTGCTTCACCTTCAACCACATCATCACTTAACATCAGGCGAGATAGTGGTCATTTGGTCAAACGCAAGCTTATAACGAATAAAAAAATACTATTTTCAAATAAAATTTTACCAATTGTAACTATTGAATTTTATTTGTGTTGTCTGTGGGTCTGTACTTCTGCCTTTATGCAAATCTGTCCTTCTGCTTATCTGGGATTTTGCTATTCGGGGATTTTGCTTATCTGTCCTTCTGCTGCAGAGGGATTTAGAAGCCTTGGCAAGATATTATATTTAGGATATATGTTAGCTATGCAGTTGAAAAATCGCCTAGTATTTGTCTGTTACCACACCAGAATCTTCATGATTCTTTTGTTTTTTTATGACAAATCCATAATCAATTACATCACTAGATTTATTATCCGATTGAGATTTAAGAATTTTCTCAATGAAAACAAATATAAAGCTTTTCAAGTGAAGCAGAAGGAATAAACATCATTTGAATTAATATTCTTAGAACTGAACGTGGAGGAGACAGCATTTAAATTGAAAGATATGAGGATTACCTTATTTATTGGTCCTTTCAGAACTAGTCCTTTAAGTATTAGGCCTTCCAAGAACTCCAACATTGAATGAAGAAAATAATTGACATGCATGATTCTGCTATACGATATGGTCGAACAATAATTTTAGTAGTTTCGTTTTAGGATGGCTATACCGGTCATTGATTTTTTCCTAATCTATACTATAATAATATTATAAAGAGGTAAAGTTTGTGAGGTTATAGGAGGTAACCTCTGTATCTACTGAACCGATTTTGAAAATTCTTTCACCAGAAGAAAGCTAAATTATTCCTGAGTAACATAGGCTATTTTGGGTGGGCCACGGTAGCGAAGCCGCGGGGAACAGCTACTATAATTTTATCTTCCTTGAATCTTTTGGAATTCATAAAGCATATCAGTCGAAAGTCTTAAGGATAAAATAACGATAATATAGATTTAAGGACGTTAACAGGCTTTAATCCGATTTTAAATAAAGAATGCTACGATCTGTCAATAAATGCAGCTATATCAATGATCTCTATTGCCATACTAAACCGCGTCAACCATAGACAATCTATTTTAAAACTATCGTACCAAAAAATCACATCATACTCTCCCTTTTCAATTACTCCAACATTCCCAAGACAGATGATTGTAGGAAAACGGCCGAGATAAAAGACCGATGTCACTTGTTGCTTGAATCTGGTATGCGTCACACGTTTGCGACGTCTGAACGTCTCCGTGCCTTCTAAACTGTGTTTAGGAACGTCTGTCGTACCCGCTTTTTATTTCAGGCCGTTTAAATTCTATTGGGCTTGGGAAACGAGGAGTTTGGATTAATGGTGGGAGTTTATTGTCACACCTTTTTAAGTGGTAGGGAGTAGGCAGAGACGGAAGGGCTGTGATGAGTTGATGATGAGGTGATCACATTTTGAAGTGTGTTGACACTTTTCGCCAGCGGGTTGACTCTCGTTATCATGCTAACAGAAACCGTGAATTTTGCCGGGGTATAAAAATTATTATCTATGCAATTTTCTGAACATTTTTCCAAATGAATAGAATCTCTATGAGAGCAGGGGTGGGCCAGTAGTAACGGCCGCGACTTACAAGTTGTAATTCCGAACCCAGGCAGGCGCTTTACTTTGTGTAAATTATTTCATCACCACATTAAAACGGTGAAGAAAAACATCGTGAGGAAACCGGCATGTCCTAGAACCAAAAATTCGAAAACATGTGACATCCACCAACCCGCACTGGGCTCGTGTGGTGGATTATGGCCCATTCCCACTAACAGAGAGAAGGCCTGTGTCCCAGCAGTGAGAACATTAAAATGCTGATGATGATGATGAGAATCTCTCTCTGCCTAGTCAATTATAAACCTAGTTATTGGATCGTATTGAAATGAGACATAAATCCAATAAAAATAATGCGTAAAACAACCAGTATTTTAGCGAAATGTATCAATTAAAACACTAGCGGTTTTGAGCCAAAACAAGTAAAATTCTTCCGTTTACAGGTTCATCGAATTATTTCAGTTGAATAGACAGCCTGTAACCGTACACCGACCACAATGCATTACGAAACCCGCTCGAGTGCTAAAAGTGGTTATTTGGTTTAAATGCAGTTAAATATTTGTGCTGGTTAAAATAGTCAAAACACCCGTGCATGGTTTTGTTTGGATGGGGACGAAACAAAAAGTTTTTCACGAAAAAATAAACCGACCTGAAAATAAAAACACTAAAATGTGCAAAAATAACTTTGGAAATCGGTTTATTTATGCATGAAAATATTTTCTCTTTTTATTAGTTTTGTATATTCGTGCTGTTTGTCGTCAAAGAATTTCGTTGTATACTTCATATCTAGAAAACTGCTTAACTGATGTCGAAGACTATGCCTTAAGTTGAGAGATACTTAGTGCAATAAGAAAATAGCTATTGCAATCCGATTTCTAGGTAGTGATACATTAATGATATTTGGCGCAAATATTTATAAACCCACATATTTGGCGCAAATATTTATAAACCCACATAGAGTAAAATTTGGGCATATTGTACAATTCCAACAAAATTACATAGATGCGTATCGAATTGATAACCTTTTTTTGTCGTTTATAAAGAATAAAGTGGCACATAGAGTTCTAAATTTGTTTGTCCTCACCAAAGGATCCATGATAGACTGCTTGAGTTTTCCTGTCTAAATAAAAACGTACCGTTACAATTAAAAGTTGTCATCTAGTGTTAGGAAAAACTATTTTCAAGGTAGGTAATAGGCTTCCACAGCTCACAAAAAATAGTCAGAGGACCGAAATGCAATGGTGAATATCGGGATTTCTAAATTCAATTTAGTTTAGGGTGGAAGATACTGGCTAGTTTTTTTTTTAAATAGATAAGTTTAATAAAAAACTGATCGTTTATACTTAGCCATAAAACATTGTCCAAATCATACCGTAAGTAACACTTTTATATTTAAACTGTAAAACAACTATCAATTCCATTCACCCATTTCGACCTCACCGTTAATTATCTCAACAAAAAGGCAGCGCTTACAAAATAGCGCTAAATAGTTTGTGCAGCGCTGCAGCGGCTACATTGTAACTTAATCCCACATGTAGTACGGAGCTAATAAACTGATACTGTAGTAGTTACCAGTGCTCATGTTGTGTGACGTCACGGTCATCAAATGGACGGTGATGTGGAACTATGAATTAGGAAGAAAGTTAGGTTAATTTTGTATTTAAGAAAATGTGGTTAGGACTTAAAATTGATTGACCGATCGCGATGCCAATTTTTCACAAAGTTTTTTTGTGTTAATTTATAAACTGTGTCTTCCATTAAAAAAGATTCGTCGTGTGCGGCAATCTCTAGAATTATTTTTTAAGCCGAATACGAATATTTCCATTGATTACTTTAGACAAGAAAACTGCAGCAGTCAAGCTTTTTATTTGATCTGAGAGCTCGATTGACAAGCTAAGGCGTAGTTTCGTTGTACGTGTGTATGTAACAAGGCGTAGTTTTAACCGGCGTCACATTGTTATTTGCAACGTTCCATCTTGACTTGTTAAAATGCACGATTTGTTTGAACGAAGCTAAGAAAAAACTAATATGCAAGTAATTAAACACTAACATAAAGGTAACATTAATATGCTGTCACAAAAGCATGTCAACGTGAAATCTGTAAACAAGATATGAAAACCTTAAAAGAGACCAACCAAGCTTTAACTTTTCTATCATCCTAAGTCGAAACTTTCACATTCGTAACTCTACGACGAGTTAACTAAAATATATCATAAACGAAATTGTTCCACATGAATTTAATATTAGCCAATTATAAAGTTATATTGTAACCAAATTAAACAATTGGGACCATCAAAGTAAATGTATGTACATAAAGTTTTACATAAGTAATTGCTTGCTTATAAGATTTTCTACAAATATTTTATTTAGCTGTCTACGTTTGAATTTCTTAGTAGAAATTATAAATAGATACCTGATGTCAAGGTAGATTTTTATCTATCTAAATTAGTTTTTTGCGTTTATTCCAGAATTGTTAATAGGATAGATTCCTGAAACATTATATTGAGTTCGACAGGATTGCAAAAAAATATTGGCCACGTATTTTTCTCTTGACAATATTAACAGTCAGGACGGTTTGTGTTAATTTTTTGCCTTACAGAACAATCCTAGATACCTAAGTTTACTATAGGTACTGATTAAAAGCATAATTATTATACTACTACATATTACAATCCTGATACAATAATAGAAACCTACGCTGAATATGAACAAGTCTATTCCTAATCTGTTGGTAGTTTCCATCGGACTACGTTTCACGGAGCATTTTCAGTTCAAATAAGGCTTTATCAACCAGTTGCGTGGAACCGAGTCCGATCCAAAATTGAGCGTCGAAATGAGCATTTACAGCAAACAGTGAGCAAAGGTTGAGCATAATACTGTTCAGTACAATTTGTATGTGAAGACAATTTGGTTGTATCGACGGTGAGTTCATTACGTTCGGTGAGGCGAGCTTTATTTCAAGGAATTCGATGTAATGAAAATATTTCACAATAGATTTGTTTTCTTGGATCAGTGGAACGATCAGGGTAAGAAGTCTGTTTTACCCGACTGCCGAAGGAGGGTAATGTGTTTATCAGTCTATGTATGTATGTATGTATGTTTGTTCCTATATGGCGTTCTAGAGACCAAACGCGATGGCCAATTTTGATGATTCGTCTTAACCCTGCGAGTGTCACTGGCTACAAAACAAACGCAAAATAGAAAAATGGCGGATTTTGGGCGCCATATTGTGGGGGCCCAATTTTTTTTTTTCTTTTGAACCCGTCGTGTGGGGTATCAAAATGAAGGATTTTAAGAGGTGATTACAAAAATATATATTGTTATACTTTGTATTTGTTATACTTATATGTTTAAATGTACCTAATTCTAGAAAAAATAACAATTAAGTTGTAAATAAAAAAAATAATAAAAAAATGGGAGGATACATCTGGTTTTGGTCAGCCAGCTCGCGCATATGTATCCTCCGACTGCACAGCATGATTTTCTTCTTGTTTACGTCTTTTTAGTTGGCTTTTTAAGCAGTCGGATTTTTTGTTATTTTTAAATATTTTTTTTTTTTTCTAGTATTGTTTTGAACATAAAGATGCCGTTTAAAATACTAAGGACGCCGAGTAAACTCGATCAAGTATTCATATATTTAAATTGTGTATTAAAAAATAAAGGTCCACCCTCTGCTAACATCAACTTCAAATTAAGGGGCAGCACGAATAAATAATCCATTACGAATAAGATTAAAGGCTACATTTCCACATAGCACACAAAACACTTTCAGTAGCTCCCATCAAAATGCAAGCGAGTGAAAGCTTTGAGGTAACAGAGGCAACTTGGACCTTGATTGCGGATCGCAAATGTTTGCCGGGGCTCACGAGAACCGCATCAATTATTCAAATAACTACGTACAGAGACTGACTAGACGAGTAATTTTGCGAATATTACCCGTGGAGGGGCACGAAATGTAAGCTGCTTACAAGTTTCGCGCCAAATAACTTGGGGATACCCGAGAATGGCTCTTGTGTATGGTAAGTATGCAAGTCCGGGGCCGCCCGGGCTCGAGTTAGTTAAGTGACGTTATTAATCTGATGAAAAGACCTATTGATCGTGAGTGTTGCTCGCTCTTCACAGTTTCGGATACTTAGCTGATATTCTTCACAGTTTCGGATACTTAGCTGATATTACACACGAGAACTTTACTGTTTAATGAGAATATCTAATGATAAAATATTTCCTCGGCAAAATACGCACATACGTTTCTCTAAGCCGGATTCAGAACCACTCGCAGTTATCCAAACATGCCGAAAATCTCAACTTAAATATAGGAAAAATGTTCAATCTGAATAAAGTGTGCTACGGTGGGCTTTACCAAAAAGGGAAGAAGGATTAAAGAGGTCGCGAAGCTGACATAGTAGGATTAACTGAGCGGTGCCGTGTCAGCAAATAAATGACGATTCTTCGAACGGATACATTATTCACTGGAAGACGTATTTTAAAGGATTTTCTGAAGACGACAAATTTGTTTTTTTTTTGCATTAAAATATTCCTACACGTGTTTCTTGGATCAAAGTACCAGCGAACTGTAATGGAGTTTTTTCTCTTAGTATCATACTATAAAAAATAAATTAGGGTATGTCCACTGTCCGCAGGAGTTTAATAGTACCTAATTGTAAAATTTGTTTTTTTTTTGTATTCAGAAAGCCTTTCTATCTACACGAGTCTATTCTTAGCAAAGTTTTATTTTCTATTTCGGAATCAATTTTGACCTTTAACCTGTTACAACCACAAGGCTTACTTCTCATCATCATCATTTTAACCGAAAGTCATCCACTGCTGGACATAGGCCTCCCCCAAGCGTCGCCACACTGATCGGTCCTATGCGTCTTGCGCTTACTTCTACAAAGATATCATCATCTCAAATCCAAAATGTCCATTTATTCAAATATTTCTCAACCAAGAACTTACAAACATTAATAATTCCGTCTGCTAGCACTTCCAGTAAAGTTCAGGGTTGATGGTTTCCGTAAAAATAGGCTTAGTCAGTAGCAACACGTCAATAAAATCTGAAACTTGTCAACGAAAAAAAAAACGCTTACATTTTCCGCTGAAACCATTCTGATTTTAACTGCGACAGCAGTTTTGGAAAGTTTTGAAAACTATTTTAGGTTTAACGAGTGACCTGTCAACGTGAGAATTTGATATATTGAATGCCTGTAAGGCTTAAATGTCAAACTGACAGCTGACAGTTCTCTATATCTATATGTCAAGTTGAACTTTGTTAGTTGCCCACAAAGGTTTAAAACTTAAAACTATAGTATGACTTTTACGAGTATGAAGCCGACATAAAAAGGGGTTTTAAAATTTCAAATTTTCATCTAGATTGCCTGTAAATATTCTATTAAAACAAGCGCTACAATGATGGCCGACACATTGTAACGTCAAACCGCGTGAATATATCCAAAGCCTTATTAAAATTTAACATAAAAGTTGCATCGCTCTAGTACAACACAGCAGCCTATAATTTCGCTATCGGTTTTACGCCACGGAATCCTTAATTAATACCCTCAACGTTCCGTTAATATTAGATCATTAAAACCGCAATGTTCTAAAACTTACCTGCTTTCAAAACTCCAAGTTATATAAACAATGCGAAGTTTACGGTTGAACTTCGAACCGGTACCTATGTCAGGTTTACAACTTATAACTTCCGATTCTAATTAAAAATTTAACAAACCGGATAATGGCGGTTGCTTTTAGCTAAATCATGAATATAATTTTGTATTGAACGGAGCTCAGTAACAAAGGATGGATTAGTTCTCAATGGAAAATTATCGCTTCTAATTATCTTGCACGTATTTATTTTATTTAGCTTATCAAGGTCCTTTAATAACTCTTTGTTCGATGGAAATCTGAATTCGGAGCATTTTAAAGTTTATTTTGTCATAACTTTTAATTAAGGTTAATTCTTCTTTCTAATTGGGACAATGTCTAGATAATATATCTACCAAACCAACAGTAGGTATTATAAGTACTGTGCATTGGGTTGGCACTCTTCAAAACCCAGCCCGAACGAACCTACTAAAAAAATTTTTTTTCTTTTTTTTTTTAAACTAGCTTTTTTTTCGAATTTTCGAAGCAAACCCTTTCGTTTGATACCCATATCATGGCAGTGCACAAAAATAACTAGTCCGCCATATTGGATTTAGAATAAAATCACTTAGCAAACCGTGTATTGTCATCAAAACTAAACTTAAATGAAAAATTTCCTCTTAATCAGTTGAGGATTTAAAATTCAGTAGCAAGATTTGACCCGAACACACTTAGATACATACATTGTAAGTTGAATAAAAACTTGTACAAAACCTGTCTTTAGATTCCAGGTACTGTAGGAGACAATACCAACAACCACTTAGCATTTTCTCGCTGCAAAATAATACCAACAAAGAAAGAAAAAAAAAACAACGTCGCATCAATAATTCGCACCTCAATAACAGCGAATTATTATTTCAACGTTCAGAAACAACGGCTTGGCTGCAGTAACCACTGGAGACTTGGCCAAGAGTAAGCTTGCCTTCGTGATGTCGTTGGCAAGGTACTTAGTTAACTTCCAGTCTTCCACGGGAACGGTTGAGCTTCTTCCAAATAAAAAGAAAATTAAATATATTCGAGAAAACTCGGTCTGACTTCTTTATAGTGTGGTTCTTATTTTGTTTATAGGGGGATCGTTGGTGTGAATTTGTTGTAAAGGTTTTGAATTATGCATTGCAATGGCAAATTATGTGATTAATAAAAATATTTGCCCAAAACAGTGAAAATGTAAAAAAGGAAAAGAAGTTCCCACTACAGGGCAATGGCCCTGTAGTGGGACAATCCAGGCAAAAAATAAATAAATATTATAGTTTTAATTTATTTTATAAGAGGACTTATAATATTAACCTGCAATTGGACAGTCCATTGATGGTGAAAAAAATCTTAGACGAGTCTTAATATTTTTTTATTTTTTTTTATTCTTGCCCCACACTAGGAATTTTGTTCCTGTATCGTCAGTGCGTTTACAAAAATTTTAACTCTCATACACAAGACACCCAGATCCGGAACGACTATCTGTAGGCCAAACAAATGTATTTTGACCATGCGGGAATCGAACCCGTGACACGTAGCGCAGCATCCGATCGCTCAACCACTAAGCCAACCGTGTCGTCAAAAATTATTTATGTGATGAACCTACTTAAAGGCAAGACTTCGAAACGGGGAAAAAAACCAACCGGATAACGCCTAAGTACATAAGGAACATTTTCTTTCGGTTTTGTTCTATCTTTGACCACAATTAAACGGTTTTAGTCAACAAAAGCATGTAAATAGGTTTAGTGGAATTAACCGGTTATAAACGGGTTTTGTCGCCTACCTTTAATGCACAACCGCGCTGAAGTATAAAAACGATTCAGTTTTAGGAGCGCGCCCCACCTAACCGCTTAAACAGGGTTTTCAATAACGTTCTTTTAAAGTTTAGACTCTGAACAAATAAAGGAAAGAACCGAAAAAAAATGTAATAACCGGTTATTTTTAAACCGGTTTCAAACATTGCTTTCAAGTATTTATGATAAGAGGCTTTTGCTGTGCAGTGAGACAGTAACAGACTGGTACCTATTATTATTTATAAGTACAAAACTAACCAGTTCTGACATCTAATTAGGCACTTTTGATTTCATAATAAATACTGAACTGAAGCATTACAAAAATGTAAACATATCGTACCTTAAGGGTGCCTTAGTCGGTCAGCGTTTCATACAAACGTAGTATGACGATTACTCCACTGTTTGACGGTGTACGTTCATATTAAAAAAAAACTTTTTACAAAAAATATAACCGACTTCCAAATAAAAACACTACAAAGTGAAAAATAAATTCAATTTCGGAAGTCGGTGTTCCTGTTTTCGTTTCTTCGTTTTTTGACACCGACTTCCGAAATTGAATTTATTTTTCACTTTGTAGTGTTTTTATTTGGAAGTCGGTTATATTTTTTGAAAAAAGTTTTTTTTATTTTTCACTTTTTAGTTGTGGTACATAATGGACCAGTTCTATAGGTTAGGTACCTATAATGTCCAAAGTGAAGCCAGAATTGATTATCCCAATAACATGAAACTTAAACAAAACCGGTGGAATAAGAGTATACCAGGGTTAACTGTTCACACCTGCGTACCCTCTTTAGAGCGTACTAGTGTGATGTTATGTTATGTTATGGTAAAAACAATAAACAGACATGCGATTGCAGCTATTCCGAGTGATTTGCAGTCATTTATTGAAGAGTTCCGATGTATATCTCCAAAGTTCTTCATCAGATCTTGATGAAATTTAAATGGGACCACATGACAAGCACTAGTTTTCAAATAAAAAAAGAATCATCGAATTTTGTCCACCCAGTAAAAAGTTCTGAGGTAACAAACATAAAAAAAAAAAAAATACAGTCGAATTGATAACCTCCTCTTTTTTGGAAAGTCGGTTAAAAAGAATGTAATTTTTCTCATCATTATCTAGCTTTGTATGGAAACAAAAAAGTATAGGTATATTAGATAGTTATGAGCGTTGAAAGCATCACTTTTCAACATTTATTTTAACGCATCTTTGGGCAGAAATAAATACCATCAGAAAGAAAATTTCAAAACAGTTACTATACATGGATAGATAAGTAGTTCATAAATGCAAAATTCAGTAGTTTTTTCAAGATATCGATATTCCCAAAGATTGTTTTTAAAGTTACAGCGTTAGGAGTGTGTATTCGTACGCGCACTAGCTTCTTACTGGTCATCCCAGTGTCTATCCCTTTCGCACGTGTTGTCGGATGAGATAGCATGCATTTTAACCCCGCCCAAAAATTTGTTCGTGCCGCCGACTAAGACACCCTTAAACAGCTACAAAGCAAAACATGTTCAAACAAACAAACAAAACAATACGTACATCCACTAATACTTGTTGATTTTTAACATTTCCCCACATTTTCGTGAGGATAAAAGCGGACAAAATAGAAAACAGAGAATCCAATTACGTTTGTCACGTTAAGTTATTATGTAAAATTGGTTCCAAGGCTTTTTGTCTCAAAGAGTCGGTGGCCAACATTATTTTGTAATGTAATCAAGCAGAAATATTGTTTCCTTTGTATCTTACGGTTTTACAACGTTTACATATTTTTGTTCGATGCAGTTTGTTTTTATTCGATTTAAATTCCGTAATTGGGTATCGATTTGGAGGAGGGGCGAAGTCGTATCTACTCACGTGAATAATAAATTAATTCAGAAGGCCAATTTTCGTACTTAAAAACATTCAAATTCAAGTCAGAATATGATTTAAGCGATAATCAATGTGAAAACTTATACAAAAGGGCAATTAGAGTTGTTTTTGAGCGATGGCGACTTACATTCTAATGCAAGTTTTCTGTCAGCAACAAATACTTATCTATCTAAGTAAACTACTGGATTTTTTTTAAACAAATTGTTACAATTGTCTACAATTTTAATATCCCATCGGTTTGACTACCAAGCTTATCGATCTTTACCTACATGTTTCTAATAGATTACTGACCGCCATATTGTGTTCTAAAGAAACTATTGTTGAACACTGGCCTTTGAAACCTGGCCGTCCTGTAGCCAATATCGGCTGAAATGACGTAGCACCAAAAGGCTACAATATAGGTCATGGATTTTACGTTCTACGAATTCTCTATAATGGATGGAATGAATATGAGAAGTACACTCTGTTGAAATACCAATCAAAATCACAAAAGGACTCCTCCACAGAATTATCCAATTCGTTACATAATAAAATGGAGCGGTCTCGCCCGCAAGCCAATGGGGCATGCTACCAGAATAGCTCCTATCAATATACTAGGGTCTTTCTTACGACTACATACGTCTTTATGGTTCGTTGGCCTCGTCGATACGTCTCTTTAGAATTAAATTAAGGATGAAACCAATAGGAGATAGGTAGTCGATTTCGCGGCGGCCAAATTACGCGCATGCCTTCTTATGCGAGATTCAGGGTAGGATTGCGATAGATCGGGGGATTTCGGTTACATTCGTAATTAACTTGCTTTATAACGAACTGGATGATGAGGGTTTCCCATCATTGAGATGCATAACGATTTATATAAGCGGCATGTTTGCTTAAATTAAACGCATCAATTTTAATTATATTTTTACACACACAGGCCAGCCCAACATTCTTCCAGATATCCATTTTCTGATCACCTCAAAATACATGGCTAAATCATCTCGGCACACCATCTTCTTATATTGATCTAGTTAATATTAAAAGTCAGCACAAAGACTTCTTTGAATATCAAAGCACCTACAATATTTATATTATAATAAAAAGCGTTTAATAAATAACACATGAATAAAAAATTAATAACACACCCTCTTAAAAGATCATAAATATTCTTCTCAAGACTCAAAATCTTAAAGTTATTCCAAGCTCATAGACAAGAGTCTAAGAACTTTAATATAAATTATCCTTCGGTAATATTTACACGAAAGACGTGGGTACTTTTATAGTGGAATAACATGCAAGCTCCAGGTTCAACGGAGCTTTAATTAATCTACCTTAAGAGTAACCAAGCCTTTTGTATTTATTAAAAGCCCCTCCCACTTGTGCATCTTTCTTTATAAGTATAAATTATGTAAAGGTTGGACGTGGAATATGACAAATAAATGACGTTTATTTGATTGGCGGGTTTTGTCTCTTAATCTACTGCAGAAATGGTGCTGTTTTATTTTTGATGTCCATTTTATAGCAGAGATGAGAATGTTGAGATGGATTTGCGGCGTGACAAGATTGGGAAAAGTGAGAAATGAGTACCTATATTAGAGAAAGTTCAAAAGTGGCGCGAGTGACAGAAAAGTTGAAAGGAAACCGTTTGTTCTGGTATGGTCATGTGATAAGGAGGGATGAAACGTTGATGAAAGAGTTATGAATATAAATGTGGATGAAAGGAGAGGGAGAGGAAGGATGGATGGACAGTGTGAGGAGTGATATAAAAGAAAAGGGAGTCAGTGATAACGTGACAGAGGAAAGGACGGTATGGAACAAGAAAACGTGTTGCGCCGACACCAAGTAACATGGGATAAGGGCAGGCAGATGATGTATCTTGATAAACATACTTAAGTTTTAACAAAATAATTATTAGGTAAATAAACACATTTTTAAACTGTATGTGACATAGACAAAAGAGGTATCTCGAAATGTTCCATTTTCCTTAAAAGAACCATCAAAAACAACACTTGGAATCACGTGGAAAGCTCTCAATTTGAACAGCAATTAATTTATATAGTTTCCAAGCCTTAACAGTAATTATTTCCCACAGTTTCGCTGAAAAGTTTATTTACTTCGAGATCATAATTGTTTGGCTGAATCCATGCAGAGCTTGAACCTATAATTAAAGTATCAGTAGAACTTTCACCAGTACCCAGGCATTGAGGTTCACCAGCGAATTTCAGTCTTCGTTTAGTTTCTGGCAATTACAGCTACCTGAGGCTTAGGCCGAGTTTCTCAACTCTAAATTATCGCAAAATTATTGTGACAAATTGTCAAGCACGCGTTATTTATTTATAAAACTTTATGCACAAGTACAAAGGTGGACTTAATGCCTCAGGCATTTTCTAACAGTCGACCTTAGGGTGGTGCAGAGATAAAATATGGCAGGTGGAAATGAAATATAAATAAAAAAAAACATATATACATAATACTTAGATACATAGTTACATACATAATATAAATAATGTTATTGTGAAACCGAATCCAATAATTTAACGATGATTGAATGATTCTTTCTGCAAACTTCTTGCGAATGTGCTCGCGTGCCTTCGATTCGTTAACTGCTGTGATTGGTTGAATGAATTTTCACAGTAGATAACGCATGCTTGACCATTTGTCATATTAATTCTGCGATAATTTAGAGGTGAGAAACTCGGCCTAACGCCAGCATTGACATGTCGTGGTAAGCCATAACGTGTCAATATCATAATCAAAGCGCGGGTGTCAAAAAGAGACAGAGCTATTTGACTTTTATAGCTCCGACCCACTCTCACAGTGGAACCATGATAGTTTTGACACGTCATAGTAGGGCCCACAGCCCCCCTGGTTAGCTGCAATTACCTTCGCTACAACAATTACTCCGCAAAACCGAGAGATATCTTGCAACTATAATATTTTAGATTCCAGGCAAATTTGTTGATACCAAACCATAAATTGGCTGCTGTTTTGATATGAAGCTTCAATTAAGAATATTAGTCGTAATAACCGGGTAAGGGTAAGCTCACACGGTTAACTATTGACGCGCGTTTTGTAAAATCTCTCACAAAATAAGACAATATCTTAAGACAAACGGTACAGTTTCAGCGTGTCTTGGCAAATCGCGCGTCCACCGCTTGCCGTCTCAACTTTACCCAATATCTAGATTAGATTTTGAGGTCCAGCGTTCATTGTGTAAGGAACTTAGCAATCTAAACGTCGAAACAGCGCTGGTATGCTTGCTTTGCTTTATTAAATAGTTTTACCTGATAATATTGCGCAGCAGCTCTGTTTTGTCCGTTAACCAAACTATTATCTTTGTAGAACAGACGTTGCATATTGCTAGACGTCGAAATGGGATAAATAAAGATGTCGTCCATACTTTAATAACGTGTGAAGTGCCTTTACATAAAATTATGATATTAAATTCCATCAATCATTGCTTTATTCAAACCACAAAGCTAAATTCAGTCTATCAGTTCAGGTAGTTTAGGTACATATAATTTATAAATCAAAACCACAGCCATGTTTTCGAATAAGCAGAAGCATAGATTCCATGTCGAAATATACCGCTAGCCCAGAGGTCATTTGTTAACAACCCTATAATCAGTTAAAATCAATTGTTCAAATTAATTGTTTGACAAAATTAATTATAGCGTAGTAATTAACGGTACATTACACTTGAATTTTCAATAATAGCTTTTTATCGAATAACACTGGCCGGCTATTTAATTGCGATGGGGCTTATACAGGCCGATGCTCTCTCGGTACACGGAACCCGAATGCACTTTATTTACAATATGTAACCGTAAAAAGTCAATAAAGCGGAAAACTATCGAATTTAATTGGTTTTAATTAAAATATAGTTCGTTTAACATTAACATTCGAAACGGGAGATTTACCATGTTTACTGTCTGTTTGTTAAAAACGAACAAGAAAGAGGGTAGATCGTTTTGTCTCCTCATAAACACCCACCCGCAATAACATCAGTTTATCCGTGATCATGGTGCTTGCAACAGCACCGAAATATCGGAAACTGGCAACAAACAGCAAACATGGTAAATATCCCGTTTCGAATGTTAATGTTAGTGTTAGTGACCATGACAGTTTAAAAACTTACATAGTTCGTTTACTCGTTTGCCAGCATTGATGTATTATGTTCGCCAGGTAATTTTAAAATTCAGACCGTTAAAGTTAATTTTGCGACGGAGTGTTACAGCCAATAAATTGTCGCTTGTCCAAACAATAGAATAAATTAAATGTAACGACTCTGTTAATTCAAAAGGGTTAGATGGTCTTTAACATTTTATCAATCACAATGTTAATGTCAGTCAGTCATGCTCTATGATGGCTTTAAATGGCCTGAAGTAATTTTAAGTCTTTTTCCTTTCAGTAATTTTCTTTGGTCTTATTCTGAAAACTTTTGAGGGTACCTAACAAGACTTGTTCTTATATCATTGAGTTTATACAAGACCCTTGTAAAAAGATAAGCTTATAATAAATCAATATTTAAGGCAGTAGACCGAAGATTTGCTAAATTTAAGTTGCAGTGGGCAGGGCACATTGCTCGCAAAACGGATGGCTGATGGGGCCGAAAAGTGCCGGGTATCCGCTGGATGCAAGACAGCCTGAAATGATGATGATGATTTAAGGCAAGTACCTATGTGATAAGTTTTCGATCGAATTCACAGTTTACATTTTTTGAGCGCTTTTATATGCTGTTTTTGGCAGTCTTAAACTCCGTTACCAGAAATATCTATACCGAATATCAAGCGGAGACCTAGACAATAAACGTAAGCTTGCTTTCTGAATACCTATGACACATTTAGTAAATATATTCAAAAGCTCTCATGTGTCTGAAGTTAAGTAACATCGCAAAGGAAATGCAAGATTTTACCAAGAACTCGCTGAAACTATTTACAGAAATAACATATTTGTCGTTCAACCGTACTCCTTAGAACATGCATTCATTGGCAACGTCACTAACTTACTGCAAAAGGCGGGAATTCGTAGAACCCATCTTTTACAAATGATGGTAATTTTCCTTGATAGACAATGTGTCCATATTATATTTAAAAATATTAATAACCTGATTAATTTGTGTTCCTGGTAATGATCATGTAATCCAATACTTGCTTTCTTTTTTATTTTAATAAATTGATTGCCAAATGAATGATATCATCAGATATACTTTTGAGAACAGTTCGACCGATTATTTTTATGAGAGTTTTTATGAAGAAAATTGTTGGGAAAATCTACCGGAATAGTCGCTAATTTCTACCGTGTAAAGGCCGAGTCAGGTCACTAGTTTTAAAATAAAATGCGAGTCCGCATGCAGGTCAAACCGCAACTGCATGCAATGAAACTAAACGCAAAATGAGTTATAAAATACAAAAAACTGGCCAAATGCAAGTCGGACTCGCGCACTGAGGGTTCCGTACAAACAGCTACAGTCACCAAAATAATTAAATAACTTTACTGAAGTTCATAAACTATGAGGGCATCAAACATTGCTCTAACGATAAGATAAACAGAATTGAGGGACAAAATTAACTTTGCCGTTGGAAAACTGTAGTCCCCATACATTGACATAAGTCGCGGTCAGTTTACCAACTGCAAATAAGTTAAATTTCTTTTTTAATGTAGTTTCGAATTAACGGTTATCGCCTTTTTTTTCCTTTACTTGTGCTATAATTGCTTCTTGCCAAATTTCATGATTATAGGGCAACGAGAAGTACCTAATACATTTTGATTACCTTGCGAGTGTAAAATATGCGTAATTAAGAGCTGTATCTCTTGATTGCGTTGATCTAGAAGTTTGATTTTTTCACAGCTGCAAGATGTTGCAAACTTGAGTATACGATATTAATTTCAACTCAATACCTCCACGCGTTCCCGAGATAAAGGGTCTTGATGGACAGACGGACAACACGATGATCCTTATAAGGCTTCGGTTTTATCCTTAAGTTTCGTCCCTAGAAGGATGTAAAGCGTTATATATCAGTACATATGTATAAGATTTTCCGGGCGACTGACCACTGTTCAAAGCCGAAGCACTCCGCTATGCAACAACGACTCGATGTATATTTTTACTTTGTCACCTTTGTACGGAACCCTGCACAAACCTTCCAATGTTTTTCTTACACCGTTTCGAATTAAATGCTTTTAAATTAACATATGTAGAAAAGCGAGTGCAATTTGTACTGTTCGAGGTACTATTTGAGTTGAGGATATTGTTTAATTGTTTATTTCGTTTGTGACACTGGCCTTTGTTATCAAGATTTTTTTTACCCTGTACCCTTCGGGTACGGAACCCTAAAAAGAACGAAATAACAAAAACCACGTTCTGTTTCTTTCAGATTCTTCAGTTCTGTGTTTATAGTCCTATAAAATAACCACCGATTAGGGTTTCACAATAACCATATAATACAAAACAAGACCAGTTAAAATAATATGTTGCTAAGCTCAGTGTAAGCCCATAATTGAAAATTGTTTGTATCAGATTAATTTATTAATTAGGTCTCGCGCGGCATACAATATTCCTTTATTAACGGAACAGAAGTGCCCGGTGTTAAAATATAAAACTAGGGTAATGGTGAACATTTATTTTCAAGGAGTGATCGGATATATTTTTAACGATTTTCTATTAAACTTTAAGTTCGTTTTGATTTTGATGAAAGAACAAAAAAGTTTATAAGATGGATTTATAGTAGATTAATTTTCTACAGAAGATGGATAACTTTTAATGCTCTCTTTAGTGATTTTAATATTGACATTTAAAAACTATAAAAACATATAGTCGACTCTTCTTGTTGGTTACATGAAGAGACGACTTAGACCTTCTGATCATTAGGGAAATAAATGTTTGTAGCGAGCGAAGTCTGATATTTTCTTCGGCCAAAGTTTCAGCATTGCCATTCAACGTGGAAATTCTACCAGCGTTCTGGGTACTCCTTCCATTGACAGTGATATGGGCAATTTTTTGATGCCCAATGAGTTATTCTCCTCTCTTCTTTATTACTATTTTATTAAGAGTTTATTTTTTACCTCGCGGTTTCACCCGTGTAGTTCCCGTTCCCGTGGGAATACAAGGATAAAAAGTCACCCGGGGATAGTGTAGCTGCCAAACGGTGAAAGAATTTTTTAAATCGGTCCAGTAGTTTTTAAGTTTATTCGTTACATACAAAAATATAAAAATACAAATCTTTTCTCTTTTTAATATTAGAATATAGATAAGTAATGAGTATAAAGTATAGATTTAGTATTATAACATTTTATTTAAATTCAGTGGTAAATACCTAAATATCATTACTATAATTCAGTTCGTCGTGTACAATTTGGACGTAATAGCCGTGAATAAGTAAGCGTGGCAGTAATGCAACGACGAACGGCGGGTCGAGGCCAACTTCACTTGAAGTAAGCTAAGAAAAATCTTCGAGCTATTTTAATCCGAGCGTTTCAGCGAGATAAATACAAAGGCAACACGCTCTATCGCGTTCGCTTACACATATTTAAATTTAATTAACTATCAAGAGCACATCTCCTTTGTGCTTCAGGCTAAGAAAGGGAAGGTTTACCAGGCAAATGACTGCCCGTTCTACGTTTTCTACCACATATTAAAAATATTTTTGTAAAATGGTGGCACTGTTAATTAATATTTCAGTATTGATAGATATATATTTTTCTTTTTACACTAAGCTTTTGTATAAAGGATGCTCTTTACGACAAAGGATTGTTTTAAAGCAATGTCTAGGTAGGAAAAGGTATTGTTTAATTTCGTTGTTCTGAGTAATTCTGCCCCTTGAAATAAATCTAGTAGTCTTATTAATTTAAGTCCAGAGCTGTGCATTTAATTGAAAAATCTTATTGTCATTCGTCCTTTGTTTTATTAGGTGCATACAAATCTGTTCATGCTTTATATTTCATGGTTTAAATATATTTCTTTACATTAGGTAAAACACACTCAATACATACGCTGTTCAATTGAAAATCTAATATTTTTAAATTGGTTGACTTAAACGACCTTTTTTATATTTCACAAATAAAAATTAAAACAACTAAGTATAGATAGTTCAACTCATATGCGCGCACGTCATCATGTGTGCGTGCACTTGTTATTATACATTATGCATGTGTGGGAGTGACGCGGCAGTCATCGACGCCGTCCAAGCAAACAACCACCCACACATGCTTACCCACACATAGCGCCTCGCGCAAAGATGAGTTGAACTATCTGTATATTGATATATTATTTTCAGACCAATAAGGTTAACGACTTTCCTAGTTGAGGTAGTCACTACTGGCGCCATGGTGATCATTACGGCGATACATTGTAGGTGAATGAAGCTTAAGGACTATTGTCTCTTCTCGAGTTAGTAAGTACTGTTTTACTCTACTTATCGTGTCGTTGAAAAGGGGGAACTTACGTAGCTATTGTTTTTGTTAGTAGCAGATATATGGGCTTTTCTTTGTGGTTTTAATTAAGAATATTAATTAATAGTATTTTTATAAGGAAGAAGTTAATGTTATATTAATTTTGTTGTTATGTGATTAATATTGCTTGAGTTAAAACGCTGTTGAAAAAATCTGTCAGCAATTGCCCCGAGATTACAAAATCGAGATTACGAATCAAATATTTAAGCATAAAATGGTGGTTGTGGTTGAAAAGAAGATGTAGTGACTAAAATTGAAAAGGGTATGATAAGATGGTTTGGCCATGTTGAGAGGATGAATGAAAGTCGACTTACGAAAGGTATTTACAAGGCAGACGTGAATGGAAACGCCGGGAGGGGACGCCCTAGAAAGACATACATAGACCTTATAGGAAAATTTAAAAGGGTATGTTAAGATGGTTTGGTCATGTTGAGAGGATGAATGAAAGTCGACTTACGAAAGGTATTTACAAGGCAGACGTGAATGGAAACGCCGGGAGGGGACGCCCTAGAAAGACATACATAGACCTTATAGGTGATGTTCTTCAGAAAGGCCAAGTGCGCAGTACCCATAACCGGCGTGTGTGTATGACTAGATGTATGAATGTGTGTGAAGCAAAAGAAGTATGTAAGGATCGTAGCAGGTGGCGTTCTGTAGTTTCTGCCTACCCCCATGGGAAAAAGGCGTGAGTTTATGTATGTATGTATATTTAAGCATATTTTGTAATTAAAAAGCCTTTATAAATATTAACTCATTTTTTTTCAATCTGAAATTGCAATACTTTTAAAAGTAAGAAGATATGTGCTATTTGACTACTCTATTTTTTTATTAAATAAAATTTATCGAAATTTGGCCAAACAATTAAAAAACATTAATTTCTATCAAGCAAAGGAAGCTAATTAAAATAACTTTCTAAGATTATAAAACTTTAAATTCACAATATTAATCAACAATTTAAGAAGCAAAATGGCAAGAAAATCAATAAAGCAGTTCAGATGAGCGAAACAAAGATTTTTAAATACACTGTAACATAATCAGTCGGTCCGGTGTTTGTAGCTCGGACTACGAAAGGCTCATTGAACACCAATTACCTCGGAGGCCTCTAAAAGGTCTTTAATTAAATCCTTCTCCGATGACGTCATAATTATAGCGTAAATTGGATTGAGACACCCCCTTGTTTCGTTAATTGTAAGTAGAAAATTTCTTATCTAAATTAATGTGTTTTAGACCTTATTGGGTTAGTTGTTGTTCATTTACTTTGCTGTTTTGTCGATTATGTTTGTTGGAATTTTGGAAACTTTTGAAAATAAGTTTAATCTTGTTCTTTTCAATTGGATGACCAAGGAAAATATGTTTAATACGGATGTTTTCTGGGTAGAAAAAATATAATTATATTTAGTCCGTCAGTAAGATTATCAAATAATATTGGACCCGTATTTTTTGCTTTATTCAATAAATAGAAAATGACAAAGATAAAGCGCATCAAAGTTCAGGAGTGGGGGCTTGTGACGTCACTTTGTCAGTATTAAGTGTAGCCCACCGTGACGTCACATGATATTTAAATAAAAACGTGTCCAGTATATTTTAATTATCTAACTGACTGACTTAATATATATTTTTGTCAACAGCCCTATTATAGGGAGGCTTTTCACCAGGAGTCAAAAGCGGACTGATAAAAACGTAGGTATTTTTTTAAATTATTTTCTTTTTTTTTATCAAAGAGAAGTAGGTCTTTAAGAAAGTACTGAAATACAATGTTTACCTTCAACAAGTTAATAACCAGCACAATAACTAAAAAATCTCATCAGACCTTTATTTCCTCCAACATTATGAGCAGAACAATAAAGAAACAGTGTTATGAATAGACAACATTAAACAAAAAAAACCCGCCAAGTGCGAGTCAGACTCGCGCACGAAGGGTTCCGTACCATTATCGCAAAAAAACGGCAAAAAAGAAACACGTTTGTTGTATGGGAGCCCCACTTAAATATTTATTTTATTCTGTTTTTATTATTTGTTGTTATAGCGGCAACAGAAATACATCATCTGTGAAAATTTCAACTGTCAAGCTATCACGGTCCATGAGATACAGCCTGGTGACGGACAGATAGACGGACAGTGGAGTCTTAGTAATAGGGTCCCGTTTTTACCCTTTGAATACGGAACCCTAAAAAAACGTCGTACAGTCAGACAAACAGTAAAGTCAGAATAGTAAAATATCAGCTTATTTACGAGTACTTTGTTTTCTTACCTTTCGCTAACAAAGAGAGCGTTTCAAAGTGAAATTCAATTTCGAGAACGAACATTTTTCCAACATAGGTTTCCATGTAATACGGTATTGTACTTATTTTCTAAGGATGCATTTGATGTTCGGACTAAAGGATAAAAGATATAATACAATATGAACGGCGACTTTGAAAATTGGAGCCATTTTTGTTCATTTTCTCTAGTTGTTATTGGATTTTTGGTTTTGCTGGTTTACTATCGATTTGGAGATTAAAATGCTTTGGTTTGTTTTTGGATGATAAATTGTATTAGTGTTTACAATTTTGTGGACTGACCAAGGTAAAATATATTTGTATTTGTGATGATCTGAGAGTGTGTGAGGGACAGATGATGACTTGTATACATCTGTCCCTTACGCACACACAAAATAACCTTACTCTTAGAGCTTATAGTCACCCCCTGAACTGATATATAATACAAAATTAAATTTTTTTGTGTGTTTATAAATGACTAGGTGACCCCCGCGGCTTCGCTCCCGTCAACATTATAGCCTATGTTACTCGGGAATAATGTAGCTTTCCATAGGTGAAAGAATTTTTTAAATCGGAGAATTCATCATCATCATCATCGGAGCCTATTCGGTACAAACAAACAAACAAAAAAATCTTTCTTCTTTATAATATTGGTATAGACTAGCTTCTGTTAGCGGCTTCGCCCGCGTGCATGTCGAAAATTATCACAGGGAACTTATGCCCGAGATATTAAGTAACCTATGTGCTATTCTAAACTATAATCTATACTCATTCGATTAAGAAGGTTCTCGTGTTGTGACTGTGTTTGTAAATGTTTTCTATTTATATTTCTAGCACTGACAGAAACCTACTCTCTCAGCGATAGCCGTTGAGTATAAAGGCCTTTTTTAACCGGCTGCCGAAGGAGGGTAATGTGTTTATCAGTCTATGTATGAATGTAAGTATGTATGTATGTATGTTCCTATAAGGCGTTCCAGAGACCAAACTCGTTGGCCGATTTTGATGATTCATACGTCAATCGATGCGTCTTAACCCTGCGAGTGTCATAGGCTACATTAAAATTGGATAATAGAAAAATGGCGGATTTTGGGTGCCATATTGTGGGGGTCCAAATTTATTTTTTCTTCCTAACCCATTGTGTGGGTTATCAAAATAAAGGGTTTTAAGAGGTGATTTCAAAAATATATAATACTTATATGTTTAATTGTATCTAATTCGAAAAAATCGGACTAAAAAGTTATAAATAAAGAAAATTAATTCAAAAAATCTAAAACCCGACTGCTTCAAAAGCGAACTAAAAAGTCGTAAACAAGGAAAAAATCATGCTGTGCAGGCGGAGGATACACCAGATTTTGGTCAGCCAGCCCGCGAATATGTATCCTCCGACTGCACAGCATGATTTTTTCCTTGTTTACGACTTTTTAGTTCGCTTTTGAAGCAGTCGGGTTTTTGATTTTTTGAATTAATTTTCTTTTTTGCAGAAGTCATAGCCCGAAGAATTGCCAAACTTAAGTGGCAGTGGACAAGCACATTGCTCGCAGAACGGATGGCCGTTGGGGCCGAAAATTTCTAGGGTGGCGATCGCGTACTGGAAGACCTAGCGTTGGAAGGCCTCCATCTAGGTGGAGCTACGACCTGGTCAAGGCTGCGGGCGTAACGACCAGGTCCAATCAGTGTGGCGACGCTTGGGAGAGGCCTATGTCCAGCAGTGGACGTCTTTCGGCTGAAAAGATGCTGATGATATGATACATATTATCAACAATATACATGCCTATTTCAGATCAATATTCAACATAAGATCTGTAACTGACAGCGCAGAAATTAATTAACAATGTTGTTTGATTAAGATTATATTTTGTTGTTTCTATGCTAATACTAGGCTATTAGGTGATGGAAGAAATAATTAAAACAAAACTTTACTAAAGGTAACCGAAGAAATACATCATTAAGGAGTTTGGAGGGAAAGGGTAACTTATCTTAAACATAATTTTAACTGTGTATCTTTACGAAGCATATAAAATCTTTAGTAAATATTTTGAATTAGATATATTGGTGATGTTCTTAAGTAAGCCCAGGTAAGTAGTAGGTATCGTTCGTTATGTAGATGATGAAGCATGTAAGGATTGTAGTGTTGTACTACTTAAGGAAATATGTTTAATAGAAACATAGCAAATATGACAAAATGCTTGTAATTTTGCAGAATTGGGTTAACAGAAAAAAAATCTGAAAATGTTCCATAAATTCTAAGTATTTTCTATGAAAAGATGTCAAAATTCGAAGAAAAGGCGAGTTTTTTTTCTACGAATTTTGTATCTATAAACAAAAATGTCTGTACAACTTCCAAAGATAGTTCAGCATATCAATACTAATGTCTACTCAGCCAGTATTCGAGTTTCATGCGGCTTACCGTACACCGATTTACCTGACTAGGCTTAAGCCAATGTTCTGTAATTGGTAACTCAAGCAAGGTATGTTCCCTAAATGGACTAAACTCTGCGTATGAATTTGATACGTGAACCATTACCGTTGAAACCTGTAGGCTAGGCCATGCAGCAAAAAATATTGCACTACTGGTAAATAACGAACCGGAATATTTGGTTTTATTCATTCATCATCATCATCATCAGCCTTATAATATTCCCACTGCTGGGACATAGGCATCCTCTCTGTGAGGCAGATATAAGGCCTTAAGAGGAAAAGTGGTCAGAACCTCAGTAGGAGCTCCTGCAGTGGTTTGGCTCTCGCATATTTTCTTCTCCAATATTGGACCAATCACGGTCCTAATCTACCACGCACCGGTTTTATTCATTAAAACCTTGTTAACTAGTTTGGAAATAAAACTTTGCTATCGAATGATATTGTAGTGTAGTAGAATGATATTGCAGACCTCCGTCACCCCAAGGTAACGTTTCTTTTAAGTATTTTTTGTGTAAAATATTATTCTTTAATTAAATCTTAGGCATAATTCTGTGTATTTTCGAAAAAAAAAATTTTTCGACTATCAGATTTAATTACCGCGAATACAGGGAGGGGAAAAAATCACCATTACATCAAACTAAAACATGTATAATTATATAAGCCCTATATATTATGTATATATACGTAGGTACCTGCTAAGTACTTAAAAACATATCAAATGATTATTATTACCGTGACTTTTATTTACTTATTTCTTATGTTCGTAAGCAACCCTAATGTGTCCGCGGCCGAATCAAAGCCGCGTAAAGAAATTCAAACTCTCGCTGCGAGCATTTTAGAAATATTTTCGTTCGTAGTTTATTTAGTTGTCACGGCGACACTCTGTAGGTGATAATCGCGTAAGTTTTTGCGATTTCTTCGAGAGTGAAGTATCTGTTACGTAGTAACTAACTAATAAGTAACCTATAAAGTGGTGCATGTATGAGTTGAAATCGCACATTTACGATTAGTTACTGCACTTTGTCCCGTAATTTAAAACAAGTATCACTAGCGCTTAACATTTTTCAAAGAGAGACATTGGTTTTTGTTGAGTTTGAAAGAGGTAGTTTCTTGCACGTTATTCTCCATTAAGATCCACCTATCTTCGGAATGTGCAACTACCTTCATCTTTCGGACTGACCGTCTTCTTGACAAAAACTACTGCCACAATTGAAATGGCAGGCCTGGCTTAATTATATATATGATACTAGCTGATCCCCGGGGCTTCGCTTCCGTCAATTGGCTACCTACCTACCTACCTACCTACCCACCCTACCCACCCTACCCACCTACCCTACCCTACCCTACCTAATCATGTAGCACATAATTTTTATGTATCATCAATAGTTTTCTCAGCGCACGCTCAAGAATGAATTTTATATGCAACATTTTGCTACTTTGGGTTACATTATTGCAATTTTCAAAAGGATCTCTATTTTTTTGAAAATATATTATAGCCTATGACCCTCAGGAATAATGTAGCTTTCTACTGGTGGAAGAATTTTCAAAATCGTTTCAGTGGATCCATCGTATTAGTAGGTATAGATGTGTTTGAGTTGTTTGTTAAAATGTTTTATCTTAAAAGAAGTCAAACGATTTAATATTGTCAGTTTTCCTGTCATCGAAATTTCGTCTGTAATTCCCAACGTTGACCCAACATTGCGACCTTTGAATAATTTGTCGTCCTAGCCGGAAGATGTCCGCAGTTGACGTAAGCTCCGCTACGATGCAAGCCCGGCTTGCATCTAAAGGCTTCCGCACCCCTCATAAGGTTGTCCGTCGGCGTACTGAACCCGCTTTACATTTCCTGGTTCGCGGTTGACTCTGTTGCACGGTTTATTTAATTGTTAATTAGATGAGGACTCACACAGTACTCACTTATTTGGTCAACGGATAACTTTTTGTGGGATACACGAATAAAACAATACTAGCCTACTATTAGCTGGCTACCCTCAAATATAGAAGGGTATGATTTATGTGGTTGATTTTTCTTGTTTAATATTAAAATATCGTCAATAAAGCCGCCATATTTTACTTAGGTTTAGTTATGAACTATTCTCATATTAGTTATGAATTATACATTTGCGACTAACCGAAACGAAGGCTTTTTTGTCCTCTATAGGCTTGCGCTTGACCACTTTCTCGCCTGATGGTAAGCGATGATGAAGCACGCTTGCCTAGAAAAAACCTATTCTCTCTTGACTTTAAGAGGAAATATGGGCAGAGAGCGCCGACTGAACGTCCCTTTGTTTTACTTTTTTCATTTATATTCGTCAAATTTGTACACTGAGCCTCTGTTGACAGCGCAATTTTGAGCATTTTTTGAAGGTTCTAGTGCTTCTAAAGGTGTATCATCAAAAAGGAAAACATAGGAAATATAGAATATATCTTTCATTTTCAGTTTATGGAATATCTTATAAATTGGTTCAATATTGGAGGAGAAAATAGACGGGACCCAAACCTCGAATTGTGACTTTTTACTTTGGAAATTTAGTCGGCGCTCTCTGTCCCCGTTTCCTCTTAAACCCCTATATTGTAGCTAGCATTGCATTGCGTGCATTCCTACTAGATAATATGTTTTTTAAGCAATATCTCAAGTAAGTATTCAAAAATTCATACAGTTAAAAAGCATAGGTATTCTACCTACACAACTCTTCCACGGTACTTTAAAAGCTACGTTATCACTGTGATTGTTTGCTTTCAGGATTCCTAAAAAAAACATGGCGACCAAATAATAGAGTGGCTACCACACAACATTACCCGTGAATATTCATTTAGCTTGGACACGTAAAACAATTTGCCAGTCAAATGAGTTTTCTAAAAAGCCGATTAAGCGCAAACTAAAATTGGTTAATTATTTATCGAACGTGCCGCTACCGTACGCAACGGAAAGCGTACGGTGTATTTAGTAGGCTAATTTTCAAAGAATAATTAATTGTTGCGGGAAATATTTAATTAGGAATGTTACAGCTTAGCTTGCATAAACTTTACAGCTATTTTCATAACTAAAAACTGAGAGCAGTGGTGGCCGCGACTTACAAGTTGTAGATCGTGGGTTCGAACCCAGGCAGGCGCTTTACAATGTGTAAATTATTTCATCACCACTGCTCTCAAGACGGTGAAGGAAAATATCGTGAGGAAACCGGCATGTCTTAGAACCAAAAATTCAAAGACATGTGTCATTCACCAAACAGCACTGGGCCCGCGTGGTGGATTACGGACCATTTCCTCTCAAAGAGAGGAGGCCTGCACGCACAACGGACTAAATCTAAAATGTAAGTGCGAAAAAGGGCGTCCATCTATCCTATCCTAACTAAAAACCGAAAGAGAATCATCCTTTCCCCGCAAATACTTCATTAGTTCAACACAAATATCACTGAAAATGTATTGCAGATCCAATTTAAATGCTCAACTTTAGACGCAACTTACAGACAGTTTCTCATCATGATGCAATGTAATATTTGCACTGTTAATAGTAGCAGTATTTAAATAGCTCCACACATCCAAACCTGAACCAATACGAACTCCGGCTTACCTGCAACAAATATAAAACAAAGTTTAAAAACACTACATACAAGTGGAAATTAGTTGAAAATATGACTGATGTAGATAAATACTCGCATTCACACAAAATTGTAATGGGTACAGAATGTTGATTTTATTTATTTATGTATCTACTTAGGATAGTTTTATCAAAAAATAATAATACAATTTTTTTTGATTATTTTTTCCTCTCCAATATTGTAAATCTGGATTGGTGACTGTTCCATATATCAGTATGGCGTCTATTTTTGTAATGCAACTGATGATAGGAAATATCAGAAGATTTTAAAGTATATTTTCCTCTCCAATATTGTAAATCTGGATTGGTGACTATTCCATATCAATAAGGCGTCTATATTTTTAATACAACTGATGATAGGAAATATCAGAAGATTTTAAAGTATATTGATATCTGGCAAGAGGAAATACAAGTGTATTCATATAAGTACTGATGGCAGGACAGGTCAATGAGCCTCGCTGTAGGTTACTGCACTAGGCAAGTGGGTTGATAACCCTTGATCTTACCCTTCTGCTGCACACAGTATTATTCGTGCGTGCATTTATACAAAGTAAAAACAATGCCTTCATCCATAAAATGCATGATTATTAATCATTGGTTCATTACCAAATAAAAAATACACAGGGTTTTTTACAAAAAATAAATAAAAAGAATACAAAAAACTTAATTACACAGTTGGACAGTTTTAGTAAAAATAAATCACGTTTATTAGCACAGTGCAACACATTTAGTTCTACTCACCAACACATTCAGAAAGTTAATACCTTTTATAAACACATCTACATACCTTAAAAATTCGTTAGTACTTATCTACTTAAATTTTTCATAACGTACCTATTTATAACCAAAGTATGGGTAATATTATTTAATAGTTCCGTACGAATGAACGTTAACTTTAATCGTGTGATATTTTATTACCAATTACCAAAGCATGACATGTTTCATTAAAACTTTGTCTAGAACATATTTAATCACCTTTGGCCGTTAATTCGAACATGATAAATAAATGCTAAACACAAATTCCATGGCATAATTTATCCATCAAATGCTGCATTTGTTTTCAAATTTTAGTAATATGATGAGCGTATTTTGTTAAAACTGCTTTGTGGTTTTCGCTGAACACAATTTTAACATTAATTGTAAAATTATTACGTTATGCATACGATTTGGACGGATTTTTATTTAGAGCAAATATAAATAAATAAAATAAAAAGCCTTATATTGCCTGCTTACAAACAAATAGGTAGGTAAGTGAAAAAAATTTCAAATAACACTAGTGTTTAACAGGAATCCCTAAAACAGGTGAAGGCCTCCTCAAAGTCTTTCTCCATTTGGTTCTGTTTTGTGCTACTTGTAGACATTTAGCCAGCAGTAGTTTTTATATCATCCTCCTATCTTGATATTTAATATAAGAGCAAATATAAGTAGGGGTAAATTGTCCGTGATTTATTTATCAATTTTGATTATTAGCTTCATAATGTAGGTGGTAGGTACCTACATTATGAAGCTTATACATTTTTAGTTCCCCAGTCCCTGCGAAGAATAACCCCCTTTTTATTCATAAAAGACTTGGCCATTATGTCAAGACGTTGGCCATTTTCCTTTGAGCAAACATACTTAATTCTTTCAGTAATCCGTTTACAAAGTGTGGTGACATGGTGAATATATTTCCATGGCATGTTCCCGACTTACGATGGTGTTTGATGATTACGTAATTTTAAAAATGGATGGGGTGAGTGTAAGTATAGTCTCACCATGAGATTTTTTCCCAAAACATAGCACATGTTTCACCCGAAACGCGTACCGTCAAATCCCATAACGTTTAACAAAAAATAACAACGCTTGTTCACGTCTCCCGTAACCATTTTTAACGCTAAAGCAATCCGTGACGATACATACACATAAGTATCTAAAGAAAAACAAATCTTTATCTTTGCAAAGAGTCGCCGTCAATATTCGGCGTAGCACACACTGTTTGCAATGTGGCAAGAGCTAACAGGGAGGCTTTTATACTAACATTTAAACAAGAGATCCCGCTCCGGGGGAAAGATTAAGGCTTTGTCTTCACGTAATGCAAAACAGACGATGCTTTGACACAGAATTTGATTTTGTACAAATTATCGTTTTGACTCTTGGTGTCTGCTACGGGTAATTTCAATGACTGAATGTTGGATCGCTTTGTGTTATTTTGTAAGTACTTAATTTTTTTTTAAAACACCGCCTTCTGTGTTGTAGTTTCTGATAACCATGGGCAAAAAGGCGTGATTTAATTAATGAGTTTTTTGTGGAAAAATGAAATTAAACAGAATATATAGACCTATATGCCCGAATCCTTAGAACAACGAATTTATTTGATCACACTCTAAATGAAATGTACTGAGTAAACGCTTAACAGAATTTCGTCCACAAATGTTGCTCAAAAGATCTTGTACCTACAACCATGATCATTTCGAGTTCGTGGAGTACTTTAAGCGTAACTAATTCTTCTTTAATGAGCTATGTCAATTTCATAAGCTATTGCAGTAGGTAGTTAGTACTTACTTAGGTACTTATATAAAATAGGACAACACAAATATAACGACTTATGGTCTATCCACACATAATTATCAGGGCCGTGCCCGGGACGTGACAGGGCCGGGCCCAGGCATTGAAGATTCGTCACTGGGCCGCACGGTTGGCGCAGTGGTTGAGCGATTGACTGCTGTGCTGCGTGTCGCGGGTTCGATTCCCGCACGGGACAAATATTTGTATGACCTACAGATAGTTGTTCCGGCTCTGGGTGTTGTGTATGTGAGTTTATATGTTTGTAAACGCACCCACGATACAGGAAGAAATTCCTAGTGTGGGGCAACGTTTTTCTTAAGACGTTTTTCTTAAGACAACTGGCCCGTGCACGGCCCGTGCACTGACGTGTGTGAACGAGCTCATACAAAATGTACACACCGATATTTTTTTAAGGTCCTGACGGGGCACGGTCCTCGATATGTGTGGATAGACCGAGGAACCGAGAGAAGACGAAGGTTTATATGTAGTATACATGCATACTATAATAGAGAAATTCAAAGATTTGTAATGTGATATCGTAACATACATATTTTTGTGCGCTTACATTGCAAACGCTGCCTAAACCTTACGAGATAGATCAAATTAATTTACTACGGAATTGTAAATCTTAAAAATATCGATAAAAACGTTCGCGATCGTATATGTTTACCTCCTAAGGATAACCACCCACAGTAACCATTTTAACCTTTTGAATATTACAAAAATAAAATGGGTTATATACCAAGCTATTTTAAACAATATAGTATTATTCCTTATCCAATTAAATATATTGGATACGTTGTGCATTTCATGTAGATCAAAATTGCCCTTTACAGCATCTCATGAAACTGAATATCTTAGGGAGTTATCGCAACATAAAAACTAACGCGCGCGAAAATAAATTCAAGCGGGCTGGCATCACACCGTTGACGGGATCCTACAAAAGAAAAAACGTAGTAGGTATAATAACTATGCTCTACTACCCGTGCGAAGCCGGGGCGAGTCGCTAGTCACACTAATATTAAAAAGGCGAAAGTTTGGATGGATGTTTGTTTGTTACTTAATCACGTCAGATATCAAATTTTCACTGCCATATTTACTTTACACAAATACTTTACATCTGCGAATATTAATTTATCGGAATATTGGAGCTAAATAGTAATCAAATTGAATACTGTAAATAAACAGCCTCCACGAAGTGTTGCTCTTTCATAAGCTGGTTAATTCATCAAACGATACATTTTATAAATCATTGGACAAATAAAATAGCTTCTGTTAAAAGTGACTGTCAAAAAAAAAGACTTGACTTAAAGGCCTCAGTAGCCAGGTCACTAAATTGATCGCGCAATAATTGTACAATTATTGCTACTTGCTGTTCCTTACGTAATAAGCCCGCGGGTAAACGGATCTGGATGAAATTTGGCACAGAGATAGATTATAGTCTGGAATAGCACAAAGGCTACTTTTCATCCTGGTAATGTTCCCTTGGGATAGGTAAACGCTTTTCATGAGGGCAAAGGCCCTGGCGGAAGATGTAAAAATAAATTTAATTATTTTTTAGAAAACGATACCTATCCTAGTTTTTCTTTATCCTGAATTTTTCCAAAAAAATATATTTACTATTAAAAGAAACATTGACAGATATCAAGAACCTACTTTGAAAGGTCGCATTCGTCGCGAACTATAAAAGTAAAACATCTCCAAGAATGACGGCAAGTGGCAAAACCCGTAAATATGTATGGTGATTTTGCATTAACAGAATAATAAAAACAACCCTTCTAGATCGAGGTAATTATTAAACCAACCCTTCTAGTCCCACCCTCGTAGCATCTTTACAGAGGTCAATGATCCATACAAAAGGTAAATGTCCAGATAACTTAAGGCTCCCACAGAAAGGCGACAATGTGACAAGGCATTTTTATAGCTTTTTTTTCTGTATGTGTATTGTAGATCAATTTACATGACATCACACTGTTGCATCGTTGTCGCATCATACTTGTCTGTGGGATTCTTAAACCTGCTTTTACGCTTATGCTCGTTTTCTTAAGATAAAAGAGAGCATAAGTACTAGTGGTCAAAGATCAATATAACATTGTTAGGTTAGGATAGAGCTTAGGACTCAAAATCTTATATTTGCCCCACCATTCACCAATATTTGGTTAGGATCAGGATTTTATTTGCTCAGTAATTGTGATTACGTATAGAACAATGGTCCTCTATCATAATACGCCTAATATCCCCAGGTAAAAGCAAATATTTTGAATATTCATGATGTAGGTAATTATTATATCTAGTATCTGGCGATAAGGATTTCTCGTCTACTCACAGAAGACTCTAGATAAAACCCTTAGATACAATTTTTTACCCCTAAAACAAGAAATATTTAATTGTAATTTGTGTACGAATTTTCTAATGACGATTGTAAAATTAGGTAGATAAGATAAAATAACAACAAGAATATACATAGATATACGATGCTAAAGCAGTTATCTCAATTTCGGATATTATGGACTAAGTATGTAGACTGTGTATGTAGTATGTAGAGTCTCTTTGGTAGAGTTGTAAGTTCTAAAGAATTTAAAAGTATCTCAGACCTCATTTAGGTAAAATATACTAACAAAATAATACAAAATTTAATTCAACGTCACCATAGACATGCTAAAGCATTAATCACAATTTCAAATATCATTTATTAGTAATCACATGTATTAATCTCACTTTTTTCAATGGCTTAGTAGGCGTTTCGGCCGCTGAGTTTCTTCCGATCCGGTCGAAACAAGAATTTAATTATTATTAATATTTTTGAGGTGTGTTTCGGACGAAACCTTTTTTAGAGGCAAAGTAACGTCAGTAACATAAAAATAACATGATAAAACTATAACTTCCTTTTTTGCTTTGTTAGTTAAATGATAAATGATAAACGATTTTATTTCTGTAAGTTGGTTTGTACAAACGCTTTTACATGTCTAACATATTTTTTTTTTTAAACTAGATGAGGTCGGCGTTTCATATCTGACTACTCTGAGAAGAAAGGCCGAAACAAACTCAGAGGTCACAGTCTCTTTTAAAGTCCTGACAAAATCTTGGTTCGATCATGTGAAGACCATGTAGACTGATGTCTGAAATGGTCTTTTGAGGAAAGAACCAGCCAGATTGAGTGGACCTGTCCAGTCAGTGCACGCATTTGTCAATAACCGAGCAGCTCAACTCAGAATTTAAGGAGCTCAACGATTCGACGAACAATACCAAAGAAAGGACATTCGGGTAGGCCGCATAAACTACTCAAACTGCCAGACCATGATTAAAAACTAAGATAAATTAAAAAACAAAATAATGATCCACATAGTCTTCACATTCACAATAATTAAAATAAAATAATATAATACTTTAAAAAGTAAATATTCTTGTCATTGCAAGAAAACAAATAAAAAAAAAAAATTTTTTTTTTTTTAAATAACAAAATTCATGGTGCAAAATATTTAAACAAAAAAAAAAAAACTAAATTAATTTAATTGGAGCAGCTCACTCCCAAGCCGTTTTATCCTCAACGTAATCTTTAATGCTATAAAACGCTTTTTGGCACAACTTACGTTTAATGAATGATTTAAATTTATTAAGACTTAGATTTTGTACGTGGCTTGGAAGCATATTATAAAAGCGCACACATTGATATCTAAACGAGCCACCTATTTTCTTGAGCCTTGTTGTAGGTATTACAAATTTGTGTTTGTTCCTAGTATTTATATTATGGATATCACTGTATTTTTTAAACAATTTTATATTTTTATGGGCATATAAAATATTCTCATAAATATACTGAGAAGGCACAGTCATTACATTAATCTCCTTAAATTTCTCTCTGAGAGAGTGTCTCGGGCTTAATTTATAAATTGATCGAACAGCTCTTTTCTGCAAAACAAAGATAGTCTGGATGTCAGCGGCATTTCCCCACAACAGAATACCGTACGACATTACACTATGAAAATAGCTAAAGTATACTAAACGGGCTGTCTCTGTTAGATGTGTAACATTATAAGCATTTATACCCAAACTACCAGGAGGCCAGAATCATGAAGAAGTCTTAGTATTCCCGAGGCTGGAATCATGAGATGTAATAAGACTACCGGGACATTTTAGATTCTGACCTCCTGGTACTCATGAAGAAGTCTTAGCATTCCCGAGGCTGGAATCATGAGATGTAAAAAGACTACCGGGAGATTTTAGATTCTGACCTCCTGGTACTCATGAAGAAGTCTTAGCATTCCCGAGGCTGGAATCATGAGATGTAAAAAGACTACCGGGAGATTTTAGATTCTGACCTCCTGGTACTCATGAAGAAGTCTTAGCATTCCCGAGGCTGGAATCATGAGATGTAAAAAGACTACCGGAAGATTTTAGATTCTGACCTCCTGGTACTCCGTTAGTCTCTACTGCTTATGATTCTAGGCCCGCAAATACTTCGTCAGTATTCTGGCTTCCTGGTAACATTCTACATGTTACTAAAAAAGCAAAAGGGGAAGTTATATTTTTATCATGTTATTAAACTCTCAACTGATTTTAATCGAATTTTTGATTTTGACATCCTAAAAAAATAAACGTTCGAACACTAGTACCTGATCCGTAGGTGCAAATGTGAAATAAAATTTTAAATAATGAATTATTCCACTTATGGTACCTGCGATAAATATCGATAGGTGCCGTATGTGGAATACCTAGGTGGCATTTTGTATATCATGTTTACTGTTGATTGTTGTAGTCGTATATTAAGCTTTATATTTTGCCAAAAACTGCCTGACTGATAACTTAAATAATATGTCTAAGGTTTTTCATTCTGACTGTACAAGATTTGCTTAAAAAAAGTATAGTCCGAAACACCACTCAGATATATTAATAATAATGAAATTCCTGTTTCGACCGGTTCGGACGAAACTCAGCGGTCGAAACGCCTACTAAGCCTTTTTAATCAAGATACAAGTATTTTTTCAAAATAAGAGCCAAAGAATTGAAGAATTTCTGAGACCTCATTTTACACTAACAAAATAACTCAACATTAAATTCAACTCCGCCAAAGACAGGTACAGGCATAAATACTCATCTCAGATCCTTATCTACCGTCTGTACCAAGACTTCACCGTCCAATTCGGCAACTTAAGATGCAGCCCTTTCATGATAAGACCACCAGATGTCACCCAAGATGTAATTGCGTTCGCCTTTGTGCCATTCCTAATGAAAGGTTCACGAAACTGATATCTTTAATCAACGCGAACTTGTATAACGATGCGGGTGGTTGACGGAGTAGCGGTCAAAGTGTAAATTATGACAAACATAATGGAGTATTTGACTACTATCAAAAAAGTAAAAAGTATACGGGTCGACTTGAGGATTTTGTCGTTATTATCGACCCTATTTCCTTTATTTGTTGGTTAAATAAAGAACAAAAAAATCCTTATTTCAAACTATTTTTGATAAAATACATAAGACGGTGTTAAAAATAAAATGTACAACTTACACGATTTTAAAGTTATTCTTCTATCCTTGTCTCACAAAACGTCATACATACTAGATGGCTCGTGTGACGTCAGAAGACTAGTGATGGGTTTTAAAACGCTAAAAACTTCGACACTGTTTGAGGTTTTTTTTTGTATTTAGGTTTTGGTAAAGCTTTTTTTAATCTATTTTGTGCCACAGCTGGGCAAAGGTCTCCCGAGAAATCTAATAAATAAAACCAGTCAAATATAACTATAGCGTCCAGTGTTAGTTACATGTCATCTCTCTGTTTAAAATTAATTATAGCCTAAAATAGAATTAGGAGATGTTCGAGCTTCGGCTAATTAGTTAATTAGCTCCGAGTATTTGCTTTGGTATTATTGAAGCCGCTTGTAGTAGTAACGCTGTGACTATATAATATTATTATTTGTTCTGTGATAATATGGCGGACCGCTCGTCATTTCGACGTGTTTTTTTTATATCTATTAATTAATTTAATTAGAAATAATTATAGGAGGCTTTGCCAAGAGGTGTACTGAGCTACATGAGTTTTTTTTTAATTAATTTAATCTGCCTAGCCTTTTCCTAAATATGTTGGGGTCAGCTTCAAATCTAACCAGATTTAGCTGAGTACCAGTGTTTTACATGGAACGCCTGTTTTTTTATTATTTTTAAATACGACTAGTTTAAAGTAGGTATATTTCAAGTGTTTTTTACATGTAGTCTCCGTAATACGAGCACAACCTTTATTTTATTTTATTAATTAATTTTATCTATACTCACAACGTAATGTTCCAAATATGAATTCAAAAAATATTGTAAATGACGTACTTTTTTCATGGAAAGGTAAAATTAAAAAAAAACATTGCAATGCAACATTTGCCTCCACATTTTGATTCAATAATAACTTTTTATTTTTATAGCACACTTATACTTTTTAATTATAGAAGATGGATATGGTCTATCGCTTTTTTGGGTTAGTGGTTTTTTTCTTCCATACTTCTCTAACAGTCGTTATATCAGTAATCAAACCCTTCTTCCTCACCATCTTTAACAGTCCTTTAAAAAAAAAAAATTGCTAGATAGGTTAGGGAAATACAGCCAGTTTGTAAAACCTTTGCTAAGTCAAAGCTTATTATTGTCTTCACATAATTCAATACAATTAATTCAACAACAAAATTCTAAGAATAAAACCAAAACAAACTATCAACCGCCATTCATCCCGGACATCTTACAAAGAGCAGATTCCGAACATTACCAGCAACACAGAAACGTAAGGAAACTAATCTCTTTGAGACAATACTAAGGCAATATCTCTGGTTTACGACGGCCGTCTTACTAAATCTACAAATATTTGAACATCCGCCCCCACTCCACCATTGTCTAGGTCAAACTAATTTTGGGATCTTCTGAGGAGTAATTTAATTTCGCATTAAGAACATCAGTTAAAATCTGGTTAACCTTTTAATTAAACTTGTTTATTGAGGGAATCAAATCAGTGGTCTTTAGGGAGAGACGGGAGAGTAAACACGGAGGATCGTTTTTTGTATGACAATATTTTTATACAGAACTTCTGCTTAATTTGTGACGACATAAAATGGTGGCGGCTCACACACAAGGTAGAATAGTATTTTATGAAGGGAATCAAATTTTGTAACAACAACGTAGGAAAAGTTAATATTAAGGATCGTTTTTGTGTGACAACCTATTAATTAGGAAAGGATCGGTCAGAAAAGTCAACACTTCGGTGGAAGGCTACGGGGAAGAACTTTGTCCAGCAGGGAGAGAACATAGGTTGAAAAACAAAGTCTTTTTATCTAGGTCCCTATCCCACCCATACGCACCAAACGTTTTGGGAATACTTTTATTATGCGCACAGCAAACGAATGAAATTCCCTGTCGGAGTCGGTTTTTTCCGATAGGTACCTGGGAGTCTTTAAGTCACGAGTGAAAAGGTTTCTTCTAGGCAAGCGTGATCCAACGTCGAACACATTATCGCTTACCATCAGGTGAGATAGTGGACAAGCGCAAGCCTATTCTAAATAAAAAAAAAACAAAGGAGAAGAGTCGAAGAGTTATGCAAGCAAAAATATGCTAAACAGCTGTATTTTTCTTTATATCATTTTTGGGATAAATCAAGTCCCTGATTGATACCTAATGCATGAATAAAAACTGAGACGTGATAAAAAAATCTTCCTGTATTGTATAGGTGGTTAATTTTTGCATACATATAGTCTTACAAGGTAAAGATTGTCTTATTATACAGCGATAGGGAAGTACGTGCAAAGTTGGGGAAAAAGTGTGGAACAGTGTGTGGAGCTATGGTGTGGAGTGTGAAATTATGTTAAGTATAATGTATATAAAAGTCACGGTTGTGTACGAGGAACATGAATATCTCGTATATAGCCCATTCACAATATACAAAGGCGGGTTTCTCCCTCCACCGCGACTAATATCTACTTAAGAATATCGTAAACGCAGTCTAGATAGTCCTTTAATGTTTTGTAAAATTATTGGAAAATGGATATTATAGGCAGGTACTTATAAAGAAAAGTAGCATAAGCGCGAAAGTTTTCATCCTGAAGAAAAACAGATATTTATCAAAAACTAGCCTTTTTATCTGACACACACGAACCGAGATTTATTTGCGATAAAAAGCAGCATATAATATATTATGCGACGGTGCATCTTTTAAGCAGTGAAAACATTTTTAGAATGGGATCGGTACTTTGAAAAATCAACAATTTTGTCTATTATAAATATTACACTGACCTTCAAAACTACGTATCACACTTTAGAAATAAAAAAAAACGTTATATTGAAACATATCATCAACTTCCTTAAAAATTATAGTTTATTATACATTAGTAAGGTTTTTACTTAAAAAAATTATAAAAAAGATATTCCAACATCGCTTCCGAAACCTCGTCTCCAGCATGCCAAACCGACTTGAAGCTGTAATCAAAGCCAATACCAATACCAGGGGCAGGCAATACCAGTTATTAAAATACAATGGCGTTAAACATACTTATAAAAACACGGTTTAAATTTATGCCAGTAAGATAAAAATGGTTATTTTCAGGTTTCTATCTTTTTTAAATTTATAAACGTTACTTATGTATAATAAACTATAATTTTAAAGGAGGTGATGAAATTTTCCATAAAACATTTTTTATTTCAAAACTCTGACTTCTATAGTTTAGTAGAAATTGCATTTTTAAAAGTGTGGTAAGTGCTAAGTTTTGAAGGCCAGTATAATTTTGAAAAGTTTCAATTAATCAGCCATCAAAAGGGTATTACCAGAATATTACTTCCAGAGGGCATTATGAGATGTGCAAGTGGCGGGTGGATAGAAAATTCCTACTCTTGTTCCGATCAATAATGCACGAAAGTGACTTAGATACATTGATGTATTAAAAAGAGGAAGATACGGGACTGCTCACAGCGCGTGGTCCTACTAATCTAAGTGCATGCCTGTAGCGGGTACTCAGTCGCGCACACGGCACATTGTTGATCACACAGCTCATTAATTTCAGTGTTTTTATGTTTTTTTGCAATACATACGCACCAAAATGACATCATGTGTAGCTAAAAAGTGTTTAAATAATACGAGGAAGAAAAATAAGTCACACAGGATCACTTACCACTCGTAAGTACAGTAAAAAGGTTAATTTGTTGAAAATTACAATAATATTTAATGTTTGCTTCGCCATATTTGTGAGAGCGAGATTGATATTACAAACATGCGTGAGAGACGCGATACGCACATATTGCAAAGTCATTTCATTCATAATAGTAAACATTCGCCCAACATTCGGCGGCTAAGGGCGCGTTCCCACTATGTCGTAACGACTAATTTATCGTTCGACGACTGTCGTCTCTACCTGTTCCCATTTAACGATTCCCATTATAACATATAAGCCACGACACTTAAAACTACACGATTATCTGTCGTCACGACACGGTGGCAACGCGCCCTAACGCGATATCGCTCGCACTACAGCGGCGTCTCCTATCTCTGTCCTTGTCTATCCGTAACTGTAGGGTTGGGACTGGTGATGACACTGAACACAGATGTGTGAGTTTCGGTGCATGTAGTTGTGCGCCGAGCTCAGGTTTTCTGATCGCGATGTTAGTGCGTAACGCATCTTCCTCTTTTAATACATCAATGCTTAGATACCTTGTATTATCTTAGTGTGGATTCGTAAAGTCTTCTACAATATCCCGGTGTGTTACTATACTACCCTTACAACTAGCAAAACGATGTAAACAGCTGTTACATTAATGTCTAAACGACTATGCAAATTTTATCATCATTGGCCGTACTACAGCCAAGAATTATGATTGGAGTCAAGATTGTTGTAGAAAATGTATGATATTATGTTTAGTTGAACTACTAAATTAAATATTTGATTCTCAGAGTTTAATCATGAAACTTATAAATAATTCTTACTCTAAAGATGCTACTTAATCTGCCTATGTAGACTAGGCAAGGTCTGCCTTTAAGCGAGTCTAGTTCTTACCTCAATTCAAAGTAAATAAATAATAGTTAAAAAAAAAACAAAAATCGAACACGCTTTAAAAGAAAACAAAACTAAAAAGTAGAAAATAATTTTTAATTAAGAACAGCGTGAAAAACAAAAAGCTTGGGGTGCTTTTTAAGATATTTTCAAAATGACTCTACTTTTACAATAAAATATTATAAAAATTTACTTCCGAGCACCCCATGCTTTTTTTTTTGTTCATCACTATTTCACGTTCAATGATTCCGTTACATTGATACATACATACCAAGCTAATAAAAGCTTGTTAAAAATACCTACACAGATTCTAATAGTATCTCTCTAAGCCACAGGGGATGATTAAATATAGAAGACCTAAGACTGCTAAGTAGGGACATCCTTTGAAAAGCTAGATTAAATTGAAAATAAATCCAGTTTTATATGGTGAAGTAGTACATCTCGACGCAACGGCTGAAGGTTCCGGATATGGCACTTCATTACAGACTATGTCCCACCTATTTGCCTGCTTAGTGCCCAAAACCCGCAGTCCACACCTATGCGTTGAAATGGGCTGAAACCGACATGCCGTGGAAGTAGCGAAATTGGGCCAGGAGTATCGTGTCGATGGTACATCTAAAAACTTTAGATGTACCATTGACATAATACTCCTCCTAAAAGAAGAAGACCGTGTATTGATTCACGCATTGGCATGTGCAATTAGCTTCATCTTTCTTAATAACCAATTTCTAAAATTTAAAAATACCTGCAAATGGTTACAAGTAAAATTTCAAAATTTAAAAAACCCCAGTAACATTTATCTTGCGAAAACACCCCGATTCAAACAGTAAAACGCCCATAACTTTTGAAGGGCTGAACCTTCGATCAAGAGAAGGGCTGAACCGATTTTATTCAAACATAGCTCAGAACACTCTCGACAAAATCACCTTCAAACAGAGAAAACTAAATCAAAATCGGTTCATCCGTTTAGGCGCTATGATGCCACAGACAGACACACAGCAACACACGTGAAACTTATAACACCCCTCTTTTTCCGGCGGGGGTTAAAAATGAAATGAAGTTAGAGTTTTTAGTTAGAAGAATATGGCCAGTATAAACAGGAAATCCGACTGATTATCCTAAGTAAAAAGTCATAGTTCGTGGTATGGCTCTCGCCTATTTCCTCTTCCAATATTGACCATTTTTTTTATTTATTTTTTTATTGATAGGCATGCACTTTTTCCTTATCATGCAATTTGAGCATGTTTAAGGGTTCTAGTGCTTAGAAAGATAATAATGTATCATCAAAAAGAATACATCGGTACACAGTATGTGTTCTTCTTAAACAGTTTATAGAAAATATTGGAGAAAGAAATAGTCAAGACTCAAACCTCGAATTATGACTTTTTAGGATATTCAGACTAATCGCCGCGACCGCATTCCCCCTTAACCCTTTCACTTGATAAAATGACGGCCTACCTTCTCGAGTTTGAGGGTAAAAGTGGAAGTTGCGGGCCGTATGAGCCGTTCCGCTCCGGCGCATAGCGGGCTCCTCGGGCCCATACATCACTTAGTCACCCGAGACGACCCCGCGCATGCGTGCCGCCGTTGTTAAATGTAAACTTTACGCCGAGCCCCCAGGGTATTGGAGGATAATTTACCTGGTGAGATGCTAGTTCGGAATATTTTAAACTTATTGGATTTTTTTCGGTGTTTGTTTTCGTTAACGGGATTTGGACTGATTTTTTCGTGTTGTTGTTGTAATACTTGGGTATTTTATCTGAAAATTCATTGGTTTCATAAAAATTAATGGGGCTTATAAGAAACATATACTTACGGCAATATTGTGTAAAATATACAAGATATAAGGTTAAAAGGCATGGCACATACGGCTTGGAACATTCTAAACAGTGTCACGTTAGTCACGTAGGTTGCGCCAACATTCCATGGAGTTAAAAAGGAAAATAAAGATGTTTTTAAGAAAATAAACCAGTATCATTAAAACATCAAAATTATCATACCAAAAGGCCCACTTGGACTTGATGCATACGAAAATTGCACAAGTAAAGCGTCGTTTTTTGTTGCAATATGTAGACACCTAGTGAGCCTCACCAGTCCAACATTTTCGTATTATATTCACACAGGCCGTTGATTAAACAATGCCTTTGATCAACATAAAACGTCATGACGACAAGTCTCTTAATGACATTCAAAAAAATTCATCATTAAAAGTCAATTGAATTTACTTGTTGGCGTCCGATTGAGGGCAGCAATCAACTTCACCAATTACCTGATGTGTTGTCCAAAAAAATGAAATTCTTTTACAGGGTTAGTGTGTTATAAGAATGTGTGGTAAATTTAAATTGAATTATGTAGAGTAGACACCTTACTTACCTAATCTAAATACCTACTTGTAAACTGTAGCTTTTAGCAAATCAATAAATAAGTGTACGTTTATAGAATAAAAAAGAATAAACTTACTTTACACCAACATCGAAACACAACTCTATTACAAAAATAAAACAGTTTTAGTACCCATAATGCTATAGGTTTAAGTACTTTCACTATTTAGATTAAACCATGTTTGAAAAGTCAACTACCCAATAAAAACAAAATACTAATAGGCAAAACCAATAAACAGCCCACTACAAATCCGTCCACTTACCCAACTAGTCTTCGAGACTTACGACACCTAATTGCCAGGAACGTACAAAATCTGTGCATAAACGCTAGTGTTGAAAGTAATCCTCGGTAGTCAGGTAATAAACATAAACGTTTTCCCCAATAAGACTTGATGCAAATTGAGTCCCGGAGGGTCGCGGTGCCGGAGTATTTACCTATCGAAGGAACCCGATCGGGCCGCAAGCCACTAACTAGTTGACGTCGTTCAAAATATTGCTGATTCGAATAAAAAACCGATTGCTATCTCACTTTGATGTAGTCGGAGGAAATGGGATCTGCTTCCGATCCGCGAAAGGGAGAAAATCTCCTTCCCGTTTTCTGGGTTCCGCGGGCACTGTTCCGGAACCCTATTAATCTTGGCCCAATATTTACCTGTCGGTTGCGCCCTGTGGTCTCCCAAAGAAAACAAATGTAACCATATTATATTCAATGCAGCCTGAAAGTGAATTGGGGAAGAGAATTTTAAAATAAAAGCGTGTTCCAAAGTTTGTGAAATTCGGCGGCATGCGATTATTTTTCGTGTTTTACCGCGTTATTGGGTCAAAACGACGTATCGGATAAAAGTGGAGGGTGAAAAAATAAAATAAACTTGGTTAGCCAACACTTAAATTATCTGAACGTAAATAACCAGACCTAAATTAAAGAATCGTTTACTTGTACAAATACTGTCAATCTTAATACCATTTCAAGTACTGAACCAGCGCGTACAAACAGATTACTCGTCTGGCTTACTTTTTAAATTTCCTCGTGATTGTAAAGAGGACGGATAGCGTCATATCATCGTGGAGGGCTCGGTGTCGACTTTTGACCGTTTCGAGTGCCGATCTAATTTGCCGAATCGCGGAAGCATATGAAATTTAATCGGTTTGCTTCACAGAAGATGGTTTTCGATAATACTGTGATTTTCTGAGACATTACAGTCTTGTCAGGGAATGTGATATGGCTTGGAATTAACAGATAGATACGTCATAGCTTGTAGATGTTTAGTATTGAATTAAAATGGTATTTGACTGAAACATCATTGAATGACTGAATGTAATTGATACTGGATATGAACGGACAGGCTTTCAGACTATATTTCTTTGTACGTAATATCCAAACAATACCTATCTAACGAGCTAAATATCAGGTAATCACTCGAACACCTCGCAAAACCCAGGGGTCATCCATCCCAAGTAGGGTCCCACCAAGTGATGCAAACAACACTTGATAGGGACTTAAATGATTAAAGATTGTCGTCAAAATTGTCGATGAAAAACGATCCACTCATAAACAAAAGAGGCCGAAAGGTGTTGCTTCTCTGATTAATAGGTAATTAGCAGACTCGTTATTTATATCTCTGTTCATTTCGTATATTGTTTACAGTTGATGTTTTTCAATACGGTTTGTTTTGAAGATTTTACTAAGTACCTATACTTACTCGTATACTTGTCTCGCTCTCTGTTTTATGAAAAACCGATTCGCAGTATTGACCCCTGGAAAAGCTTTGACCTACAAACGGTTAAGGGTACGGATTAAATCCAGGTCGTACTGAAAAATCTGTGGTTACATTGAAATGGGTTTTTGCGCAACGTGTACTGGCCAAAAAGAATGAACTAACGCTTCGTGGAAACTTATAATCCGTGGATAGCGAGGTTTCGTGATATGAAATAAATCACGCAGATACACCAAATTACGAATTGTGATGTTATATAAATCCATGAGTTTACAAATCATGTTTTGTTTACAATCCATGACTGCATATAACAAAGATGAACACGTACCAATAATTAAATTCAAAACAAAAGTAACAAATGGGACGTGCCTTAGCCGCTGTAAGTCGAGCGTTGAGAAAAAAGCTTGGATTTGTGAAAATATAACTTTTCCCTAACACAACGTTTTCGTACGTTATTTCCTTTGCAGTCGCAGGTGAGATTTATCTTCGGATAATTGGATAAAGAACGCGTTTGCGAGAAGTGATACGAGGTGGAAGAAGGGGGGAGGGAGGCGCCGGTGGAAAAAATCGTAACAGCCAATGATGTGTTACTTTTGAATATAAATCTTTTGTTTGAGTTGTGTTGCCGTGTACGGAGTACTTGCAATGCATGAATAAATATTGTTACGTTTCTTGTTGAAGTATAACTTGTTCTTGAATATGAGTTGATAAATCTGTAAGGGTTGTTTAATAATTTTGTAAATAAATTGACAAGTTTTTTCCATTTTGATGAGTGCGATTTTCTCTGCATAAATAGAAATGCGATCGTACTTTTCTGTGTATTCATCATGGATTCGTAGCATATTATTAATTATTGCTTCTAACAGTTAATTAGCCAACATTTTCGCGAAGTTCAGAATGCCAATTACACACTGTACAAACCGTCAATTATGCTGACCTAATTCCACAAACATTACAGCCGAATAATCAAACCAAAAGGTAAATATTAATAAAACTTACACTGTTAGTAAAATTATTTGCCGACCACATTAAATTAAACATGTCAAACACAGCGGATTAAAATAAGACACAAAACAAACCGCATGTCCACAACCCCATTTGTAATGAGCTTTTACATAGTGCAGAATTATAAACGACCGGATAACAATACTCACCACAAAATGTTCATTTAATATGAAAATATGCTCTACATACCCACCCTTACACACTACCCCCAACCACCCAAATATTTAATATCGACGAAAACATTTCAATGTTATTAGCAACTAGCTTTTGCCCGCGACTTCGTTTGTGTAGCATTAGTACTTTGAATAGCCAAATTTTTTATAGCGCGCCATAATATTATAGGTGTGTGGGCCGCCTTACTTGAGAAATTATAAGTTCATAACAGAAACTTCTACCACCCTGTCCACGCCCTAAAGTATAATTTTCGGGATAAAAACTATCTTAAATGACAGACAGACAGACAAAGTTATTTTCACATTTTTAATATTAGTATGGATGATTGAAATTCGCGATGTTGGAAACAATGCATATGTCAAAAATACTCCGTCACGACATAGGTATTTCAGAACTGAATTTCAATAAGTTACAAAAGGGAAAATATACAGTGTGAACCAATTTGTACGTTTTCATTCAATTATATTTTTCAAAGGTACAGAGACCAACAATTATTTTAAAACGTTGAATTTTGCAGCTGCGTTACTTCAGTATTTAAACGAAACGATCACAACAAGGAAACATTTAGTATTAGAACAACATACAAGTAAAACATAGAATTAATTAGTGCCTTGAAATAACATTCCATATTCGACAACGAGGTAACAAAAGGGAAAAATGAAACAGCTAGTGTTCTACAGTTGGCAAATACCGGAGCAGAACAATCAGAGAATTGAAATATTTACTGAAACTTGAACAAAACTAGGCAGAACACAATGTATGTTATGTGAAATGTTAAACATCGAGAAACCTGACTACACACAGAGTTTAGCGTAGCGCTGCCGACGAGAATGCTGTACTTTTGTGTAATTTCGTATATGGGTATTCGAAAAGTGCTGCGTAGTTGGAAAACGGTTTGCGTTCATGTTCTGTGTTATAACTTTATAAGTCACAGTTCACAGACGGTGGGTAAATTAGAAACTACTTATTTGCAATTCTGTTTAAATGTGTGGGACACCTTTCAGATTTGCTTTCAGTAAAAAAGGACTTATATTTTCTCGTCTAGGGTATAAATATTAAATTATTTTTTAAACTTAGGAGCAGCTGCTTTTTAAATGTTGTAGACATGCTGTTTTGGAGTAAATTTGTTTTATTTATATGCTTGTTTCAAAGTAACTAACACAACTGACTGACAAAAAAATATATAATACCTATTAGGCATGTTATGTTAGTCCCAAACAACAAAAACGCATTCTAGTGTCCAACGCTACGCTAAGAAGTGGAAAGCCAGCTTAAAGAGTGAGCAAAAAAAGTGCGACACACAATTTGAAATTCTAAACAAAAATTCATACATTCTACGCACCTAAACCGTATATTTGATTTTGTTTTGCGGCCAGTGAGTGAGTGATTTAGAAATGTATTTACAAAGAGAAGCCCCAAACACACGGAAGGGTTAGCGTGGAGTAAATTGAGAGCGGTGAATAATTCATATTTTTGGCATTACCTTGACCATTTCACGTAATGCGACTGTCTGTCGCTTGCGCAGGAAGACGCCAGTCCAAACCCACGCGTAAACTTTAGACACTTTATATATATTTACACTAGTCTATCAAACTTTCTTTTTACAGTCTTCAGCGCTCAGGATAATAGCAGGTCCTGAAAATTAATTCGAAACGTTAGTAAAACTAATCAACTTTAATGTTTACATAGAGTTATGAAAACAGAATGCTCGTCTCAGCTGTCACAACAGTTTGGGAGATCTAATTTTATTTGTAACTCAGATGCAGTACGTACTGACTTTGAATAAATGGTGGTGGTCTTAGTAATTTAACTTTGTGTATACGAATATCTTTGCTATCAGAGGGCTTATTTGTTTTAGTAAAACTGTTAAAAGAAAATCTACTTAAACTTTGTGAAATTTTAATGGCATAGTCAGCTGTGTTTTAGTACAAACATGATGAAAATGAAGTTTAATAACATTAACGAAGCGATTTTAATATGATTTGCCCTGGATCGCAATTTTGAATAGCACCTAGCTATTGACGCTTAGAGATTTATTTAGGTAATCCATAAGCGAGCTTTTAGAAAGAAAAAAAGAATTCTTTCTATTTGGCACACACAGTAACTGTCAGTAAGTGCCCAGTTACTGACAAACACAACTAACTGTGCGATATCCTATACTATTAAACTAGCAATATTTGTTTATATGTATATATACAGAGTGGGCAAAAAATCGTGGATTACACGGAACATGGCGATAGTTGGGGCTAAAAAAAAAATTGGTACTTTATGACCTACTGCAAATAGCCCCAAATATCTCCCTGTTTCGTTTGATCAACGATTTAAGGCCTATCCTGTATATTTGTCATCACGTTCTCAAAAACGGCTCTAACGATTTCGATAAAATTTGCAGTATAGGGGTTTTCGGGGGCGAAAAATCGTTCTAGCTAGGTCTCATAACTGGGAAAATTCCTTTTCTCGAAAAACATTGTTTTTTCTGTTTCGGTCTCTCCATCACTAATTGATCATTCACTAAATTCGCAGTACACTCTAACCGTTGAAAACGGAAGTGAGTTTGGTTTGAAATTATGTTTTCAACGGTTTGAGTGTACTCTTTGATAGATAAACGATATCACGGTCAATCGTCAATCGTCGTGTAATAGGTAACCAATTTAGTACCCGAAGCGGATGCTAGGAAGTTTGTTTTTTTTTCTTTTAAGCGAGTTTCGAATTTGCTCTTTGGAATTAGTTTGCATCGACGTTTGATCGGATATTCCTTTAAAAAAGGTAAGCAACGGTACCGAGTAATCTGATTTTTTTCATTTTGATTTGAGGTATGCTTGTTTGAGTGTCGTTGCGTTTGGTTTGCTGTTTCATTTTATTGGAGTTTTGTAATTGGTTGGTTTGTTGGCCATCTTGGATTTAGAGATGATTGGGCTAATAGACGCAAGCGATTGTTTTAAGAGGTACATTTTTAAACAAAGAATCACTTGTGTCGTCTATAAACTTAATAAACCAAGTCCTTAAATAATATCTATCCTTAAAATAAAATTCTGCATATTTCTACGCCTTCCGCGAATAGAAAACTAAAAAACAGAGCTGATCGCTTGCACCATAACTTGTTTATACTTAAGATAAACCGTTTAGTGCGTGGGGAAAGTGGTTAGAGATATTTCAAGTTAACCGTAACCCTGTATGCTATTTTCGACCACGTTAAAAAGGAACTTACAGGATTCAATTCAAACAAAGATATATGTATGGAATATAATTTATATATGCAAATAAATAAAATAGAAGTGTTTGTTTGTAAGGTCAAAATAACAGCTTTTTACTAAATGCACATGAAAGTATAAACAGTATTTTTTTTTGGTTTATGAATAGGTTCGCGCTTGACCACTATCTTACCTGATGGTAAGCGATGATGTGGTCGACGGTGAAGCAAGCTTGCCAAAGAAAAGTACCTTGATTTTTTAAATGTTACCTGTCTGCCTGATGGTTTAATTAGGAGAAAGTTTGGCTACTTTATTTTGGAAAAATAATTAGGATTCCGCATAAAAAAAAACTTTTTTCTCCAGTTTTACGAGTTTGACGCGGACGAAGTCGCGGGCAACAGCAACTAAACTTATTATAAAGTAAAATAGTAACACATCTTTTTGACAATATTTTTAATTGTGAAAAGGAAAGCGATATCTAAAAAATTGCTAATAAAAATATTCAGTAACAAAATAAAGACTGATAAAATTAATATGGAGCAAACAAAGATAATAAAATAAAAGACATTATTTTTCAGCAGAACGGATTAATATTTTTCAGAAGTTCCCAAAAACAATTTTGTAAAAGATTCTCTGTACAGATTAGCTGGACATGCAGCGTAATTGATAAATAAAAATAAAGAATCTCTCAACAAATAATAAAGGCACCAATGTATTTACTTGTAAGTACTTTACCTTCGCCCTCACGCCCCTAGCCACCGCAGGAGACGCCCCGGGCGTAGGGAGTCGCAAGCCGATTCCCGGCCACCGTAGGCACGGGCTTGCGGACGGCAAGTTATGGGTAGCTTACCGTCCGATAAGGACCAAGCCCGAGTTTACGGCGCGTAGTGTTCCACGCGCGCCTCAAAGAGATGTCAGCAAAAGTGACGGGGCCTGATAGGACCGATGCCTGTCTGGGTCGCGGATAAATTTGAAAAAGAGTTACGGCGGCCCTGGCGCAAGCAACTGAAGGAACACGGGTGGGTTTTAGTCAGTAAAAGTCTGACACGCCCTCCCGCTTCACCCAGAGCGGGAGAAGTCATTGGATGATTTCCCACCCAAAAAAAAAAAAGTACTTTACCTTCTTTTTTGAAGTCGGTATCAAATGAAAGTGTTTGCTGCTACTGCTTTTAATAAAAATAATGACCTTTGTTTATTTCGTAGATACTAGATTTTGCCCGTGGCTTCGCCCGCATGAAAAGTGTTTATTATCTCTTGTGAACATTATTCCGGGATGAAAATGATACTTTGTCCTAATCCAGGTGCTGGTCTACAAGTCATTTCATATGTTCCTTACTCACACTCAAAATAAACTTACTCTAAGAAATATGGTCATACCCCTGGTATATCCATTTGCTAAATTAAAACGAGAAAAAGTAATGGACAGAGTTACTTTCGCAATTTATAATTTTAGTATGGAATTATCTAATGTCGTAATATTTGGGCGCACGGTTGGCGCAGTGGTTGAGCGATTGACTGCTGCGCTCCCCGCACGGAACAAGTATTTGTATGACCTACAGATAGTTGTTCCGGCTCTGGGTGTTGTGTATGTGAGTTTATAATGTTTGTAAACGCACCCACGATACAGGAAGAAATTCCTAGTGTGGGGCAACGTTTTTTTTAAAAAAAACTCCTGTATTAGGCATAAACCTTTCTATCTCCCTTCCTTACACGACTCTCTCTGCATACTCTTCGGTAGGTGTCAATTAAGTTCGTATAAAACGATTAAATGTTACCAACGTAAGTATTATAAGGATTACATGCAACACAAAACAGCATTATCTTAGCACACAACTGGGTCAAGCCTTTCAATAACTAACAGAGGCCAAGAAGGAAGATTAGGTACTAACCGCAGAAACCACACTGGGCTTCATGACCGCAGATATATTCACCAGGAATTGTCTATGAGAAAGACTTATTCGAGCATTGGATTGCGCTCGTGAGACTATTGTTTCAAAATTAACCCAGATTGCTGAAACAAGAATTTGAAATTGATCGTTTGTCAAATTCTACTTTTGCATGAAAACCTGCCCAATTCAAATTACGTAGGGTTTGACACGTTCTTAACTTAAAAAAAAACTCTATTCGAGAACCACCTGCATTCGAAATAGCATAAAAAATGCGTATACGTATATGCGTAAAAAAATTATATTGAAACTGTCGCCCGCTACAGCGGCGCAAAGAGAGTAGTTTTGTTTTTTTTTGGAATTTTGTTCTGTGTAATATTAATTTGTTTCATACAAACGAAACGAATGAATGTAAGATTAATCAAAATTTATTATTGGGTAATCATTTTAATTTTATATATTTATTTAAACGTCCTCAATAATAAGTCCTCTCCGAAATCATTAATGCTCCTTTTTGTACAACGCATTACGCAGTACTTATGACCAAATAAATCTAGATTTGAAAAGCTGCTTATATTGCACGTGAACTGAAAATATTCAAATTAAAATTTCGGGGAATTTAATATTCAGATTACAAATATGTGTACACGTAAAACTTTAAAATGTGTGTATAAAGGGTTCGACTTTTGTGGCTTCACTGTATCTATCATTCTCAGGTGTTTTACCAATGTATCGATAACATACCAAAAAGCTTAAATTCAGCCCAACGATCTAGATTTATCTTAAAAACAAGGTCGTGGTCTTTTCACTTAAACCCTGATATATTTGTTACTACCAATCTGTCACCGTAACAGCTGAAATTAAAGTCGCTTAATTTAAATATTTCTATACATAATGGTCTTAATTTACATCTCCTAAGTACAATTTATTTGAAAACTAATTTCTTTGCTTAATATAACAATGTATCAGTCTGCGCCCTTTGTAGTTGATCTACGTTATTTGGAGAATGGTTTCTAAGAATTTTTGGAGCCATATCTATGTCATTATTATAAAGAGGAAGGATTTTTTGTTTGTTTGTACCGAATAGGCTCCGAAACTACTGGACCGATTTGAAAAATTCTTTCACTTATAGAAAGCTAAATTATTCCTGAGTGATATAGGCTATTTTTTAATCCCGAAAATAAGTCCTGTGGGGTGGCCCACGGGAGCGAAGCCGCGGGCAACAGCTAGTGTTACATAAAATCAGTAGGCAATTATACTCTCATTGCAGTCAGCCTGTATTATTCCTCTTCTGAGCAATGGCCTACTCTATGCGATCAAACCACTCGGTATACGCAGCGACTTGATTTACAAGCGCAAACATTTTCTTCAAAAGTTGCCGCAAAGTACATGGTCCACAGATCGACGTGCAAACGATACCGCCGCAATAACGTAATATGCTTGCTTTTGCAAATTGGTGCAAGAAAGGTTGTGCGGGTAGCCGGGCCTTAAGAAGTTATGAAAAATTTCTTGGAGGAAGTCTCCAAAATACCTGTTTGTTGACTTTTTACATTTTTTGCATACCCAAGGTACTCTTTATTAAATGAAATACTAAGTTGATTATTATTTCGGCACGTGAGAGTACAAAAATAGCGTTTTTAGGCCAAGTTCAGTCTTTGTTTTACGTGTCGCAGACTTGGTACCTACCTACTATGTCTAAGTATACTAAACAACATGTGCCCGGCATATTAATTCGTTTAAATTTTAATATAAATTAGTGAACTAATGGTCACTCTCAAAGGTTGTATTTTTAAAAGTCCAATGACGAAGTAAGAAAGAGGTCGCAGAGGATTTTAGAATTTCCACTTGATCTGTGTGCGAGTTTATTTCCACTTGGAGAAGAAATTAGTAAGACGAAAATAGCACTCGTAAACATACTTCAAAAATAGACGTCACACAAAATATCGTGATGACGACGCAAGCAAAATAGAAGGAAATCGGACAAACTCCATGTTTTTCCAGATTTCCGTTGCCCTGGATGACGCAATTCAACAACAACTAAGGACTGCAACCTCTCCAAAGAATTTAAATTAGTAAAACAAGGTTTCCATGATTTTAGCAAAGCTTATTATGGATACGTCAACACAATTTTGCTACTGAGCAAAGTTTTGAGGAAGTTGTTACATTAAAAATTTAAAACTTGGCGGGTCTGTGTAGTTAGTGAAGTAAGGAGAGGAAGGTATGGCAACACTCACACGTGTGAGACTACCCTCTTCATTGTTAGGCGTTTGAAATATTAAAATATGCTCGTGTTTTTCTTTGCCAGAAATGGATGAAAAATTTCCATTGTTTCATTTCCGTGAATTTTTGATGAGAAACGAATTTTCATTGTTAATTCAATGTAGGTTTGTTTACAAAAGCATTCCATTTCACTTGTATTTAAAATTATTATTCATGCAAATAATGAATTACAATTTTCTTAATATAATAATACTTAAATTTAACTATTATGGCCGATTTTTAAATCGTCAGATAAATACATATTTGTGGAAAAAAATGGTCTTATATCTTTAACATGAAAAATATGTAAAACCTATAGGTTTATTTATTCTACAGATAAAATTTATCAGACTATTGAAAAATCGGCCTTGAAAAATAAGATTTTTCGATTTTTGAGATCAAATTTCATACTAGGCAATCTGTCAAAGATCCATCACAAACTATCAACAAATAAGCAAGTATTACGAAATATTTTAAATTCATCTTTCCACCAGTTTAGTTAATCAAACAGGGATTAAGTCGTCTTGACCCGGCAAGCGTCCGTGCCGGTTTTAATCACAATTGCCGGAAGACTTCCCGGACGGCCCGGAACGGCAAGAAAGTGAGACTGACGCGTGACCAAGCCTTTTTTGTGGAAGATTGTTTGGTGAAAAATGTTGGCGCATTCCTTTGTTTTTAGGAGAATGTTTAACAACGGCTTTACTTCAATATAATTCCTGAGTTTATTTATTAGATACGTTCGCTTGTAGGTGCCAAATGACTTCCTTTTTTACAATCTTTTTATTAATTGCAAAGTATGTATGTTCGGGTCAAATCTTGAAACTGAATTTTAAAGCAGTTATCCTGAACCGATTAAGATGAAATTTTGCATACACGTTTGGTTTGGACGGTAAGCTTAAAAGCTCGTTTAGAAAGTGTTTTTTTATTGGAAACTTTCTGTGTTTTTGCTTTTCATGGCCAATCTCTAAACTAAAAGTAGTTTATGTACCATAGCTTTATATAGTGTAGCTTTTTTAAACAGAAAATTGTAAGTTCAGATTGTAGCTTCATCATCATCATCAGCCTTTTAATGTTCCCACTGCTGGGATACAGGCCACCTCTCTGTGAGAGGAAATGGGCCGTAATCCACCTCGCGGGCCCAGTGCGGCTTGGTGGATGTCACATGTATTCGAATAATTTTTGGTTCTAGGACATTCCAGTTTCCTCACGGTGTTTTGTTTTGAGAGCAGTGGTGATGAAATAATTTACACAAAGTAAAGCGCCTGCCTGGGCTCGAACCCACGACCTGCAACTTGTAAGTCGCGGCCGTTACCACTGGGCGACCACTGCTCATAATTGATTTTAGCTTTACAACTTAATAATATCATTTAACCAATAAAACGAAACAAACCATTTTATCGCTGGCAATCTTTGTAGTTAAAACACGGGGGATTAAATCGTTCCGGCGGCCGGAAATGCCCCGTCCGCGTCGGTCCTAGTTAGAATTGCCGGAAGTCTTGCCGTCGAGTTGCTTCCGAACCGCATCGGCACCGTGCGTTTGATCGGTAACGTCTTTTTAGTTTCAATGTGCTTTGACATTGGTAATAATATTTAGTACCAGATCATGTAAGCCCGGTAATATAGATTGAAAACAGGAAATAAGGCTAGAAGTGCTTGTAATACTTTATAACTATACGTAGTATATAGTATGTAGTGTTATTCGAATGCATCGTCCTCACGTATATGAATTAATGTTATTATTTATGTAAATATTGTAAAACAACTTTTTTTTAAAGAGTATGTGCGGAGGGAGATTCTTTTCCGTTCTTCTCCATAACAAGCTACTTTTCCGAATGAAAGGTAGAATCAATTATTATTACATATAAATTTAAATTTTTGACGTTCTTAAGTGCCGCTATATGGCCTAATTGAAATAATTAATTTTGAATTTGATAAAAGCTTAATTTTAATTTTTCGTTTGTCTTACACCGTGCATGTTCCTCATATAAAACCAGTCTTAAGCACTTAGTGACAGCAAAATTTTAACAAAAAAAAAAACATAATGGAATCAGTAATTTCAGAGATCACCTCTCACACAAACATACGAGTTTACCTATTGTAATATTAATTTTGATTTGTGTGTTACTATGAAGCAAAATGAGTAGGTATATTGCAAGAATCGTAGCAGGTGGCGTCCTGTAGTTTCTGCCTACTCCCATGGGAAAAAATGCGTGAGTTTATTTACATATGTGCATGTATGTATATGGTAATGAAAGATATAGTTAATACCTAGTGGTAGTTCTAGAGTTCCTTCGAAAACACTCAATGTATGCATTCAGAATAAAAATCCCAGTAACACAAAATTGTCGAAACAAAAGTTTCAAGTAAAATTGTGTAGTAGCGTGTTCACATCATCGCCAAGGGGTTCATACCACACATTGTGAAACTTTCACAAAACAATACAGGTCATAAAGCATTTTTCCGCGACAGCAGCTGACAAAAAAAAAGGAAAATTTTAATTGGCAGCGACAGTAATATAGTAGGATACATTCATTTGTTTTGTCCCAATTCCGAACACTCGATGGTACTTCAACCCTCGAAAAAGGAGCGTACAAACTGTGCGTGAAGCATTACTGACACGCGAAACCCCAATTACAGAACCGTAGTGTTAAAAATTAATTCATATATAACCTCGCCCTTTTAACTAAGTACCAAAAACACCCCTTAAACGTTATCTATTGCGGTTTTTCACCAACATGTTACCCAACTATTAGAATCAAAACAGGAATGGATTACTGTCATTTATAAAATGCCGAGCGCGGATTGGATAGTTTTGATTTATGCCGTGTTTTCAGGCGTTTAACTAATACGTCTATCGTGTTACGTCAGTTAGTTTGTATGTTAGTTTAGCATGTTCACTGTTGGACGGCGGACAGAAATAATTAGGCTTCTGTCAAAGGATTGAAGGCTAGTTTTGTATGAATTCATAACTATTTTATGAGAGAAGTGGTGGTCCAGTGGTAATTGCCGCGACTCACAAGTTTTAGGTCGTGGGTTCGGAAACAGGCAGGCGGTTTACTTTGTATAAATTATTTCATCACCACTTCTCTCAAAAACGGTGAAGGAAAACTTCGTGAGGAAACCAAATTGACTTAGAACCAAAAATTCTAAAACATCCACCAGCCCGCACTGGGCCCACGTGGTAGATTACGGTCCATCCCCTCACACTGAGAGGAGGCTTGTGTCCCAGAAGTGGGAACATTAATAGGCTGATGATGATGATAACTATTTTGTGTGTTGTAGGTAAGTACTCGTAATACGAGTGGTCTTGGTTCGCAAGTCGCTTTTATGACTGACATTGGATCAACAGAACTCTACTAACATAAATAAGTAAATATGTGCATTGCACAACTTATAAAGGCGGACACGAGTGTTTGACATAGGCAAATATTAACAGCCTGCCTTTGATAGGCAAAACAGATCGTTATTTGACATAGCAACTCGACAGCGGCCAGTTACCAAAACCTTAGCTTAAGACCTATATGCTTATGTATTTTTAAACTTCATTCCTTTCGAGAGTCTAAACAAAAGAAAGCTAAAATCTTCTTCGTTACACCGTTTCCTTGACCGTAATCCTACAAACAGTACTCCTGCGACCCCTAAGAATGTTGCCAGATATAATAATATCGCTACACTCTCCCGTTAAGTGTTGTTACCTTAGCAAAAACTTTCACGACGAAGTCAGTTAAAAAGAGCGATAGCCATCAATTGTCACCTGAAGCCAATAAGAGGGAACGACACAAACTTACCGATTGCCGGAGGCCTTTATTAGAAAACTTTTGTTCTACCCACGTTATACACGGCATGGAAAAATAAAGCTGCGGTACGTGTTACAAATAAGACATAACGGCTGGACTAACGGAGGATTAAAGTTAACGATAGGTCACTATGAACGAGTAAGCTTAGTAGCGTTCGATTGGAATAAACTGGAGTTTGTACGGCTGGTAGTTAGGGAGGAATTGACTGGGCGAGTGTTAAAGTTTGATTGTTTATTGTGTCGGTGGATTTGGGCCTTTTGTTCGAGGAAAGACGGGATTAGGGTACCTTGAAAAATATTGCGAAGATGGATAACATTTTCCAGGAAAACTTCACATGTATTCAAAATTCCTTGATGGTCTATGTGTGTTTAGTAAATTGTAGGTAAACGTAATTAAAATAAAATTAAAGTGACACATTCCTCACAAACAAGATTCCCCGTACACAATACCCACATCACTGCTCACCCTTCTAAGCCAACAATCCGTTCAAAGCCAGCTCACTAATCATAAGATTACATAGACAGCAATTAAGTTAGTACCTGCAAGGAAATTACATAATATCAGGTCAGACCGTGGTCTTCCTTTGACAACCAACATGTCGGCCGCAATTGGACTACATTACTATTGTAAGCTTATAAATTACCCTGTCAATACCTCCTGTGTGTAATTTTCTCTGTTGAATTGAGCATGACTCTCAATTATGGTATTATGTTTGCGATCGAAAAGTGTCATGTAGTGAAGATTTAAAAAAAAGTTGAGCATAAGACAGTTTAAGCAAGTTTTAGAATGAGGATAAATGAAATGAAGTACAAAGTATTTTTTTTTGATAAAAGTAGATATTCGCGATGAGGTAGTTTTCTAAGCAGGTCTTTGCAGGGATATTTTCTATACGAAGCCGAAGTTTCTGGGTTTTAAGCTTATTCTGTTCCCAGCTTTTTTTTTATAACAGTTGCCATTGAAAAAATACGGCTGTATTAAAATAACCACCATTTTGTAAGCTCTGTTCGAATGTAAGAACAACAATGAAAAAACCTTCTAAAAACAACCTGAAAATTTCACGCAGAATAAATATTCCGATTTCGTTATTGTACGACTAAAAAAACAATACACCGTTGTTCCGGAAAAACTGTAATGTAATTGAGATGCTGTTTTTAATAATAAAATAACTATTTGAAAACAAATGAAAACCATTCGTCGGTGGTAATAACTTTGAAAATATCAGGCACATATCAGAATACCGTTTTCACGTTGTGTTTATTTTTTACGAGGCAAAAACTGGATGCACGTTCAATATATGGAAACCGTGTATTAAAAAGCCGCATGTGCAAATACATTATTTGCACAGTGCTCTTTGATTAACCAATCGAATTGATTGGCAAAGGGAACGCGCACTATAATATTTGAGTAACAAACAGGTAATGTGGACATTTATTTTGTACATTAATCGTTACTTTTATTTATGATATGAGCTCGCAAACGTGCACTAATTTGCACAAACTCGTAATGATGATCAATGAAGTGTTATAATAGCGTGTGTGTTCAGCTAATTATGGCCCCAACATACAAGTTACTCTACTCAAGTTTGGGAACATCCGAACGACCATACAAACTGATTGATAAAATAGTTACGGATAAAATAATTATAATGTTATTTGTAAGTTCCTTTTTGTTACATTGAACATAACTTTATTCTGTGGAGAAACTCCACTCCAGAAAGAACTATAGGAGACCTGTGTCCCAGCAGTGGGAACATAAAAAGGCTGATGATGTGAACCAGTATACTTGGCTCTATCAAAGCCACTGGTTACGCATCTTTGACGAAATTACAGCCAAAGAAACCAACCAAAGAAAATCCAAAGTATGACAAAAAAAACTCATAAACATGGTCTAAGAAAATTATAAAACAATGAATGTTATAGAAGTTATGAAGAAAGTTCTCATAAGTCTAGATAAAGCGAGATGTCCCAGGAGAATCGCAGAACTTTTTATTAGAAATAGGATTAATTTCTATGGTGGCCTGGGAAATAAAAACATAAGACCTGCAACAGCTGTGAGAAACGGAACGCTTTTGCACGTCTAAACGAAGATTTTTGAAGAAATCTTCACTTAGATAGCCAGAAAGCAGACAAATGAGTACGCTATCGATAACTTTAAGGAATCCATACTTTATCTCAGTCTTGTCATTTCCTTAGGCCCTGTCATGATTCATGGCATAAAGCACGGTTAGAAAGAGAGTAACAGATAAGAAGATAAGGACAGAAGAGTACCAACTGTCAAGAGATGCATAGAAGCAGTTATTCTTGTATCTCTATAGAAAACAGGAATTAACAGAAACCCATTCTTAACGCATTCTGTTCACCGTTTTCAAAGCATCGTTACATTTTATTACCTTCTCCAGCTTCAACTTCAAACAGCCGACAAGACGAACGTGAAGCGTATTTCAGTTGGTCGATAAATATAAATATCGATATCGACAAAGGCGAGGCGCGGGATGACGGACGAGCCGCCATTAAGCAAGGAACGCTTATTGCGTTGTCCGCGACGTTTATATTGTTCCTCAGATAATACCCGGTTATTTAGAGCAACACTAATATTCACCCGTTTTTTGTTCCCGTCGCTCCTTGTTAGACGAAAATCTCTGATGTAGGGGAACATCATTTCCATTCAAACGATCCCCCCTTTTTTATTATTCTCCCCATTATCCAAGTTTATGAAGGTTTTTCTAAAGGTTGCAATACAGGTTTTATTTAAATGTCTCTCGTAATAGCTGTCTCGGTTATTATGTGCCTCTGTAATTAGATTTGCTTTATAGAATATTCTAGCAGTTGCAAAGTTTTATAAATTAAACTTTTTATGTAACGTTGTAGAATTTTTAGTGCCCAATTTCATAATTAGGTGCTGAAAGGTTAAACTACTAAAAGTTGAAGTTACAGCTAGCGTAAAAAGCTTCGTTAAGCGTTGATTTAAGAGAGATTCTGTGCTAAACGTTACCTAACTCATCCATAAATTATGTTGGGTGGGAAATCATCCAATGACTTCTACCTGGGTGAAGCGGGAGGGCGTGTCAGACTTTTACTGACTAAAACCCACCCGTATTCCTTTAGTTGCTTGAGACAACGAGACATTGCGTGTGAGTTAGTAAACTGAAAACTGAAATTGCATGTTAGTTATGATCAGTTGACTAAGATCACAACAATGATACAGTTCGAAATTGAATTTGACAAGAGCTTAAATCAAAATGCTATCGGGTACAAAGAAACCGGTTTAACAATATGAAGCTACTTCAGAATCAGACAAATATTGTGGATATCGAAATGGGTTGATTTCGATATCCACAATACACAATACTACCATAAAATATAAGATTTATTTAACCCAGACATGGATCTATAATCCAAGTGAATGCATCATTTACTTGTTTATTCCCTAAAAAAATGTAGGTACTAGTTACCAAATTTAGTACTAAAAAGTCCTATAAGTAAATCCTACTAATACTATAAATATGAAAGTTTCTATGTTTGTGATTAAATCACGCAAAAACGGATGAACGGATTAACATATAGGATACTTTGTATCCCGATAAACTCCTTATAATAATTAGTTTATACATGATGTAATTCACGAAATTTGCCAATAATGATCCCTTGAGATAATAAAAAAACTATACACGCGGATGAAGCCGCGAACAGAAGCTAGTCCTCCAATAAAACAGCTTCCACCAACCACGGTGTCAACTTTTCGATACTTCTAGAATTGACTGCACACTGAACTCAAGTCTGTAAGTTAAGAAACTTCGAACTCTCATATTTCATCGCTTACTTACAAGTTAGAATTTTGTTAAACCCTGTCTTATCTATTGCCTAAGGCCTAGAGTATGTTACAAGATCTTAGACGCACTTAATTAGGCAAAGTTTTGTTGGTAGCCTAACTATGGTTTAGTTTTTTGTTTTAATGGTCTATAATTTTAATATGTGATGAGGTTTTGAAATAACAGCGGCGATAAGCCATCGGGGTGTGAGACATTACAGTGCATAAGTCTATGCACAAACACAGGTTCACCTGTGTGCACTCTCTATCATTCCTCACTCTATATTTCAAAGGCCGATCATTTTCAGGATCAGTCTATTTCCCACCGAGTCAAAGATGGCGGGACGGATGCGCGACTTCTACTGACAAGGACTGGCCTGCACCAGTGAAATACTTATTTGTTTGAAAAAGGGAGAATCGAGATCTCTAAAGTATCTCTTGGTTTAATACCACAACCGTTTAGACCAAGAAATTTCGTATTCGTGATTAGGTAAATGAAAAGGATTCGCACAAGACAAGATATTTTAGAAGAATCAAACCCCTACCTACTTACATTACTGGTTCTTACAGCATCACAATTTCATTATAACCCTGATAGTTTTATGAAAATGATGAAGAAGCTAAATCAATACCAACCATTGATGTATTAAAAAGAGGAAGATACGGGACTGCTCACAGCGCTTGGTCCTACTAATCTAAGTGAATGCCCGTAGCGGGTACTCAGTCGCGCACGGCACATTGTTGATCACACAGCTCATTAATTTCAGTGTTTTTATGTTTTTTTGCAATAAATACGCATCAAAATGACTTCTTGTGCAGCTAAATAGTGTTTAAATAATACTAGGAAAAAAAATAAGCCACAATGTCAGGAACACTTATTACTCGTAAGTACAGTTAAAAAGGTTAATTTGTAGAAAATTACAATAATATTTAATGTTTGCTTCGCCATATTTGTGAGAGCGAGATAGATATTACAAACATGTGTGAGAGACACGATACGCACATATTGCAATGTCATTTCATTCATAATAATAAACATTCGGCCAACATTCGGCAGCTAGCGCGATTTCGCTTGCACTACCGCGCCGTGTCCTATCTCTGTCCTTGTCTATCGGTAACTGTAGGTTTGGGACTGGTGATGACACTGAACACAAATGTGTGAGTTTCGGTGCATGTAGTCGTGCGCCGAGCCCAAGTTTTCTGATCGCAATGTTAGCGCGTAACGTATCTTCCTCTTTTTAATACATCAATGATACCAACCCACTTTATTTATTTTACAAGTTAGTACCTTACTTTATTTGCCTATTACAGTTAATAAATAGGTACATAGTTATAGATTCGCAGAATCTGAAGACGGGAAACATCTCTGAAACAGCTCTTCCCTTTAAGTTGCAATTTATTTTATTACAAACATCTGGGTATTGATGATACTCTCTGCTTTCCTCTCCCGGGAAAAGTAATACGATGCCAATCAAAGTTATTTATATTAAGAGAGGTATTTGCGTCGTTACAAACTAAGAAGTTGTTGGTTTTCGTAGAAGAGAAGTATTCACTCCTTTCAAGTAAAGCAGTTTTTTTACTGCAGGCTCAATAATATTACAAGCAGTTAGATAACTATAATCCCCAGCTTTATATCTTTATTACAGTTTCATCTTTAATTTGGCGCTATATTATGATCTACATACGTGGTTGATGTTTTTTTGTGCCATCCAAAAACTTAACAATATTTACGCGGGGATATCCCACGGACACCCATCTTCCAATACGTCTGATTATCATCACCTTTGCAAAAAATATCTTAACTTATAATAATGCTATGCCTATTTTATTTAAACAAGTTTAAAAACAATGTGATGTTTTCATAAAACATTTGAGAAAATTAACAATTGTTTTACATTTGCTAAAGAAACTTTATAGAAAATCCCCGACAGATACTATGGATATCAAACCAGTAAACTATACTCCATTCCACACTATTTTTATCAGACACGAACATTGGCTCGTAAAATTCCTTCGCTTTTAAAACATATTGTTAAAGTGTGGCTCCTCCAAGTCCACCATGACTTCACACTATATATTTTCTTAACTGTCTCGTTCAATATGTTAGCATTGAAAAATTTACATTGCATGCAAGTTTTAGAGGTGCTCGCAGTTCAGGGTATAGGAATAATACGTTAAACGTCAGCTCGGTTTTGGAGCCACTTCTTTTTATAATGCAGATATCAATTACATGCAGTGGAATTTTGTGTTGTTGTGTGTAGAAGGCGAAGAAAGAAAAAGTGAGAATGACACTGAATGTAATGAAAGAGTGGGCCTTTTTAACATTCCTCGTTTCATGTCATTCATGTGTAGGGGTCTTAATTCTTCAGAATACGTAATCTTTGAAACTAGTGGCTCTGCGAGCTGTAAAGTCTGTCTTTTTGATTTTGAAATAATACTGAATCGACAAATAGTCCATATAATTATCGAACCTGCTCACAAAATTTCATGAGAATCGGTTGAGAAATGCGCCAGACATCCGGACACACGAAAGCATTTTTGTCCAAGCTAAAACGGACACGCTTTGCTCGCACATCGCGCTCGCTCGGTCAAATACAGTTAAAATATTTATTTTTTTTTTGCCAAAAGTGGTGATTATGGCTTCTTAATCTTGCAACAGAAAACTGAAACTAGATGCTTTGAAAATGTATAACACACATATAATTGCATTGTTTTTCTCTGCATAACCCCAAAAAAACAACTGAGAAACTTCCTACGGCACTAAGTCTCAAAGTAATAAAATAAATAAATAATTTGAATCATAATTATCATAACGCAATACCGGTATCAATATTCTTTCCAACTCTAATAAAATAAACTTATCTTCTCGAACTGCATCAAGAATAAACTATTTCTTAAGGTGAACGCGCACCTAGACGCACCGCACTCGCCGCACGCGCCGCAGTCATCGCATTTTATAAATCTTTATATGAAATCGTATGCAGCCTCGCGCACCTAGACGCACCTCACTCGCCGCACGCGCCGCATTTCAGCAAAATGCTGTAGGTATACGGATTCCACCAGCGCGTGCGGATGACGTCATCAGACTCGGCGGGCGATGCGGGCGGCGCGGCAACATGATCCGTATCCTTATGAAAATATAGTTCAAGATGTACAGAAGTGGATACAATGCGTGCGGCGCGTTCGGCGCGGATAGCGCGGGGCCAAGAGAAAATGCGATGACTGCGGCGCGTGCGGCGAGTGCGGTGCGTCTAGGTGCGCGTTCACCTTTATGCTCGCCGGAACACGTTGCTTGCCTACAACTTACAAGTAGGTATTAGTTAAAAGTTATAACTTGATAACTCTCGGTAACAAGTTAGTTAACAAGCACCTGATTTAATTCTCGACTACTTAATACTTAACTTCAATAGAAACCGGTAAGCGTGTGACAATGGAACTAAGTTGAATGGTAAATAATATTCGTGAGACTTGAATGGGTTGTGATTATTTGTGATGAAACTAATTATTATTTGTACCTTATAGAAATTAAGGTGTTTCAACTTATTGTTAATTTGAATTGTGGGTACTATTTTTGGGTAAAACTTTTAGAGAACTAAATAGGATCTTGTTGTTAGAGTCTCTTGCAAACGAAAGTAGAGACAGAAATTAATAATAAATAATTCTAAAGTATCAAATTAGGTTATTTCAAGTATTTCATACTAGTTTTGGGGTTGCTATGCCGAGATTTTTTAAATTTGCCGCGCTTTTTCAGTCTCTACTTTCGTTTGCCAGACTCTAGATTGCTTTTTACATAAACTCTAAAATTACCTAATATTCTAACAGTAGTGGTTTAGGTAATAATGACATTATGCATGCAGGCACCATGCAAGTCATCATCATCATCTTCCTGCCCTTGTCCCATGTTACTTGGGGTCGGCGCAACACGTTTTCTTCTTCCATACCATCCTGTCCCCCGTCACGCCATCACAGACTCCCTTTTCTTTCATATAAATACGTACAAAGCGTTTTGCGTATACTTTCATTGCACGCACAGCTAAGGAGTGGAATTCCCTGCCGGAGTCTTTGTTTCCTGATAGCTACAACCTTGGGGTCTTCAAGTCAAGAGTGAATAGGTTACTTCTAGGCAAGCGTGCTTCACCGTCGACCACATCATCACTTACCATCAGGCGAGATAGTGGTCAAACGCGAGCCTATTCTAGATCGAGGTAGAATCATTTTTTATTACTTGTAAATTTTAATTTATTTGACGTTCAAAAATGCCGTTTATTGGCCTAGTTGAATAAATATATTTGACTTTGACTATCGATAAATAAAAAAAAAACAATATTACTCCTCACACAGTGTTCATAACTCTTTAGTAACATGATTTTCATAGCGTAGCAGTCACAAATTTTAAATTTTAGTGTGTCTGCATAACGGGTATAGAGAGAATTGTAGAAGGTATACTAAGTATGTGCACCAATCCATTTAAGGAGATATTAAAATCTCAGGATGAAACAAAAATACTTACGCCTGTTAGTTAGTATAAACAGATCTTCTTAAAAAAAAATACATTAAATGAACAATTAAATAATAAGAACATTTTTATCTAACATTTCATAATGACAGAGCAAACAGAACAGAGACGTCATTAAAGCTGTGTGCAGCCACAAAGTGAAAGATTATGACACAGGAATACAGCATTATGTTTAGAAGAGCATTACATTCAGAGCAAATCATACGTGCATCAAAGGGTGCATAAGGAAGAACGTGCACGACGTAAACAAACTATTTTATTTTTATGGGTAGGCTCGAGCACTATATCACCAGATGGTATTTTTTTTTTAATATTGAAATATTATATTCTACAGAAAATCGCCATCCACAACTTAATTTATTGGTAACTAGCGACCGGCCCCGACTTCGCCCGTGACAAATTATACACAAAAACCTTCCTCGTTTCTCATTATTTATATTAGTAAAAACCGCATGAAATCCGTTCATTAATTTTTGAGTTTATCGCGTACAAACGCGGCTTAGGACTTTGTTTTATAATATGTAGTGAAGCCCGTAACACTTTGTATCGTTAACTGGGCCTTGGAAAATGGCCAAGGGTGTGAATGAAGATTTTACGGGTCTGATCGTTTTACAGTTCCTTTGAATGCACAAAGAAAATCGATGAAGACCGATAGATTTCAGCGATGATATATAAAATAATTAAAAATGAATAATAATTAGCCAACTACAAAATACTGAGACTTTTTTTATAGAATGTAAATAATATAATAAAAGTATGATTTTTAATTAATTTTAAAGGGACAAGAGCAAAATCTTATTTAATAATGACGGCCACTTAAACGATTATTCAAATTCAAAGTCAGTTGCAAATCGGTAACTGACGTTTTGTCCTAGAAACCCTATCGCGCCTGCAACCCCTAAAAGAGACAAACAAAGTTATCAAATCTATGGAATTGACATGGAATGAAACATGTATGTCACTGGCAATGCGTGAATGGAGTAGTACCTTTGATGTCAAATTGATCGTAGTATGGCGTATTGATATGATGGCGTGTCTAGTGGCGATCAAAGTACGCTTGATGGCAATTTTAGATCTGTGTTTGGGGAAATGACGCTCATGCAACATAATATTCATAACATATTTTACTAAACCAACATTGTATTGAATCCTGATTTTCTATAAATAGACTGAAATTAAACTAGTTCAACAAATTATTGTACGATCTACTTAATTTAATTTCATATTTGTTGATGTTTTCGGTTAAGAGCTTATAATCCCTGCGGCCATAATCCATTACAAAACAATTTTAAATTCTCAATTTAATGTTCATTATGCATTTGAACGGGCTTTTATAAGCTTTTCAATAAAATATAATTTTGCAACAAAACTGTGTAAATGAAAAAAAGTGGGGTATTACAAAACGAACCACATAATAAGGCCGCCGCGCCGCGAATATGAGACAATAAACGACAAAGTACCGTATCGTAGCGGTCTACGTGGCGCTTCCGTAGCAAAACTCGTAGCCTCGTAGGCGACTACGGCGTAGCGGCGTAGCAGCGGGATACATCTAATGAGGGCACTGATATTGTACCGCTCAGCCGGCGGCCGACTCAGGCGGCCTCTATAAATTGGTTTCATGCATATTTATTTATTCAAATATGTATGAATTGAAATCTCCACGACTACTGAAATATGGCACTCGTGGACGAAAATTGAATCAACAGGGTAAATTAAGTTGACAGGCGCAGTAATAGTGTTTGAAATATAAACTCTTTTAGTTGAATAAGAAGCGTAACTTAAGAAAGTGCTCTCGTGGCATTATTCAAAGTATTCTTCATAAACTTCGCCTTCCAGCTAGCGAACTGCGAACAACAAATTTTTCATATTTTGCTCTTCTGACGTTTGGGGAAATTGGTGTTTAATGAGTAAACTTATGCATCGTGGCGTGCGCTAATCTTGTTGTTTTTTGTGATAATGCACGTTTAGAAAAGTGCACATGTGTTAAAAGTTGCAGCTTAATAGTTTTTTGATGACTTCGCCGGTGCAAAATTGAGCGTGCTCGACTCGGTATAAAATACTTTGAACTTTCCGTAAACCGTTTTGTTTGTTAAATTTTATTTGGTAATGCGGTGGCACGGCGACTTCGCTGTTTTGTACAAATTGGGGGATTTCAAACGGCGTGTTTGCCCGCTAGTATTTTTGTAAATACGCTTAATCAACTTAACGTAATGTTATAACCGGTAAGACAAAGGGAGGCCAGTGAATTGGATTCAGCGTTTATCCTTGAGTTTTTAAACAGAGAATCATTTATCTTTCATAAATAATATATAATATCGTTTGAAATTACAGTGTACAATTGAACTGTAGGAGCTGATCTAACAGATAATAAATGAGGAGCGTGTCTCGAACCTGGAAACTAATTAAAGTCGGCAAGCACAAATCAATACTTATAAATTAAGACGGTTTAACTTGCAAAGGTAATTGGGCAAAAGTTCATCTCAAATATTGACACTGGAATGACGGAAGAGCTGGGGTAGTAATTCTTTAAGGCCCAGTTTACACTTCCGTCTCATCGCTATTCGTGAATTGTTAACTCAGAGAATTGTCCTAGCTCATTCACTCTCTGTATTAACACCGTGAACAATGAATCAAGTCGTTTTCAAAGTTTGTGAGTTTAACGATTTACACAAAAGCGGGGAAACCATGAAAATGCGGCTTGTATAAATATTATTTATGTCGTTTCTGTGATTGATTTATTTTTATTGGCTAGATAAGCGATTTGATGAAGATAGGTTATTGTTTTTTTTTGTGACACATCTTTTGTGACTTAAATTAATATTTTAAGTAACACGCGGAAGAATAATCAGCCTATAGTATTTCCTTTGTTGGGACATTGATCCCCTTTCTGTAAGAGGTGTAATCCACCACGCAGACCCAGTGCAGATTGGTAGATGTCACATGGCTTCGAATCTTTGGTTCTAGAGCATGCCGGTTTCCTCACGATGTTTTCCTTCGCCGTTTTGAGAGTAACTTATTCAAGAAATTTTCTTGTTAAACAATTTTGTTTCTATGATAAATCTACGTTGACCATGAACTTAAATAAATAGAGATTAGTCAAATATATATCTTCAAAGCGATTGATAAATAAGTTATTTTAATTATTCACAGAACCCGCTAGATTACGTTTAATATTTATAGTTAAACATTTTGCGAAAAGGAATCTTACGTTGTGGTAGGGTTCGTTTGATCTGCCTGTTATAATATTTAAGTTAAATAATTTAGTTTAACTTAAGCGGTTATTTTTCGTTTAATTAGGTTTATCTTTGCAATTTTTGTGAGTTTTTAATCTTCAAGTATGTTTAGGTTTATTCTTTATGTAGGTACAATTTATTATATTTTAGGTTTATCTTAATTAATTGATGAAAGAAGGTGAACAGAAGTTATCACTTTGACCAGTTTTGCATTGTATATATGTCGATGGATTATTGCAAATACCGTAAGTTTATCTATACTAATATTATAAAAAGGAAATTTTTGTATTTTTGCATGTAACGAATAAACTTAAAAACTACTGGACCGATTTCAAAAATGCTTTCACCATTGGGAAGCTACACTATCCCCGGATGACATAGGCTACTTTTTATCGCTGTATTCTCACGGGAACGGGCACTACGCGGGTGAAACCGCGAGGCATCAGCTAGTTTACAATAAATTGCGTGAGATCTTAAATCTTTCTTTTAATGAGTATTTTTAACTGACGGATTTTTATGAGATTTCTTGTATTTTAAATTATCTGTTCACAATATATCGAGAATTTTCAATTTCGCAATTTTGATTAAAAACGTATAGTGTCTGTAATAATCCGGTGACATTTACCTACAGTTATTTAAATACCAAATCTATGATTAAACAAATTAATCTCAAACGTACCTAAAGCCAGAAATAGTAAAATAAGAGTTGAAGTTATTTATCACTTTGCAGTGTATTTGGAAGTCGGTTATATTTTTTTGTATAAGTTTTTTTATTTTTCACTTTTTAGTTGTGTTACATAATGGACCAGTTCTATAGGCTAGGTACCTATAATGCCCAAAGCGATGCCAGAATATTAAGGCGCCGATTCCCTTGAGTAGCTGATTTTAAAATGAGAATCACGTCTAAACGGCTAGTCATAATTTATTGGAAAAATATGTTATATTAGACCATTTTCTTAATAATATCATCTGAGCAAATTTTGAGCTTTATTCGTATAACATAGTGTAATTAATTTGTAAAGTTATGTCTAAAACGGACAAAAACACGACAATCACAACATAACCGCTTGGCGTATTTTAATGAAATCGGCACCATATCAAAGACAATTTAATTATCTACATTTTGATCTGAAGCTTTTTTTTTTAAAGTCATAGAATAATAAGAAAAGTACAAAAAACTACTAAATTTCGGGTCGCGCGGTGAGAAACGAGGGTGCGTTTTGTTCCCTCAAGGTCGTTGGCGTGAGTCGTCGTCTTAAACAATACCGGTGGAATGAGAGTATACCAGGGTAAACTGTTTACACCTGCTTACCCCTTTAGAACGTACCAGTGTGAAGTTATGTTATGAAATGGTGTAAACAATAAACAGACATGCGATTGCAGCTACCCCGAGAGATTTGCTGTCATTTATTAAAGAGTTTTGAAGTATATCTCCGAAGTTCTTCAGCAGATCTTGATGCAATTTAAATGGGACCACATGACAAGTACCAGCTTTCAAATAAAAAAGAATCGTTTTACCTAGTAAAAAGTTCTGAGGGGTTCTGTGGTAAAAAAAATACAGTCGAATTGATAGCCTCCTCCTTTTTGGAAAGTCGGTTGAAAACTAGTTTGTTATTATAAGCAAACTTTAATTATCAAAAAATAAGTTTAAAATAATAATACAATATTATCTCATACAGGTATCCAACTCCACTTTTTACCACAGAACCAATCAGATATCCATTCAAATCGCTACCTATTCGAACACACATGTCAGATCATGAATTCCCCTATTCACAGTGATGTCGCACCAATTTATTGTATTGCCAACATTTGGTAATCTCGAACCGCTTCGTTGCGCATTAATTTGGCTAATAGTTTGTTTTTGTTCAGGTGTTGCTACAAGCCGATTATGAACAGTTATCAAATGTACCTCATTTATTTGGTCGATGTCCGTATTAATGATTGCAGTCACATAATTGTAACGAGAGTTTAATGTTGTTCGTTGGTTTTTGTCACAGTAAAAGTATACAAACAGTATGGAAACTACCTACATACGCTCGAAACTGCACACTCACACAAACATACACCGACGAGGCCTTTACGCAGAATTCGCCGTGCTGTCAGTACTGAGCACCGCGACGCGACGATTCACGTATGTTTGTTTCAGGCACGTTTTTAACGCACATTTTTTTCACAAACATGCGTTTGTAGGTAGTTTCCATACTGTTTGTATATTTTTACTGTGTTTTTGTGTTGTCTAAAAACACGTTGATAGTGGATGTGTGTGGTTTTAAATGTGAGTGGACGAATCTTTTGAGGAAATTAATGATGATTGATAGTTGTTTATTTTAATATTTTGTGATGTGTAGGTATGTAGTCAATGGTGATTAAGATAGGTCAAGATTATAATTAACAAAACTTTTAACAAAAAAAACAAACCGACTTCCAAAACAAAACACTACAAGGCGAAAAATAACTTCCGTTTTCCGAAGTCGGTGTCTTTGGTAGGTATCTATTGTTTCTGTTTTTCGACACCGACTTCGGAAAACATATATCGTAGCCATAATATATGTGGTATTCATCATCACCACTTCACCAAACGATACGTTCTGAGTTTGAATCATTGCATTGTTGATGAAAATACCAAAATCGCTATATGAATGCTTATAATATTTGAGGCGTTCCCTGGATTTCTGGGATCCCATCAGAGCCTGACCTTATGATCATGGGAACACCTGGAACGTATTATCATTTTAAAACAATAAAATAATTTTACACATGTAAGCAGGCTTCTTTGAGTAATAAGGGAAAAATAAAAAAAATACCGACGAATTGAGAACCTCCTCTTTTTTTTGAAGTCGGTTAGTAAAATACCTTCACGGAAAACGTATCGTCTTTGTTTAGAGTAACGTGTTACCATTCACACCAGCCCCTGTACCATGACATGTCAAAACTATCATGGCTTGACTGTAAAAGATGGACAGATCAAGTCATATACATCTGTCCCTTAAGCACACTCGAAATAACCTTGCTCTAAGAGCTTGTGGTCACATTTCGCCGTTATGCTTTACTAAGTAATATTTTCCACTACCTAACTAAATGTAAGAAAAACATAATTATTTTATGAATATGTTTATACGATATATCTTGTTTCCATGTATATTGTACACAAACCTTAAGAAAGCAAGCGTCAACAGTCTCGAAGTTACGTTATATTCTTTCGCCTACTTCATAATATTTAAGCTTTGATATATTCGCAATTTAAGTTGCCTGAAACTCGTTGGAGAGAGTAAGGATTAAATTACATTTTTCTCCTACTTACCGACGAAAGCAAACGAATTTATACTGTAAACAGAGAAGGTTAGAGTGAAGTTTTAAGTCGTGTCGCCAAAAATCTGGATGAATATTGTGTGCTTGTGAATAGCTGGATCTAGAAATGTTTCTAACATGTAATAAATAGAAAAGGTTTATAGAATTAGTTTATTAAAAAGTTCACCATATACAGCCCGCTATGTGTGTTTGATTCAAACTAGATGGTGGCTGTTAAGTACGCTGGAACGATACTGCGCAGTGTCTTACCCGTCACTCCTGCTACCACAAGAAATTGCTCTTGCGCAACGTCTTGCCTTATTTGCCGAGCCGTCATTAAGTTTGAATCGAAATATTCCTGCTCTCTTAAATTGTGAAAAAAATATTGTGAAAAGTAAATGATTTTTTATAGTTTGTAGCAACAAAAGTTGCAGATAATTAAATGGCAACTTGAATAAGATTAATATTTTATGAATGTTGAAAAATATGTTAATAAACACTACAGGAATAAATTATAAGCAGAAATTTCATGTAAGTACTATCGGCCGAATTGATTCCTGGTTTGGCCAAATGGATCATGAATCAATTATTTTGACTGTACACTTGAACACATTTTAACATGCATACCTTACCTTCTAAAATTTATCAAAAAATTACCTTTATTCCAATATGGATGGGGAAGTCTGATGCCAAAGCAGGTTGCGGATGAAGTGCCGGCAGGAGCGGCAGTGGAAGAGGACAGGACATCATAGCTGCGCCAACCTGCCAACAAACAATTAATTTATTAAACTATTAATATTGGAAACCAGTAGGTATTTGTACAAAATGTGACTGTAAAAAAACAAAATGTATGTGTAATGTTAGTAGCAAGTTACTATTAGAATCTGAAAACTACAGATTTTTTTGGGATGACTTTTAACTGGCCTGGCTGAATGATTGCTGAAAGCTACGTTTTACCAATATGATTGCTATACGCGGAATGTGGAACAACGCTTCTCATCTGTGACAATGCGCAATGGGTTTAGCTTCCTATCTCTCCAAAATGCCAGATAGTTTAAAGTTAAATCAATACATACAATAAATCTGTAGAAAAGTTGTTTATGTACACCAAAAATATTTCCAAAAATAATAGCCAGGGTGTTAAAGGATTACCCTAGCTATTTTTTTGCATTGACAACATTTTTGTTTTTTTTTCTCTTTGTTTAGTTGTGCACGCATCACGAAACCAATGTTAATTACTTTTATACATAAAAATTGAGCGTAACTTGAAATATTACCTAGTTTTTAGGGTTCCGTACCCAAAGGATTAAACGGGACCCTTTTACTAAGACTCCACGGTCCGTCTGTCTTTCTGTCTGTCACCAGGCTGTATCTCATGAACCGTGATAGCTAGACAGTTGAAATTTTAACAGATGATGTATTTCTGTTGCCGCTATAACAACAAATACTAAAAATAGAATAAAATAAATATTTAAGTGGGGCTCCCATACAACAAACATGTTTTTTATCCGTTTTTTTTGCGATAATGGTACGGAACCCTTCGTGCGCGAGTCCGACTCGCACTTGGCCGGTTTTTTATTTCATTGCAATCGGTTAATTCTATAAAAAAAGTTAAATGAATTTAAAGTGTTCAAGAAGTAAAATATCACAACACAACACACGAAATACAGATACTCAGATAGTTGAACTACATATTCGATAGATGGCTTTGTGCATTTGACGTCATTTTTTGAATGGCGGTGTTATGATTCTCCGCGGAAAAATGACACTAGAAAAAAAAATAAGGTAAGTAAGGTAGGTAGTTCTAGGTATGTAGGGTAAGTAGGTAGGTAAGTGGGGTAGTTGTTGGTATTTGACGGGAGCGAAGCCGCAAGCACAGTCAGTTTATAGAATAATCAACTAAAACATAAAATAAATTAAAACGTCACATATTAATCTACGATTAAGAAAACCTCTCCTAAAAAGTTCACGACACTTTTAATCGTCAACATCTGCGAGCACCATTTAGGAATCCGTACATACGAGTATCATAATTTCGTCGTACATCGATACACGAATAGGGATGGGAGCGTCGAAAACAATTTAGTTAGCGATGTATTCGGGAAGCCGAGATAAACTCGGCAGATATGCCTCTCTAATATTCCGTGTGGGCTACTGGGTCCGTTGAAAACGATATGAATAATATATAGGCGCGAATGCACGGCCGGTCGCGGGAGATCAGTCCGCATTACGACTCAATTCGGCTTGCTCTGTGACGAATATGAGCGTGGAACGGAACGACGGGATACAACGATATTTTATGTAGATGATGACAACATTTGTTTGATTGCATGCGGGTATTAGTCGAGATGTCTGGTTGATTGTATTGTGAAACTATATTAGGTACAATATTAGTTTTCTCTTATTGATCGTTTTTATTAGGGTTCCGTACCTTAAGTGTAAAAACGTGACCCTATTACTGAGACTTCGCGGTCTGTCTGTCACCAGGCTGTATCTCATGATCCATGCTAGCTAAACAGTTGAAATTTTCACAGATAATGTATTTCTGTTGCCGCTATAACAACAAATACTAAAAACAGAATAAAATAAATATTTAAGTGGGGCTCCCATACAAAAAACGTGATTTTTGTGCCGTTTTTTTGCGATAATGGTACGGAACCCTTCGTGCGCGAGTCCGAATCGCACTTGGCCGGTTTTAATAGGACCGTCTTTTATATTTTCTCCCATCTATTTTAGAATTTAACTATACTTCATAAAAGATAGCTTGATCTCTGCGACAGCTGTCAGTGTCAATACAGTAACAATAGCGCTTGACAGGCTAACAATAACGTAACAATAACGTATACGTCAGTTTGACATATGTCGCAAAGATCAAGCTTTATCATTGAGATAGGAAATATATGGAGGCGCCGCGATGTTCTATACATACATTAGCTTATACAAATATGAGTGAAATACGATACAGAATGTGAAACATCGTTTTGTTTCATTCTTTCTAATGTAGTAATCGTATTTGATGAAAGAGACAACAATATTTCAGTTGTTGCTCATTATGGCAACATTTTGTTAAGACGTAGTGACGGTTGTAGGTACGTGCCATATTCGCCATTTTATGTGACGAATTTTGTGGTTGTGTTCGTGGTAGTCCTGCTGTCAAATGGTTGTTTACAGATTGTATTATTGAGATTTGTGAGTGTGTGTGTGTGTTGCTTGATTGACACAACCTTAGAATCGGCGGCCATTTTATGAGACATTTTGAGGTTTAGGTAGGCACGTTTTTTTCGTAGGTATTTCCAGTCCATATTATTTAGTATGTCTATGAGCTTTATGAAGTATAGGTTAAAACACAAGTGAATAAATGAGTGTTTTTAACCCCCGCCGGAAAAAGAGGGGTGTTATAAGTTTCACGTGTGTTGCTGTGTATCTGTGTGTCTGTCTGTGGCATCATAGCGCCTAAACGGAAGAACCGATTTCGATTTAGTTTTTTTTGTTTGAAAGGTAATTTTGTCGAGAGTGTTCTTAGCTATGTTTTAATAAAATCGGTTCAACCGTTCAAAAGTTATGGGCGTTTTTTACTGTTTGGATCGGTGTGTTTTCGCAAGATAAATGGGTCGGGGGTTTTTTAAATTTAGAAATTTTACTTGTTAACATGTTATGTTTGCATATCGGTTTTTGGAGTGTCCACCTTACTCTGTTGTGGTGATGTGAAGTCTCTGTACTTTGTTATAACCGATTCGCCGGAATCCGGGTATACGAGGCTCCGGGTTTTGTATTGACGTGTCACCCTTTCCCCGACCGAAACTATGCGAATCGGATCCGACCGACCGTTTCGAGTTCACTTTGTTTCCCTTTAATAGAGTCAGAACATATCACTGAACACAGTCTAGTGATTTATCAAACCAATTGACTGACGTTATCGACATACGATACGGCAATCTTGTAGAATTTAGTCGAATTAGGCAGTAAGGAAGCGATCAAATAACAGAGTCTGAGATTTTCCTGGTATGAATTGATATCGGGTTTCGATTGAAATGGATTTGTGTAAAGGTTCTCATTATTTGTGTTTACGGAGGCTTCGTCGATAAACCGGTTTCTTGGGTATCCTAAGAAATTATAAATAGTACTTGAGACATCGATGTCTGTAAAGGTCAACACCGTTACTCATTTAAATAAAAACCGGCCAAGTGCGATTCGGACTCGTGCACGAAGGGTTCCGTACCCAGGTTGGCATCTATGTATGAATGGCACACTTTAATTTTCAACTTTTGTAATTGTTTCTTTATTTGTGCTGTAAGACTTACTGTTTGCCAAATTTCGTGATTCTAGTTCAACGGGAACTACCATATAGGTTTTCGACCCAAAACCTAGAGGGTACTTACAAGTTTTCGCAAAAATCTAAATTTGCCCATATCTTTTATCGTGTTGACTCAGGACCTTGATTTTTAGATTTAGATATGATTTAGATTTCAACTTGCTACGTCCACCCGTTCCTGAGAAAATCGGTGGTGACACACGGACAGACAGACGGACAAGAGAGTGATCCTATAAAGGTTCCTTATTTTTACCTTTTGAGGTACGGAACCCTAAAAACATGCTTATCATAGCAGATATAAAAGTAATGACAACCCTAAAAACCATCAGCAAAATCCAAAATGGCAGAGCTTTACCAAACCACATAATAGAGATTGGAAATTTCGTAAATATCTAAACAAAATCAAACAAACGATACAATGTTAATATGAATCGGGAAGGACGCGAAGTTTTAATCGAAATGTCGACCGGTTGTATCGAGCATCCCTAGGGGTGTCTCGTTACAATAAATTAATTAACTATACTAATTGAATGGAACAAAACGAATTAACTGTGAGAACTGTTTTTGATAATAAAGGGCTTCGCATCAATAGAAAATTATTTCATTATTTTATAGTGTCGTATTCGCGAAGAACTGGGTACCAATTCAATATGAATAATTTTTGGAGCGTTTAGAATAAGTCGCGTTGGAGGGAGAACGGTTTAATTAATTTTCTTAAGAGTCTTTAAAACGGTTATTTTGCAATCAATTCAGCCTATCGGAGTCGACTTCTAAATATGAGGAGGCTATGCTATATTGGGAATACTGTTTATCTTAAATGTTTAATATACTAACTTTTGATATTGATGAGTAGGTATATATTAACTATTAAGGCTTTATTTGGGTTATCAAGAACATAACAAATCGTTTGACTGAAAATAAATGTATCAACATGTTAGTATTTTTAGTACACGACTGGCCGTGAAGAAGGAGAGTATTTTTACCCGACTGCCGAAGTAGGGTAATGTGTTTATCAGTCTATATATGTTTGTATGTATGTATTTTTGTTCCTATGTGGCGTTCCAGAGACAAAACGCGTGATAATTCGTACGTCAATCGATTCGTCTTAACCTTGCGAGTGTCACTGGCTACATTAAAATTGGAAAATAGAAAAATGGCGGCGGCATTTTGGCGCCATATTGTGAGGACCCAATTTTTTTTTTACCTCCAAACCCATCATGTGGGGTATCAAAATAAAGGATTTTATGAGGTGATTTCAAAAATATATAACACTTGTTTGTTTAAATGTACCTATAAAAATGTTAACTAAAAAGTTATAAATAAAAAAAGTTTTTTCAAAAAAACAAAAACGCGACTGTTAAAGACTAAACCTGACTTTTTAATTAACTTTTTTTTACGAGACTAGTTATGTTGAGTGTATTTCCAGTTCGATTACTACATTAAAAACCACAAATTACACATCTTTAAGACAGGTGAAGTCACTTTACTTTTTTCATAAATAACACTATTAAAATACCTCCATAGTTTATCTAACAAAACAGCGATGTCTGGTGAACAATGACAAATACCGTTCGTGCATTGACCGTGTTATATTTCCATGGAGGAAAACCGCACTCTTCAACTATTCAGGAGTCGAGCGAAGTTGTTATTATGACAGTTACCTAACTCCATTAATTACATTAATGGATGCATTAATATAGAGTTAACTAACTATGCCCCGGGCTGACAGCCGACGTGAAATCCTTTTTGCTAGATAAAACAAAAATTGTACTTAGGTTAAGAGAGTAGTTGGGAGAAAAGTGAGGCATTTTTGTGTTTTTAGGGTTCCGTAGCCAAATGGCAAAAAAGGGAACCCTTATAGATTCGTCATGTCTGTCTGTCTGTCCGTCCGTATGTCACAGCCACTTTTTTCCGAAACTATAAGAACTATGCTGTTGAAACTTGGTAAGTAGATGTATTCTGTGAACCGCATTAAGATTTTCACACAAAATAGAAAAAAATACTTGAAACTGAAACTAAAATAATTATTTTTTCATCAAACCCATACGTGTGGGGTATCTATGGATAGGTCTTCAAAAATGATATAGAGGTTTTTAACATCATTTTTTTCTAAACTGAATAGTTTGCGCGAGAGACACTTCCAAAGTGGTAAAATGTGTGTCTCCCCCCTGTAACTTCTAAAATAAGACTATGATAAAACTAAAAAAAAATATGATGTACATTACCATGTAAACTACCACCGAAAATTGGTTTCAACGAGATCTAGTACCTAAGTAGTTTTTTTTAATACGTCATAAATCGTAAACCGCAATTTACCAAGTACGGAACCCTTCGTGCGCGAGTCCGACTCGCACTTGGCCGGTTTTTTATTGGGGTGGTGGCTATGGGAATTAGGGTAATAGTCCGTTAGATAATTGGAAAGCGATTGATAAAGGCTTTAAGATGGTAAATGATGCATAACTTCTAGGACTATAATCGTTAGAATTAATATTTGTTTCGGGATATTTACCATGTATATTTTGATTTTGGTTGAGAGCTCGATATTTCGGCACCGTTACAAGCGCCATGATCACGAGAACTAAAGTCTTTGCGGGTGGGTGCTATTTACGAACTGACATATGTGTCTACCCTCTTCCTCAATCGTTTTTCACGCACGATGCCGCTACCACCAGAACTCGTCTCACTAGTTACTCGACATTGTTCACGACAGACGACGCTCACTGTATCCACTTTTGACACTCGTTCAGTAGTTTTACGACCTTTACATAGTTGAATCAAAATATACATGGTAAATATCCCGAAACAAATATTAATTCTAATGATTGTGACCATGTCAGTTTAAAAACTTATATTATAATCGTTGTATGTAAACTTCCTGAAAACTGGAAAATTGCGTAACATCATTTCACGTCCACTGCTGTACAAAGACCTTCCCCAAGTGACGCCAAATCAACATTACCATCTACTTCCCGTATTCAGCGGATTCTAGCAGCCTCCGCCAGGGTATCCATATCCATCAGGGTAGGACCTATCTTGGAGAAGTTAAGACCACACAACACCACTTCTCATCTATTGTTCCGTTGTGCCCCGTCAAAAAATCACTATCCTACCTTTCCTAATTAATAAAATGGCACCTTTATTTATAGATACCGTTAAATCATTAAACAATTAATAAGACCAGCCCTGAGCATTAATAATGACTTTTTAAAACCCCCGTTCTTAAATATATTTATCAAATCGAAGGGGAGCGATTGGCTTTCTATAATTTTGACGGATCCAATTATTTTATCGCTTCTTCCCGAACGCTGGATACCCTCGAAATTAATTAATTAACTATTGGTATAATTAAATCATCTCGGCTCTGCGAAATTTATTCTTTCAAGTGGCGGACAAAGTTTCTTGCTTAAATTATAATGGCAGTTAGATCATAACGGTATGATTAACATGGCGAAAGTTTATCGTAAATAAGAGGGGGAGAGAATGTGATGATTCATGTTATAGCGTCTCTGTTAGCCGTTTTGTTACTAAATTAGAGTTACGAAGGAAATCTGTGGTAACGACATTTTGAAAGTAATTTGCACGGTTTTAAAAGGAAACTGTGTTTGTTTAACGGCTCTTTTACAATGTTCTTTACTGTATTAAGCCGGCTATGAGCTAAACATTCGCCTTTTTGAGTAACTTTGAAAAGTTTTTTTATTTGAGATTGCTTTGTAGGAAAAACACAAAACAGGAATGTAGATCATTTTTCTCAGTACTGGTACTTTACATTATTTCCATCGATATTGATATTAGAGATAAAATTGGTAGAGTAAAACAATGTGGATTGATTAATGATGTTTGCCTTAGCAGTATCTGCCAAATGATTAGGGTAGTTTACTGAAAATTTATTTTTTGTCCGTCAGGTAAAAAATATTGGAAACGTATTTTCTTTGGACACGTTAACATAAAGTGACGACGATATAATGCGTTATAATATCGTGTGACGACACGCCATTAGTAGGTACACTTTATACTGCCTTAGTGACGTCACAAGCTCCCACTCCTGAACTTTGAAGCGCTTTAACTTTGTCAATTTTTATTGATTTGGTAAAGCAAAAAAAAACAATATTATTTGATAATGTAACTGACGGACCAAAAAGAATTATCATTTTTCTACCTAGGAAACGTCCTTGAAGACCGCAAGAGCACTGTATGATCCCTTGCTAGACCATACATTACTTCTAGATGAGAGTTGAATAGAATAAAATAACGTAAGTACTAAAACACTACTGTATTGTACCAAAGATATTTAAAGATAAAAAGAGTTTAATGGACTGATGGTGTGAAGAATGAAGTGAGTAACGCAGTTCTTGTTGGCTGTAACGAGGACCCCTGTCTTGATAGCCCAACGCGAACTAACTTATTATTATGAGTTGAAATTAATGTGTGGCGTAAACTGCTGATTTGCAAAATGTGCAGTCGCACCGTACAGGCACTTTAGAGAAGCCTCCAATTCAGATCAAAAATCGAAATATCTGCGAAATTTAATTTTTCTTCCGCCAATTTGCAAACGATTAGTCATACAACATGCTTACTTAATTGACATGTCAATCGTAAAATTGGCATGTTATTAATAAATAAACCTTTGTTCCCAATAACATTACAGGTTTAAAGTTAACTTTACATCGCCATAAAGTAGTTGTATAGTTCCAAGTTACTCATGGTGGTACAAGGTATCACTCTTCCAATTACACGGTGGTTTGGTTAATATCCAATAAAATGCATGGCTTTCACACAAATCCGTTCCGTTTACTTCTTGTTAACAATAAGAATTTTGATTTTACTCTCCTGTGTCACACGACCTACTTGTATGTAAGTATTTTCTTTAGCCCGCTTTGAGCACAATAAATTGAAGGATTTAATCATTTATTTACTTGCTTGCGGTTTTACTTTAAGTCCGTGATTAGACCTGTCGTATTGTATAGATCAGAATGTTGGGCTGTGAAAAAGATGGATGAAGAGATTGCATTTAGCAGAGATGAGAATGTTGAGATGGATGTGCGGAGTGACGAGAATGGATAAAGTGAGTAATGAGTTTATTAGAGGAAGTCTGAAATTGCGCCAGTGACAGAAAAGTTAAAAGGAAACCGTTTGTCCTGGTATGGTCATGTGATGAGGAGGGATGCAACACATGTTACTAAAAGAGTTATGAATATAAATGTGGATGGATGGAGAGGGAGGGGACGGCTAAAGAAAAGGTGGATTGATTTTATGAAAGAAAAGGGAGTCAGTGATGGCGTGACGGGGGACAGGACGGTATGGAAGAAGAAAATGTGTTGCGCCGACCTCAAGTAACATGGGACAAGGGCAGGAAGATGAGGATAATGACTTGCTTGCGGGTTAGTTAGGCTACTGTCTAGGCTACTTTAGGATAATGTCTTTTGATTACAAGAAGAATAAAGAAATATGTAACAAAAAAAAGAAGGATTTTGTAGATTTTTTTAACCATTACTTTTCTGAAAAAATCATCGGTTCAGAAATTAATAACTCAGTCAAAGTTGTTTTAATTGTCAAAATTAAAGGCATTGATATTATAGTTAAAATAAGGTACCGTACATTCAATAGTGAAACTTCACATCTACTTGAAATATGCGTACAATACCTTCCCTAAAATTACAAGACGTAGAAAATAGGAATAGCTGTTAATTTATCCGAGCTTTCACTGGTCATAATAATTCACCGTCAGAAAAGCTTGGCTTGCAAACGTTTCTGAATGATGTGTAGTTATTATTTTTAGGGGAAGTGACGTCATGACTGACGCAGTACAGTGGAAGCCGGATGTTCTGCAGAGGGAAATATAAACGTGGGACGTCAGCGGTGCAGTTTTAGAATGATAAATGGTATGAAAATAGTGCGGAGAGTGGGCGTTTAATTGAGATAAGAGATGTGGTGCTATCGATTTAATAAAATTTATGTTAGTAATTTAAGTTAGCAATACCAATACCGAAGGGAAAAGAGCACGAGGCCGGTCGCCAACACGATGGTCTGACCAAGTGAAAGAAGCTACGTCATCAAGCAATATCAGCAGGTGGTGATGGCGACTTTGGACCGGAATCGATGGAGGCAGATTGTCCGCTTAAAGGGGTCCAGTGACCACGATCCTCAGTAATGAGGGACCGATTAAAGAAGAACTTAGTAATTGATTGAGAGTGCTGTATTTCGGCCATACCGTTCGGGAACCTTGCGACAAGCTAGAAAAACTTATGGTCACTGGCGAAATAGTGAAATCGACCAAGTGAACCAACACAAGCACCTGATCTTTGACGCACTATAACAGGCCAAATGTCGGCATAAATGGGCGATCGTCAAGAAGTTTAGTCGGGCGGTCGGGCTTATTTTTTTTTCGTTTGTTTTTTATGGTATGCTTGTCGCAAATAATGTTGATGTAATGAAAATACCGAAATTTGGATGGATGGAGAGGGAGATGACGGCTAAACAAAAGATGGATGGACTGTGTGAGGTGTGATATAAAGAAAAGGGAGTCAGTGATAGCGTGATGGGGAACAGGACAGTATGGAAGAAGAAAACGTTTTGCGCCGACATCAGTAACATGGGAAAAGGGCAAGACGATGATGATGATGATGCTAGACGCAATTTTTTTTATCAAAATATAATCAGTAGTGTAGTACAAAGTAGTATTAATTCAGCTCAAATAATTACCCTCCGACTTCAGTTCATCAGTAATTTTCACTAGATCCACAAGAATTTAACAATCCAGCGTAAAAACGACATTTTACTTAAACAGCGCCAAGCGCTCGTTAAATCTACCCTCCGTTCCTCAAAATTCCTAGAAGAAAGTAACAAAAAGTGTACTAATGCCACTCGGTATCTCAGTCGGAAAGATTTTAAAATATCTGAGGAAATGTACCTCAAAAGCAGAACTAGCTAGACTTTGTTCGTCATCCTAATATATCCTATTACGGCTTCACCGTCTTACCTTACTTACTATTTTCCGGAGCATCTAAGGATGCTTTTCCGCAAAATCTGTGCGAGATAACTGAGCGGTGCTAGGATGTGTAGCGGTGCTGTGGAAATGTGTGAATGTTTCCACAAAAGCTGTGTGCGCTTGTGCGGTGTGAGGATACGCAGTGAAGTTGTGAAACTATGGTAGACCACATCATTGCTTGCCAACAGGTGAGATAGTGGTCAAGCGTGAACCTATATATCTATATATATTAATAAACTAGCTGTTCCCCGCGGCTGCGCTCCCGTGGGCCACCCCACAGGACCCGTTTTCGGGATTAAAAATAGCCTATGTCACTCAGGAATAATGTAGCTTTCTATTGGTGAAAGAATTTTCAAAATCGGTCCAGTAGTTTCAAGGCCTATTCGGTACAAAAAACAAAAAAATCATTCCTCTTTATAATATTGGTATAGATGAAAAGCTGAGTGGTGCGAGGATGTGCAATGGACTTTTTGCTCAACTCATCGCAACTCGATTGCTGTCACAGATTCCAGGCGCACATATCTGGCATTTTTCTGAATATTGTACACCAAAAACAACATTATATACAGTGTGATAACAAAGTGCATGTACAAAGGCGAACTTAACTCAATGTTGAGTTCTCTTACAGCAAACCCTAGGGTGACAGAGAAAGATGACATCACAGAGGGCTGGATCCAGTGTCCAATTTTAAAATAACTTATGAGGAATTAAATAAAATATACTGACATAAATACATATTTTGATATACATACTAATATTATGTCTATCATCCTCTTGAAGACCTCCAGAGAACAAATACACAAATACCAAGCTCCTTTTCCTAAGAAAATGAAGTGAACCTATTGGTGGAAATTTTCTTGCGCACCTCCTCATCTCATAATTTTCACTAAAAACACCCTAAGAACAAGATTCCAAGTTACCATCTACATTCATTCTTTAATCTACCACATAACTCGAGTGATAAGGCAAATTGCAGCGACCGCTACTAATTGCAGCCCGGCTAACAATGCTCGCTATGTCGCGAACAAACAATAAGTTTGTACAATACCTTAAGAATTAAAACTTGTTCTAAACGCTAAGTTAGCGATTAAGTTGCAATCACGGCGGTGCAGTGCGCTAAGTTACTGAACGTAAACAAGCGGACGCAACTCGCATTGTGCCAAGTCAATTCTAAACTAAGTTAGGTTTGTTGTTTCAATAAGTTTCTGCAATTATGTTGCATGTTTGTTAACGTATTCAATTTACATGATGAGACGATGTGTGCGCTTTTGCTAAGAATTCTGATGGATTGTTTAAGTTAGGGACTGTTTCTTTTGTGGTAAGTTGTCTAAGAGCTGGCGGATTCAATTTTAGAAACTGCACCTACAGGTGAGTATAGACTAGAGATTTTTAAATTTATCGAACCACACTTCGAACATGACGCTTGATGTTTTGTTACAACCTGATTTTAAAAACCAGCGAACGTTTTGGTGTAACATTTTATCAAGCAAAGGCACGAGCGCGGGTGACGTGGAGTAAGGTCAATATTTAACGATAGGTACAAAGAAATTTTACAGGTAAATGCTCACTCACCACGAGCTTTACGTCGAAAACAGCGTCGAACATTCGCAAGAACGTTATATTAAATGGAAATGCTTTAGGAAACAGCAATTGTCTGTATTGTACCATTAGTAAGAACGTTACATAACATAATAATACTCGCGAAAATGCTCTAGTGTAAAATAATAAAAACAAAAGAACTACGAGTGAACTATAAAGCCTCCCCAGACAGGTGCAATGCTACAACGCAACGACCCGTTTTCATAAAATTGGTCTAAAATTACGCTAAAGAATCTTTTTTTTATGGACATCGTTGTCGCATTATAACAGTCTATGTGAGCCTTAAGCCTGCAGCTCATTCATTCGGCGTAAAAATAAATCCCTTTGTCACTCGTTCAGCAAAATAAATTATTATCAGGAAACACAATTTTAATACCATTGTAAATTGAAAATATTCATTTATTAATTAACAACACTAATGGAACCAAAAAGTGTAATCTTACTGTCCTTGGCTTTTATGTGTTCAAACAGAATTTTATACGACGTACAGTCGCAAGCACCAATATGAATATACGTACTTTTCAAAATTCAAAAAAAAATTATACTTTTTCGAGAAATAAAGATCCCAAAATCGTGATAATGGTTTGAGTACACCATGTTGAAACTTTCTATGAATCTCCACCTGAACAGGTGCTTCAGATGGACTGAAACTTGTCCAAAGTCAGTTCAAAGACTTCAAGGTTTACTAGAGCAACTCATGTCTAAATAGAACGTTTTGATTAAAAAATACACGTGACACCATGATTTTTCAAGTAGAAAATCATTTTTAAATTATGCTTAGTGACTATATTTTCGTGGTCGTGATTGTAAGTACAGTCAAGGTCAAAAGTGCAGTCTTACTCTCCCAAAACTCAAATGGCTAGTTTTTGTAGAAAAAGTTAAATTATCCACAACTGGTTTCATGTGTTGTATATTAATTTAATGTTTAGATTTATACATACTGGCCTTAACAGCTGAAATTTCTCTTACTAAAAAAAAAACCGCTGCTATTTTGGTAGAGTGTGACTTCACTTATGACCGTTTTGACCACTTTTGACATTTTGGTAGAGTGTGACTTCACCTTAACCGAACGTTCAGATTTTTCGCATGTCTATCACAAATTAATATCGATACTCAGTTGGTGTGCACTCAGATGTTAATGTGTAATGACATGAATATAATTACATTATAATGAGTGATTCATGATTAATACATGATTGTGTATAAATTAATAGGATAGCTGTATGTTTTTGTAAGTATTTAACATTAATTAATTGTTTCAGCGCGTTATAAAAACGTCCACGAGCGACAACGTTTGCAGCCCAACTGTTTGTAAACATTATTTTCTTAAAATAATTGAATTGCCGACAGTTTATTTCTTTAATTAAATCATTGGTTAACAAACCTATGAATTTTCGGTGCGTTCGGATTTTATTCTTCAGCTGTTAAAACCTATTACTTCCATTTTTCTTTTTCTTGTTTATGTCGGCTCAAAGTAACCAAAAATATTAACGAACTAATTAGAAAAATAATGAACCAAATTCTGCGCCACCATCAAACATTTCAGGCCTACTAAAACTTAGGAATTAAAATATTCACACCCCTAATTAATTTAATAAAATCTACTTAATAATGCCTAGGAAACATTACAGGGGATACTTTATTAAGTTGGTACAGTCATAGTTAGAAAATATTCGCCACCTTACCTAAGGTCTATTTTTTGTCACAGAAAACACACACTTGGCAATAAAAATTAAAGTTAAAAAAAACGCACGTAATAGAAAAACAAACTAAAAAGTAGAGTAATGTTCAATAATTTTAAATTAAGAATACCTAGTGTGATTAACAAAAAATATATTTAATTATAAAAGGCGTGGGGAGCTTTTTAACATATTTTCAAAATTACTGTACTTTTACCAATATCTATGAATAAAATATTATAAAAAATAATTGGCAAAAATCACCCCATATTTTATTTAAACTTTTTTTTTTGTTTTCTCACTATTCTTAATTTAAATTTATTAAAAAAAACCGGCTAAGTGCGAGTCGGACTCGCGCACGAAGGGTTCCGTACCATTATCGCAAAAAACGGCACAAAAATCACGTTTGTTGTATGGGAGCCTCCCTTAAATATTATTTTTATTCTGTTTTTAGTATTTGTTGTTATAGCGGCAACAGAAATACATCATCTGTGAAAATTTCAACTGTCTAGCTATCACGGATAATGAGATACAGCCTGGTGACAGACAGACAGACAGACAGACAGACAGACAGACAGACGGACCGCGGAGTCTCAGTAATAGGGTCCCGTTTTTACCCTTTGGGTACGGAACCCTAAAAATTAAAATTTATTAAAAATTATTTTCAAATATTTAGTTTGGTTTTCTCAATCAAAGCGTGTTTTTTAGTTTCTTTTAAACTATTTTTTTTGACTTCTTTGTCCAAACGCTAATCCCGAAGATCCTGGTCTCGATAATAGGACTAAATATTTAAATTATTGCATTGTCATCGGTCCTTCATAAGTGTGCAAAGTTTCAAATTAATCTGACGTTTTTAAGGGGGTGAAAATCACGTTCAAAGATTTCGTTACATAGATACATACATACCAAGCAAATAAAAGCGTGTTAAAAATGTAACGTTGACATTCAAGTAAAACAATTAGAATTTTTCGACATAACTTAGAAGCTACGACGCTAGGCATGATTGCTGTAGCTTCAAAAGGTACTATAAGCCCTGACAGAAAAAGGAAAGATTTTTAAAAACTGACGAAGATATTAACGACTGGACTGTACCAAGATATTTGCCGCCTGTTCGCCCCTAATTACGACGATTGAAATATTTCATAACGAAGTGAAAAACGCATTAAAAGTTTATCGGGCAAGTCTTGGACGAAACAAAAACAAGTGCCACAGCGTAAAATGTTGCTTTGTTAACAGATTTTGTCTTGCCAGCGGGTTAATGAAGACGAATCGGTCGGATTTTAGCTTTGAACTGGATTTGTTCGTGATTTAATACGATTACGGGTCACTTGGTTTGTGGATCGTTTATAAAATTGTAGTTTAGTTTTACAAGCTTTATATTTTAAGGTTGTTTTTCTAAGAAAAAGTAGAAAACCTAGCAAACAATTCATACTGACAGTTGCTCACTGGGAGTTGGAAAGCCAAAGCCATTTGAAACTCATTTTAATTAGTCAAAATGAGTTTCATTTTGACTAATTAAAATGAGTTATATCTCCTAAAAATTAAATCTACACATAACAAAAAAAAAACCGGCAAAGTGCGAGCCGAACTCGTGCACGAAGGGTTCCGTACCATTATCGCAAAAAGTAACGTTTGTTGTATGGGAGCCCCACTTAAATATTAATTTTATTCTGTTTTTAGTATTTGTTGTTATAGCGGCAACAGAATTGCATCATCTGTGATAATTTCAACTTGGTCTAGGTATCACGGTTCGTGAGATACAGCTAGGTGACGGAAAGACAGACAGACGGACCGCTGAGTCTTAGTAATAAGGTCCCGTTTTTACCCTTTGGGTACGGAACCCTAAACAGTAGCTAACTCTTCCCCAGTTGCAGCTCTTTTTGTATGCCCCTCATATATCTGTCATAAATTAATTTGCCAAGTTAGATTGCGGTGTAACAAGCCCGATGTTATACGCTTTTAAATTTGAACCTCCTGTATATGACGCACCCCTCTTCTTATACCACCCTGTATTTTTTTACATTGCATCCGAAACTTGTAATTGTTTTAAGGCGTCCTTGACAGATATAAGAATTATGTTCTTTTTGAAGATTACTGCGAATTTGTATTTCGTTTTTTTATTTTCAGAAATGGAGGCCAAGGAAATTAAATATTCTGTTTTTCTTTCGGAAAACCGCTTTCGGAAATTGAATCAAAATGTAAGTAATAATAACGTCCGTTTGTACTTTTAATTTATTTTTCTTTTCCCTTTGAATAAACGGCATCATATGGCCATGGTCTGACTGAACAAGTGAAGCACTATGAAAGACTTTGTGAACTTAGATTACCAGCAGAGTTCTAGACCATGCAGAACACTTTAAAAAGAGAATAAAAGAAAGCTTTTTTTCTTTAAATTAAGAATCATCTCAAATATAGTAGTACAGTACTAGATATAACATTTACCCCCAGTTTCCCAGCTCAAAATCATCGGAGAATTAAAGTGACAAATTGTTGAAAATTCATTCAACCAATCACAGCAGATAACGCGAGCTTGACAATTTGTCACATTAATTCGCCGATAATTTTGAGCTGGGAAACTGGGGGTTAAGATTGCGGTATTTAAAAAAAGCAAGTATTTTTTTTTTGTACTACGAGTATTTCAAAGGAGAATACGCAATTGTAAGGGAACTTGGGCCCCTTTGAAAAAATAGTTGTATCTTGATCAATTTGGTTGTATATTGTAGAAAAAATGTTATATCCATAATTAGAAAACATTTTTATTTATTTTGCGGGGTTCACGAGATATAACAATGTTTCTGTTCTTGAACTGAACCCTTATTACAATGCAATAAGGTGCATACAAATGTCCAAGTGAAGGAACCTGATCTGTTGTTGCTAAGTAAAGGACTCAGATGGAAAATAACACAAAATATAAATCCTGTTTTTGTATAATATTATAATCGCAGACACGACACCTCATAAGGGCCCTGTGTATGGGCAATCTCCTTTGCTCCAATACAATGATGTTCATACCCAGTACAAAAAAACCGTAGGAAAAGTAAAACAAACCAGCCTGGTATCTAAGAGAAACAATTTCCACCGTTTTACCAAGACAAACATAAGATGGCTTGCACAGTCTCCAAAACGTGTATATAACAAGTTTGAGCTTATGTGAACTGTAGTGAGGAAGACAAACGGAAAACTAACATTACCCCAGCTTATGACGACACCGAGCTTAGACCAACATTCACCCGGGGGCTGAGCGTACTCAAACCGAGTCAGCCATCTCAAACTGAGTCAACAGAAACAATCCTGAACTTACTATTGCTATTCATGTTCAATTGAGCTAAATGAGTTTTTGAATAGATATAAACATTTAACAAGGATAAATGATTCGTGAGATGTCGTGGTTCACATTAAACGTACAATATTTTTGAATTTAAGATAATAAGAGAGAAGGTGTTTTTTAAAAGGAACATACAAAAAAAAATACAATAATTACACCTTAGCTTCAATCAACCTTGTTTCTTTTCAACCTATCAAAATAGGAACAAACTGTATTTTCAAAATAAGAATACACTTTTGTGAAGTGCCATATTTTGTATGTTGGTGTCACAAAATAGTAAGTATACAGAAGGGCCACTCCCGCCGTTTAGAAAATTGACAGCTGAACTTCGACAGATTCACTAGGGTTGCTACTATATTGATTCCGAATTAAAAAAAAGAGTAGGTTGCCCAAGTTACAAACATAAATACATAGATTCGTCTAAACATACATCATATCATGCTTACATGCCTTAGAGGGTAGACAGGGCATCAAATATCCATTTAATATCACGAAACATTTAATATTCCGCCACATACGATGAATATTGGAGAGTAAAAAGACGTAGTAATAGTGTAATAATGATCCCACTTAAAAAATTAAATTGTAAAAAGCTCCAAGCTCGACAAAAATATAAATGTGAAAAAACAGGTACCTAATAAAATCAAAAAACCAAAGATGATCTTAAACAAGAAGAAAATTATGCTGTGCAGTCGGAGGAAACATATTTGTAAGCTGTATGACTTGAACCTTATTATTATGACAAGTTCCCAATTTCATCTATGGGCTTAAAATAATTTATTATAATCCTAGATAATGAATTTCTAATTTGTCATCTTGAAATATTAATGACGTTTATAACTTAAAAATAATTTGAAAGAAAGAATTAAAAACAAAAAAGTAAATTCGGTCTGTAACAAATAATAAAGGTAACCCATCCAATGCAACCAACCTCGTTACAGTACTTAATGTATGAATGACGTGACAAACGCCTGCACAAAGCAATCATGACAGCCGCGACTGAGCTCGGTCCAATATTGCCCAATATTCCCTGTAAAACCGAAATGTCAAAGTGAGAGTGGCCCCTCTGTCTGCGGCGCGCCGCCGCTTACGTACTTTGTGTTGGTGTCAAAATATTATTGGGTATCTATGCCGAAGTGCCACTCACTACGTTAATAAAGTAAACATTTTAAAACACCCTCAGGACTTTTTAACATTCACCGAAATATAACCAAAAAACAAAACAGAAAAAAAGTTGAACTGTCACACACAAAAAGGCTGCTAATAAAAATGGGTAACTACTAATATTATCCTTTAACAGCTCAAAACAAGTCGTGACCACTTCTCGGCTATCCCCAGGCGCATCTTACTCGTTATCCTGGAGTCATAAATTCTGGAATATATGTCGATAAATTATTAGAATATTTTTAGCATGACATTTAGACTAGGATCTGCGAATTAAAAATGTAAGTCGTTCCTATCCGGTGATTGAAGCATCCGATCTATCTAGGGATCCCATCGGTAACTTATTTAATGCAATGTGTTTTTTGTAAGATTTTTTTATGTTTATAGGACAATAATTTGTTGTCAGAAGATCTGTTATAGCAATAAATTTGTCTTTACTTATATAATTAACTATACTATCATTAATAATTTTAGTTTTAGCATAATTTATACGCATGTCGATTTCTGTGACAGTAAAATTTATTGATTAATGTTATGACATAGTTTGGATTAAAAGACATAAATATATTTACATACATACAATTGAATATTCTAAAAAAAGCAAGCCTATATCATATACAAAGGGGAGAGAAAATTGTGCATAAAAAAATTGTCCACTTCGATGTCAACGGGAAACGTGCCGTGAACGCTGGCAGCTTTGCCACGTTGGATGGCAATGCTAATTCTCTGGCCGAAAAATATGCCAGCCCCTCTGGTCTCGTGAAGAGACGACGAGCTTTGTGCTAATGTCTCGAAAAACTCCATGCGCACTCTGATCTCATGGACCTACTGATTATAAGTGAATAAATTGCATGTTTTGTTCAACTGTCGATTATTCTTAGCAAAAATAAAGAAGGTACCTTCAACATAACTATCGAACAATTGCGCACTTGGATGTATACGACCGGATTTAATCGAAACTTTACAAGCGAATAAAAGTAAAATACATCGACTGACAGCGCCCACAGCTCGAGCAGGTAAATCAAGACACTTTTATGTATTAAACGTAAAATTTTACAACATGCTGATAACATACTGATTAAATATAAATTAGTCTGTCAACCCAAACAAAATTCAATCCTAGGTAGCTAAGCTACGTTCATAAAAATGTTATAGAATAAAAACTGGCTAAGTGCGAGTCGTATCGCAAAAAAAAACACGTTTGTTGTATGGGAACCCCACTTAAATTCTTATTATATTCTGTTTTTAGTATTTGTTGTTATAGCGGCAACAGAAATACACCATCTGTGAAACTTGATTTGGATTTCAACTGTCTAGCTATCACGGTTCATGAGATATAGCCTGGTGACAGACAGACAGATAGACAGACGGACCGTGAAGTCTTAGTAATAGAGTCCCATTTTTACCCTTTGGGTACGGAACCCTAAAAAGCCACTAGCTCAGTTTTACCTTAAAATGTTATGTATAAAATGACTTTACAAATCCTTAACATAAATAAATATTTTATCGCACGGATTTTTATCCAGAGTCGTGTGAATTCACATCTGAATAAAGCTTTTAAAAATATAAAACAATGCTTTCTGTCCTTTTAAAAGGACTTTGTATATATCATGCGTAAACTATTATGAATAAAATATGTTGAAAGTAGACACGAGAAAATGTCAAAGAAAAATCGGAACGGCTTACTTTCAGGCAAGTACGGCAATAAATAAATATTTACATCTTTGATAGTGCCTATAAACCACAGCGTAGCGTTCTAGCTTGACATCAAACATATATGTATACTTATGAAGTACCTATCCTTACATTTAGGAAGACGATAAAATGAATGTTACTGTTGCTTGGCTAGGACAGTTTCTGAATCTTACATTAGTAGTTATAGAATTTATTTTTTTAGGGTCCCGTACCCGAAGGTACCCAACGGAACCCTATTGATGTCACTCACGTGTCTGTCCGTCGTCTGTCACACGGGTTTTACGGCCAAATAGTTGGAGCTACAGTCTTCAAATATTTTAACATTAACATTCGAATCGGGATAAAAAAAATATTCTTCTTATATGAGCCATGCAAATTGCCATTTTTTTTTAAACATGTTTTTAATGGTGTCGCCCATACAGAGAAAAGGAGGCGTGAAAAAAAATTATGCTCTCCTCCATCGAGTGGGGTATCGTTGTTTAAAGCTCATTAAGTGGATATATACTGATTTTTTTCGTTTAAAAAATATTGGAAAACAAAGGAATGAGAAGTCAGCTCTTTATACAAAATGTTGTACAGTTTTTTTTTTTAACTTCCCATTCACCTATGAAAAGTCATCTCTTTATACAAAATGTGGTACAGTTTTTTTTTTTTTTAAATTCCCATTGACCTATGAACTTGAAATTTGGTGATAATGTTTATTTATTACGCATATTTTACTAAAATACCAATATAAATGATACATTAGGTTTTTATTTGAAATTCCCTCATTTTTCCTATTACAACAAACTAAATTTTGCGGTTTGGTACGGAACCCTAAATGTGCGATGTCCGACACGCACTTGGCCGGTTTTTTTTTTGTTACTTGAGTAGGTAATAGAATTTAGCAACAAAATTATTGACGTGTTAAACGCAAGTCAAGTGATGTGATTGGCTATCGTAGACTTATTTAACCAATTATAGCAGCAAAGCCACGACAATAACATTTTGTAATATGAGTTTTGGTTGTGGAGGTAAGAAAGGCAGTCAGTCGCTCCATGTTCAACATTGGTACTCAGCTGAATCCGGGAAGACTGGAAGCCGATCCCAAAGTAGTTGGGAAAAGGCTAGGCAGATGATGATTATGATGAGTTTTGCGATAGATGCTGACCAAAATTTGTATGGGATATACAATTTTTTGAGGCTTGACTATGACTTCATTAGATAAAGTTTTTCATATAAACATGCCATGCCACACACCTTTCCGTTACACCGCGACCGTTTAGATACCTACTAATAGCAACGTTCATCCACTTTGCTTAAAAAATCCGAATTTGAAGAATCTGCCCCTCATAAGGCTTTTAGTTAAAACACGTAGTTAAAACAGAGACATTTCGCAGCTACCCAACCACTGATAATATTGCTCGTTACAGCACATGCATGTAACACGTGTCTCAAGATAAAGGAGTTATCAAGGCACAATGGTGAGGAAGGAACGCCAATACTGCAGCACTCCACGTGGTGGATCACTCCATAAACGGCTGCCCGGCGTTTGTGTCCGATTAATTGCATAGGCATTCTCCGCACGGCTCACACGCCCGGTATGTCAATGAAAGCAATTACTTGCACACCATACACCTAACCTTACCTAGCACACCTATTAGGGTTTAAGCTTCATGCCCGTCATAATTTTAATCCATTATTTATTTATTACTAGGCTTTTCAACAATGAGTACACTGTTACTTTATACATTTGTTAATTTCAAACTTAAGTCTAAGCGCCTCATCACTTAAAGAAAAGCAGCATGCTCTAAATTATGCGGAGATAAATACAGAATTGATTAATTAAAAACAATAAAAAAACTATTAATAGCTAAAATGATTGATGTAAATTAAATTAGGTCGCATAGATTAAATTAAATTAGAACAGATTACATTAAATTAAATTAGAATAGATTAAATTAATTCAAATTAGTATACATTTTTTTACTCAATGGCAAGCGCGACTTTTTTTAGAGCAGGTACAGAAGATTATTTTCTGGATGTTCCTTTTAATCTTGTGTTAATATCCTATCGGAAGAAAGTCTTGGTCGAACAATATTAAAGAATTTTCCAAACTAGTTGCGTGGCAGGCCTAAGTATTATCTCATATTATTTAGATGTGATATTATCCTATATACCTTTTGTTCCTTTCACACTCTCGAATGATGGATTGCTTACCAATAGGCGGATGGCAGCTCGCAAACGTCTACTCCATCAACACAGAAAAAGCGACTTTAAACACGTATTTAGACTTCGTTCCTCGGTCCATGTTGCTTAGCATGATCTCGAACAATTTCTTCTACAAAGATGTAAACGCCAATCGATGTGTCAGTGGGCTGATAGGGAAACTTTTCATTTTGCCGATGTACCGCGCGATGGTGGGTTGAAAAACAATTTTCTTGCTATTTGAGAGCTCATTTTTAACGTTATTGAGAGGTAACTTCTTCGAGTTTGTATATTGTTTGTTTATTTTGGCAGTTTCCATTGTTGTTTGATCGATCGATCATTTGACTATGTGATGGGGTGTTTCCTTGTTCATATTTAGTATTATGGCTTTAGTAATGTTTGTTGCGACTTTAAAGAAGCTCCCTACGTTGTTATTTCAGTAAGAGGTTCTATAAATTTCACCTGAGGAAGAGCATTTTATTATAAAACAAAGTGAATATTCGCTGTCAGAAAGAATGTGATGTAGTGGCTCCTATAAGTTTGCTCCCCTATTTTCGTCGACAACACGACCTTCGGCGCCGTTCACAATTTTTCTTCATTTGCCATAAAGTTCAGCTAGATTTCATAGTGGAAGGTGATTCTTCCAAACTTTGTTACATGGAAAAAATGTTAAGATTTTATTATGATAGTCTATTTTCTTTTGCACTTACTTTTGACATAGCTTTACGGGTAATAACTATTGAAGAGATTGTCGGAAAGAGAGGTATTTTCTCTGACACAAAATTGAAGACTTCCTGTGATATTAATTAAACCAAAATAAGACAAGGAACCTCTGAAAATTTGAATATGAAATGTACAATTTGAAACAAAAATATTCCTGAATGTTGACAAGTGTAATGAAAGCATAGTCAATAACGGACAATTCGCTCGGAGCGGGTAAATACGACTACAACCCACTACTACTAGGTATATCAGAGCTTTTTGGTTATATTCCTAGAAATCTCCGTTTCATGTCGAACACAGATATACAGATTACTGGATAACATAGAGTAAGGTACGCAGAGATGGGGTCGTTTCATGCAAATGTTTTTAATGACGGGTGAGTCTGGTTTTGATATGAGATACTTTTACTATTGCTGTATTGCCGTTTCGATTTTGTTTTCACAGTATTCAACGTTTCTAGTGCCAGTTTGAGCAACTTTATGAGACTTTTTAATTTTTTTGGTGAGTGAAAATATATTTTGTTGTGGTTGGGAGATTTTAACTCAACCAGCGCATTGTGATTTGTATTCTACTACCTATATTATAAATGTAAACGTGTGTATGTTTGGTCGTTTGCTAATCAGCCTCACCTCAACGGCTGAACGTATTTAGAAAACTGGTCGATCATGGCGTAGGTTAGGATACTTTTATAAACATATAAGATATTTGGCACAGAACCGGTCTATGTGCCGACCTTTGGGGGAGGCCTATGTTCAGCAGAAGACGTCTTTCAGCTGACATGATAATGAAGTATTTTACGTACCTGAGGGATGATTTATTGATTAACGAAATTCACGCGAGGGTAGCCGCCGCGCAAAACTAATGAAGAAACTCATTCCTTCATTGTAAGAGGGAGAGAAAGAAGGAGAGGACGAGCGAGATAATATGTTCCAACAGCCCACGATACTAAAGATAATCGATCTATTAGCCGAAACCTACATATAGGTTATAAATGATACATATGTACCATTAGGTACACCTAATGATATCTGTTGTAGCTACCTACGGCAATAGTTTCGAAGGTATGGCGCCTAAAGCAAATGCCTGCTACATGCCTGCCATTATTGGCGTGTGTGTCTTCAAGCAGTGTTTGTACATCGGATTGGATTTCGACTTAATCCCTGAGTACTAATCGTGTTACATACATATGTGTAGATATTTAAATATAAACGTATTATTAAAGTGATTTGTTGTGATAGTTTAGTATGCATGTTTTATTTTATTGCTCAATAAGCAACAATATCTATACTAATATAGTAGATATTATAATAAAGAGGGAAGATTTGTATTTTTGTATGTAACGAATAAACTTAAAAACTACAGGACCGATTTCAAAAATTCTGTCACCGTTGGGAAGCTACACTATCCCCGGGTGACATAGGCTACTTTTTATCCCTGTATTCCCACGGAAACGGGAACTACGCGGGTGAAACCGCGAGGCGTCCGCTAGTCTAATATAAATTTTCTATAAGTAATTTTTCTACTTTAGTAAGTATTGTTGACAAACTGCATAATAACAACTTATTAATGCCAAGGTAAAAATATTGGCTGTCAGCAAAGCGATGGCAAATGTGTCAGGCCGTAACTATATCATTACAATCGGATCATCCGTTTAGGAGCTCCGATGCCGCAGATAGATAGACTAGCGGTTTTAATAGGCAGAATCACCCTTAACTGGAGCTAAGAGTTTAACCCTTACGGCTTACGTCAAGGGTTACGGGTTTTAAACACCTGAAAGAAGAATATAATAAACCAGCATTCTCGATCAATTACGAAAAAAATACCAGTATTTTTGACCAAATTTTTGTATCTGGAGCGACGGTTTCGACACAAAATCCTTTTAAAATATTCCGTTAATTGCATTACAACAGTTAAAAAAATCAAATTAATTGGATGCACGGAAGGTTTTCTGGATAACGAAGCTTGTATACTCCGTGCAATAATTCCCTGTCATACAAGAGAAAAATCGAATGTACAGTATATTAATAGTATTTATTTATTTTACAGCATACGGTAATATGAAAACCAATGGCCGTACAGGTGCACGGATTAATTTATAAGCGAATGAATCTACATATTTTATTGGGTACAGCTTTTAAAATGTAAGTGACGTACGCGAGTGTCGAAAACTTTTATGTTGTCTAGGTGAAAACATTTAATAGAAAGACAGTAAACTCTTCGCGTCGCTGTCTAGCTGGGGTTGCCAACTAAATCAATGTCAAACAGTGGAGTAAGTATTGCCACTCATGGAAGCTTTTTTTTTTTTTTTTGTTTATTCAATGATATTTTAATACAGAGGTGTTACTTAATTCTAAACTCGCCAAACTTTTACGTTTGATGGCGAGAGGCGCTCTTTTAACATCACAAATGCACCACTTACATACCTACTACTTACATATTAATAGTATAATGTTATGGTTAATTCTTACGTAACTATTTAATTCAGTTTGCTATCCTGTATAATGTTTTTTAATTTTGTCTTAAGTGATCCTTTACTAATTTTTACATTTTCTCTTAATAAATCTATTTTGTTAAACACTTTAGGTACCAAATACTTAGATGTTCTTTTACCGTAATAATTTGTTATCTGTGGTTGAACCAGTTGGTTCTCTCTAGCCCTACGTGTGTTGTACTTGTTTTTAACATTTACTTTATAATCATCACTATAATAATATTCCAGACCTATCAAATATTCTACTTTTTTATCTATGGTGCTTATACCTACCAGAGCATTGCACATTCTATCAATATATGCGTTGCTTGTCGGTTTATTTACAGTTTATCATTCAATCATTGGACTTCTTCTCTCGTATTTTAAGGTGATAACTCTGGGAGTGAGGATGTCAGAGGTAAGTAAAATGAAAGAAGAGTTAAAGTTGACAAACAAAGCCGGAATACGCCAGACAGAAACATACTTCTCTAAAGGTGATATTATTAATGTAAAGACTACAAAACTAAAAATAAAGAAAACCCTTTCACCAAATAAAAAGTTCAGTAGTTCCTACGCTTTTGACTTGAGTCGCGGCCATAGGCTCGCGGGTGTTTTATATTTAAAACGGAATATGTATTCCATTTTCTCTTTATGTATTCCATGAATTTACTAATACTCATGTAAATACCACTTATGTATCGTTAATGCATTAATGTAACGTCCATTAATAATATTCATGCTAAGAGATTGAGGGTATAATTCAGCCAATTCAAACTAGTATTTAGATAAATGTGCAGTTGACCTACTTGGGGCAGGCTTCATATTTTCTGCGCCATTTACTATATAGTTTAACATTAACTGCGTTTCAGCCTTCAGCTAGGTAAATGCTTAAACGAGATACGAAAGCCCTCTTTGTAGAGTAAGTAATAACGTTGCATAAAAAGTTGGAACACTCTTTTCCACGTAACGAACAATGTTTTCACAACCAAACAATGATGTTTATTCCTGCTTTTTAAAAAGCAGTTATTCTGTTGACAACAAAAGCGAACGAACATCACTCTTGTAACTTTACATCTGAACGTGGACTACACCTACACCTGTACGAGTACATACAGAAATAGAAAAAAGATTACAATATATGAAAAACGTATCGTTTGGCTTTGATCACCCCCTTTTCAATAATAGAGCCGGGTCGGTCCCTTTGTGCCGTCTCCTGCCCGGGGCACATTTACCGGAGTACTGTAATGTGTCCATTTAATTTATAATACGAAAATTAGAGTGCTCCTCGATATATAACCCTTTTTGAAAGTATTGAGGGCTCTAATTTCTTTAAAATCGCACTGAGAATGTTGACAGATGGATTAAGCCGTCGTGAGATGATGCTTATGGATTTTTTAACCCTTTCAGTGCTGGCTTTTTTTGGACACATCTTCTAATAAGTGTTATTTTCAAGCTTTCAATTCACTCAAGTGATAATCAAATGATATTGGTATACATATAATATCTAAGTAGTATGGGGTCCGAGTGCGCATCGAGTTTTTCGAGAAATTAGTACAAAGCTCGTCGACTCTTCACGTGACCAGAGGGCTGGCCTTTTCTTCGGCCAGAGAATCAGCATTGCCATCCAACGTGGCAATGCTGCCAGCGTTCTGGGCACGTTTCCCGTTGACATCGATGTGGACGAATTTTTTGATGCACAATGAGGTCTTTTCCGTCTTCCTTTTGTATTTGTATATAGGTTTGTTTTTGTTTTTAGAATTTTCAATTGTATATATGTTTATAAAAAGTAGTATATAGTATCTATATATACCTTTGAAGAATCGAGTGAATTGGGGGTCCCAATTTAAAGGATTGTGTAAAGTCTACACTTAACATGATCCTTTAAATCGGGAACTTAGGACTTTAGGATTGCTCCTGTTCTACTTAGTGTTGTATTGTTAGCGTGATTACCTTACTATATTTTTACATATACAAATGATATTACCATACGCTGTAAGTATATTTGTTATTAAGGAATCTATAATTTCGTATTAATATTATTAACCTTTCCTTGCAATAAATAATTGTGTGTGATGTATTTATGTTCCAGATTATTACATAGGTACATAAATAGGAAATTATTTATACCGAGAGTATGTTTTGGGATAGGCAGTATCCGACCTTCACGCGGGCGAAGTCGCAGTAAGACGTAAGTATACAAAAAAAAACCGGCCAAGTGTGAGTCAGACTCGCGCACCAAGGGTTCCGTACCATTATCGCAAAGACGGGGAAAAAATAACGTTTGTTGTATGGGAGCCCTACTTAAATATATATTTTATTCTGTTTTTAGTATTTGTTGTTATAGCGGCAACAGAAATACATCGTCTTTGAAAATTTCAACTGTCTAGCTATCACGGTTCATGTGATACAGTCTGGTGACAGACAGACAGACGAACCCTGGAGTCTTAGTAATAGGGTCCCGTATTTACCCTGTGGGTACGGAACTCTAAAAATCAGATTTTTACCCTTTAATTATAATTAATAGAAAAAGACACTATCTCTTTGAATCGCCACTCATAGCCTACTCTTTATTCTTTTTATTTACCTTTTCTTCCGTCCCAGACCTTACATAACAAGTATTTGTCTTATTATAACGAGTACATAACAATAAAATGCGGTGTTAATCATAAACAAGCGGGTGACGAGCTCGGTCGCGGTATGCGGGTTGACAAACAAACATCCAAAAACGAGCTTCTTTTATGTATAGGCTAAGTATGGAGCTGATAGCGATTTAGAGAAAAAAGAAGAAATAATTCGGATAGAGCACCGCTTGAAGACCAAGAGTTAGGATATCTTGGTTAAGGATTAGCTCGCATAGCTGAGGTTATCTGTACTAATATTAAAAAGAGGGGAAACTGCATGTGTAAAAGACCTGGATGTACTGGTACTAGATATTTTTTCAAAATGTTTGTTCTTTTATACTGATAGAAAGCTACAATATCGCTCTGTGTCATACGGCAACTTTTGATCTCGTACAAAAATATATAAAAACCAGCCAAGTGCGATACGGACTCGCGCACGAAGGGTTCCGTACCATTGTCGCAAAGAACGACAAAAAAGCACGTTTGTAGTATGGTATCCCACTTTAATATTTATTTTATTCTGTTTTTAGTATTTGTTGTTATAGCGACAAAAGAAATACATCATCTGTAAAAAATTGTCTAGCTATCACGGTTCATGAGATACAGCTTGGTGTCAGACAGAAATATGGACAGCCGGACAGTGGAGTCTTAGTAATAGGGTCCCGGTTTTACCCTATGGGTACGGAACCCTAAAAATGTCTAAACATGTCTATATAAACTAAGGAGTGGATAACTAGCCTCGGGGTCTTAAGTCAAAAGTGAAAAGGTTACTTCTAGGCAAGCGTGTTTCACCGTCAACCACATCAGGTGAGATAGTGGTCAAGCGCGAGCCTATCTATAATAAAAAAAACACGAACTCTTGGTTTATAACTGACTTTTGGCCCCGTCTTGATTACGTCGGATAACATCATCTAAGTTCTATTACACTTACGGACCTAGAAGACTTTGCAGCGCAAAATCATACGCGAAAATTGGACAGTGTACCTCCTCGGGTAACGCATTTTTTTTGGCTTACTTGGACTTATTATTGCATCGATAAGTTACATTATCATCTGCCTAGCCCTTCCCCAATTATTGTTGGGGTCGGCTTCCAGTCTTACCGGATTCAGCTGAGTACCAGTGTTTTACATGGAGCGACTGCCTATTTGACCTCCACAACCCAGTAACTGGGTAACATGGTACCTCTTGGCAAGACTGGTGTCAGATGTCAGGCTTCTGACTACCCGTAACGACTGACAAGGATCTTCAAATGACAGCCGGGACCAACGGCTTAACGTGCTTTCCGAGGCACGGAGGAAACTCGGTATGTTGAAATGGTCACCCCTCCACGGACCGACCTCATCAAGCGTTGCTTAACCTCGAAGATCGACCCGTGCGGCTGTTATTATTTAGCCACGAGCTCATCACCGAGAAGTGGTTATTTAACAGTGCAGTCATGTATTTAATATTTTGGAAGTTATAAAATCAAGATTCAGATTCACTCCAAAAATATATTTACTTCAATATTTGCTCTTCTTTACACAACGCTTGATAAATGGTTCCATGGAAAAATCTCCGCTTAACATAAATACTGTCGATGTTTTCCATCGGCAGTTTCCGATGTACGGCAGTAAATAAAAATAAAATAATAAATTCATAATAGATTGCATATCGCATCAAAAAGGAATATAAAAATCAACAAGTTTGGCGACATACATACAGCCAGGCACATTCAGCCTGACACAGAGGACTCGCGTTCACGATCGAACAGATATTTAATATTTAAACATACCAAATATTGACAGTACGGCCGAACTAAAACAGTTTTTTTTATACTGATAGTCAAAGCTTATGAAAACTTCCAATTTATTATTTACAAATAAAAATGGCGAGCTGTTGACTGTAGTTACCGGAGGGATTCATATTTTATGTTTAATATTATTTTAATAACTACCTAATCTCGGGATTAACCTGGTAGTTATTGAAATGGGAAAAAAATCCTAATAAAGTTTGTGAGGATGAATGGATTGATGTTTGTTACTCTTTTCGCAGAAACTACTGAGCGGATTTTGGTAAAACTTTACAGTAATTTAGTTTATACATCAGAATAACAGATAGGCTATAATATTTTGGGGGAAATACTGAATCAACGCGGGTGCCAGCTAGTATTTTATACATTTAGGGAGTGCCTAGTTTTTACAAAACCAAATAAAAGTAACCCAAATGACTAAGGGCCGATTTCTGAATGGAAAATTTAGATTTAAGAACCCTACTTTAATGCCAAAAGTTAGACACATTTTCTCGTAAATATTCTCAATCCAGATATCGGGGATATGACTACTTATGTTTAATTTAATACTTAATCATAGACAGGCCAAAAGGAGCGCCAAACCCAAAATCCCTAAAATTATAAATGGCAAGTTCATTAAGGGTCCATTGATATCTTATCTCGGTCCTCATCTCATATGGCTAATGAATTTTAATCTCCACATAATCGAGGAGCCGATCCATCAAACTCTCGGCCAGGCTGACCGGCCCAACAAAGGGGTTTAATGCGGTTATCTTTCGCTTTGTTAACGCTCTTTCTTCTATCTTTTCCTTTCATATAGCCGAACATTTACTTTATAAATACGTCGAATTTTGAGGGGAATATTTGCGTATTTTGTTCATTAGAACCCACAGTATTATTCTTTGGATTGTACTCGTTGATAAGTATGCGTGATACAGCTCCCATCTTGTTTATGTGTGTAAAGTATATGATCAAATGGAGTTGGATAAGGAATAACATAACCCTGTCTTTGCTGTCGCGTAAAAAGCTCATTAACGCAACTATACAGAGTGGGCCAAAAATCGTGGATGAAACAAAACAGGGCGATATTTGGGGGTACTTGCAGTTAGTCCAAAAGAAAAAAAAAATCTCCTAATAACCCCAAGTATCGCTCTGTTTCGTTAATCCACGATTTTTGCTTACCCTGAATATACCTATAATGTACATATCTCCAGTCGCAATATAATAAATATCAAGGATAATACAGCGATTATTTTTATTACAAAACATAACGGAATTGATATTTAATAAGAAACAAAGCAAACAATGTTATAATAAACATCAGTAATTAAATTTGACTTAATAAACAGGTATCATTAAATTCCCTGCTTTAGAAGAAAACAAAATGTAGGTACAAGTACTGTGATAGCTAATAACGGCGGACTCGACATTCCTTACAAAATTTTGCTAAGGAAAGGACAAAATCTTTTGTCATTGTATACCAGCTATTAATATAATACTTGGCTAAATAAACGCGAATACTTTTAAGCGCCCTTTAAGTCAAGTTTAAATTAAAGCTTGCCTATGTCTGAAATTCGGCAGCATTTATAAAAGCAGGCAAAGAAGACGCGCGGCCGCCCGAAGGCACCCCCTACTGAGCAGATTTAATTAACAAGATATGGGTCTCTTTTAAACCAACTCTACCCACTTTTTGGAACATTGGAGATTAAAATTCAATGAGCCGACAAGATATTAAATAAAATCCGAGACTATAGTTTTACGTACGTAAAGAAGAGTTAATTAATTTTCAAAATTAATCAAGTAACCGTCGCCGTCGGTGCCAATAAATTCTTTTTGTATCCGTAACACTGATCGGGAATGCGAGATCCCATTTTTAAACTTCGTAATTCGATTAAATTTTCTGATGTAAAATTGTTTTCATTATCAATTTTGTTTGGGACATTGTTTCCGCTCGTGAATCTCGTAAATTATGAACTGTATGTTCTCTGCAAGCCCTCCGGCCAAGCCGTAGCTGTGTTAAAACGAAAACCGGTAATCGAATACGCGCAATGGGAGCTATGTCAATATTTTAAATTTAAATATCAAATGGAAGTAGGTACGGAACGGGTTCATATTTATTTTATCCACCATGTTACATCCATTTCTGTTCGGATTTTAAATAACAAACTTGTTTTAAATTAAACTATATTTATTGTGTTCACTGTTATGAAGCAGGTATTATTCGTTACTTTGCTGAAAAATGTGGGTAGGCATCAACTTTCACGTGTTTTATGTAGAGTGGAAATTGTGGATATGCCGTCATCGATGTAGTGATTAATTTTATACCAATAAGGTACCTACCGAAGTTATTCTTTGGTAAAATTTCGTAAACAAGGCGGTATGAACGATGAATAAAAATAAGGGGGATGTGACACGAGATAAAGGAGGTCACAACTTTGTTGTTACTTTAGAGCCTGAAACATCTTTGGCGTCATCTGACGACGTAGTTCGACGGGAAAATTAAAAAAAAGCAGAACGCCAGCTGCCCACCTTAATTAGAATTTTTCGAATTATATAACATTTTTTTCGGAGCGTGTTCGTTGGTGGAATAACATAAAATTGTTATTAACTGCACTAAAGCTGAAGGTACAATGTCGGAGATTTTTACGTGCCTCGTTCCTGAGCAGTAAGGCGTTGTCTTTATGTGTCTGATTGGGAGGAGTAAGACATTGACAGGAGGTAAATATTCTTTTGCTCCTTTTCTTTCAGTTGGTGAAAGGAGCTCGTTATGTTTTTACAAGTACCTAGCTACTGTAAGCGGGTCAAATAGCTTGTTCTGTTTTAATTTAGCTTCTTTGTAACCTTGTTAATTTTGGCTCAGAATCTTTTTACATAGTAAGGCACAACTTACGGTATTTTTTGTGCCCATCAATGCTTTACTAAACCTTGAATACATTGTTTTGTTAAAATTATTTACACTGATAACATCAAATAATCGTAAGTGATGGCACCATCTGGAACTTGGTATGTGCCTTATCTATGTATACTTTTCTTGATGAAACAGTCCGTTACTAGTCATTAAATCAACTACGTCATATTATTCTTTTTAGGCGAAAAATGTTTTTTTTTCATTACTGCCGAAAGACGTCCACTGTTGGACAATGATCTCGCCAAAGTGTCACCACATTGATCGGTACTGTGAATCTCGCATCCAGCGGATTCCCTATACCTTTCTTTTTTTTATCTAACACAGATTCTCTTGTCGACTAGTCAATCAAATAAAGTGATCATTATCATCATCATTTCAGCCGAAAGACGTCCACTGCTGGACATAGGCCTCCCCCAACCGTCGCCACACTGATCGGTCATGTGTGTTAAAAGTAAAAGTGCCTGAAGTAAAAGCTGACTAGCAAACAGCCTTTCAAAATGGGACCACAACAAGTCCTTTAAGCTTCACAAACACAAGCACGAAATGCTCTCATTAATTATAGAACAATGTATATTATAATAGGTACCTACTGAATTTTAAATAAGAAGGACAGTGACGAAGGTTAAGTATGATGTCTGCTCCGTTTGTTGTACTTTACCTGAAACAAAATAATCAAAATGTTAATTTGGAGTGAAAGAGATATATTAGAAAAATAAATTATGAACAAAATTGGTATCTTCATCCAGTAGTACATACTTAAAATAAATAAGAAATTTTAATAAACAGTAAATTCCTTAAGACAATATTTAAATAATGTTTGATCATCATCCTCCTGCTATTATTCCAATTTTGTAGTGATAATCAAGACTACTCAAAACCTTTTTTCTGACTTACTGGCCAGTAAGTCAGAAAAGGTGTTTTAAGAATAAGGCGCGTGAAGTTATGCCCAAATACCTAGTGTTAGTAAAAATACTATATATTCAATTCTCATGTTGCATATTTCAATAGAAAGAAAATAATAGGGTAAAATTTAATAATAGTTGCCACACTTTTTGAAATCACTCTATATGTCTCGGTACAATAAGCAGAATACTTTATTTGTAATGGCCGGTACTTTGGATTTTTATCTACAAATTTATGAAAACTAAAAAAGATTATCTTTAACATTGCCAGAGTATTAGCGATTCTTGCGGACCTCTATCCTATTCAGGGGATAGTTGCCTAATCCATGTAAATTACGTTTAGTATAGATGCCCCACCGAGAAACAGGGCATCTATCCCACAAAAACATTGGTCGCATTTTGCCATCATATGCAATCGCACATAGACATGAGGTACGGGCAGTGGTAGTTGGAGAACCTTTCGATGGATTAATAAAATAGCACGCGATTCTTCCGTGAAACTAGAGTAATTACGATCGAACTATACTCCTGGGGCAACTATCCTGGTTTTATCCTAGGAGATACTGAAAACATAAATCAGTAACGTATTAAAAATGTATATTCTAAATACATACATACATACACTCACGCCTTTTCCCATGGATGAAGACAGAAACTACAGAACGCCATCTGCGAAGATCCTGACATACTTCTTTTGCTTCACACACATTCATACATCTAGTCATACACACACGCCGGTTATGAATACTGCGCACCTGGTCTTTCTGAAGAACATCACCAATAAGGCATAGGTATGTATGTCTTTCTTCATTCACATCTGCCTTGTAAATACCTTCCGTTAGTCGCCTTCCATTCATCCTCTTAACATGGCCAAACCATCTTAACATACTCTTTACGATTTTAGTCACTACATCTTCTTTTAAACCACAACGTTTTCTTATTACATCATTCCTCCATCTATAATTTAAAGTATGTATCTTCTAACCTATTTAAAATGTCTCTTCGTAGATTTTAGAAGACAGTCATCCACAGTTACTTCACAAAAAAGACGATACCATTCGCCCACCGAAACAAACCCTGTAAAAGTACCGAAACGAAAAAAAAAAGAAATCACAGCTACCTAAAAACTCTACACACGACCTCGCGCATCTTCAAAGCACTTACAAAAGACCACATACGGGCAGTTTTTTTTCTTAAAAATAAAATAGTTCTCATTTAAAACTGAGCCAGTCAACAGGTGACTCTGGCAGCTAGCCAGCACAGCTTGGCGGAACGAGCTGGCTTATCTAGCAAGCTATTGAATATTATGGACTCTCATGGCCCATTTGTACGATGAGATTTTTAAGGAGAGTTGGGCTACTTATTAATGAAGGTAGAATAATAATTATGGAGGGATTTATTAAGTGATAGTTGCTGCAGTTTTTAGTCACTTGGTGTTTGGTGAAGACGAACACCTTCCTGAAGAGCATTCATAACTTGCTGGGATCAGTAAATTAGTTAGCGTTACAGTAACACGTCTTGACCAAAACTAAACTGCAAATGGGCCGGACATGTTACACGCTATTCAGACTGCAGGTGGGCACTTCGAATAACACACTGGAAGGGCTCAAAGGTGGGCTGATGATTTAGAGCAAATAGCAGGGAAAGGCTAGCAGACTATTGACAAAGACAGAGACGCATTGGAAAAAGTTGGAGGAAGCCTTCACCCGAAAAAACTAACCCATACTAACATTTAGATAATAAATGAAAATACTAACAAAATTTGTAATGTAATTTGAGGGTATGGAAATAAAATACTTTATTATAGAGTATCCACGTCACTATTTTTACGGATTAGAGAGCCTATAAAGGCTAAAACGTACGGGATTGACGCGTGGTATGAATTATCGCGTATTCAATGTCGGCATTTCGACAATTGCAATTGATAGAAAGAAAATTGCAACGATAGAATGTAATTTTGTCTCGATAAAGTGTTCGAATCACCTACTGAATTAAACACTTTATCAAATAAATTACTAATTAATAGTTATGCGAGTATATTCACGGATGATAAATCATAAGACCGGCCACGTGTCGGGTTTCAAGTACCTGAACTTGGATTTAATCTCCGCTTGGGGCAAACATAAACCCTGACTGATATCCGTTCAAGATTATTTATATATGTATAGACTAGCCTTTGTCAACGGTTTCGCCCACGTTGCAGTCGAAAAGGGATACGGGAACTAAACTTATGAATACCTGTAGGTATATCCAGAAGCTCCAAACCAGTAGATATCGATTAGTAAAATGTCAAAAAATTATGGAAATGCCAAGCACTGTAGAAATGTCACGTGATCAAACCCTAACATTTTGGCATTTCAATAATGGCAGTCGTTGATAAAATGACGCTTTGTCGAGAACCTGAGGTCACGGTCTATCCGTGCTTCAAGTTTCATCCAAATTCGTCAAGCAGATTAAGGCTTGATTGATTGACAAATTACGATTTGATTAGAATCACTTACAAAGCAATCGATATCAACGTGTAATGTTACTATATCATACTAATATTATAAATTGGAATGTAAGTTTGTTTGTTATGCTTTCACGCGAAAACTACTTATCCGATCATCATGAAACTTTGTACACATATTCTTGGAGGTATTAAAAGTAACATAGGTTACATTTTAACAAAAAAAAAAAACAAAAAATAACACTTTTTCCACAATAACTGGCACTCACGCGGACGAAGTCGCGGGCAAAAGCTAGTAATAATTAATTATAAATGCGAAACTTTGGATGGATGTGTGCATGTTTGTTACTCAATCACGCTAAAACGGCTGAACGGATCTGGATAAAATTTGGCACAGAGATAGATTCTGAATAGTACATAGGAAAGAAAGAAAGAAGAAAGAAAATATATTTATTTAGCACAGAAAGACACACAACATAGTAATACAAAAGATAAAAAAAAAAAACAAATAAAGTAAAACTGAAAAGTCTGACTTAAGAAATCAGCAGGATAGTGTGCCTCACGGCTGCGCCAAAAAGGCCCAGTTCAGCAAAAATGTCCGACAACTAGTGCCTGACACTGGTTTTCAACCTGGACCTGATGTTTGAGGTGGCGGATGTAAATCAGTTTTGTACTGCATGGTGACGTGTGTATGTATACCTAAATAAAATAAATTTGTATCCTGTAAAAATAGTGAGGAATATGGGAATATTACAAATGAATGAGAAATGAGTAGGTAGCATTGCAGGAATAAAACTACTAATTATGCGGGCTATAATATACTATATATTAATATTATTGTATACTATTAATTATTATAGGCTTCTTTTTATCACGGTATAATGTTCTTTTGGGATAAGATAACACTTTTCACGCCGGCAAAGCTGCTGACAGAAGCTAGTATAGCAATATTAAAAAAAAAACAAAAAACCCGACTGCTTCAAAAGCGAACTAAAAAGTCGTAAACAAGGAAAAAATCATGCTGTGCAGTCGGAGGATACATACGCGCGAGCTGGCTGAACAGAACCAGATGTATCCTGCTTTGATGATTTTTTGATTTAACTTTTTTTATTTATAACTTTTTAGTTAAGCTTTTTTCGTATTAGATACATTTAAACATATAAGTGTTATATATTTTTGAAAACGCCACTTAAAACCCTTTATTTTGATACCCCACACGATGGGTTTGGAAGAAAAAAAAAATTTGGGCCCCCGCAATATGGCGCCCAAAATCCGCCATTTTTTCTACTGTCCAATTTTAATGTAGCCTATGACACTCGCAGAGTTAAGACGAATCGATTGAAATATGAATCATCAAAATCGGCCAACGCGTTTGGTCTCTGGAACGCTATATAGGAACAAACATACATACATACATACATACATAGACTGATAAACACATTACCCTCCTTCGGCAGTCGGGTAAAAAAATAGGAATAGATGTTGCCCTTATCGACCATTGACCCATTTCTATTCGAATATGCAATCGAAGTAAAAAAAAAAGGTTCAAAATAAAAATCCCTCGTTGAAATATTTACAAACACGGTGCTGGATCAAGCTCTAGATTACCGCCGAACCAGTACTGAATCCATTTGCCCACTGCAAAATATAGTGTTTGTCCATCCATTGCAAACAATACGAGAGGCGGTTATTCTGCAAGATTTTTTATGCTAGCCCGGTTTGAATGTATTTTGTTTTAACTTGTACGGCCACTAAGTTAATTGTTTGTGTTTTGGCGGAATCTTTTGCTGAATTTCATTCCGGGTTATTTTATTTGAGTATGTTGACGTTACAGTTATTGACTTGTTGGTTTAAATTAAGGTAGGTGGTTTTTAGTGGTAGTAAAACAATGCCAAGCTAGGTTCTTTTACTAACCGTCTTCAAAAAGAAGGACGTTCTCAATTCGAATGTCTTTTTAGGGTTCCGTACCCAAAGGGTAAAAACGGGACCCTATTACTAAGACTCCGCGGTCCGTCTGTCTGTCTGTCTGTCACCAGGCTGTATCTCAAGAACCTTGATAGCTAGACAGGTGAAATTTTCACAGATGATGTATTTCTGTTGTCGCTATAACAAAAAATACTAAAAACAGAATAAAATAAATATTTGAGTGGGGCTCCCATACAACAAACGTGATTTTTTTGCCGTTTTTTACGATAATGGTACGGAACCATTCGTGCGCGAGTCTAACTCGCACTTGGCCGGTTTTTTAATGTGTTTTGCCTCAATACTTGGTCCTATTTAAATTTGATCAAGATCTGATTAAGAACTTTGGAGATATACAACAGAATTCTTCGATAAATCACGGCAGATCTCTCGGGATTGCTGTTATCGCATGTCTGTTTATTGTTTACGCCATATCATAAAATAACATCACGCCGCGCCGCTACGCTCTAAAGGGCTACGCAGATATTCTCATTATACCGTACCAAGACTAAAAAGTGAAAAATTACAACATTTTCCAAAAAAAATCAACCGTCTTCCAAATAAGAGCACTACAAGTATTTGGAAGTCGGTTAAATGTTTTTTGCAAAAAAGTTTTATACCTACAAGTAGCTTCTGCCGGCGGTTTCTTCCGCGTAAAACTCAGAAATTATGCCAAGGAAATGTAGTCCGGGGATAATAAGTATACTTTGTCCTTCTTCCAAGCTCCAATCTATCCATGCCATATTGATTTAGCGGTTCACAGACAGTCAAGAGTTACTTTCGCGGTCCTCATATTAGGATGAAGTACCTGGGCGACCGAGCTCTGCTCGGGTGAAAATAGAGAAAACGACGGTTTCTAAAAATTAAACCTAGCTAGATCGATTTATCGCCCCCGTAACCGCCTGCATACAAAATTTCATGAAAATGGTTGGAGTCATTGCCGAGATTCAGATTATTATACACACAAGAATTGCTTGTTTAAAGGTATTATTATAGATTAACATGGGATTCATTTTCATAAGATTAAAAATACTTAAAGTTTGACATAATAGTATAGAATAGAATAGAATATACTTTATTGTACACCAAAAAATGAAGTTACACATCTCTTATACAATAATACTTATTTCTACGGGTACAAAGGCGGCCTTATCGCTGACAGCGATATCTACCAGACAACCTTTGGATGGACCTAAATAACTTAGAATAGAACAGGGGTAGTCTGTGGTGTAATGCTACATTAAAATATAAATATATTTATAAACAATTAAATACTATACATAAGCCTATATATATACATACATATATATTATCACGTGTAACACATAATAATAGACACAGAACACATATTAAGACTATGTACAATTATGTACCTTTTATTTCCTACTTTATATTTCTTTCTTTCTTTAAATCTACAGCGCATGTAACCATTACACGCCATTTACAAAACGCACAGAAAATCTAATAATAGAAAGTTAAAACCGTGTTTTGTTTCACCTACCATTATATTGACGGAGGGATCTCCCCAGAGAGCGCCGGCTTTAAATCTCACACATATACCTCCAAAATTCCTATTTCGGCATATGGGATTATATACCTGGGAACATTTTGCGGTAATGGGTACTTAGTAGTTCAAATAAAATGTCTTGGCCGAGAAGAATTAGGGGGATGACGGTTGACGTGTTAATCCGGGGTGGTTGTGGTTTAGAGTGAGTAACTATCAGTTGGGTACAGAGCTGACCCGAGGGTGTGATCGAAACTAATGTGTTAATAATATAATACACGCCTGATACAGTCCCACTGCAGGGCAAAATACTTAATCATTTGCTTTCCTACGATGTCAAGATAAACTTAGAAAGTACTACATATGAATTAAAAAAGTCATATTGGTACGTTTTAATTTGGATTGTGATTGTAATTTTAATGTTAATTCTAACTTTAATTTTATGTTTCGATTTTAATTTTGATCTTAATTTAAAAAATTGAACTTGAGTTTGATTGTAATTTTAATTCTAATTGTGATTTCAGAATTAATCTGAGTGTAATTTTATATTTGATTTTAATTTAGTTATTGACTCGGTTTTAATTTTTAGTTTGTTTATATTTAGGATTTTAATTATGATTTTGATTTTAGTCTTGGATATTTAATGAAAACTTATTTGGATTATAATTCTAATTTTAATTGAATTGGTGTTTAATTAATTATAACAAAATAACAATAAAATTTTTGTTTGTTGCCTGGAAGAGATCGCGGTATGCGATAAGGCCGCCCATTGTATGTTTTTAGTTTTAAGTTTCTTTTGTTCTTGTTTATTATGGTGTACAATAAAGTGTATATAAATAAATAAATAAATAAAAGGTAATTTGAAAATATTGATCCGATCCCGAACTTTTATTGTCTGTATTGCTGGTTAAGTTTTATCCCAGAAAATGCAGTTAAGCTGCGGGAGTGCTGACGTGGCCAGAGCTGGTACGTATGTAATATTTTGGCCTAGTTTTGTTTACTTAGAAGGATATTATACATTTATTAGCTTTTTCCCGCGGCTTCACCCTCGTTAAAGTGTTTTATCATCCCAAGGAAACACACTACCGAGATAAAAACCTACCAATGTCCTTTCCAGGTTCTCAAACTATATCCATAATAAATTTCATCTAAATCGGTTCAGTCTTTTCGGTCGGTTCTTGAAAAGGTAACAAACTAAGAAACGGAGTTATTTTCGGATTTATAATATAAGTATTGATGATATGTTGAGCATACTTGTAAAAGGACACAGAAATAATATTACCATACCAATGAATTGTACAGTCATCTTCAAATCTTCAAGTTTACGGTTCCAAGTAGCCTTATTTAAACCCACAAAGCAAATAAACTGTCTGACTAAGTTTAAATTAAGCACAAAGCATTTTTCGGCCTCAGTACTTCTTAATTCAGTCGACTTATTATTTTACTTGAGCATATTTACTTAAGACATGACAAAGACATCTTCCCCATGTTCTTTCAAAAGGAACAATTTACAATAGAATTTTTCATACACTACTGTTGCACCTGAAATGTCGGAATTATACGGAGTTCTTTAAACAGTCGCTGCACTATGAAGTCACGTTGAATTATTCAAATTTTCTTCTTGCTATTTTTCTTAATAATAAACTCGAATGAAGCAGGTTGCAGTGCACTAAAATACTAAAAGATAGTGTAATCATACATGTTCTAAATTGTCTCCAGACTTATTACTGTAAGTACTAAGGTAATTGCGGTTGATGCTCGCTAGATAATAGAATCTGTTATTTATGTAATGGTTCGTATAATTTTCTCTGCTTTTCCCTCGAAGTTAAGCGCATGCAACAGTTAGCCGAGGCCTACGAGCTGGCTTAAGAACATGACAGTAACAACAGGTAGGCTGGCGTGCAGCCAACTAAGCCTCTACGCGGCTACGCTGCTACGCTTTGTGCTACGACGCTACGAGGCTACGATCGTAGCCGTAGCTGTCTCGCTACACTGCACTTAAATGACTTTCACTTTAGACAGTTTTAAAGTTCGAAGTTCTGTTGTCCTAGTAGAAAGAAAAGCTTGACATGATTTTATTAAAGATAAAATACTCACAAAGTTAACCTTTTCTATCATTATAGCTCTAATTTGATTAAAAGCAAGGCAAGCTTTTTAATTAGTTAGCTAAACAACGCTTGTAATTAACGCGAATAAAGTTAAGTCGGACCTCATATTTTCGTCGGATAAAGGTCGGCCGACAGTCAGCTTAATATTCTTGGCTAGACTCAGGGTGGTTCAAAGAGATATAATTTACAATTTTGCCGGTGATTTTTCGCGAAGGGGCTCAGCCATACGAGACGAATTACCTCATTCTCATTATATCCCGTGTCACCAAAGAGCACAGTCGGGGTTAAGCGCGCGTATCATTCCAACGTTTACAAATTTTATTACCCATCTCCTTTTGTTCTGGTTTACGGGCGGGGCGGGTTCCACAGACTCATTGTGCAGCTACAGGGTGTAAACACGTTGCGAACACATGCCGAACGAAAATAACTCTCTCAATAAAAAACACACACCAATAAAATGGATGCATCGTTAGTTTAGATACGATTCGTTTACAGCCGATTGTTTTAGAATAACCCATTAAAAATATTTCACGTTGAAATATGAAACAAAAACACGGTCCGTTTGAAAATATTGGAAGCGCAAGGGCTGTGTTGAGTATCATAAAATAATGATCGTGCAGAGAATCGAACAACAAAAAAAACATTGCAGTAAAAATAAAAAAGTAACTTGAAGTAATAATAAATACAGATTGGTTGGGTGTATATCTTGGATATTATGTTCGTTGCGAACCTTTTACCTTCACATATATACCATCAGTTGTCTGCTTTAGTATGTATTCGCTGGAGAGGAACTAAAAATAATTTTGTCGCATCAGGTGAAACCTTGTTATATAACGAAAAGTAATGTATTTTATGAGACAAATGTCTTAAGCTGGTAAAATATGTAAATCATTATTTTTTTGGGAGTAATAACTTTTCTTGGAATTGATAAGCTTCTTTCGTTATCATTGTTGTTAAGTGGTATGTACCTAATCCAACACGAAGTCTAAAATAACAAAAAAAAAACACATCGGCCTTCATGGGCACTTATAAACAAAAGACTTCGACAAAATGTGCACAGTTCGGGTTAGTCGTTTCCTATGGAGAAGAACCGGCAAGAAACTCCACGGTTACTCTTTCATACATTTAATTTCTTGTAAATTGTAACGAGCTTAATTTACGAATGAACTAAAGAAAAGTGAGTCTTAAAATGAAAGTCTATGACCAGTGTGTGTTGCCAGTGATTACTTACGGGACAGATACATGGTCACTCACAATGTGCCTCATCAAAAGGCTTAAAGTCACCCAAAGGGCAATGGAGAGAGCTATGCTCGGAGTTTCCTTACGTGATCGAATCAGAAATGAAGACATCCGCAAGAGAACCAAGGTTGTCGACATAGCCCGAAGAATTGCTTAACTTAACCGGCAGTGGGCAGGGCACATTTCTCGCAGAACGGATGGCCGTTGGGGCCGAAAAGTTCTAGAATGGCGACTGCGTACAGGAAGACGTAGCGTTGGAAGGCCTCCCTCTAGGTGGAGCGACGACCTGGTCAAGGCTGCGATCGTCCGGTGGATGCGAAACGCACAGGACCGGTCAGTGTGGCGACGCTTGGGGTAGGTATATGTCCAGCAGTGGACATCTTTCGGCTGAAATGATGATGATGGTGATGAAAGAAAATTACCTAAATAAGATCACTTCTTCTTTCTCTTAATCTAAAACAGATAGGCATCGATAGGATACTGATTCTAAACCTTCGGATTTTAATTCCAAAGATAAATTATAGGTACAAACAAAGAAAAATCTAATATCAATAATAAAACAACACCATTTATTGTATCTCCCGTCTCCATCCTTCGGATTAGCTAAAATATAAATTCCGAAGATGTCTCAACTCGTCGAATGAATTATGAACGGCATATCATGTTTCCTGATTCACAAGAATATGTGGAATCGGCGTTATAGGTACTATAAAGCCGTGAATAGATTAAGAGGGGACTCTAGTGAGACTTTCTCCATACAAACACATTCTGCTGTTTTCTTCGTGGATAATGCCTCTAGAGCAATGTTTTTTTTTCCATAAAATCTAGGTCTAATTAATACGTGCCTGTATCATTTCCTTTTTTCCAAAACATAATCACAAAAAGAAATATGACAATACAAAATCCGAAAAAAATGCCCGTTTTTACCGCCATGTTCAGAAGACTTTCAGACAAAATTTATAAGTTTTTAACAAAAAAGGAAATGATAGGAGCATAGATATACTTTTCTTCTAAATTTTGATATAAGCATTTTTTAGATCAGACCAGTTTTCATGAAGAAAACGGCAGAATACGAAACGTCTTTTAGTCAAAGTTTTTGTAGGTAAAATCAGCCTGAGCTGCAGTTGTCCCTTACGCACTTTACGGGGTGAGGTTGGAGGTGACGCGACGGCAATAGTTTCTTCAAATACCTATTTTTCAAATTCCTGTTGACTTGAGTCCGCTCTTAACAAAGTATTTAGTACTTTTATTTTAAGACTAGCTTTATTCCCAGACAACATAACTTTGTTTATAAGAAGTATCACTTCAATCGGATTAGTGGTTCAAGTTATGAGTGCACTAAAGGATAACCAGATAAAGCGATGTTATCTAAACTAATATTATAACATACATGTCAAACACATAAAAGGAGGGCTTCGTCGCAGTAGAGTAAAAAACTGGCCAAGTGCGAGTCGGACTCGCGCACGAAGGGTCCCGCACCATTATCGCAAAAAAGTCATTAAAATCACGTTTGTTGTATGGGAGCCCAACTTAAATATTTATTTTATTCTGTTTTTTATTATATTTGTTGTTATAGCGCCAACAGAAATACATCATCTGTGACAATTTCAACTGTCTAGCTATCTCGGTTTATGAGATACAGCCTGGTGACAGACAAACAGACAGACGGACACATGAGACTTAGTAATAGGGTCCCGTTTTTACCCTTTGGGTACGGAGCCCTTAAAACCAATACCTAACTACATCACCGTCCAAACTCCTGTTTGCAGGAAACTCAAAGACCTTTCAACATTTCCAATTAATTAGGAAGCGAGTCAAGTAATTTCATATTGACCGTAGACTCATCATAACTCTTCGTACCGGTATAGCGGTATACCGGTATACTGCAAACAAATCGATCGTACCGGAATGAAGTACAAATAAGTACACAGACAGAAAGTTATTCGAGTCGGTCGTTTATCAGAAATCTTCAGCGAAGTTTTTAAGGTTTGATTTGTTACTGCTCTTCGTTGTTGATGTATGGAGAACTGGATGGCTTAGTGGTTTGAATGGAGAAGGTTATTTTTTGTGTATTTAAAAAAAACCGGCCAAGTGCGAGTCGGACTCGCGCACGAAGGGTTCCGTACTTGGTAAATTGCGGTTTACGATTTATGACGTATTAAAAAAAACTACTTACTAGATCTCGTTCAAACCAATTTTCGCTGGTAGTTTACATAGTAATGTACATTATATATTTTTTTTAGTTTTATCATTCTCTTATTTTAGAAGTTACAGGGGGGGGGACACACATTTTACCACTTTGGCAGAGTCTCTCGCGCAAACTATTCAATTTAGAAAAAAATGATATTAGAAACCTCAATATCATTTTTGAAGACCTATCCATAGATACCCCACACGTATGGGTCTGATGAAAAAAAATATTTTTAGTTTTAGTTTCAAGTATGGGAACCCCCAAAATTTATTGTTTTATTTTTATTTTTGTGTGAAAATCTTAATGCGGTTCACAGAATACATCTACTTACCAAGTTTCAACAGCATAGTTCTTATAGTTTCGGAATAAAGTGGCTGTGACATACGGACGGACAGACAGACAGACAGACAGACAGACAGACAGACAGACAGACATGACGAATCTATAAGGGTTCCGTTTTTTGCCATTTGGCTACGGAACCCTAAAAACTGTCTTAAAATCACCAGCGTCTGCCAAACATACCTATCGTAGTCAATTGAATCAAAATAATCTTTAAAATTACCTATGGCAATTATGACGGAAAGCATTTCTGGATTCTGCCTTCATGCAACTTAACTGTCAAAATGTGTAAAAGCCATCTATTCTGCTAGAGAGTAGGTAGTGTCTCTGCTTAAGAGGAAATGCGGTCGCAGACATCCGACTGTTTTTTTTAAGGTAATAGTATATTATGCGAGGTTGGGTTCTCGCCTATTTCGTCCGCCAATATTTGACCAATTTAAAAGATGAATCCATAAACTGAAAAAGACAGATATTTACTGTGCCCCTATGTTTTTTTTAGTCAAGTGGTACTTTTTCGCAGATTCTATCATCCGTGTTAGTCAGGGCTTCACGCTCTGCAAGTCGATAGCCTCGTTTAAACTCGTTTTTCTGTTTGAACTGACGCTTACTTAGAAATGTTTAAAAAGTTATATAACCAAATTGATCTGACTGAATGAATACTGATCTACTACTGATATTTAAATACTTAATTGTACAAATAATATTTCTTCTTTAAGAGTCATGCGACTACTAGACGTTGACAAGGCCACGTCGAGAAGTAATAATTTACATCATCATCATCATCATATCAGCCGAAAGACGTCCACTGCTGGACATAGGCCTCCCCCAAGCGTCGCCACATTGACCGGTCCCGTGCATCTCGCAACCAGCGGATCCCCGCAACCTTTACCAGGTCATCGGTCCACCTGGTGGGAGGCCTTACAACGCAACGTCTTCCGGTTCGCGGTCGCCATTCCAGAACCTTTCTGCCCCATCGGCCATCCGTTCTGCGAGCAATGTGCCCTGCCCACTGCCACTTAAGTTTGGCAATTCTTCGGGCTATGTCGGTAACCCTGGTTCTCTTGCGGATCTCTACGTTTCTGATTCGATCACGCAAGGAAACTCCGAGCATAGCCCTCTCCATTGCCCTTTGAGTTACTGTAAGCTTTCTGATAAGGCCCATTGTAAGCGACCACGTCTCAGAGCCATATGTCATCACTGGCAACACACACTGGTCATAGACTTTCGTCTTGAGACACTGCGGTAAGTTGGACGAGAAGACACCGCGCAACTTCCCAAACGCTGCCCAGCCGAGTCGGATTCGACGGTTGACCTCTTTCTCGAAGTTGGCCCTACCCAATTGGATCGTTTGTCCCAGGTACACATAGTCGCCCACAACTTCGAGTGTAGAGTCTCCAATCTTGATAGGAGTGGGTGTAACATGGGCATTCAACATCAACTTAGTTTTGTCCATGTTCATCCTAAGACCCACTCTTTCGGAAGCTCTACTGAGATCATCGAGCATTGTACTGAGGTCCTCCATGGTCTCAGCCATAACCACTATATCGTCGGCAAACCGAAGGTGAGTGATGTACTCGCCATTGACGTTGATGCCTAGCCCTCTCCAGTCCAGAACCTTGAAGACATCCTCCAGTGCAGCGGTAAAGAGCTTCGGAGATATTACGTCTCCCTGTCTCACACCTCGCTGCAGAAGGACGGGTTCCGAGGTCTGATCCTGGAGTCGAACTGACATTGTGGCGTTTTTGTATAAACACTTCAACACTTCGATGTACCGGTAGTCAATTTGGCACCGTTGGAGAGACTGCAGTACAGCCCAAGTCTCGATCGAATCGAAGGCTTTCTCGTAGTCCACAAACGCTAAACAGAGAGGCAGGTTGTACTCTTCGGTCTTCTGTATAACCTGCCGCAGCGTATGTATGTGGTCTACGGTGCTGAAGCCTTTACGGAATCCGGCTTGTTCGGGAGGCTGGAAATCGTCAAACCTGCGTGCGAGACGATTCGTGATGACTCTTGAAAACAGCTTGTAGACATGGCTAAGGAGTGTGATGGGCCTATAGTTCTTCAGTAGGGCATTGTCACCCTTCTTGAAGAAGAGTACCACCACACCCCTGCACCATGCCTGTGGCGTTTTCCCCTCGAGTATGACGGAATCAAAAAGCTTCTGAAGGGCCTTAAGTACTGGTTTTCCACCCGCCTTCAGGAGTTCGGCCGTAATTCCGTCATCACCCGGTGCCTTGTTGTTCTAAAGTTGTTTCAGAGCCATCCTAATCTCATACAGGCTGACGTCCGGAATGTCTTCGGTATAGTGTCGGATCAATCTAGCTCTTGGGTCATTCGCTAGATTCGCGACGGGTTTACTTTTTGACGTGTACAACTGTCCATAGAATCTCTCGATCTCCCTCAGAAGCTCCGGTTTGGCGGACACGATCCTGCCATCATCGGTCTTCAGTTTCGTGAGCTGGCTCTGCCCAATAGACAGATCTCTTGCAAAGACCTTGGAGCCTTTGTTCCGCTCAATCGCGTCTTTAATACTTTCAGTATTAAAGCGGCGGAGGTCGCTTTTCAAGGACTTTGAGATCCGTCTATTTAGCTGCCGGTATTTCAACGAATCGTCTGAAGACTGCAGGATCATCTCACGCCTCTCCTTCATGAGCTTGAGAGTATGATCAGAGAGCTTTTTGTTTCTATCTGTACGGCGGGTCTTGAAAAACTTAGACCCGACCGTATGGACAGCTTCCACGAACCCATCGCAGTATTCGTCCACGGAGCTCCCTAGGCACTCGAAACAATTCTGGAGTTCGAGCTGAAAGCTCTCGGGGTTTTGGACCTGGATTTGTGCTGGACGGAGCGTGGACTTCATCAGTCGAGACCTTTCAAGCTTAACATTAATGTTCAATGTGCCTCTTACCATGCGGTGATCACTCCCGGTTTTCACCGAATTGATCACTGAGACATCATTGAACATTTGCTTCTTGGTTGACATGATGAAGTCGATCTCGTTTTTAGTTGCACCATCGGGGCTTTGCCAGGTCCACTTCCTGTGCTCACGCTTTCTGAAGAAGGAGTTCATCATGTAGAGGCCCTCCTTCTCCATAAAACTGGCCAGTAGGTGACCCCGGTGGTTCCGACGTCCAACTCCAAATTGCCCCACTTGCAGCTCATCCTCGTCTCGTTTGCCCAGTTTCGCGTTGAAGTCCCCCATGACAACGGTGAAGTGAGTTTTGAAACCATGCATGGCTATAGAGATATCCTCATACATGGCCTCTACCTCGTCGTCGGGGTGTGCCGAGGTCGGGACGTAGACCTGTATGACCTTCAGCGAATATCTTGCGGATATTCTGAGTATAAGGTACGCCACCCTGGTCGACACACTCTCGATCTTCACCACGTTGTTCACAAGAGACTTGTAGACGATAAACCCGTAATTTACATCGTAATTTACATCATCAAGAATAAAACGTCAAGTCACTGAAACCAAGACTTGCCACGATCTGACTTGTTACGGATAACATGACTTTTCCTCACAGCAACAAGAAAATTGAAAGCGATGAAAAGGCAACAAACTGTCAGAAATAGAATTTGAAACAACAGACTCACTTTCGTACCTATTTATATCTCAGAGTACATTGTAGAGCCGTAATTATTTCCAATATGTGAAGGAAAAATAATACTGAATGATTTCCCTTCAATGAAAACGTAAAAAATACATCATATCCTGAAAAAAGTTAAACCCAATGGATATCCAGACCTACTCCGTTCGTTAAAAACGGGAAGATGATTCGAAGAAAGATAAAAATAATACAAGATAAATATCGTTGAAACCTTTGTATTTTATCAACGAATCAAGTCTCCGCTTTCCCAATGAGAAAAAAGGGGTTCAACAAAGCGACTTTTTTAACGAGAAATAAAACTCTTTTTTAAATTACAAGATAAGTAATACTGAGTAATATTGAGGTTATTCAATCCATTGGAGTCTCAGGCTGTAATGTCGTTAAGAGCACAATGGAGCCCGCCCGAAATGATCCGTGACGAAACTCGCTGGAATCAATTTAAAATACTTACTCTTGTTAAATCTTTGATGAATGGACGCGACAAGCATGACGGTGTAATATAATAAATAAGTTAAAGTAATTATGCCGGGGTGGCTTTATGAGCAGTCGCGAGTCGGCGGAAACTCAGTGACGTTTATAGGAGGTTAACGTGAATCAAGTAAAAGATTGCGCGTCTCAATATTGTTTTCGATTCTTTATTTCCTTTTATGTATGTGCCAATACGTACTCTTTGATGTGTACATTCTTTTACATAATAATACTTATAGTTTCCGGTGAATAAAGTTATTGAAAATCACTCTGCGGATCGCAAAATGAGGTCGAAAAACTGATGCCTGATTTTGTGGAAATATAAAATATGGGTATTTTGCCTTGAGTACTTTTTAGATGTTTTTCAGTCTAACTGTTCTTACTCCTGCTAGTCATTCAACACTACATACCACATACGGTTCAATAATTTCTCAAAAGGTCAAACCTTTTCAATTTCATGTCGACAAAGGTATTTAATAGTGGATATGGGTCAAATCTAACACGAGTGACCAAAATGGAACACGAAAAATGACCAAGCGCATTGCTTCACGTGAAATTCGTGACAAACAAAGAACAATATACCGAATATTGAAACGTTGTTCGCAGAATAGCAAGAATTCAAGCTTAAAATGAGAATCAATCGTCATATGGTCAGATATTTCACAGAGGATTTCATATATAATATTGTGAAATTGTAGACCCCTTGGGTTTCCCAGGCGTCATCATAAACAAAAACTCATATTGGAGTCGACGAGGTCTAAAAAGCGACCCCTATTAATTAACCAATATTCTTATTTGAAACTTTCAAAATACTGTATAAGTTGTGTTACGTGAACCAACTTGTAAAAAGATGGTTGGTTGGTTGGTTGGATGGTTGGTTGTTAGTAGGAAGTATCATTGTTGTAATTTTAAAGAACTCAACAAGTCGATAAGTGTGCACAAGTTCGTTCAAGATGAAAAACTCGGTAAGTCAATAAGCGGCTTTTACAACTAATTTGGCTATGGGGTATCAGTTCATTTTGGAAAAGGGGTCTTTTGCTTAAAATAGTTTGTGAAGCCCTGACGTAGACAATAAAACTAACTTTTGTAAAAACATCAAAAGTGTCTAGCGAGTCTTATAAGAGCTTGCTCTTTTATCATTGCAAGAGAGGTTCCTACATTTTTGGAAAGATCTTTGTTAAGACACTGATTTTAAATTAAAAAAAGATCAACCACTTTCTTTGGAGCTTTGGTACCGACGATAAGTTCTTTGTACAGCAACAAAACTTATGTCAATATAAACCTTAATGTATAAGAATACTAACAGAATTAATTTGCTTTTGATAACTAGTGGGATTATATCTTGATTAAAATATTGATATAAAACGGCTCTTTTCTGTAATTCATATCAAGACAAAATGCATTTCGTTACTTATTGGGAACAACTTAACATAATTATAAGTCAACTATGATTAAGGGCAATCTGCAGAACCTATTTATTGTCGACAGAGATGAATTTCTCTTTTAATTGCTTAGTTAAATCTATGAATATAAAGACGGTACCAATCGGTGGTTTTTTTTAACTAACTGAAAGAGTGGCTTCAATCAAGACCTTGTATTCTGAGCATTTGTCCAAAAACACAGAGATCAAACCAATCGCAAACCATTTAACAAAAACTACATAGTTCAACGACCATGCAATAAAGCCCCTGTACACACCAGCGGTACGCAACATAGGTATGCGGTACGTAAATACACGTAAATAGCGTAATCCTTGGCATGAGGGCGGTAAGCATCGTCGCAAGTCTCGTCATCGCGGCATAACAGCCGCCATTGTAAACGGACTTATTGTACTCCGGGATTGGTTTCCCAACGAAGAAAGCGCCTGGGAATCGATTTAAAATTTTCCTTGAAAGAACCACACAACAAAGGCGGTTAATACTTGGATTCAACGTATCTGGTACATGGGGTTTTATAATTATTTATGATAAATTATGTATTGGGGAATTTGGTGGATAGCTGATGGGCGAGTTTTGTTCCATTTTCCTTACATTTATTTACGGCAAATAAATACTTGGGTTATGACTGCTATGAGTTTGAAATGTGCTTGATGATATAGGAAATTATAATGAATATATACCATTTTGATCGTAGGATAATATTTGTTGCATATTTTTTTATCAGCAATTTTTTTGAAGATTAAATACGATAGGTACACTTAATAATTTAAAAAACAACAAAGAAACAACAAACGAACAAGATGGAAAGTTGGTTTTGTTGCCAACTCTGAAGAAATGTCTAAGCCACTCATAGAATTTTTAGAGATAGGAGACATCATCGTTTATTTTTTGGTCTGAGGAGATGTGATAAACTTTCAGTTCCACAAGGAATTAAGTCCTATCCGTCTTCGCAGGAACACTCAGCTATTTTGTCTCCTGTTCAACATCCTTTTTAACCCTGCATACCCTGGCTACCTGCGCGATCATTTTTCTTTTACTCGCCCTGCCGACGACGCTCTGTGCAGATCCCGCCTTTAACTACATCTCAATTGCCCATCCCATAAAACCTATTTCTTTTCCCACTCCTTCTCTGTCCATGCAGTACGATTGTGTGGAACTCACGTCCACCTAAAATTCGTGATTCTCAAAAAGGAACTTTATTCAAAAAACAAATCAAAAACATTACCTCTCCACCATCTTGTAATTTTATATATTACTAGCTGTTGCCCGCGACTTCGTCTGCGTAGCGTTAGTACTTCGAAAAGCATATTCTTTATATCGCGCCATAATATTATAGGTGTGTGGGCCGCCTTACTTGAGATATTATTAGTTCACCATACAAACTTACACCGCCTTTTCTATTGCCTTAAGGATGATTACCGGGATAAAAACTATCATATGACCATCTCAGGGTCTCAAACTATCTCATCTAAATCGGTTCAGCGGTTTAGGCGTGAAAAGGTAACAGACAGACAAAGTTACTTTCGCATTTATAATATTAGTTTGGACTTAGTCTTTCCCAGAGGCTTCGCTCGCGTGAAAAGTGTTTTCTTAACCCAAGGGCACATTATACCGGGATGAAAAGTAGCCTTTGTGCAAAGCCAGACTATAATCTATGCCTGTGCCAAATTTCATCCAGATCCGTTCAGCCGTCCTAACGCGATTGAGTATATGTGTAATTTATATACAATCAGTTAAGTAATTTTGTCTATTTTAAGTTTCCTTATTCTTTCTACACACTGTGTCATCGTCTATCATCCAACTTTCCTGTCGCAGGTCTGCTGGAAGAAATTTCTAATGAAATAAATAGTACCATTGTGCTCTTCAATCTGTATTATTTCATTTCTCTAAAAGTGTTTTTGTAAGTACATATATAAATAAAGCAAATTGTATTTTAGTAGGTAATTATGTCACTTTGAGTGAGGCCATAATAAGTCTTAAAGAAAATGAGATAGGTAAATATGATACCTATAAAGGAAATAAACAGATCTAACGCAAAACAAATTTAATGCACTTACAATATGTGTAGGTACCTACAGTAACACCACCTTAACACATAATAATATTACCTCTGTATCCATCACCGATTGAATAGCGCCGGATCTCGGTATCAATAGTAATAGAGGATGCAATCTGTCCAACATACACATATATACCACTGTATATATATTCACTGCGTCCGAATCCTATAGATGGATTAGTAATTAGCGATTGGTCCTTTAATGGAGGTCTAGTCACCATTGAGCTTTGGTATAGACTATAGAGCGACGAGGTAGGAAGATACCTATTAATCAATGCATTGGTCAAAGGCTGCAACTATTGAGACGCAAACCAATTGGCTATATCTACAAAATTATTACTGGCAACTGAAGATAAACTTCCAAGTAGTGAAAATCGAAATAGCAGGCAGATTACATAAAGGAATTCAGTCAATTTAAGGTCCTATAGACAGGCATAGAATGACAATGCTACAACGCGTTTTCATAGACATTGTTCTATAAAATAGTTGTGACACTTTAGTGTCTTATCCTATAAACGAACAACATTTGTGTATGTGTAAAAACGTTCTCGAAAACGGCTAAAACGATTTTGATTAAATTGCCAATGTGGGGGTTTTCGGGGGCGAAAATGTCTCCAGCTAGGTATCATATCTAAGAAAATTTGTTTTCTCCGTATTTTCACGCAAAAAGATGAGCCCGCGCAAGCACGGTTACCTGGGTACTAAAAATTAACCTAACCGTAAAAAATTGCACATAATTGGAATAGTCGGTTTACTATACATTTCATCATCCGCTGAACATAAGATTTAGATAAGCAGATTCAAGTTATTTGTAGCAAAAGAGCAGTATAAACGCAAAAACTAAAGATTACAAGGAAAACTACTCGGCCACTTACGCGAGATACGTACTTCTCTACTTTGGCACGTGGTAAGACCAGCGTTTCTCAAAATGGAAACAGAACGACCCAACGAACTGTTAACAACAGATTAACATCATGTTTAAATGACCTATCTCATTAAATTCTTAACATTTTAATATCTAGTGACTTTTCAATGCTAAAATCTATCAAAAACCGTGGTAAAGTCGTACATTTTCATCTTTACCACATAAATAATCCAGTCATCAGAAAATAATCCACCATTTACGATTTTTGAGCATAAGAAAATGTTCTTCCAGGGATAGGAGCTTAGGAAGGGTGCGTAAAACAGAGGGGCCTAGTTTGGGAACCACTGCCGTAGACAACATAAAGCCCACCGTTATAAACCCGCCATATCCACACTTTGGTATTCATTGACCGTAAAAATATTTTCTATTTTGCGAGATTGAATTTTCCCTAACATTGTTTGTAGGCGTTCTTTGCAGGTAGAGCGTATATAAATTTTATTTTTATGTGATATACGCCTTTCTGGTTATCTTCGTTACAATTTCCCGAGATAGTATGTCGGTACTGACAAAGTTGTCAGTCATTTCTCGGGATTTTTATGAAGAAGGAAATCTGCGGATATGAACGAATGAAAATGAATTGATTGAAGTGAACGTATTTTGAGTACCTATATAATTTAAAGTAACGATGAAATTGTGCTTTTAAAAATGATTCTTGCCTGAAGCTCTCGGTTTCATTCACGTAAAATGAACACAAAAGCCCGTAAGAGTTTGTGAGTATGACTGTTTGTTGCAAAAACTAATGAACGGGCCTAAACTTTACTTATTTATATAGATATTAACTACCATTACACCGCAGGCGGAACGACGATTGGTAGCTACTGGAAAATAAAGCTTTGTTTTGCAAATATATTTTTATGTATATTTTGTTCTAAATTTTAGAACAAAATATACATAATCTTACTTAGTATTTATAAAATCAAAGTTTTTATGGATGAGTATGTTTGTTACTCAATCAAACCAGGACGGTTGAACGGATCTGGATGAAATTTGGCACAGCGATAGATTATAGTCAGGAATAGCACATATACACTATATAAGTCAGATACAATACATCTGATTCTTACACACACTGAAAATAACCTTGATCTAAGAGCTTATAGTCACCCCTCTGGTCAGGATCAAGACGAATCAAAATAAATATCTCATATCAAATTTTACACTGAACAACGTAAAATCATCAAATGCTTAATAAAAGTACAAACAAACAGAACCACGCCTACAGCCACAGCGTTCAGGTAGTTATCCTCGAACCACCCCTGCATTGTACCGATCTTATCAATGAACATATGGATATCTGTTGCAATCAGTCGAATACAATCACCTAATCGGCTCTAATTACATAATTATTATCATGTGTACCTACTAAGATCACTCCACATGAAACTAGATGATTAATTTAATATTGTTACGTCAATTGACATAATTGTATCGTCTCCCTAATGGGTAAATCATCAAATTTTTACGATAAAAGAAAAGTTACCATGTTTTGCTTCTCATAAGTTCGTATGCCGTATCTCCTTGATTGACATTGTGATAATTATTGCCAAGAGTAGATTATAATAGACACAGTTAGTAGTTCGACATCATCAAAAAAATCACAGGCGAATCAATCAAATCATCGTAAGTCATGGGCGAGGCATAGATGTTGATAGGTTAGTAACCTATTAACTTCTCCCAATATTTTATTAATTAGCCGTTAGAGTCCCACAGCTGGACAATAGTCGCCCTCATATAAGATCCAATATTATAAATAAAAATAATTCCCCACCAACATTCACTATCACTCATTAGGTACCATTGTATAATTTAAGACGACGACTAACGCCAACGACCTTGAGGGAACAAAACGCGCACTCGTTTGACACCCGCGCGACCTAAAATTTTGTAGTTTTTTGTACTTTCCTTCTTATTCTATGACTTTAAAAAAAAAGCTTCAGATCAAAATGTAGATAATTAAATTGTCTTTGAGATGGTGTCAATTTCATTAAATTACGCCCAGCGGTTTTGGTGCGATTGTCGTGTTTTTGTCCGTTTTAGACATAACTTTACAAATTAATTACACTATGTTATACGAATAAAACTCGAAATGTGCTCAGATGAAATTATTAAGAAAATGGTCTAATATAACATATATTTTTTCCAAAAAATTACGACTAGCCGTTTAGACGTGATTCTCATTTTAAAATCAGCTACTCAAGGGAATCGGCGCCTTAACCTCTCCCAAAAAATCGGTACCAACTAATCCCCTCCCCAACATCCTCTACCTACATTTTAAAATGTCACCGTCTTTTGTTTTGTCACAGTTTCAAAAGACCCACATTCAAAGTCACAAAGGTGACTGGAGACCTCTACAAAGTATCAACGAGACAAAACTATACACGTAAAGTAAGTAAGCACTTGACAACTGTCACACATTAGGTATAAGTGCTGGTCGCCAAAGTACATTAGATGACAAGACACATTTTTGCATGAATACTCTCTGGACTCCCCCACTTTGGGTATTTGTTTTGCTAAAGAAATAATATTAACGTAAATGTGTTTTGTGTTACTTTTAAGTTGTCTTCGGGTGTTTATTTGTTTTTGAGAAGGTTTTCGTTTTCATCAATTTGCTAGGACATCGTACAGCATGTTGGCAGTTTACATTAGATAACTTTATTTTTATTTTGTGCTAATCTTTAAAAAGCGCTTTGCTTTGAACTTTGGGAATACTATCAGGCAGTATGGCATTGTTACTCACTAAAACCAATCCGCTGGTCACAATCAGCATAACTATTAAAATATTGGCCTCAACATTGGCAATTAACATTTTTTGTACAGTTAGTATGGCTGTGGCTGTGCATTGTCGAAAATAGAATATGTTAATGAACAGTTATCATTTTCAACCAACATCCCAAAAAGGAGAAGGTTTTATGTTCAACTGTATGTATTTATTTATGTATGTTTACCGATTTTTCAGTCAATTGTGGACCGATTTTGAAAATTCTTTTTATGTTTGGAATGTATGATCCCGCATTGGTCCTATTTAAATTTGGTGAAGATCTGATTAAGAATTTCTGGGTTATTCTATGTAGGTACCTCTTCAATAAATGACGGCAAATCGTCCGCCGTATCCCAGTAGTTCCATTCTCTAGTTCCATTATGGGACTACTGGGATTTTTTTCTCCCAGTAGTTCCATGGATCTAGAATACTTTTTCACCTTATCCCATTAGTTCCATTTAGTACAGTGGTGGTCGTAAATAATGGAAAACAGCGAGAAATTTTTTATAAAACGCGGACGAGGTAGAGTGCTTCTTTACCGTGGAAGAGAATATTACAAGCACACCACCTACAAAAGTGGCAATAGTATATGGAGATGTAGTTTATATAAAACACAACATTGCACTGGCACAGTAACGCTAAATAAAGTAAGTTATAAATATATATATCAATATTAATCAATTATATCAATTTTATTTTTCCTTGCTGTATCTTTAAAAAGAAGTTCTAAAGTCGTTAAAAATACTGTTAAACCGATAGGTAGGTACTAAAATACCCCCAATACGTACCTTTTCTAATGTGGGGTATATTAATAATGGAAAACAGCGAGATATTTTTTATAAAACGCGGACGAGGTAGAGTGCTTCTTTACCGTGGAAGAGAATATTACAAGCACACCACCTAAAAAAGTGGCAATAGTATATGGATATGTAGTTTATATAAAACACAACATTGCACTGGCACAGTAACGCTAAATAAAGTAAGTTATAAATATATATATCAATATTAATCAATTATGTCAATTTTATTTTTCCTTGCTGTATCTTTGAAAAGAAGTTCTAAAGTCGTTAAAAATACTGTTAAGGTAGGTACTAAAATACCCCCAATACGTACCTTTTCTGATGTGGGGTATACGCTCATTCCTAAAATACCACCGCGTTTTTTGGTTAAGAAGAATACAATTTGTTTGAATTTTAATTAGGGAACAGTATAATATGCGGCTTGTTTATTTTACCTTAAAATGTTTCGTTATACTAATTTAATAGTAGTATTATTTGCACCATTGATGGTGCACGTCACTGGTGCATATGAAACTCTGAGCGTGCAAACCAGTAAGCCATATTTTGGATATTCAGTACAATAATAAATATTCCTTTTCAGGAAGAGAGTGAAATCAAGTCTCATATACAACATTTAGAAACTTGTATCCCAAATATAAATAAAGAAATTATAACCATTCGGTTTGAAAATGAAATGAAAATTGCGATCAACGGAGAAGAAACTATTCCATCTGCTTTCAAGCGGACTGTGGCCAAAGCACAGAGTACGGGCGTTGATATTATTCAAGATTTACCAAATTACAGGAATGTGAAATCAAGTTTTTACAGAAAGAGAAATCGTACTGTAGGCGTAAATAAACTAGTTTATAGTGACGTACGAGAAGTGGAGGTCCCACCGAAGTTTATTCCATTCTTGCTTGCAGACTACTCCTATGTAGATGAACGAATTCTCATTTTTTGATTTGATAGTGGCAAACATCTTATGTCAAACCTTAAAAACTTTTTAGGCGACGGCACTTTTCAAAGTTGTCCGGCTCCATTTTTTGAATTATACACTATTCATGGCGATATGAGTAGCTCTCAAGACACAACTCAAATTGTACCGTTGATTTATGCATTGCTATCAGGAAAGACAAAAATAATGTATAGCCTATTATTTTCGTTAATTAAGTCGCAAATACCAGATTGGACACCCCACAAATTTACAACAGACTTTGAGTTACCAGCTGTAGATGCCTTTAAGAATATGTTCCCATTAGAAGAAAACCATGGGTGTTATTATCATTACACGAGGTGTTTGTGGCGAAAAGCCAAAGAATTGGGCATTAATAAAACCAATTACACTCGAAAACCCGTGGCCTTATGTAATACTCTACCCTTGCAACCTAGTAATAAAATAATGGAAGGGTGGGAGTATATTAAGTCTGAAATACAATTTTTACACGAAATTGAGTTCATACCTGAATCCGAGAAACTAAAGTTAAATAGGTTTAAACTATACATGGAACGGTTTTGGTTGCGTGACGCTGAATTTATTAACCTATGGTGTGCTTTCGGCGAAAGACACAGGACAACAAATTTTGTAGAGGCATGGCACGGTGGATTAAATAAGTCATTTAAGAAAACTGTAATAACTCTATATAAATTATTGCAAGTTTTATCAAATGACGCTAATTATTATACAGTACATACAAAGAAAATACAAAATAATTTAAATCCTGACACCAGAAGAGATTCTAATTATGTTGTGAAGGACATGCTTTTACAAAATTCGCAAATGAAACTTCTCAGTGGAGAAATTACTGTACCACATTTCTTGGAGAAGAATCGTCCGCAGTTCTCATAAGTAGAGGTAGAAAATTAAAAATAAAAACTAAGTTACGTTTATGTTAATTATTTTTGTTACTATACTAAAATACTTTTTTGTTAATAATACTAAGAAAATGAAAAATAAAAGCATTCTAAGTAACGTTTTTGTACTAATATACTCAGATCTGTTAATATATTGCGGTCAATTCCCTTGTGATTTAACTGTACCGGAACTTATGAGACTAATTTTATCTTGCATGAACAGAATGCCAGTTCCATGGAACTACTGGGACAAAAAATCCCTGTAGTCCCATAATGGAACTAGAGAATGGAACTACTGGGATACGGCGACTATTTCGCGATTTAACTGTACCGGAACTTATGAGACTAATTTTATCTTTCATAAACAGAATGCCAGTTCCATGGAACTACTGGGAGAAAAAAATCCCAGTAGTCCCATAATGGAACTAGAGAATGGAACTACTGGGATACGGCGAAATCGTCCGGGACTGCTGCACTCGCATGTTTGTTTATAGCACATGAAAGGAAATCACAAACTCCGACTGCCGGCAATTCAAATTAATTTTCACTTTGTAGTATTTTTTTCTAGCATTATCATAAAACGTAGTTTTTCAATACTCTTAAAATTAACACCTCACTAGTCGCTCGCAACGAAATAAACAGCCTCCAAGATTAAGATCCTCAAACAAGAAGCAGATTACATCAATTCAATTCTTCAGCACAATACCACTTAATATGCGATATTAATCGGATCAGAGCTTCATGTAATTACATACGTTCGTCATACACCTGTGTTCGACCATTAGTATACAGACCAGTAACATGGGGGATGGGAATTGTAATCAATCGGCCATACAATGGGGACCCGGCTACACGATGGACAATGAGGGGATGTCGGACGTCGCGACTGTCGAATGTCGATGAGTCTCAATTACCGTAAGATGAGCGGAGCAGCTTTGTTTAGAAATGAAGTCTTGTTGAAGCTATTTTAAGAGCTAGGCTTCTAGCAAATGTTCTTTATGGGCATCGTTCTTTAGGTATTTTATTTGCACCTCATGAACGCCGAGTCAATTTAAATACGCAAGGGATGGAATCTATATAATTGTGCTTATAGTGCAATCGGCGTGGCCACCTACTGGGCCCAAAATTTTAAGAGATTCCCATCGACTCGAAAAGAAGAAGAAAGAAGATGAGTGTAACAAATATAAAATTTATAATCTACAATGTATACAGTGCACTGTGCTCCTGTTTTATGAAATGAATATTTTTATTATTAAATTGTTATTTTTAATGAATTTCATAATGCGTTTATACAGATATAGACGCGCTATCATGGATACTGATTGGAGTATCCATGACTCATTAATTGTTACTTAATATTGCGACTCGAAAAGAAACATATAAGTAACTAGCGCACGTCTCCCAGTTTCACCCGCGTGGTGCCCGTTCCCATGGGAATACAGGGATAAAAAGTAGCCTATGTCACCCGGGGATAGTGTAGCTTCCCAACGGTGAATGATTTTTTGAAATCGGTCCAGTAGTTTTTAAGTTTATTCGTTACATACAAAAATACAAATCTTTCCTCTATATAAACATAACCATCCCAACCATCTCTATATACAAATAAAATAAACTGTTCTACGATTAACAGCAACTCACCATACGAGAACCCATGAGCAAACGCAAAACGGCGACCCAGGAATAATGAATTTTCTGTAATCTACTCGACTACATGATTTCAGCATCTTTTAGATGGTCTACTTGTTTACTTTTTTGCTGAACACCTAGACATAGATGAAAAACTACTGTTGAAAATTATGTTAAATTTATTTTTCAGAGTCGGTAGGTAAGTGCATAAGTTAATAACTACTGCCAAACATCAAAAATTCAACAGCAAACAATAACCAATTATCGAGTAATTAAATAAATAAAATCGTAACCGATACTTGAAAATTAATAACCATTAAGCCCTCATTATGCATACGTTCTTAATTAAAATGTTGAAATTATCTGAAAACTATGCTGCGTAGTATCGGTCAATTAGTTAAATTATCGACGTTTACACTAAGGGCAGGTCACATGTCGAATTGTCGGCAATTCCTGTACCTAGATTTCAATAGTACATTTCATGTGGGCAACTTTGTCATTGCTGCCGAGGCAGAACAGACGCCCGAGCCAAGCGCGAAGTCGTTATCCGTAACGACTGCGCCCTTGGCTCGAGCGTGAAAATTATGAAATAAATATTCCATTTATAAATTTGACCAGCCAACTGCAACCAACAACCCTATGTAACTGTAACATATATTTTCATTGTGACGTGTTTCAGGGAGATTAGCAGTATAAACCACTTGTATATTGGAATCTTGCTCTTTATTTTTCCCGAACCGATCCGACGTTGCATTGGCCGAGAGACTGCAATGACCAATCTCCATTGTGTATCAAACGTTTATTAAATCATAGCCATCATTCATCTGACCAGTCACCTTACCTAACTCAGTCACCTAGAGAAGAATAGCCAACCACGTGCTCTGGACTTCTTCACGACATATTTCTCATTCCTCCACATCACATCGTGAGGAAACCTGGACTTATAGTTAGTAAAAAGTTTGTGCTCCATTGGTGTTATTGCTGCCAGTGGGAGTAATAAGAAACAAATAAATCACATGCACATACAATGACAACCAATTACCATACAACTTATCAGTCACTGGTGCCCCAGACATCTTCTTGTTACACTCATTTCACATTCTATCCTTTAGCGTAACACTAACATCCTCTTAACATACAATACCATTTGTGATTAGTATTAAGCCTCTACAGTACAAAGCTCTGTGCAGATGGATTTCCTTTGTTGGGAAATTACCAATTCCATATGCATTTTGCAGCTATATCGTTAAATGGAATTGTCTCGAATTTTGGTTCAGCAAAGATCGTGAGAAGTATAGTACAAATATTTTTTTACAAGTTTCGTGGAAGGAAATATCCCTTCAAGGAAATATGGGCACATGAACAGTCATGACATATTTTCATACCTACTTTCCTGATATTGTTAAAGATTGAAATAGCAGTATTAATTAATGGATAATTCTTGCTGATTGCCTGTAAAGCTTTGTTATTTTTTCACGAGACGACATTATATTTTACGATTGACAACTCTAATGGACTCAAAATTTATTTGTTTTTTATTATATTTGTGTTTGACATTTTTATTTGACATATTATCTGTATATTATTTGAATATCTATTTGACATCATTGAATACTTGTCTGACTACTTAGAGGTTGAAATAGAAGTATATTATTGTTTAAGACGGTACCCTGACCAAAAAAGCGGCATGAGATATGAGCATTCCTATTGGTCTAGCGGCACTGGCGGCGCATGAATTACAGTAGTGAATACGCCCAGATTTTAGAATAAAATCTTTATAAAATCGAATTTTGGTCTTTTGAAAAAAATAATTTTACTAAAATGTTCGTTATTAAATTGTCTTTCCATTAGTGTTAGTACAAAAATAATTAATTAACACTTTACGAGGAGATGCATAATATTTATTTATTCCTTATTTTTTTTTATTTATTCCTTATTTTTATGTTTTTTTGGAAGGAGATTAGTAAAATATATACAACATTAAAAAAAAAACTAAACCTACCATTTTAGAATCAATATTATGTAGAAATTTAATGTATTTTTATTAATTGATATTTCTTTTTAAATAACGAGTAGATAGCTCCTAAAAATAGCACAAAAAACGGCTTGCGCGGCGTTTTGCTCGGGGTACCGCCTTAATGTAATATTTTGGTCCATTTTATTTGTATTTTTATACTATTTATTGTAAGCTCGCGCTTGACCACCATCTCACCTGTTGGTAAGCGATGATGTGGTCGACGGTGAGACAGGCTTGCCTAGAAATAACCTAAACACTCTTAACTTAAAGACTCTTAGATTGTAGCTGTCGGGAAACACAGACTCCGGCAGGGAATTCCACTCCTTAGCTGTACGCATAATAAAAGTGTTTCCAAAACGTTTTGTGCGTATGGGTGGAATGTCCACCAAGTACCGATGGCACATCGCCGTACGTCTGGTAGTCCGATGATGAAACGGGCTAGGCGGAATTAGATCATACAATTCCAACGCACACTCCTCGAAACGTAACCGAAAAAAACTGACAAGCTGACAATTCTTTCGAAGTTAGTTTGTATAAAGGTGTAGTGGTGCTTGTTGACAATTATGATTTTCGACACAATGTAAAAATTGTTTGGAATAAATAACTACAAATGATCCATGTTTTATCAACTTCGACTTATAAAGTATTCAGCTAATTAATTTATTGTTACGAGGTAGGAAATAGACACCTAGTTCCTACATACCTATAATGCCCACCCCTGCCTTTAGAGGTGTGTACTCTACAGGCAGGGGTAGGCACCTACTTATTTATACTACGTCCACATTTTGCCTGGTTAAATCCCATGTAATATGGGATGAGCCAAAAAACTCAATAACAATATGTCCAAACCGGGAATCGAACCCAGTACCTCGTGCGTATTAGAACCGCATGCGACCCCTAAGCCAACGATGCGGTGAGGTGAAACGTACAGACCCTAGTTTTGCTGATAAAACCTGTGATTGCCAAGTTAATAAATAAGTAAATACGACTTCGACATTTAAAAAATACAGAGCTAAGAATACTGCTCCCTGCTCATGAATTGTCACGCTAAGAAAATAAAATAAATCTTATAAAATCAACGAGCCGACAAATTCCCATCTTCGATCATCGGTTCCGACTTCATAACTCATCCGATTGAACGGTGGCTTAAAAAACAGCCGGCTTAATGTCACATTTTTCCATTAGGCGACATCATGTCAGCCGGTCCGATAAATCGGCGACCTGTTGCCGTACGTATGCCGAAGACTCAAAGCCAGGCAATGCAAATTGTTCTTTAGTTTACTTACTCGGCGCCTCACTTTGCAAGCTTCTTTCTTTCGTGTTATTTAAAACTGTTGAAGGCTTTCTTTGACTTATTTTTCAAGTTTCTTTTGTTCGATTTTTGTAGATTTAAGTAGTGGTAAAGAAAATTAAAGTTAAGTAGCAATTTTTATAATCGCTTTAGAAACATGGCCTATATTTTGAACGATATGAAAAATGGCTGCTATTTTATTACAACATATTCGAGATTTTATTTTCGTAATGAAAAGGTGCGCCTAAGGATTTATAAAAATAAATTAATGTTCGTCGATAATAAAAGATACGGGTAAAATTTCAATATCTTGAAGGCTCATCAGTTTTTTTGTCATTAGGTACCTACAGTTTGCCAGCGTAAATTCGTCCCTCTCTCTTTACTTATTTATATAACATTAACAAAAGGTACAAAAATAAGAAGAGAACAAAGCATCGATTTGGTATTAAAGAGCTTTATTTCTTCGGTGAAAGGTAGGTAGGAGCCATCGAAAACATGGAATAATACTTATTATGGCGTAGCGGTCACAATAGAGCGCGGCCGCCTGTTACACCGATGCGCCTACGAGAATACGCGTAGCGTCGTAGCAGTGCTACGAGTTTGAGTTTTTGCTTGAAGTAAAAAATAGTGTAGGTCATTTTATACATAAGATTAGAATAATGTATTAGAATGTTGCTTAACTGAATGTCTTTGTCTATTAAATGTTTGTTATATTAATGTAGAATCACTATAAATAAAAATGAATCAATGAATTAATGAAATTACTCCTAGGCGAGTGTTTCACCGCCGACCACATCATCGCTTATCTGGTGAGATAGTGGTCAAACGCGATACTATCTACAAAATCGGCCAAGTGCGAGTCGGACTCGCGCACGAAGGGTTCCGTAATAGGTAAATTGCGGTTTACGATTTATGACGTATTAAAAAAAAACTACTTACTAGATCTCGTTCAAACCAATTTTCGCTGGTAGTTTACATGGTAATGTACATCATATATTTTTTTAAGTTTTATCATTCTCTTATTTTAGAAGTTACAGGGGGGGGGACACACATTTTACCACTTTGGAAGAGTCTCTCGCGCAAACTATTCAGTTTAGAAAAAAATGATATTAGAAACCTCAATATCATTTTTGAAGACCTATCCATAGATACCCCACACGTATGGGTTTGATGAAAAAAAATATTTTTAGTTTTAGTTTCAAGTATGGGACCCCCAAAATTTATTGTTTTATTTTTATTTTTGTGTGAAAATCTTAATGCGGTTCACAGAATACATCTACTTACCAAGTTTCAACAGCATAGTTCTTATAGTTTCCGAATAAAGTGGCTGTGACATACGGACGGACAGACAGACAGACAGACAGACAGACAGACAGACAGACAGACAGACAGACAGACAGACATGACGAATCTATAATGGTTCCGTTTTTTGCCATTTGGCTACGGAACCCTAATAAAAAAAACGGCCAAGTGTATGTCGGATTTCGCATATTTAGTGTTCTGTAATTTTTTTTGAATATGTTTCTATTTGTTTGTAAAATATACATAATAATTAACACTATCACCAAATTTCAAATACATAGGTCGTCAATGGGAAGTTAAAATTCTTCAAAAAAAATCCGGGATCCGTTTGCATCCTTCGGGTACGGCACCTTAAAAAGAAAAGCTGTTCGTAGCTAACTGAAAAGAATCACTGAAGGTTCCCCTAGTCGACGGCACGAACTATTTTGTGGGCGAGGTTAAAAAAATGCATGCTATCTCATTCGAGAACACGGGCGAAAGAGATTGATGCTGTGATGAGCAGTAAGACGGTAGTTCCCGTACGAATAGACACTTTTAATAGCAATTTTTTTCGAAATGTATTAAGATTTAGGACGAAAACTAGTGCGCGAAATTTTATAAACAGACCTCTGGGAGTCCAGATATCATGAATAAACGACTAAATATATATTTTCAAAATAAAATTATTTGCATTGTTGAATTACTAATCTATCCCTGTATGGAGGCCGTTTTGCAATTTTCCTTCTTCGTATGGTATTTATTTCCGCCCAAAAATGCGTTACAATTAGTGTTGAAATATGGAACTGTCGACGCTCACAACTTTCAAATATTTTATTTTAATTATTTTTTGTTTCCATACAGGGCTAGATAATGATGAGACTAATTGATAAGGTTTTAATCAAAGATGACTGACAGATTTGAAAATTTGAGTACAACTGGAGTGCTTCTCTCTTTCGGATTTTTTGATAGGAACACCAACTACATACTAACAAAAGATTTTATATTTAATTGTATACTGCTCTTCGTTCCGTGCAAATAAGGCCTAGTTTTTTAATCCTTAGTTAATTTAACCAATGGTTAAATATGTTAATCAATGGTTGCAGATTTCGGTAAAACACTATCTTTTCTTCAGTTGTTAGCACAAATAGTCAAACACGTTGGAGATTTCATTAATTGACAATTTTTTGGATTTTAAACCATTGGTCAGCATATTTAACCATTGGTTGGGTTATTGTCTACGGATTAAAAATATGAGCCTGAGTCACTTATCGGTTTAATTGAATATACCGTATGCAATTTGAATGAACTCGGAAATTTGGACAGGACAAGGGCCTGGTAGGTAAATCAAATTCTCGAAGATACTTACAATAATTTATAAAAGAAAAAAATAATATACCTAATTTTAAGATTAACCCAGTAGGAGACTGGTGCAAGTTCTCGACATCAAGCGCGTGTTAAATTCAAGACTGCTGAAAGAAAACCACTATCTACTATCCTGTGGTTCCCAGAACGTAGGTGAATGGTGGCAGCCAGGTAGGTAGGTCGATCTGCTTATCTGCACGCAGAACTGGCAAATAGGTAATAAATATTTATCAGCGACTAACTAGAACTGTAATTAATAGTCAGTTAATCCTTAATTACATTTATTTTTAGTGTTTTCCCTAAAAATAAGAGTGGAAGATAATACATTTAAGTTGGTGCCCTTACTTTATAATTTAGAAGTGTGTCCAAAAGGCGCCAAACCCATCTCGTGTTACTCGGAGGCTGTTCCCCTCACAAGGAGGAAAAGTAAGAGGGATACGCGCATAGATGTAATTAAAATTAATTATTCATGTATAAATTGAACGAGTGGTTCCTTGGAAATGGATCGAATTCTTCCTACTGTTTAAACCTTCTCGAATTTAGGAGTAGGTGGAGTTTTATCAATTCGATATTCCTAATACGGATGCTTTACCCGAATTAAGGTTCGATGTTTTCTATGAAATTCCAAAATACCAAGAAACGGGCAATCGAGTTTTAAATTCATTACGAATTTAAAATTGAAGAGATCTTATCTTCGTCATTAGAAAGATATTATCGAAATCAACAGAAAAAATATTACCTAGAAAACAGTTGATTTCAACCACTTATATTTTATTTAGTTACGAAGATCTTCAAATCCATCAGGATTTAGATATTTATTATACATACGAATCAATTTATTTTGTAAGTACAGAGTTAACTTAGAAAGGTCTTATATAAATAACGACCCTATTAGAGTCGTGGCAATCTAAGAAGTCGGATTTGACAGCAATAAAAATACGTTATATAAGTTAAACATCATCATCTGCCTAGCCTTTTTCCCAACTACGTTAGGATCGGCTTCCAGTCTAACCGGATTCAGCTGAGTACCAGTGTTTGACATGGAGCGACTGACATCTGACATCCTCATCTGACCTCCACAACCCAGTAAATGGGTAATACGGTACCCCTTGACTAGACTGGTGTCAGATCTCAAGCGTCTGACTATTCGTAACGACTGTCAAAGATCTTCAAATGACAGCCGGGACCAACGGCTTAATGTGCTTTCCGAGGCACGGAGGAAACTCGGTATGTTGAAATGGTCGCCCATCCATGGACCGACCTCGACAAGCGTTGCTTAACCTTAAAGATCGACCCGTGCGGCTGTTATTATTTAGCCACGAGCTCCTCTTATATAAGTTATAAAAGAGGAGCTCGTGCCCACGTTATATAAGTTAAACGTTAATAATAAAATAAGTTAAGTTATATAAGTTGATTTTTCTTAGACGTTCATACAAAGTTATCGCGGTATGTAAAATGAGAAACGTCATCTTCATCGTCATCTTAGATTGTCACGGTTATAGATATGTTGTTTTTCTACATACATACATACATAAACTCACGCCTTTTGCCCATGGGAGTAGGCAGAAACTACAGAACGCCACCTGCTACGATCCTTACATACTTCAGTTGTTTTTCTCTCATGACTTATTTTTTTGTTACACAACGGTGTAACGACAGTACGACTTTGTCAAGCCCAATTAGGCGCGTAGTTGGCGGAAATCACTTCGTCATTCGTTCTCGCAGCGCATAATAGATACTGCAGACATTGTATGAGTTCCTGTAATTCACTAACAAGCTGCTTTTCTATTACTTATTCAAGCACAGGTGCATCGAGAAAATGGGAAAACGGATTCTCGTGTATGTAAGAATTAGGCTTTTGAACCGGCTTCTGTATTTAATTGATGTGGGTTCTCTTATTAGGTACCTATTTGAAATGAAGTGGTGAATTGAATCACCATCAGATTTTTACGGGTTTCTTATGTTATTTCATTTTTTTTAAATTAAACAAAAATGTAGAGAAAACAGTTTTTAGTTTGTCATCCAGCTGAGTATCGCAAACTGAGCAGTTTTCACTTCCACAAGCTTTGAGAAAAAGTTTAAGTTACTTGTTTCACTATCCCAAACTAAAGAGGGTGTTTTTTTTTTGTTATATTCTTTACCTACGTGACTTTAAACTATTCATCCATTTTGGTATATAGGTATCTACACTTACAAGTATGTATGTGATAAAAGTAACGTCAAAATAAAAAGCTGAAAATACCAAGGCCAAAAAATACAAAAATCAATTACAATTTTTTCATGGAAACATTCCCTACTATTTTCTTACAAAGCATTAGTATGTAAACACAACAGAAGTAGGTACAGTCACTGAAATATTTATTAACTTAAAATATTTATTGCCCCGCTATCCAAAAGGCTGAAATAAATGCACCTAAAGCTAAAAACACCAACGCCAAAAAATACAAATTTCAATAAAAAAACATGGATACATACCATAATATTTGCCTACAAAGCATTAGTATGTAAACACAACAGAAGTAGGTACAGTCACCAAAATATTTATTAGCTTAAAATATTTATTGCTCCGCTATCCATAAGGCGGAACCCACAACTTGTCAATAAGGGTAACAGAACACTGACATTTCCAAAGCGCCCGATATTTGTGACAGGATATTATGAATATTGGATCCTGAAACTTCATCTGTTTATTTACTTAAAGTCCGTTATTGTTCAGGGTTTTGTAGGGAAGATAGATTATTATTATGTATATTAATTTTATCATTTGAATTACGCTTTCTATACCTAGCTAGCTCGGTGAACAGAAGTGTAAAAATAGCTAGCTACTATTTGATAATAATACCTGATAGATACAACCTTGGAATCTTTAAGTCAAGAGTGAATAGGTTACTTCTAGGCAAACGTGCCTTATCGTCGACTATATCAATATTACCAATATTTATTATTTAATATGAATCATTTCTGCTGTTTGCGAGACGCACGGGACCGGTCAATGTGGCGAAGCTTGGGGGAGGCCTATGTCCAGCAGTGGACATAGACCTCATCCGAGTGGCCGAGTGTATTTCGGCTGATATGATAATGATGATGATGAATCATTTCTACGTTAATGCCAAATTTAGTTTAATCCATCAAGAGGCGCCTATTTTTAGGTAATGAGTCGGGAAGAGATTGGCCAGATGTGATGAGCCGGTTGCGTCTATGCCACATTGTCATTTCCGGTTTTTTGAGACAATTTTATCCATATTGTAGCACTTTATATTATATTACATTATATATTTTTATTTTTTCTATTATCAATTTTACACTTTTTTTCCAATTTATTAGTTAGTCATCTGCATATTGGAATTATGACATAATTTTAAGTATCTATTATATTTACCCACTTCCGTGTGTCACTAGCGGGGGGCCAACTGAAAATTAGCGCTGGATGTCTGACGCCCAGCAAATGCTGTGTTGGTAACCTTTTCGGTATGGGTACGCCCGGCGAAATAATTCTTAAATCTTGTTTGTACTTTTTTATTATTCTTTGTGATTGCTGTGTTGTGCTTATGTCGAATAAATGTTTTCTATTATAATATTCTATACTATCAATAATAAAAAACCCTACTTTTACTGTCCCACTGCCCTCCAGTGGAAAAAGCCTCTTCTCACACAGAGAAGGCAAAAGCATTAATCATAATGCTTGCTGAATGCGGTTTGGTGATTTCAAACTTATATGAACTATAAACCCAGATTTCCTCACGAGGTTTTTCTTCTCCAGTTTCAGCAATATCTAACCAAAATAAACTTAGAAAGAGGGTAGTTTACTGAAAATTAGTTTTGTGTCCGCCAGTTCGATTAATAAAAAATATTGGACACGTATTTTTTCTTTTGACACTTAAACATAAAGTGACGACCATATAACGCGATCAAATATCTTGAAATGTCACGCCGCTAGTACACTTTATATTGCCTTAGTGACGTCACCAGCCCCAACTCCTGAATTTTGATGCGCTTTAACTTTGTAGTTTTTTATTGATATGGTAATGCAAAAAGTACGTCTTCAATATTATTTGATAATCACACTGACAGACTAAATAGAATTATATTTTTCCTACCCATGAAACATCCCTATTGAAAAAGTCACATTGTCACATTACTTCATTCTCTCCTAAGAAAATAATCTAATCGCTATTTCACCGCTGAAAATAAATTATTACAAGACAAGAGAGTATGAGGCAGTTCCTTTGCTATCTTTACTATACCTCTATGATTTTCTATTATTACGGATCCCGCGGGTAGACAAAAATAGTCTAATGTGTGTACAAGGTAGATAAAATAGGCTTCGACTTCATCAAGATTAAATTTGGCCTAATGACGCTGACTGCTGGATCGGTTTACCCGACTACATCGACCGGTCGTGTGCTTCTCGCATCCTGTAGTCTAAGCCTTATTTACCTATAAATATAAATGAATGTGTAGCGGCATCAACGCCGACACTTACGAACTAATGTCATGACGTCACACAAATCCTGCATCGCGCAAGCACAGTTTTCGGCGCGATTGTAACAAATACATCAATCCGACAATAACCGTTGAGCAGTTGCCCGGACCAGACACAGTATCCGTCTGGTCGGAGGATCCTCGCTTTTCTGTGGAGGTTTGTGTGACTTTACAACCTGTTCCGGATATCAACAAAAATGTTTGTATTTTTGTCCTCATGTGTTCCTAAATCATTGATCCGATTGTGATTAAACTTGTTTTAAACACTCATTTACTTTACGAGGCATTACAACGCTACAGATAAGTTGTACATAAAATCTGCCTCGATATATCTCTCAAGCGTAAATCCACTACTAATTACAACCCACCTTATCCAGCAAATATAAAACATCATAAAAACAACATTCTTTAATTAAAACAGGATTCCAACAAAGCCACAAATCTGTGTTCTAACCGTAAACAAAACTTTAAGTAAGAAGGGAGCCCCATCTAAGATATTAGCAATCCTTTTTAAGTTACATTCGAGTCTGACAAATGAATAATATTTAGCTGTAGGGAGCAGGTGGCTTGTTCGGTCTCCCGACGATACATAAATCAGGATAGTAGGTAAGCAATGGGTACTTGGTCTACCTGGGTACTTACTTACTTTGGTGATGATCACCCAAGTTTTTGATACAGTGTTTTGCGTTTGTGGAGAGAATTGGCTCATGTAGTCGCGTGTTAAGTTTAAAGTAAGGAGGATAGAGTTTTGATATCTTGGGTAAAAAATAAATACGACGACATTCTTTTGTAAACATATATAGTAGGTACCAGTTTTATTGCCGCGGCTTCACCCCGCAGGACCCATTATTTTATTTATGATAAATAGTAGACTGTGACACTCTTTATCAGAGAACAATTTTTTTACCCGACTCCCGAAGGAGGGTAATGTGTTTATCAGTCTATGTATGTATGTATGTTTGTTCCTATATGGCGTTCCAGATACCAAACGCGTTGGCCGATTTTGATGATTCATACGTCAATCGATGCGTCTTAACCCTGTGAGTGTCATAGGCTACATTAGAAAAATGGCGGCTTTTGGGTGCCATATTGTGGGAGCCCACATTTTTATTCTTCCAAACCCATCGTTTGGGGTATCAAAATAAAGGGTTTTAAGAGGTGATTTCAAAAATATATAACACTTATATGTTTAAATGTATCTAATTCGATAAAAAACTAACTAAAAAGTTATAAATAAAAAAACTTAATTCAAAAAATTCAGTCGGGTTTTTTTAATTAAGTTTTTTTATTGATCCAATTAGTAGTTTCGAAGATTTGGAAAATTGAAGTGACAAAAATATCACAAATCGGACAAAGAAACACCTGGTCGGCAGTCGGCACACTTGTCTCCTCCATCTTTCTCAATGGGGCAGAGACTTAAACGTTGAAATCTACCGGTAAATAATTGACGCTTTCCAAATGTGGTGCTGGCGTCGCCTATTAAGTATACGATGGAAAGCCCACCTCACAAATGTCTCGATCCTGAAAGAACTACGAATAGAAAAAGCGCAACAACCTCCTCAACCTGTCTACAACGCGACGTGAGATATTTCGGCCACATTGCATTGCCCGCAGAGGAACCAACAACATAGAACGAATAATGGTAACTGTCAAAATAGAGGGTAAAAGACCAAGGGACCGAAGCCCCAAACGGTGCAGGTGGTCGGATCAAATCTCGGAGCAACTGGAGATATCGATCAGCGCCGCACTGCACCAAGCTGCTGAACGAAACAGATGGAGTAAAGCCGTTGAAGATCTGAAACGTAGTCACGATTCTCAGCAGTGAGCGAGCGATTAGAAAGAAAGAAAGAAAGAAAGAAAGAAAAATATTTATTTGTGACCCGCACAGGAGACACGAGAAAATAAGCATACACTTAAACAATAATAAAATAAAAACCCTGTGCGAGACCAAAAAGGCTCCTATCTCAGCATGTGCAGCGATATCCAAAAAAGGTAATAACGCTGCACTGATATTCTGATAGGGCCTACTGTTGATGCCACGAACACACTAACGGAAACAGGACTTATTTAATAAAATAAAATAGAAGAATATATAAATAACAAACAAAATAGAATGAAACACTGAATGTGGGTCAAAGTATGTGTAAGTATAATACAAATATATAAACGCGATGCTCAAAGATCATTTGTCGAAACCGTAGACAAACGACAGAGCGCGCGGACCAGAGTGGTTTATTAAAAATATGGAAGAAAATAGAAATCTATGGTCGGAATTATGGTCTATTAGGAAGAAGAGTTTCGAAGATAACCTCCTATATCCAAATTTGATATCTTTTAATATGATTACCTAGTCTCATAAGACGCATGTGATGTTGATGTATGATCTGTCTTTGTGTAAGTTGCTATTATTGCCCAGCTGTGGATCATGATGACATAATTTTTATGTCACAAACAATATCAACTGTTCATTTAGTATCCCATTCTACGAACTAACATGTATAAACTTTACAATAAAAACTAGAACAGAGATCAAATAAATTACCTCCATTTTAATATTCACAGACGAGATCAAATACGAGCAAATAACCTTAATTAAAATGTTAATAAAACAATAGGAATATGATACAAAGTAATAAGCTCTATTTAACTATTAAAAGCAAAACAATCTAGCTCTGCATGGAGGTGAAACTTTCAGTATAAAACTGAAGGTAAATACTGAAGTTTTTATCTGTTAAAACATTCATAAGCGCTGTAATATCTAATCTCACACACACATATGTAGGAGGTACACATACAATATGTATAGGAGTAAGTACGTAAGTAAACTGATCTGTGAGAAGCAGGTAGAAAGCGTAGGACAAACCACTAAAAGAACACGTTACTTGCCGGGACACATCAAGACAGTTAGGGGTGGGACATGTCGATGTATCGATAGACAGCTGGAAAATGTTCTTACAGCCACTTTTTTAAGAAAAAACTTGAGCAAAAACCAGGCAAAATTGTGAGCGTAAGTGGATTCAAGAAGAGTTCATAAACTGGATTAAAACTTAAATTATTCTCCAGACTATTCTGGTCCAAATTTTCATCATAAACCTAAAACTTAAAAATTTACCACTGTTTAGATTTAATAATGCTAGTAATAACACACTTACAATATAGGCTTAATCTAAATTGCCACAAATCCCGGTTCCCTACCTACCCCATCAGTTCACCTTCTAATTTCTATTACTACCTACAGAAACTTTCTCACCCCTATCGTAGACGGAGACGTAGCAAGGAACATCCCTAGTGGGGCGGGGCGGGAAACGGGCGGACGATTAGCCGTGGTGTTTCTCTGGCCGCGCCGCCTTGGAAATAGAAAATAAAGGCGCCGTGACACGGCCGAGGTTGCGTTCACTTGAGCAAGTTGACTTGCCTGAACTTTTAAAATGCTGGAAGTTGAAGGAACCTAGAAGAAATGTCTTCTTTTCGCGATTCGTAGAAATTAGAGTAAGTTTAGTCGAAAACTAGGAAATAGGGAGTAAGGATTTCATTTACTACTTAAATAAATTTTGGTCTATCAACAAATCATGTGCTTCTCGAAAATATGTCAGCTTTGAACGATGTTTTATTTCACTAAATTCAGAATGGAAGCTAAAAATTTAAAATAACCAACCATTCCTATCTCGACTAGTTTACCCAATAACATAAACAAACACAGTTATTTACTAAACTAAACACATAACTAAAGTTAATGTGTATGTAGATCTATCATGTCAAATTAGTTTTAGAGTCAATTAGATAATGTATCCGCAATTAAGCTAAATAGTAGATAGGCTGTATTGATTCGCAATCAAATTGATTTATTAATGTGTTTCGCGCATTAATTTGCTTCGAAATATACAGCACGAAACATAAATATAGCAATCAAGATGTCAGTGTAATACGCAAGACTAGTTTTTCGGTACACCTAGACGTAGACAGTAGTTTTTTATAGCATTCTAGGCGAATTTTATCACTTAACTCATACTTTTGGTGAAGTTATTAATTTTAAACAATTTTATCTATAAAAAAAACAATATTGTGACGTCATGATAATATTGCAATCACTAACGTTCAGTCGATAATAATGTTTTCTCGTGAGAATCAGGTGATAGCCATCCATCAATGTTGGTAATATTTACAATGTCAGTACATTTTCATGCTGACTTATTATCATTGCGAAACGGTTTATAAATCATCAGAGTGCTCACCATATTAAACAAATGTATCCTCTGTCACTGTCAACGTAGGTATACGGTAAAGAGAAAGAAAAAGAAAGTTATCAATTAAATAATTTCTATCGTGTTACTTACGGAAATAAAATCAGTTATTAACAGAAACCCAATAAACCTACTCGTCTTCAAACAAATTAAACAGCGACTAAACACAAATCGGCACCAGTAACTCGCCCGTCCAAACGCTCCCGCCTTGTCCATAGACGATACAAGTTAAACGCGTGGTCGTGGGCTCGAACGTGACCGCTTTACGTATTTATGCAGATGTACCACCAGCCACCACCGTCCACCACCGTACCACCCGTCTCACCCTTGCCAAGAATTCAACTAACGTCCCGATGTCCCAAATAAGGGACACACTTATTATTGGTGGGAATAAGACAAGGCTTAGCAAACATTAGGATTTGGACAACGAAGAATAAAGACGGGATTAGTCGGATAAAGTTGTGATAAGTTCTGTTTTGTGACGTGTGTCTGGCTGGGAACTTAGGTGTAGTTTGAAAGTATGTTTTAGATGTATGTCTGGGAAAGTAGCTTCGGTTAGTCGTGATCTATACTAATATTATAAAGAAGAAAGATTTTTTTGTTTGTTTGTATGTACCGAATAGGCTCCGAAACTACTGGACCGATTTTAAAATACTTATTATTCCGGAGTAACATGTGCTATAATTTATTTTCGAAAAAATCCTTATGTAAATTGCAATAATGTAACCCAAAGTAGCAAAATGTTGCCTATAAAATTCATTCATATGAAAACTATTGATGATACATCAAAAATATGTACTATATGATTAAAGTACTCATTATTACCTACAAAAAAGTCTAGGAAAGAATATATATAACTATCATAGTTAAGTCACATTAGCAGCTTTTGTGTTCTAAAATTTAATTAGATTGCCGCCCGGTGGAAACAAAAGTTGTTTACATTCGTATGTAGTATTAATTCTTATTCAAATAGTTTGACAATTTGGTAGTTAAGTAGGTAGAGTAGGGTAGGTAGGTAGGTAGGATAGGGTAGGTAGGTAGATTGATACGTAGGGCAGGTGAGTAGGTTAGTAGGTAGGTAAAGTAGGTAGGGTAGGTAAGTAGGTGGTAAGTAGGTAGGCAGTTAACGGGAGCGAAGCCACGGGGGCCAGCTAGTCTGATATAAACAGGTGCTTAGTAAATAACTTATGTAATCCATTTTTATTTTTTTCTAATGCTCCTAAACTTCTCGCCGCGACGAATATATTGGTACAAGTAACACGAAGTGAGCCCAAATGTAACTTGGAAGGCTTCCATAGACAGGTACCACAACATGTTCCAGGGATTAGATCAAAGATTTTATATGCAATTGCAATAAAAACACAGTCGTATTGTCGGGTGCATCGTCTATAATAGGAACCTTAACACTTTGACACTGACCTAATTGGGCTAAAATTACTGCATGCGGACCCCTTATTTTAAGAAAACATTAGGTATACCTATCTAGGGTAAACCACCCCGTTGCTGGCACCCCTCCAGTTATTGGCATTTCTCGAGTTTATAGGCTAAAAATAAGAAAACCATAGATTATGCTATATTGGAATTGCCATGCCAGTAATAGAATATTAGATAGCTTTTTTTTATAATTTAGTTAAAATATTTGTATAATTACTATTTTATTGGATGAAACAACTCTTAAAATAAAGATTAGAATATTTCCTTCGATGTCATTATAATTTTTGAATGCTAGTGCATTTCAATATGATTTTCTGGGCATTTGATTACGAAACTAGGGAAGGCACTCTCTTAAAGTGCCAATAACTGGTTATCTTACCCTACTAATCTATTTATCCACAACATTACAAGAACAACCAAATTACACAAAGCGATCCAGAAAGCCAGAGCAGGCCAAAAATCAAATAGTGCGTAATAAGAAAAAGGTTATGAATAAACAATAGAGCAATTTATTTGTCCCTCTCGGGCTTTTTGTCTCTGGCACTCAACTGCCATAATATTCATAGAGAAAAATCATAGTTTATGACGCACAATCTTTTCCTATGAAAGCTTTTGTAGGAGGGGAGAGCCACATTAATATTACTTACACATCTAGGATATATTCTGGTTCTTAGTATTGAGTAAATGTACTAAGTAGGTGCTGTATATGGGATGAGATGTGTTGAGTAACGAACAAGTATTAAAGAACATTTCACGTTATTAAATCTCGAAAAGTTAACCTTTAAGTAACTTAAAGGTTAACTTTTCGAGATTTAATAACGTGAAATGTTCTTTAATACTTGTTTCAATATGTATTAACTGTTACTGTTAATATGTTTCTGTTTGGGAACATTTCAGCCGAAAGACTTTCATTGCTGGACATGATGTCTTGTTTATTTCAGTGTTTGCCTATAACATGGGATTTATACATCTATATCTATAAACATAACCCCTATTTCTCCTGGTCACGCTATAACTTTAAACCGGCTTTACCGATTTCGCTAATTATTTTTTGTTGTGTTTTTTATTGTTAGGAGAAGGTTTTAAGATAGAAAAAAATAACAAAAAAAAATATATTAGGTAGGTAGGGTAGGTATGTTGGTAGGGTAGGTATGTTGGTAGGGTGGGTTTGTAGGTAGGGTAGGTATGTAGGTAAGTTTAGGTAGGTAGGGTAGAGTAGGTAGGGTAGGGTAGGCAGTTGACGGGATGGTGCTCCTATATGTCCCTGCCTGACCCTTCGAGAATTACAGGCGTGTATGTTGCCTGTGCTTCATGCATCCAGCTAATACCCACGGTCCTCACCAGGTCATCGGTCTACCTTGGGTGGGCTTCCGATACTCAAATATGGTAACAAAAAATTATGATTACTAAACAGAAACCATTCGTTAGTTAATTGTCTAGGATAAATAATGTGAGTAGTTTTACTTTGCCGCAGAGTAAGTTTGTTTTTTCTTCATTTTCAGTTAAACATGGCGAATTCGCATGTTTAACTACGTAATGAAACTATGAAAATGAAATTCGACTAAATGTTCGTAAATATAGGTACGTTACTAATTAAAGAAGGCAAACTAATTTGGAAGTTTCATGGTCAATAAACAGTTGTGAAGCAATTAAAGTTTTATTAATTAAACATTAATTGCTGAAGAATTTTTGATGCAGGAGAACTTCTGAAACTTTTTTTACAAATAGTACAAACAAATGGAACAAATAGATACTTTTTTATAAATAGTAATACAGTAACTGTGCAGTAGCTGTGTGACCCGGATTCATTGGAATCGAGCTATGAAATGAATATTTTTTTAAATTTTCATGTGGAAATTATTAGCAGTCTGTTCTTGTGGCCGATTATTGGCTAGGCTGCCTCCTAAAATATAGGACTGAAACATAACTGAATGTAAGTGTCACCCCTTTCGGAAAACAGCCACAGGCGTAATGATAAAATTGTACCAAGTTTATCTGCCTTTCTCACTGTATATGCAATAAATCAACGAAGCAGCTCTTCTAAAAATCAATCGTCGAACCCAACTCCTTCTTATCTCACACCAACTTAAGCCCTAAAACGTCTCAGCGGACCCAATCCACATTTGGACGAGACCCCCGTCACATGATTTTGAAAAGGGAAAAGCCAAAGAATTAGGCTTGAGTGATTTGGAAAAGCATTAAGAGTTAGTAAATCAGACGTTCACCGTTCATCGTTCACCTGTTGGCTGCTAGCCTAATATAGAACGAATGAATCAATCATTCAATGAACTAGAAACGATTTGTCAGGCCCTTCTTTGAGTAATGATCTTTCGGTATGTGTCTTTGATATGGTGGTTGGCGTTAGTAATCACACCAGTGAATGATATGGGTGATAGAAGAGTTTCGTATTGATGGGTAATTATATAGTAAGTCACGCAATTCTCACATAACTATGTGTTTTCAGGCTGCAACAAAATAACGAAGACATTAATTATTTTCATCTATCAATCTTCTGTTAGAAAAAGGTATTGATAATAATTTAAACCAACAATAATAGGTCAGATTTAAAAGGTAGTTATTCTACCTCTGATTAAACACTACACTAGGTTAAGAGGAAACGGGGGCAGAGAGCGCCGACTGAATTTCCTAAGTAAAAAGTCATTATTCAAGGTTTGGCTCTCGCCTATTTTCTCCTCCAAAATTGAACCAATTTAAAAGATATTCCATAAACTGAAAGTGAAAGATATATTCTATGTCCCTATGTTTTCTTTTTTGCTAAGTCATTATCTTTAGAAGCACCCCTCAAAAAATGCTCAAAATTGCACTGTCAACAGAGGCTTAGTGTACAAATTTGACTAATATAAATGAAAAAAGGAAAACATAGGGACATAGTATATATCTTACTTTACCAGTTTATGGAATATCTTTTAAATTGGTCCAATATTGGAGCAGGAAATAGACGAGAGCCAAACCTCGAATGATGACTTTTTACTTAGGAAATTCAGTCGGCGCTCTCTGACCATATTTCATCTTAATAATGAATTCAGCTACGGTACTAACAAATAAAACAATTCACATGATTAAAACATGACCAACTCCACATTTAGGCATAACTTAAACAAAACACACGAAACATATATAAAGCTTTTCCTTTGTCCTTTTCAAAGGACACTTTTGTTTCGTAAACAAACCTCGATTATCCGCAGATTTGCCACAAAAATGATAAGTAAATAACAATATTTTAAGCAAACAACTTATATATCCCGGAGCTAACATCGTGGGGAGCCCACGGGCCCTCTTTTGTGAGGAGAGGAGAGGTACCTCTCACAGTTCGTTAGGTACCTTAGACCATCTGTTATTTTTGCCCGTTACATATTTTAATGCTCCCCGAAGGGTTCCCTCGACCGTTTCCGAGCCATTGGACGACTTAAATGAAACATTTAAATGCAATCTTGAGCTCTGATCTGCAGTTTTTACTTTTACAGATTCAGTGGCTGGTCGTTAGAGTAGTTTTTCTTTTGACATTGATGAGCAGTGGTGGCCCAGTCGTATTGGCCGCGACTTACAAGTTGTAGGTCGTGGGTTCGAGCCCAGGCAGGCGCTTTACTTTGTGTAAATTATTTCTTCACCACTGCTCTCAAAACGGTGAAGGAAAACATCGTGAGGAAACCGCCATGTCCTAGAACCAAAAATTCGAAGACATGTGACATCCACCAACCCGCACTGGGCCCGCGTGGTGGATTACGGCCCATTCCCTCTCACATAGAGGAGGCCTGTGTCCCAGCAGTGGGAACATTAATAGGCTGATGATGATGATTGATGTACCGTTGTGTGGCTTTGTAAATAGATGTGGTGAACGTTTATGTTTAGTTTGAATGAACAATGTGTGTTTGTAGGATTGAAAATTGAACGAAATAAACAATGTGTTTTGGATTTTCAGTATATAGAGACAATTATTCTGAGGAATTATCTGATAGTGGATATGTAAGTTAATCTGATTGCTGATTATTAAATTAAAATCTGCGATACGAGTTCATTCGAGTAAAGACATTAGTATGCAGATAATGTAGCAGGTAAGTACGTTAGAAGTTTCACACGTCTTGAAATACATAGTAGATAAGGTCAAGTTTGGAAGAAACAAAGGCACGACCGCATTCTTCGAAACCTGACTCAATTGCCCATCTGATCTATTTCATACCTTTATACGAGCAATTCTTGTATATATATAATCTGAATCTCGGAAACGGCTCTAACGATTTTCATGAAATTTAGTATGCGGGGGTTTTATGGGCGATAAAAGTGAGAAAAAAAATGATATAGCTAGGTTTCATTTTTAGAAAACGTCGTTTTCTCTATTTTCACCCGGTCGTCCAGGTACTTTTACTAATATCTAGAATTCTAGACCCATAATCCCTAGATTTTATTCATGAATACATTCACTTTTCAGGTCAATAGTATCTACATACTCAATTCAGACAAGCTATCAGGCACACAAATACTGGGACTACAAACGCAATTCAAGTATTTCTTAAACAGTGAATAAGAAATTTCTACAATGGATGCTACAATACTGAATATTCCATTTAAATGGCAGTACATTTGTCTCAAAAGCTTTCGGAGTCGGGCATCATAAGAAATGCATAAGGTCGTAGGATATACGGATATAAGAATTCAACAATCGCAAAGCAAAATATAAAAGAGGAATATTAATTGCTTGGAGACGAGCACTGATATTATTTGTTTATATGGGACTGCGTAATCGGCGAAGAAAATTTCTAAATACCTTTTCGAATATAGATTGATACGATTTTAAGGCTCTCGCAGGCAGGCGAGACATGGCAACTGTAGGCATGTAATATCGGAAGTTTTCAATTCCAATATTGATTTCCGATTTTAGATCTCACTACACGTTTTCATAGAAAAAGTTCTACCAGTACCTAGAAAAAATTCAGTAAAAAATGCCTATCCTAAATAAATTAATTTTCATAACAAAAATGTACCTACTCATTCTAATCTTAATGGCGGTAGATCTTTGTTTACTAAATACAAAATGAAAGAAAGGTCTAATTAGCTTAGGTTTTCTGAGACAAGCTCTGTCTCTTTGCCTTTGTCTCTTTGCCCTCCAAAGCTGACATTTTGTAGAAAAACTTTGTACTTTTAATCATTTCGTTTATGAGAAGGCTCGCGATTATAACGAGGTTCGCCGAAGACGGTATTATTAATACTAAGTAGAAAGAAAGAAATAAATTACAAAGATTATATTTCGTATCGTGTAATTATTTTGAGAATAAGATGATTAACAAACCGTTTGTGGTATTTTGTTGCAAAAAAATTGTGTTTTTCATTGTTATACAAGAATGTAATAAAAATAAATTACTTATTTATTCATTAATATTAAAAAACTTGATCTTTTATTTTATAAATATTAGTTGTTCATTATACATTCGAAAATAAAAAGAAAACGATCCACAAACAATTAAAAACAAAATAATTTCTTTACACTTGTAACAACGCCATCTGTGCAATAACGGCCGAACTCGTACATGGTGGAGTTACGCGTGTCTGCCTAGATACGAACCATCTGCTCACAACGTTGAATGTCGACGCCAGCGCCTCGGCAATTTGCGGTACACAGAGAAAACTAAAGTTACGAAAAAGTATTCAAAGTTCAAGTTTGTTTAATTCCGCTTCGAAACAACTTTACTTACGTCGGAGTTCACTTTTTGCTGAGCTTACCTGTAAACAAAGAGAAATAAATAATTAATATAGGCTTTTACGAATCAAAATTGTACTTCACAGTTCGTCAGTCGTTTCCGGTAGAAAAATAAGTAACATTTTGGCTCGGACACGGCAAAAGCTCTGTAGGTACAAAAGTAATTAATATTCTAGTCAACATACGTTCATCCGGTCGCGTCATCCCTCGTTCCCTATCAAATATTTACTCTCTGCTTTTATTTCAAATGCAACGATGCGTCATAGTTTGGTGCGTATTGCGATTTGTGGTGGCATCCGCGAATTTGAATTTGGAAGGTCAATGACACCGGTAGGTGCAATAAGAATTAGAAAATGCATACTTTGAATTATTTCTGGCGATGTTAAACAACATTCTCAGACAGAAGAATAAACGTTAACAAAAAGTAGATACGAAAGAGTAGAATGTCGATAACCTTTGATTGAGGAAAAACCTATGTTACACCTATGTGAGATGTACTCAAGAACTTAGTTATATCATTAATAATTAGTATTTTTTATTCTAAGAACGATGTGTTAGCTTTTATGTCAATGTTAATAAAAAGAAACGTGCTTTGCATTTAAGTTCATAACAAGTTGTAACTTTTATTAGATGTCTGGCTAGACTGTTAATTTATTCAAAATATTTGAATAAGTTTACCTTGTTAGTGTTTAGGACTCTTGAATAGCTACTAGTACAAACCCTTTCTAGGAATCCTACGAAAGCTTATTGGTTGTTTCACGAGTTACATCAAAATATTTAGTGATCTTGTAACAGGAGCTTAGAAAGTAGACATTTAAGTGACTGGATAATTTTATCTTACTTATATTATAAGTGTAAAAGTTTGGATGGATGTATGTTTGTTACTCAATCACGCTAGAACGGCTGAACAGACCTGTATGAAATTCGGCGCAGAGAAAGACTATATTCTGGAATAGCACATAGGCTACTTTTTATCCCGGTATAATGCACCCTTGGGATTATAAAACACTTCTAAGGGGGGCGAGGCCGCTAGCAAAAGCTAGAATCAAATAAAAATACTTAGTATTACAATCGCTGTTGGTGAGACAGCTATACCTGGACCGCGGATAAATTTGAAAGAGAGTTACCGCGATCCTGGCACAAGCAACTGAAGGAACACGGGTGGGTTTTAGTCAAAAGTCTGACACGCCCTCCGGCTTCACCCAGAGCGGGAGACGTCATTGGATGACTTCCCAAGCAAAAAAGCTATACCTAGCAGAAAATAAGGTAATCTAAACAAATTGATTTACACAGAAGACGATTCTAAATACCTATGTATATGCTAGTATCAGTAATAAATTTTGCTCACACCCACCTTTAGATATGTACTCGTATACTTTACAACTCTATTGCCCATAAATATATACAACGTCACATAACTACAATACATAACAGTAATCTCAGACAGACAGACAGACGCACCTTGAGACACTAATACGCATTACAGTATTCGCAACGGTACATCTGCGTCACCCATGCAATTTACACCCAATCGCAATGTATTGCCTGTTCATAGACGTACAAGACTAGTACAGACTACAGACAAGGGCTTGAGGATTATGAATCATCTTTAAGTACGAGTAACTTTGGTCACATATAATATAATACTAGCATACAGATGTCTCATCCTATACAAAGAAACCATGCCGAGGTAACTAGCGTTTTTCGTATGATTATACTGATTATTCTTATAAGTACTTCGGTCGCGTTCGGTTCCGTTCCGTGGCTATAGATGGTTTTAGCGGCGACTTGCAAATAAAAGGGTTTTCACGGTTTGTGACTATTTATTTCTTTAAATACAAAGACGATTTGTTTTATAGTATTTTTTGCATGTTTTTACAGTATCATTGTACCATAATGTGTTACAATACAATTTTGAAAAATAGAGTGGCTGCCTCAGAAATTTAAAACCACGCCATCTACTGGAATCAATTTAAATGATCCGTTCAAATAATCTTTGAAATTCAAATTAAGAGCCCGATATTCCATAATTTTGTGCTTAGGAGAGTTGATTAGAACAAGTTGTTGTAGAACAAGAACATACAATTTTGATGATTAATTCTAGAAAATGTTAATTTTATACACAATTCAATAACAAATCATTGTATATCGCGCCATCTAGTGATATTTAATTGAACCAAATTTTCATTGTTAGCACTGCGATCCCGTGCTTTGGTGGAGTTTAAGATAATTTACCTCCAGTCATTTTTAAATAATAACTTCATTGGGTTAAAAAATTGGACATTTAATATATTTTATTTGACAATCCGCCTTGAGCAAGCGCGGTGTTCAATTATCATCACGATGACATTGTCTTGTAATTTTATTGGTTGGTAAATAGATTTATAGCTCACCTAATTGACAACACCTAACTGCAACTTCGGCGATTCCGTTGATTACCGAATATTTGGTGATGGAAAAGATTAGGCTTAAAATGCCATATATATTGTATTTTTCACTGACTACAATAGGGTGAGGATGTTACTACCTCAGATGGATTATTTACAAAGGGCAGCAGCATCAACGCCGATACCTACGAACTAATGACATGACGTCACACAAATCCTGCATCGCACAAGCAAAGCTTTCGGCACGATTTGAACACATACTGCTGCAGTCTGACACAGCGCCCGTCTGGTCAAAGGATCCTCTCTTTTCAATGGAGGTGTGTGTGACTTTACACCGTTTTGCATGCCTACAAAGGCTTTACTTATGACAAAACATCTTTGACTGTTTCATATAACTTTCTATTGCTGGGCTCTGTTTGTCATACATTCCTAGCTGATATTAACACAAGCTAAGCAATAATAGCCAATTAAACAATATCTAGACAACCAGATTCTCCCACATTTGGGACCAAGAAGATTAAACCCAATAGCTGTACTTTGAACTCTAAACGGGACCTAAGAACCATAGTCTAAGCCATCTATGACACATCGTAAGACCACAAAGCAACTACTTTAGACAGTGGGACAGGCCTATAAAGTTTTATGGCGAATGGGCATGAATAAGCAAAGGCATAAACGTTTAGACATAACATTACCGTTTGTGGCATCGGAATAGACTTGTGTCACTTCCTGCAGGTGTCGAAATTGTGAATAAGGATTGGGTACTAAAATATAGATGGAAAACCACAGATCAGATGGGTTCATGTAGACATGGTGCAATCATGTTTATGCCAAACTAACCGAGTAAGGTAAAGACTTTTTCTTTTGACACCCAGATCCGGAACAACTATCTGTAGGCCATACAAATTTTTATTCCATGCGGGAATCGAAACCGCGACACGCAACGCAGCAGTCGATCGCTCAACAACTACTAAATTCTAGATGTCATTTACAGGTTATCAAAATAGCCATAAGCATTGACATTGGTAGCTCTTGATATAAGTTATGCTCGACTTAGGGCTCTTTCAATTTAGATGTCTTGTGTCGTACTGCTGCGGCGCCGCCGCCGCAGCGGCAGCGGTACAGGTGTCGTGTTGCGCACAGCCGGTTGATATTTTCCATACAATGTATGCACCAAGCACGCAGTGCGGCCTGGCGCCGGACGCACGACAGCAGGACTAGTATGTGTATGCATAAGTTGTATGGAAAAATCAACCAGCCGTACGTAGCACGACACCCCCAAAGCTGCGGAGCCGCAGCGGTCCGACAACAAACTTCTAAATTGAAAGAGCCCAAAGTGTTATTCTAATAGCCATTTTGATGGTCGAAATGAAAGGAATCGACCACGCGTCGATAGCGCCTGACATTCCTGTACATTTTTGATTCTATTCCAATAGCTGTGGCGACGCTTTTGTTGATAGAATATCATTCTCTAGAGCCTCAGAGAATTTGTTATGTTGGTTGCTGGCATGTGTGGTCTCCTGAATAATCAAATCACGACTTAGCTTGATCGTTGCTTGGCAAATATACTATAGTAATACAGAACCCGGTATTTAAACGGTACATCAAGTTTAAGAAAAAAAAGGAAAATTCCGATTATCGCAAAAACGGCAAAAAAACACGTATGCTGTAAGGAAACCCCACTTAAAAAATGGTTTTATTCTGTTTTTAGTATTTGTTGTTATAGCGGCAACATAAATACATCATCTGTGAAAATTTCAACTGTCTAGCTATAACTGTTCGTGAGATACAGCCTGGTGATAGACAGACAGACAGACGGACGGTGGAGTCTTAGTAATAGGGTCCGGTTTTACCCCTTAGGTACGCAACCCTAAAAAGAGCTTCGTTTCTGTCACTGTGAATGACAGATTTTTTCTAAATTTCAGTGTGTCGTTTACTCCCAGTTACTTCCAGTATGTATTTACATAAATCTTCCAAGAATTCAAACTGTACATTCATACCCCACTCGTACTTATTTATATCTACATATTGTGAACAATTTGCACCGAATGCATCGTCTTTTATCGACAACGGAATTACAATGCAGACTGGAGCGAATGTAAATCAAGGAGCTTTAAGTCCTTAGTGTTCAATGTAATGCGAAAGCTCTCTCAATACTGAGTCCGACGCATTTTGGATGGGAACATCAATGTTTATTAGGACAAGACGTTTTATTTACTTCTGAGCATTTTATAGATGTTTCAAGATCGAATGTAGCTGTGTTATTGGTATAAGACCGTGTATCAACATCTTTTTGTATGGTCTCAGAGCCAGACGAAAGGTTTGTCATAGTAAAATATTATTCATTAAAAATATTTTTTTAAACAAGCTTTTTCGTAGTCTTCTCAGCAAACCCTTTCATTTGATACCCATATCATGGCAGTGCACAAAAAATAACTAGTCCGCCATATTGGATTTAGAATGACGTCACCTAGCATCTTAATCGGTGAAGGATAGTCAGTATAATAGTCAGTTGCAAGATTTGACCCGAATACACATACATAAATACATTGCAAGTTAAATAAAAGCTTGTAAAAAATGGCCAGTCAGATTGGGTTTGAAAATTGACTGCCCGGGGCATACCGGATGAAATCTTATGTTACTTATGAAGTAACCTAGCAACGAGACCCGCATGGGGTGCATTATTCTCAGCCTACAACCACAAACCGTTGAACATTCACAACGGTACACATAATTCTAGCCACATGTATACTAAACATTTTAGACGGAATGCATCCGTCTTTTATCGCCTACCATTACGATGCAGACTGCACACGAGCAAATATCCATTCGCCAACTAATAAGCATTGACTTTAACCGCACTGACATGGAATGCGTCATTGAAGACTCGATACTCTCTAGTCGAGACTAGACGCGCCTAGTAGCTTAAGATCCAACTGCAGAAATCTGCAGTGTTTTTGTTAAACTTAATTTTCATGAATGATATTTGATATTAGAATAGATTGCTACAGGTTGCTAGTTGTTGGAAATATCTAGCCGCAATTCATCATCATCACCCACACTTTGGCACACATTCAGTGTTTCATTCTATTTTGTTTGTTATTTATATATTCTTCTATTTTATTTTATTATATAAGTCCTGTTTCCGTTAGTGTGTCCGCGGCATCAACAGTAGGCCCGAATATCAGCGCAGCGTTATTACTTTTTTTGGATATCGCTACACATGCTGAGATAGGAGCCTTTTTGGTCTCGCACAGGGTTTTTGTTTTATTATTGTTTAAGTGTATGCTTATTTTCTCGAGTCTCCTGTGCGGGTCACAAATAAATATTTTTCTTTCTTTCTTTCTTTTCTTTCATCATCATCATCTTCCTGCCCTTATCCCATGTTACTTGGGGTCGGCGCAACACGTTTCCTTCTTCCATACCGTTCTGTCCCCTGTAACACTATTACTGGCTCCCTTTTCCTTCATATCATTCCTCACACAGTCCATCCATCTTTTCTTTGGCTTTCTCTTCCTCTCCATCCATCCACATTTATATTCATAACTCTCTTAGTAACATGCGTTTCATCCCTCCTCATCCTATGATCATACCAGAACAAACGGTTTCCCTTCAACTTTTCTGCCACTGGAGCCACTTTCAAACTGCCTCTAATATACACATTTCTCACTATATCTATAACAAAAATTTATGTTTGATAATAAACCCTAAATACTCGCATATAAGTTTTTCAAGTGAACCCAATATCATTTAAAAGAAAGTGGTGTAGAAATAGGGAAAAATAAGGATGCCAGCTCTCTCAGATAGCCACAACCTGTGGGTTGCCAGTTTATCTGCTAAACTAGGTAACACATGAATGGCGGCTAACTGAGATCTAGATAATGTTATACTCGTATTTACGCACTTACGATACATGAGAAATTCATACCGTAGCATAAAGTTAAAAAAAGAACATTAATAATATTTATGTGGCCAGGCAACCCTGCAGTAATCTATTCTACTATCAAGAATCACACTTTATCCCACTAATATTATAAAGGCAAAAGTTTGTGAGTGTATGTGTTAGTATGTTTGTTACTTGTTCACGCTCAAACGGTAGAACGGATCTGGATGAAATTTGGCATAGAGATAGATTATATTCTGGGATAAAAAATATCTAATATGCTAATATTGGATAATTTTTATCCCCGGAATATGTTTCCTTGAGAAAATTTTCTACATTCACGCGAGCGAAGTCGCTGGCAAAAGCTAGTTATTCATAGAAACCGGCCAAGTGCAAGTCGGACTCGCGCAGGAAGGATTCCGTACCATTATCGCAAAAAACGGCAAAAAAATCACGTTTGTTGTATGGGAGCCCTTAAATATTAGTCTAATTCTGTTTTTAGTATTTGTTGTTATAGCGGCAATATACCTAAATACATCATATTGTGTGTAAATTTCAACTGTCTAGCTATCACGGTTCGTAAGATACAACCTGGTGACTGACAGACGTTCGGACAGTGGAGTCTTAGTAGGTAATAGGGCCCCGTTTTAACCTTTGGGTACGGATCCCTAAAAATGTCATCAAATATATTTTACGTGTAGATTTTTACAGTGGGATCTCATACTATAGACGCAAATATGCAGTTGAACTGTTCATGTGCCAGTAAGTCACAACGGTACACTGACGTCACTCCCACACGCATCCGTACCTATTGTAAACAGTTTGCATTAAACGCATTGGTCGGTTACCGCCGGCACTCTGCCTCGTTCACGCGGACGAGTCAACTTGATCTTGACTAGAATATAAAATTGATATTACTCGTATTAGAAGTGTCATGAATATTAAGTGGGTGGGTATTCCAGTGTCGTGGTTCCTGTAGGTGTGAGTATTGTTGGGAAGGATGGGAATAATGATGAGGTATGGATAGTTGGCAATTAAGGATGAATTTGTTATATTGGTTGCTGGCATATCTTTTGATTAATCATATCACGACTTAGCTTGATAGTTACTCGGACAAAACACTGAACCCAAATGTGTATATTATGAGTATGACATTGTAGCTCTTCCGCTTCTCCGTGATATACAGCATTTTACAACTTGGTAGGGTTGCCTTTACAAAGGGCGCACCTAGTCGTGCGTTTGTTAATGAGCTCATTAGTACTTGTACGCCCAGTTTCTTTTAACAAAGCGGACCTTCTTTCAGGGACGGGAAGTTTCAGGTTTTACGCAAATTTTTAACTGTTTTGTGACCTCGTCAATTATAGAATATAAGTCTGCCGTGACAAGTGTCACTAATTTTTTCGCATCTCTTTTTGGATATCCGATGAGAGCCCAAAATAAGTCCAAGGTATTCGATTCTTCTCGCCTGGGTATTATAGGTTTTTAACGTTACGTTAGCGGTAACAATTGTTTGTTACCAACGTTTATTACTTCATTTAATAGAGGCATTCAATAAGATCTATATCTATACTCCTCAATACACTAATATGAAATAGATGCTTTGTTGTTTTATCGCCCCATAAATAGTACGTTTAACATGTGTTTAAGATAATAACCGATGGCTATCATGTGAATCGGATACAGAATCTGTAATAATCTTACTAGAGTCTGGCAAACGAAAGTAGAGACTGAAAATTATTTATTATTAATTCTAAAGTATCAATTTAGGTTATTCCAAGTATTTCATACTAGTTTTGGGGTTGCTATGCCGAGATTTTTTAAATTTGCCGCGCTTCTTCAGTCTCTACTTTCGTTTGCCAGACTCTATTAATTTACAGTTATCTAAACTAATATTATAAAGAGGTATAAAATGGTTTTGTTTTTTTAATGTTTGTAAACAGTAATCTCTGGAAGAAAGGACGTAAGCGGCGGCGTATACTTTCTATTTTTTGCTAATAGACAGCAACGTAAGAGATCCCGTAAGACAACCATGGTTACCGACATAGCCCGAAGAATTGCCAAACTTATGTGGCAGTGGGCAGGGCACATTGCTCGCAGAACGGATGGCCGATGGAGCAGATAGATTCTGGAGTGATTACCGCGAACCAGAAGTCGTTGCGTTGGAAGGCCTCCCACCAGATGGACCGATGACCTGGTGAAGGTTGCGGGGATTCGCTGGTTGCGAGACGCACGGGTCTGGTCAATGTGGTGACGCTTGGGGAAGGCCTATGTCCAGCAGTGGACGTCTTTCAGCTGATATGATAATGATGCAACACTGTCGCTGAGTGCCAGAGGTCAGTTGTGTGTTTCCGGGAGAAAAGCTGTTCTGTAATAAATCAGTGATAGACTTCTTATTCGTATACTTCATTGCTGCAGGTCGTGCCCGTCTGCCGACGAGCTGCTTCCAAACCAAACTGTCTTCGGTTATTATTCTCGGGGCAAGTCACTCACGGTGACTTGCCTGCCCTGAGAAGATACATCTGTGGTAGACATACCATACCTACTCAAAAGTACAGAATCATAATTAAAATCCAATAACTGAATAAGAAATTCCTCAAATAATATTATCAACCGCTAGAATAGTTTGGCGTAGACACCGTAATGCACATCACATGTCGAAACCATTAGCGTGTGTGTAGCTCTATCTGAATAGGCCTTTAGACGGGACTTCAGTTGTCACAGATGTAATGTATTTACTGGATGAGGCTGGTGAGCGTACTTACGTGATTGCTTGTGAAGTGAAGGCATGGCCGATATTTAAGAACATTTTTGTTTTTATTCTTTTTCTTATTACCGGATACACAGACTAAAAAAAAACATAGTTTATACAATCACGTTGAATTATGCGGATGAATTTTTTGATGCCCAATGTGTTCTTTCCCTTCCCATTTTTATCTCGCTTGTACATAGTAGCTTCTAAGTAGGCAATCTATGTAGGTGTGTTTTTAAGATATAAAGTTGGGAAGTAGTATTGTATTTGGATTCTTGTGGTAAAAATAACACCTTTTATTTGACAAATACAGTCTAGAGTACATTGGCACTTATATATTGTACCATTAAACCTGGATGGGTCTGTGTTGGTACTCACATTCGCCTTAATATTAGCTAACTATTCACTCATCCTATAAATGGCTTAAAAAAAGTTGCGTGGTTAGTCCACGCAACTTTTTTTAAGCCGTAAAAAAGCTGTCTTGTTTTCAGTTACATTTTTTTTGCTGGCTTTAGGTGTTGGGTGATATCTAACAAGCACATTGTTGAAAGACAGCGCGATGTTAGTATTAGTCACATGAATTTGATAAATTGTGTTTTTTTTATATTTGTGAGTCTTTTCGACCAATGAGAGGATGTTGTATGTTAGGAATTTGCTTATAATCTTATTTAAATGAAAAGAAAAAGCAAATGACGGGAACTAGCACTGACAACAATAAATTAATAATGTAAGTTTTATTATTTTCTGTTGTATTCTCAGCAACGAATACAAGCTGATGGGTTACAGCTGTTTGCAAGAGTCAAGACTAATGGATAAGTGTTATTTTTCATTTACAACCAAAATAATTATGCTGTTGCTACGAAACCGACGATGATGAAAACAAACAAAAAGTTAATAAGTTGGGGTCCTGGCGAGTTTATTTTTACATTATTATGTCCCGCGTTGACTAGACAAGCAATGGCAATAAATGCTTTTAATCAAGAACGAAGATTTAATTGGAGTTTTAAACAATATACAATTTTGGTTTTTATACAGAGGTATCTAAAAATAATGTATCACTGTTAAAAAAATCCCATTTCTTAAGCAAAATAAAGTTATCACAAAAAAAAAAAAAACACAATTTATTTATTAATTTTTTTTTAAATAAATAAATTGGAATGTGGGGTGAGGCAAGGGGGAATCACCTCCCCTCGCCTATTCAATTTGTTTATAAACCAGCTGATTGTTGGGCTCAGCAATACTGGCATTGGCTGTCATGTTGATGGTGTTGCTATGAACAACATCAGCTATGCGGACGATATGGTCTTGCTGAGTCCATCAATCAGTGCCTTAAGACGTTTATTGAAGGTTTGTGAAGATTACGCGGTGACTCAGGGCCTTAGGTATAACGTCGCTAAGAGTGAGTTAGTCGTTTTTAATGTTGGCGCTAGAAGAGACTTAAATGTGCCGTGCGTCTCGTTAGCAGGTATCCCCTTGAAGCGAGTCTCAAAATTTAAATATTTGGGCCACTGGGTCACTGAGGATCTATGTGATGATCTAGACATAGAGAGGGAGCGCAGGGCGCTGTCTGTTCGAAGTAATATGCTGACCCGGAGGTTTGCACGGTGTACGTACGAAGTTAAAATGACGCTTTTTCTAGCCTATTGTCAGACATTCTACACCTGCAGCCTCTGGGTCAAGTATACGCAGAAAACATACAGCGCTCTGCGTGTGCAATATAATAATGCATTCAGAATGCTTGTGGGGCTGCCGCGATTTTGTAGCGCATCGGGTATGTTCGCTGATGCAAGGGTAGATGATTTCTATGCCATTATCCGAAAGCGATGCGCATCACTCCGGCATAGAACAGATGTCAGCTCCCACAGCATGTTGAGGGCATTGAGTGACCGGTGGGACTGCCCGATGCTTGGCCGATGGGTTAGGCTGCACACCCAGGTCGGATAAGTAGCTGTTAGGGCCATCTAATTTATTTTATTTCTATTTTATTTCTATTTTATTTCTATTGTATAATACAATTTTTCCCTATTTGTGTTGTACTCGTTGATTGTATGTGTTACTAATAATAGTTAAATAAGTCATGTAATTACTAACAATATGGACTTTAAAGTCTGCAAATAAAAGATTATTATTTATTATTATTATTATAACACGTATATATTTATCTGAGTTGTTCCGTCCTATCATCAACTATGAGAAACAATCGAATATCGTCATCTCAATGTTACTAACCTAAAAAAAACATTTACCATTTCAAATCCAGAAGCCGTTTCCAAGGAACATAGATCTACGTTGCTACCCAGCCCGCGGCATCGGACGTGGAGCATCATACACAAATGGGGGACATTATAATAGGACGATACGCGATTTCAGAGCTCAAGGTCTCAGACAATTGTGCCGTCAACGCTTCTCGTCTTGAATGGCCACCAAAGATAGACTCTATTTTTTAATTTAAATGAGTTGAATAGACGATAGGTAGGTACGCCGGGTGCTACTACGTTCCTTATTTAAAATTTTAAACCAAACACGTGTACATTTTTAATTGAAGAACACGAAACGAGGAACAAGGTTAAGATTTGACTCAGTCATTCATTCACTACAGAAATATCTGTCACAAAAATCTGGATCCCTGAGCAACTAAAATAAAAACGTCTAAACAAAGTCGCCACTCACAAAATCCTTAACATCCCATATGAATTATTCAAGTAAAATATAATCTCAATTCACGAGTCCCGGCCCCAGTCCCCATTCTGACAACACAAAACGGGCACATAAATAATGCAACTAGCGAGTGACGTCATACGCAGCGCCGTTTGTAAACGAGATCGCATTTGAATTGTTATGGTATGCTCAGTTTAGTTTGGCTATTACGAGAGTGGTTCAGATCGTGGAATCAAAGGCTGCGTGGATACGTCATCGCTGTACATTAGCGCATCTCTAAGCTTCAAAGGTTTATTCGGAATTCAAATTTGACAATCGATCGTCAGGTTGTGACAGATGAGGCATTGACAAGCACTTAATTCTGGAGGTCGTTTGTGTTCCAGACATGCTTTCATCATCCTTAGGAACAAAACATTTGATTTCAGCAAATGTTTTACTGTTTTGTGAAGTGAAATTGTCTATTTTCACTGCTGGCAACGACATTTTTAACCAAATGCACACTCAGGTAGGAGAAAATTCGTTCGTAGCTCACTCTGTTTGTGTAAGTAGCGAGCATTCGTTTCCTGAGTTCCACCGAACACTACAAGAAAACATTATATTTATTCCCTCTAAACATTTTCATTTTCGTGAAACTGCGGCTATGTAATTATGGCTTGTTTCACATCCTAGAATCAAATAATATTACAAAATAGAATCTATTTCTGACAAATGCTAAACATTGATTTAAGTCGCGTGCCTAGCGTGTAGTAGGTTTTGTACTCTTGATTATTTTCAAGTGATTCTCAAATGTGAACTAGGCTTTAAGTGAAATCCTCAAAACACCGGTTATCGGCATTGGTGAAATTCGAACTCGGACGTGATAGATAGGGTTCACTGAATGAAGAAATTCAATTAATTGAAATAAACTTTTGGTCCGTCAATACAAAACATTGTACGACACTGGATTTACAAAGACAACTTAAGTAAAATTCATTTCTTATGGACGAGGCACTTCTTATATGCTCACTTTGGGCATAACGGAGCGACAAGCGTTACATTGCCATATTCACCAAGCTTCTCAATCTTAACTCCACGGCAGTGACGGATTAGGAAGGAAAAGTTTTACTCGGTTAAAGCCTCTAGTTCTATTTAGATATGAATTATTGCTAGATTTAATTCTAACTTTCTAATAAAAGAAAAATATAGTCCAACTAATGCTGCGAAAGATTTAATCTGATTTTAAAAGTTTTATTCTACAATTGCCACAAATCCGAGACAGTTTCAGTGTGTGTCATGAAACATGAGCAGCACACCTATATTCGTTAAAGTAGTTGGCAGAAGTGAACAGAAGTACCTACTCCCACACTTTTTCATATGTTCAAGTCCCATGTCAAGGCATAGATGGCGAGCTAATTGCTATTATCAGACACGAGATCCTGATTCTGAATTGCTATGAAAAATCCCTTAGGTCTTAGACTAGTGGCATTCTATCATCGAAAGCGTGGCGATAGCGATGATAGATAGCGATTGTCAAAAAGGCAAAATTGTATGGAATTGTCAAGTGATCTCGAAAAATTTTACATTTTGACATTTCGACTATTGCCTTCGCTGACATTGAATGTCACTTGTCTAAAGCCTCTTCTTGATAACTTTAACTTTTTTTGAGATCGAACCCAAGACATAATTATCAGCAGTCAGCCTTTCAACCGCAAGACCAATAAGGCAGTCAATAAAAGATGACTTATTTATTAACAAGAAGCTAAGCTACGGTTCTTGTTAGGAGTTTACTACTTTAGGTGAAACCAGACACCGGCCGTATCATGGAGTAACAAATATGACAGCTTCGGAAGATAAAGATAAGAACTTACTAAGGATTAGGTCCACTTTATCGAGGAACCAGAAAGCAATAATTACGTCCAAACTTATACTTGACTAGTTTTTCCCTTTGGCTTCGTTCCTGTGCCACAGATTAGAGTAGTTATTACGTAACAGATAGTTCACTCTCCGAGATCAAGTACACAACTTTGAGCTCAATATCCGTGACAGATGGGTTGATCCTTGACGGCTGATTTCTTGCGAGGATGCTCGAACCAAGACCCCCGCGCCCACCAACCACGCACTCCCCTCGCACGCCCGAGCTCTGCACGCGAGCGGTGACAACCGACTGGCGAAGCGATGCCGGGACCGCACGAAAGTTTAGGTATTAATCCCTGTAAATGCGTTCGAGTGAAAAAGGCCTGTCTATGCTCATAGTCACAGGAACCAAGCACTTTTCTGGGATAAAAAGTACGCCATGACATTAAGCGATGGAGTAACTTTCTAACACTGAAAGAATTTAGATCATCATTCGGTACATGTCAACAAATATTTCAAATCTTGCATCTAATTTACTTTGTTTTATTAGCATGATTAACGAACCACTAAACTTATCATATAATAATGCAGTGCACGACGTTTTCCGGTCAATATTGTCGTATATAAGATCAATACGAGCACTTGGCATCAAAAACCAATTAGAATTGTCAGTGGCGTCTTAACTTTGGACAATGTACACCAGATCCTATAATTAAGTATGGAACAGTGACCGTAGGCGACTACGAACGGGATGATTGTCTAAAATAAATATTATTAACGTGTAAGTCGGTTTGTTAGGATATTTTTAGGGTTTCGTACGTCCAAGTCAAAAAAAAGGAACCCTTATTTATGATCACTAGTGTGTCTGTCACGATAAATTTGCCGCCTATATGCAAAAAAAAAATACCCGACTGCCGAAGAAGGTTATTGTGTTTATTAGTCTATGTATGCGAGTGTCACTGGCTACATTAAAATTGGTAAATAGAGAAATGGCAGCTTTTGGGCGCCATTATTGTGGGGACCAAATTTTTTTTCTTCCATATCCATCGTGTGGGGTATCAAAATAAAGTTTTTTAAAAGCTGATTTCAAAAATTACACACTTACAACACTTATAATTCAAAAAAAAAAATGTTAACTAAAAAGTAGGTAGGTAATAAATAAAAAAAAGATAATCAAAAAATCAATAAACCTGACTGCTTAAGAAGCGAACTAAAAAGACGTAAATAAGAAGAAAATCATGCTGTGCAGTCGTAGGATACATCTGGTTTTGGTCAGCCAGTTAACGAATATGTATGGCTATGTGGTCCATGATTAGGACAAAGGATACTAGGTATTTATACAAGTAGCGAGAATGTATTTTCGAATGAAGACGCTGGTAAGTGTTAGTCAAATCTAAATGTTAATAACCAAAGCACGGATGACACGGACTGTCGCAGATCGCAGACTCGTTTTCATATTTATCACGTATAGTTGAATAGCAGGCGTGAGAAGTGACAACCCTGGCAATCTAATATTAGTTTCTCATTTCATTCAGTAGGTTGTAAATTTTACCAGTTTACGGTTTTGGCACGGGCGGCGACAAACTTATATTTGCCGCCTCGAGAATTAGTTGCCATTGTATTTCACTTTACTACTCTCGACAATAGAAACGATTCCAACGGTTGTTACTTTGTTTAAGTGCAAGTTTATACTGCATTACCCTGTGGTTACGATCCATCATAGCATATTGAGCTTGTGATCAGATAAAACTGACGGGGCTGATAACGGGTTAAGTGTTTATCAAGATGTTTGGCACACTTCGTTTCCTTTTCGGTGGAAAATAACAGACTATACGATGCTATTGCCAATTCTGATTATTTTTGATTCAGGAAAACGTTGTCTCATAAATATTTTATGAGACTTACGTACTCGGAAAACAACCTTTTATCGTTTTTTAATAGGGGATGATAAACGGTTTATAATATAACACAGTGATTTCGTATTAAATAAATACAACAGCTATACCCACAAAATAAGCCTCCACATCATAAATCAAAGTACAACAAATCCAATAGTTGTACACAAAAAATATATTGTGGTGTTCGTAAGTCGTCCGTGAATTCAGTTTTTACGATGTGATGTTACGAAAGGACATATTAAATGAAGATTCAATATGTTAGGGTGGGCTGGGGCTGCCTGCGACACCATTAGGAAGTGGTGGCACGGAAAACCCTCGGAATGTGATGCTGCGTTTAGATGGGAACTTGACTTGCTGGTTTACTGGCGCTATTGAAGTTTTAATATGAAACTAGCGCTTTTTTCTTATTTCGGCAATATTGCGTCTTATAATTACCTACTAGATATATCAAAAATTAAACAATTGTGCGTATAGTTTACAGATTAGTCAAGCATTCTTGACAACATTCTCAGTGCACAACGATTTGGACGTGCCTTCTTTAAAACAGTTAACCTAATTCGTTTCAAAAGATTTAGTATCTTAATCGTTTTTTTAACGGGATTTTAAGTAGATAAATCTTTGGCTACTAGATCACAACAAGACGCTGACAGAAAAAATTAATGATGATAAATCTGATCTACGAAAACTCACAAGAATTCTCGGAAATCGTTTATTTCAGTAACATTAAATATCGTTTTAAGAACAACATAGAAATTCATTTACCTAACCCAAAACACTAAAACGAACACACAATCGATTTAGTCCAGTAAATCAATTCCAGTATTTAGACCGAGTAATATTTCAAGTGCACTGGTATGCGTAAACAAATCATTGGCACAGATTCCAATGAAATGAAAGGATATGCGCGGTGGAAAAGCTCTCGACCCGAGGTCGCTTCAGGTGGAAATATCTTAGCTTCGAAATCTTTTAGTCTGGCTAACGGCTGAAGTAAACTTCAAGTGGCAATCTGGCATCGAAAAAGATAGCTTGTAGTTTTTATTTTTTTAATACTAAGAAACTGAGTTATTTAAAGATTTATCTAAACTATCGTCAATTCCAAAGTAAGATATAGAACGCCATGCTGTTGCTAAGCGAAAATAATAACTAGAATTTAATATAGGAGATTTTAATAGTCATCGTTAGTTTCAGTCGCTTTATTAACAGAGTTTAACGATAATTTCTTCTGACTTAATATAAATACGAGATATTTATTACATCAGCGTTAACGTTTGCGAAATACGATGTGCTTTCCAAAGAAATGGGTTAAAACGTAAACTGTGGCAATTTTGTTTGTTGACTCACGACGACATTCAATTGTTCTCGAGTCATCAAATCGGTTAAAAGGCGTGTAATGGGAGTTGGACAACTTTCTATGATCTTGCTCGTTATTGTGACATACAGACATGATTTTCTCTAAATTGTACCTCTAATATCGCTTGTCATCTTCCATCAATACATGTATTTGTATCTACCACTTGCTTTTAGATCTGATTGAAATGGAGAGTCTAAGGAAAAATTATATAATTTCAGTAATGCCTACCCTACTTACCGGCACACTTACCCTACCTACCTACATATCCACCTACCGCCATTTATCGAATATGGAGTTCAACTGTCCAAGTATCTGAAATGCATGTTTTGTGATATTTTACTTCTTGAATACTTTAAATTCATATATGTTTTGATAGAGATTGCACAACAATAATACTTCAAGTTTGGTACGCACATTTTTTTTAAAGTTATCTATATTGGTTTTAGTACATTTTACGTGATGGGTGCACAACTAAACAGACAAACAGATAAACAGACAAAAATACCAAAAATGCTGGAAATAGGTAACATCCTATTTTTTAACCGACTTACCAAAAAGGAGGAGGTTCTATGTTCGACTTCTTGTATGTTTTTTTTTTTTTTTTTTTTATATTTATGTTCACCGATATCTCCGTCAATTGTGGACCGATTTTGAAAATTCTTTTTTTGTTTGAAAGATTATATTTCGAAATTGATCCCATTTTAATTTGGTGAAGATCTGATGAAGAACTTCGGAGATATACAAAAGAACTCTTCAATAAATAACGGCAAATCATTCGGAATTGCTGCAATCGCTTGTCTGTTTATTGTATATACCATTTCATAACATAACATCACGCCAGTACGCACTAAAGGGGTACGCAGATCTCTCATTTCATTGGTTATGTTCAAGTTTTATGTTATTCGGGTGAAAGCATGCAGCATCAATCTGTAGTGAAGTCAAAAAAGTTTTTTATTTGGAAATATTTTCGATGTACAAAATCGACTTCACTACAGATTGATGCTGCAAAAAATAACAATCAATTATTTACTGTTAGACAAAAAGATGCAATATTCATTCTACACATTTTTTGTTTACAATTTTGGTTAAAACAAAGCCATGTCGATGCGGGTCGGTAAACCGCTGAAAGCTTATCCAAATATTATCTGTGACGGACTGAAAGGCCCTGAACTATGCAATCGGTTAAGCTGGTTTAAGTCTGGATGAGATTGGCTCCTGCGATATTTAAACACAGACGATTATAACTTCGACTGTATTTTCTTTGTTACTCATAAGTGATATCCTTTAACGCCCTGGCTATTATTTTTGGAAATATTTTCGTTGTACAAAAACGATTTATCTACATATTTAGGTATTTTATATATTGATTAGACACGTACCTAAACAATCACATTAAAAAATGTAAACGTTCCTCATAAGTAAGCCAATAGTTAATTAAGAGTGGTCAAGGCTAAGACAACAAAATAAAGGGCGATCTTTGTCATTTATTTATAAATAGATCTCAACCTACAAATGCATGTGGGCGTAGGGAAGCGGGCAGCAACTTAATCTCACTTGTAGGCTGGCAAAAAAAATAATCAATTTCTACGAATTGCTTCAGAAAACATAATATCAGCAGATTTATGGTGAACTCTATACAAAGAAGCTTTTGTTTATTTAACTACTAGCTGACCCACCCTAGTTGATAAAACTCCTTCGCAAATAAACAAATTTGAATACCATAAAAAGAGTTTATAGTGAGTCAATCTTAAAAGATAGACATAATATGCTGTCGCAGACTTTTTTTTAGAACTTTTAAAGAGAAACAATTCTATCACACATGATATTTGCGTAACTTAAACCGTTTACGCAGCGCACACAACGGGAGCTCTCAAAAAGGAATAATTTTGTCCGTTATTGCAACATTTTTCATTTATGCTCCGCTCCTATTGGTCGTAGCGTGATGTTATATATATGTTATGTTATATACCTTCCTCGATAAATGGACTATCCAACCCAAAATTAATTTTTCAATTCCAACCAGTAGTTCCTGAGATTAGCGCGATCAGACAAACAAACTCTTTAACTTTATAATATTAGTATAGATGAAAGAAAAACTACCTTAGAAATATATTTTCAGATGAATATAGAAGATGTTACTGATAACACTGCGCAAAGAAATTCTTCAGGAACTACAATATGAAAGGCTGTTTATTGGACGAAAGAAACGGAGCACAAAAAAAAACTACCACTTATTTAAAAATATGAAAGAAACGTATGAGTAACAAGTTTTCCAGCTAAACACGGAAGACGACATTGATATCACTACGCAAAAAATAGCAACACAAACAAACACAAAAGTACAAGCAAATTTCGCCAAACTGTACCACTAGAACTAAAAATATCGCCCGACCCAGAGATGAATGACCCGAGCCATCAATCAAAATTGGCATCCCATATGCCGTACATTTGTTCAAAATTACAACGTCAAACAGTTATAGAGGAAACCATAAAATCTGTATAATCGTAAAAGCTAACTTGGGAGGCAGCCAATAGCCAATGAAAAATAATTCGACATGCGTTCAATGGAGTCAGAACTTCAGGAATCAGGAATTTCAATTTATTGTATTTCTGAGTCTCCTATTCCACTTCCTACTAATAGTATGAATGCGAAAGTTTGTAGGTATTTGTAGATGTATGTTTGTTACTCAATCCCGCCAGAACGGCTGAACGGATCTAGATGAAATTTGGCACAGAGATAGATTATAGTCGGGAATAGCACATTGGCTACTTTTCATCCCGGTATAACGTTCAATTGGGATAAGAAAACACTTCTCACGCGGGCAAAGTCGCTGGCAGTTGCTAGTAATATTATAGATGTTACAGTCTGTATGTCTCGAAAATGGATTTGGACAGGTAAACTACATACCTACGTCGTGGATTAGGACATAGTATATATTTTACTCTCGTAGTCATCATCATATCAGCCGAAAGACGTCCCCTGCTGCACATAGGCCTAAACTTAATCGATTGCATACCCAGATAGGCCGCTGCAAAGACAATTCGGTGAAACGGGGTATTTTAGACCCGTCTGACACCCAATATGAGTGCGGTGCCCCTGTGCAGAATATGACACATGCTGGAGTGCCCCAAGTGCCCACACACTTTGGAGGACCTAATGAACGCCACCGACGCTGCTATTGGTGTGGCTACTTACTGGTCCCAAAATATATAAAAGAGTTTTCCATCGACTCGAAAAGAAGAAGTCTGTTTGTGATGTTTGTGTGTTCAGATGGATATTGACTAGAGATGCAACAGGGACTTCTTCAATGAATTATATTTATTTAAATATAACAACTTAGTTTTTTATTTTATTTCTGATTACAATATATTTACAAAATTCAGGTAGGTATAATGCGACTGGGGTTTTTTAAGTGCTGTCGATCAGAAAAGAAGTAGCCCCAGGTCTGCGGGTCCACTCGTTTTATATTCTCGTTTGTGGGCGGTCGCACGCGCCCCTTCCCGCGCTCCTCTGCTTGCCTTCCCCGCGGTCGCCCATCAGCTGCTGTGACTCACGCGCATAGGTGCGTGAACATAGCCGCCGCCTTGGAAGCACCCGCTTTCAATGCAATCCTAAGAAGATTCACGAGTACTGCCGTCATCACCATCCTGTAGCAAGGGACACAGCTTTGTGCAAGCTCGCCGTATCTGTCCTGTCGCTGTTTTGACGTCTGCGACTCTGGAGATGCCGTCGTTTCCGGTGAAAATGCTGGTGACTCTGCCTAGGCGCCATCTGAGTGGTGGCAAGTTGTCTTCTTTTATGAGAACGAGGGTATTTGGTTTTATTTCTTGATTTTTATTCTTCCATTTAGTTCTCATCTGTAGTTCAGTTATATATTCCTTCGTCCATCTCTGCCAGAATTGTTGTCTCAGTTGTTCCACTCTTGCGTAACGTGACAGTCTAAGTGTTGGTGAAGCGGTGAGGTCTTCAGAGGCTACTGCAGTGAGTGGTCGACCGATGAGGAAATGCGCCGGCGTCAGTGGCAGGTCGTCGGTGGGGTCGGACGACAGTGGTGATATAGGGCGTGAATTCAGGATAGACTCGATCAATGCCAATACTGTGTAGAACTCTTCATAGGTTAAATGAGCATTACCCATAACTCGACGGAGATGGTATTTGCAAGACTTAACCCCTGCCTCCCATAAGCCACCGAAATGAGGTGTGTACGGCGGAATAAAAGAGAATTTAATATTTTCATTAGCAGTATAATCTATGATAGAATTGAAGTTATTATTTATAAATGAGCTAAAGTCTCTTGCAGCGCCTACGAAGTTCTTCCCATTGTCTGAGAATATCTCCGCAGGTTTACCGCGTCTCGAAATAAACCTTTTTAATGCGAGTAAATAAGCTTCGGTAGTAAGACTAGTGACTAGTTCCAGATGAATGGCTTTAGTTGAGAAACATATAAACAAACAAATGTAACATTTTTCTAATTTAGCTCCTCTTCCTCTACGGTTAAGTATGAACAGTGGTCCGGCGTAGTCTACGCCGCAACGATAGAATGGAAACTCTGATTCTAATCTCTCTGCTGGTAAATCGCCCATCTGAGCATTTATTGTTTTGCCTTTCATGCGAGTACAGGTAACACATTTACGGGTTGTCTTCCTAGCTAAGTTCCTACCACCTACCGGCCACCAGTTTTCTCGTAAAGTAGATAGTAGTAACTGAGGCCCGGCGTGTAATAAACGATTGTGCTCGTGTCTAAATAACAGTGATGTAAACTTATGTTTACTAGACAACACTACAGGGTGTTTCTTATCAAAAGAGAAATCAATGGAGTTTTTAATTCTACCGCCTACCCTCATAAGGCCGTGTTTATCCAAGAATAGATTCAGACCACTTAAGTTACGGTTAGCTTTTATTGGTAAATTATTTTTTAGACGCTCATATTCTTCAGGGAAAGAATCCTTTTGTGATAATCGAGATAGATTAACCATTGAATTATCTAGTTCAATTACTGATAACGCACCGAGAGCCCGTTTCGATTTTAGCTTAATTCGTGTATTGGATATGAAACGCAAAACATACGCCATAGTACGTTTTAAACGATTCAAAGTGGAGAATCTATCGAATAGTTTTAGGTCTGTGTTAACTTGGCATTCCATTGCAACAGTGGTTGATTTAAGCTCGGGCAGTTCGTTGAATTTAATATTACGACAAACAGACGTGAAACCTTTTTCCCAGTTCGAGTTGGGTTCACGTAAACAACTTGGGCCGTGCCACCACAGATCAGTTGCTTGAAGCGCATCTACAGTAGCACCGCGCGAAAGTACGTCTGCTGGATTTTGTTTACCATTTATATGTAACCATGAACAACCCTCAGTGATCTCATTAATTTCTACTACCCTATTCTGAACGAACGGTTTTAAAGAACTCGGTGTTATATTCAACCATCCTAGTACTGTTGTTGAGTCAGACCACAAATAAACTTTGCTGAAATTAATCTGAAGTGCTTTAATTATTTTATTATATAATCTTGCACCCAACAACGCTCCGCATAACTCGAGGCGCGGAATACTAACCGGTTTTATCGGAGCCACCTTGCCTTTCGCGCACAACAGACGAATAGATACGGCATCGAGTGAGTCATCAGTACTTAGGTATGCGCGTATATATGCGCAAGCGCCGTACGCGCTTTGTGAGGCATCACAAAAAATATGAAGCTCGATTTGTTTGTTATCGTCGCCTTTGTCACCTATAACGTAACGAGGGACCCGTATAGTAAATAGACTATTTTTTAAGTTTGCCACGAATTGTTTCCAGTTTGATTCAATGTCTCGTGGAATACGATCGTCCCAATCAATTTTACATAACCATAATTTTTGTAATATAACCTTTGCAATAATGATTGTGGGCGCTAGAAGCCCTAATGGGTCGTAAATTTGTGAGACCACCGACAGAATACTTCTTTTAGTTATTATTGTACCCTCATCTTCAAGATTTGTTATAAAATGTAGGTCATCGCTCGTGTTGAACCAACCTAATCCTAACGTTTTATTTTGACAATTTTCTCCTAAGGACAGTTCTTTTGATGAACTATTTGCCGTTTTCGTGTCTGAGGCATCAAAATTAAATAGCCATTTACGCAATATAAAACATCCCGAACTCAAGGTTTTAAAAACACCGTCACATATGTTTTTTAATGTATTTTTATCATCGTGACCCGTGATAAGGTCGTCTACGTAAATATCTTCTTTGATTACTCGCGAGATGACGTCGTCATTGCATTCTTCAGCAAGCTGTCTAATGCATCTCATGCTGAGATAAGGCGCGGACGCAGTGCCGTATGTCACCGTGTTAAGCTGGTATATACCAAGTGGATCTGAAGGATTTTCTCTCCACAAAATACATTGCAAGTTACGTTGGTCAGGTTGAATAAGCACCTGTCTAAACATTTTTTCGACGTCGGCGCAAGCAATGTATTTGTGTCGCCGAAATCGTAATAATATTGAAAATATCTCATTTTGCAATATAGGGCCTGTTAATTGAATATCGTTTAAGGATTTACCACTGGTTGACTTCGCACTTGCGTCGAAAACGACCCTTAATTTAGTGGTACTACTGTTTTCCCTAAAGACACCGTGATGTGGTAAAAAGTAAGTGGGAGAAGAGTATGAACTAATGCGACTCATATGTCCCAGGTCTAAATATTCTTGTAAAAACGAGGCGTATTTTTTTTTATACTCGGGCACTCGCGCCAGTTTACGTTCGAGCGATCGGAACCGGTTCGCAGCTAACGTAAACGTATCTCCTAATAAGTCAGCTGATTCGTTTAGCGGAATGCGCACAGAAAACCGACCCTTATCATCGCGTAACGTAGTACTAGAAAATAAAGTTTCGCATGCACGTTCGTCTTTAGAATAATTATTGACGGTAGTAGTAATTTCTTCTATTTCCCAGAACCTTTTAAGTTGTACATCAAGCGTTTGTGTAAAATTGCAATGAATCTGATTAATGGGCAAATTCTTTGTTTGAATTGGGCCGGATATAATCCACCCTAGCTTAGTGTTCTGGAGACAAGGTCCTGTAGGTAACCTAATTAGCCCTTCATTCAATAATTCCCAGAATAAATCTGCACCGATGAGAAGTTGAATTTCATTAGGCGAATGAAAGTTTGGATCCGCTAACGTTACATTGTCCGGAATGTTAAAGTTAATATTTAAGTTAAGTGAGGGTAGTTGTGCAGTGATGTGAGGCAAAACTAAACATTTGAACTTTTTATTATAATCGCTAGTTTTGGACCTCAATTGAACTTCACAGGATTGTGTGGACTGCGTAGTGCAATGTCCTACACCTGTGACTTGAACAGTGGATTGTAACATTTTTGTATGTAGCCTTCTGCATAAAGACTCCGCTATGAAGCACTGCTGGCTCCCACTATCGAGTAATGCGCGAATAGTGTGATATTTATTATTGCTGTCAGCGATCTCCACTAATGCTGTGGACAACAAGACAGGCTGCACTGTTAAAGAGAGACAGCTGGTATTTTCTTGTTTGTTAATCGCGTGAGCCACTGAATGCAACAGCGCGGTCTGCGTATTGTCTGCGACAGGTTCATACCGCGGCGTTACTTGTAATGAGTCATTGGACGCGTTACCGTCACAATGGAGTAATGAATTGTGTTTTAAGTTGCATTGTTTGCAGGGTCCAAACCAACAGTTTTTTTCTGTATGTCCTACCCGCAGACAATTGCGACAAAGTTTTTTCTCATCGATAAATTTTGATTTATCACCTACCGACAACTGTAAGAATTTGTTACATGAATAAAGTGAGTGATTAGCGTCACACATGTTACAGATGCGCTGACGCTTTGAGGATTTTGATGCCCTATTATTAAGACCCTTATTAATATTTGTTTGCGTAGCAGTGTAACTATGAGTGCTATTATTGAATTGATTCGACAGCGCTTTTTTTGGGTTATTGTCGACTGCTCTGTTGCTAGATACTCTAATCATTTCAAGCATGTCTGCTCGATTTTTAAGGAATTTTAGAAAATCATCCAATTTAATTTGCAATTCGTTATTAATTGAGTTGCTCTGATAATTTTCCCATTCTCTTTCTGTAGACGCATCTAACTTCGACGCCGCAAAGAAAATGACAATGGAATCCCATGACTCCGTAGGTTCGCCTAGTATTGTTAACGCTCGCAGATTCCTTAAAATATTGTCAATTAATTTCCTAATTTGAGTTGAGGATTCTTTGTTCATTGGCTGCACAGCAAATAAAGCTTTTAAATGATTGTGCATTAGCAGACGGTTATTATTAAAGCGATTTTTAAGCAAATCCCAGGCGATACGATAATTACCAGCGGTAAACTCTAATGATTTAATTACTTGCAAGGCATTACCAGTGAGAGCAGAACGTAGATAGTGAAATTTCTGTATTTCATCTATGTCTTTCGAATTGTGGATAAGTGATAAATATGTGTCTTTAAACTCCAACCACTGATCGTACGAGCCATCAAAAGAGGGTAGCTTAATTGTGGGTAGTTTAATGGAATTTATATTTTTAGAAGCCGATTCGTGTATACTAGAATCGTCTTGATTTAGCAAACATTTGGAACTAGCCACTGTAGAATAGTACCGATTCTCAAAAGATTCTCTTTCTTCTAACTCTACTTCTAATTGACTATCTGACACGTTAAGATCTATCTCATCTTGAATTTCTGAAAAACTTACTAATAAGGTTTCTGCTTTTTGCAACCGAAATTGTAATTCCGTTCTCTGAGCATTATTTATATCATTATTTCCGAGAGAACTAACATATTTAACAAATAAAGAGAATTTACTTTTAACTATACCTCGCTTCTTAACTAAATCTTTAACTACGTTAACTGTCACCTCTTCAGACTCAATTGTAAGGGATTGCCGTTTTTTCGTCATTTCGGTGGCTATGAAAGACAAAGGAAAGTACTCACAGTTTGAAATCTAACCGTCAGTTATTTTCCAACGGGTAGCGCAGGCGATCTTCTTCTTCGGATATCCGACTCGTTGAGTTGCGCTGATTCTTTATACTTCTTCTTCAGACATCCGGCTCGATAGGACCATTATGTTTGTGATGTTTGTGTGTTCAGATGGATATTGACTAGAGATGCAACAGGGACTTCTTCAATGAATTATATTTATTTAAATATAACAACTTAGTTTTTTATTTTATTTCTGATTACAATATATTTACAAAATTCAGGTAGGTATAATGCGACTGGGGTTTTTTAAGTGCTGTCGATCAGAAAAGAAGTAGCCCCAGGTCTGCGGGTCCACTCGTTTTATATTCTCGTTTGTGGGCGGTCGCACGCGCCCCTTCCCGCGCTCCTCTGCTTGCCTTCCCCGCGGTCGCCCATCAGCTGCTGTGACTCACGCGCATAGGTGCGTGAACAAAGTCTAATCGGTAAAAACCGACAAGCCAGCAACTTAACGATTTTCTCAAAATCTACTACAACTTTAATGGCAAAGATAGACAGGTTTTCAGGTTACTTTGCCATTAAAGTATGGTTTGACACTATCTTGACAACAATTTCTCAATTCAGAAACTGGCCAATAATAATCACTACTTTATTAATTAAAACCTTATCAATCTGTGGACGTGTTTATAATAAAGGAATACTTGCAGTTATTAAATGGAAGCAGCTGACTCGATGTAGTCGTGGAACGCTTATCAATGTTGATGTTTAGGCTTATCTTGGATCCGCACAGTTTTCTACTGGACCAGCATTTTAATTAGCTGTCGTGGGTTTCGTATTAATTAACTTTGCTTATGAGACTAATTAATACAACTTAGGTCCTGTTGGTCCATCGTGCGGTGGCTTTAGTAATGCATCGTTCGAATTATTTTGCTGCTCAAATTTACTTACACCTTACAACAATATTATCGAATCCGTAGTTCCGCCTTTAATAAAGGGTCAATTTGGGTCAATAATGGAAGGATTCAAAGTTAATAATCCGTTGACTAATGCAAAAGTTTTGTTTGTTACGTTAACACTGCTTAAGGTTACACTAGTCGATCATTCTTCCAAACAAACATAGTCTGGCGATTACTTCACTGTTTGACGATGTACGTTCAAAATAAAAAAATATATAAATTTGTCTCATCTTTATCTAGACCTTACGAAATTTTGAAAGTTATGTGTGTCGAAAGTTCCATATTTCAACTCTAATTTTAACGCATCTTTAGGCGGAAATAAATGCCATAAGAAGAAGGAAAATTGCAAAACGGCCACCATACATGAATAGATTAGTAATTCAACAATGCAAATAATATTATTTTGTAAATATACATTTAGTCGTTTTTTCATGATAGCTGGACTCCCAAAGGTCATTTATAAAATTTCGCGCGCTCTTTTTCGTCCTAAATCATTATCCATTTCGCTACAAACTTCCAAAAGTGCTAATTCTTACGCGAACTAGCTTCTTACTGCTCATCATAGCATCTATCTCTTTCGCACGTGTTGTCGGATGAGATAGCATGCATTTCAACCCCGCGCACAAAATAGTTCGTACCTTCGACTAGGGGAACCTTAAGTATCACGCTGTGTGCTTATCCGAGTTTTAACGCACTCGATTGTGATAACGTAAACGATATCTTACGTCAATTTGTATACAAAAAATATGTTTCTCCTTACTGTCACCAGATGGCGCTTATTCAGTTTCAATACAAATTGACGTTTACGTTAACGCGAATGAGCGTGAGTAAAAACTCACACAAAAGCCCTCAGGTGAAGACAAAACAAACTCCATTAAGAAAATACCGCCCTTGAAAATAAAAATCCTTATAATTACTTATAACCAGAGAAAATAGTAATCATTAAAGAACATCTTCATAACTCTTACCAGCTGTGCCGGCGAACTTCGTTACACCTCAAACAAATGTATGGGATAATAGTGTAACTAACCCGACTTTGTTTTGAATTTCAGGATAATCGACAACGCCATCTACTGGCATTACCGGAACCAGTATACAACGCTATGTTCATTTTAGTCCGTGTTTTGCATCTGCCATGTATCAGAGATGGCGCTGTGTTCGCAAAACGTATCGGAAAAAAAAAACTTCATAATTTGTTTTCGTTAATATTGCCGATATTTTAATAGTTATTTTGTTATTCGGGGCGGAGATAAATCCAACAAATCAAAGATCATAAAAATCGATGCAGCCGTTCTCGAGTTATAAATAGTATAACTAACAAAACTTTGTTTTATATACAAAAAAACAAAGAGGAGATGAGTCCTACCTATGTGAGATCTTAGTTGGATTTGAAGACAATGTTCTTAACACCAGCCTGGATACCTATGTTTGTTTGGACGACCCCAAATTACATGAAACAAAATGACAATATCTAGCGAAGTGTGTGTTACATCAATTCTGCCTATCCCAAAAATACAGGCCTTATGTTGTGTTATCTTTCAAACACACACACAGCCTGCCCAGCGCCAAAATAATAATTCATCACCAACCGGCAGGCTCAAGTATTAATTCCCTTTGTAAGTCTTAATGACTATTAGTAGTTTCTCTAATAAAAGTAACGAAGGAAAATAAATCTAACTCCGGGAGAGCTGTAGTTATGTACTTACTTCTATTGTTATGTGTTTTTCTTCGGACGACAATGTTTAGTCGGATGAAGAAAGTTTCCGAGCAGAACGCAGTCACCGGGAAAATATTTCTTGTGCGTTTTGTCGCAAGTAATCGCGGAGTGTTTCTTACAGGTCATTGAAATTGAAACTGCGGCCGTTTATTTTCTGTAAGACCGTTTTTACTGGCTACTTGCTACGTGATTTTATTTATTTTCAAAAAGTTTCCATCACACTAACATAAAAAGGCGAAAGATTGTGAGTGTGTTTGGCACTTCCTCACGCCAGAACGGTTGAAAGGATCTGGATGAAATTCTGCACAGAGATAGACTATCTATAGTCAGGAATAGAATATAGGGAATCTTATCCCGGGAATAGAAAACTCCCGTGTTGCTGATAGATTAGAAAAAGTGTTATGTACCCATAAACCTGCCTATACTTTACCATACCAACCAGTTCTCCATGTTAAAACTTCTTATGTAATCTACATAATTGCCGGCAAGACTATTCCAGACTCCAGGCTGGTACTGACAAATTTCAGATAAATAAAACAAATAACGTTGCCTAACGGAAACGTAATTAATAATACCTGAAGCAAAAATTAAGTAACAATCCCTGAAGCGAAAACTAGGAAATAATTCCCTGAAGCGAAAACTCATCGATATGTGTATCCTGCCCATCCTAAACTACGGTGCTCAGACGTTGTCACTCACCGAATTACAAAGGTCTCGACTTGGGGTTTGCCAGAGAGCTATAGAGATCAGCGTTTTGGGAGTAAAGAGAACAGACCGAATACGGAATACCAAGCTGCACTCCAAGACGGGCATAATAGACGTGGGCGAAAAGGCTGCCAGGCTCAAATGGGATAGGGCAGGTCACGTTAGTCACATACAATTTGACCGCTGGGTAGGAGTCGCCTCACAGTGGGTTCTTGAAGATAGAGGGCGCCGTCGAGGCCGGTCCAGAAAGAGGTGGCGGGATGATTAGGACGCGTACCATGAGGGCTGGTTCGAGACGGCGAGGGAAAAAATGTTTCCAGACTTAGGGGAGTCGTTTGTCCAGCAGTAGGACAGCAATGGCTAGAAAAAAAATCCTCAAGCGAACCTGCCCGTACCTAGTACGAGAGAATCGTTTGCGAACCAACCAGGCACCTTATTTTTCAGTTCCAAAGTTAGTAATAAGCCATTGCTATCCTTTAATTCCATCTTTTCCCGTAATAACATCCAAGAGGCTGATTGGTGAACACAATAGGGTAGTTGACAAAAAATATCTATTTAGCCCGGCAGTTAGATAACCTAAAAATATAGGACATGTATTTTTTTCTTTTGCCCCGTAAACAAAAAAGTCCGACGATATAGTGCGTTGAAATATCGTGTGACGTCAAGGTGTGCTACACTTTAAACTACAAAGTGACGTCACAAGCCCCCACTCCTGAACTTTGATGCGCTTTTTCTTTGTCAGTTTTTATTTATTTGATAAAGCAAAAAATACGGGTCCAATATTATTTGGTAATGTCACTGACGGACTAAATAGAATTATAATTTTTCTACCAAAAAAAAAATCCCTCAAAAACAGAAAGAAGCCTTTTACGTCATCCAAGAGACGGATGACCTATTTATTATTTATTCCGGACAACAAGCAAAAGAATCCACATGTAGGTATATCGAAAGATAATTAAATATTTATTTAAAATCCGGCCAACCTTAATTGGCATCAAAAATTATATGAACAATCGTACAGCAATAACAGGGCTGTCGAAAATAACAAGAGTTTCATATTACAACATTTTAGGGGATATTAATCATTCCGTTTGTGGTTTTAGCGATATTCAATTACTTAGGAATGTGGATGTCAATTAAATTGAATTGAATTTTATCATTGGATTCTGATAACTGATGATCGGGTCAGTGAAATTAACATCAATCATCGCTTGGTTTAAAAAATTAAACTCAATAATTACGTGGTTTATTGGTTATTAGTATTAACACAATGATTATTGTAATACATGATGGTGTGACCATCAGACATGATAAACTGAAAAAAATATTTAAAAATAACAAAAAACCCGACTGCTTAAAAAGCAAACTAAAAAGACGTAAACAAGAAGAAAATCATGCTGTGCAGTCGGAGGATATATATGCGCGAGCTGGCTGACCAAAAACAGATGTATCCTCCGACTGCACAGCATGATTTTCTTCTTGTTTACGTCTTTTTAGTTTGCTTTTTAAGCAGTCGGGTTTATTGATATTTAAAAAAAAAAAACTACTTTTAGTTATTTTTTTTTTAGAATTAGGTACATTTAAACATATACCTAAGTATCATATATTTTTGTAATCACCTCTTAAAACCCTTCATTTTGATAACCCACACGATGGGTTTGGAAGAAAAAAAATATTTGGGCCCCACAATATGGCGCCCAAAATCCGCCATTTTTCCATTTTGCAATTATAATGTAGCCAGTGACACTCGCGGGGTAAGACGAATCGATTGACGTAAGAATCAATGAAAATCGGCCAACGCGTTTGGTCTCTAGAACGCCATATAGGAACAAACATACATACATAAATACATAGACTGATAAACACATTACCCTCCTTCGGCAGTCGGGTAAAAATGGGCAAAACCTAAAGCTTAATTCGGGTTCGCATTTCTAGGAAAACGCAGAAATTTTGTTGTTACATTGAACGATGTTGTTTATCATAATTACGTGGAAAACAAAGGCAGCAGCCCTACGTCACAGCACCGGAGACAGGGGAGCGCACAAAACCGAATGCCTTAATTTAATGTAAGTCAATTTGGGCCAATTTAATTCCGCGTCCATGCAGTCGCTTTACGACAGTACATCATAACTCGTGCTGTCTCTTTCCCACTTAGGGCAAGTCCCATAGTGCCCTCGCATGTTTTCAGTTAGCGTTGGTATCGAGTTAGTTACAAACATACTTCGATGTTATATTGAGTTGATGTTTGACGGTACCGGTGCGGTAGTATGTAATTTTGCAGAAAAACAAATACATAGTAAGTTGTAGATGAATCACTATCACTAGTTGCATTAACAAATGTATGGAATCGGGGACTTTTCCGGATAGCCTTAAGATTGCAAAAGTTACACCAATTTATAAGACCGGAGTTAAATCAGAGCCGGGTAACTACCGTCCCATCTCAGTTCTGCCCGTGCTATCAAAAATATTTGAAAAGGTCCTCTTCAATCGCCTTGAAAAATACCTTATCTCTCTTAACTTTATATACGAGAAACAATATGGTTTTAGACCAAAATCAAATACACTATCTGCTACAATAGACCTTGTGACCGCTATAAAACTTAATATTGATAGCAAGAAAATCGCTCTGGGTGTCTTTATTGATCTAAAAAAGGCGTTTGACACAGTTAGTCATGAATTATTGCTAAACAAACTCATGGAAATAGGCATAAACGGCCCCGCACTTAAAATTTTTAAATCTTACTTGTCAAACCGATACCAAGTTGTTAAGATTGGTAACACTCAGAGTAATCCCAAAATTATAACTTATGGTGTGCCCCAAGGCTCAATTTTGGCTCCCCTATTGTTCCTTCTGTACATCAACAGCGTCCACAGAATTGGTCTAAAGGGGGACCTAACACTGTATGCTGATGACACATGTCTGTTTTATTTCGGTCACTCTATAGATATCATTGTTAAACAAGCACAAAACGATCTGGATGTACTGAACTTATGGTTTCAGCAAAATCTCCTTACCATTAATACAGATAAAACTAATTTTATGATCTTCGCAGCAAAAAATAAAAAAATTGGCAACTATGCACCATTAAAAATAAATAATCAAATCATAAATAAAGTAGATAAAGAAAAATATTTAGGCCTGACCTTAGATAGTAAATTAACGTGGCTTCCACACATTCAAAAAATAAAATCAAAATTACAGTCTTTGACTGGTACCCTACGAGGTATCGTTCGCTGCTTACCCAGACAAGTTCGCTATTCAATTTACTTTTCACTCGTTAAACCACATATTGACTACCTAGTTGAAATATGGGGCGCCGCTGCTAGGTCACATACAAACCTTCTGCAAACTACTCAAAATAAACTACTAAAAACGTTGTTTAATTATGACTACTTAACTCCAACAGACACTCTTTATAAACAAACCAAACTAATGAACATTACACAAACATACATTTACAATACATGCATACTGATTAGAAAAATACTAAATAAAAATATACACACAAACATTACCTTCACAAAAACAAAAAAAAAAACACAAAATGACATTAAGACGTGAACAGGACTTTTTACAACTACACTCAACCCAAACAAACTACGGCAGAAAAACTATTTTGTATGAAGGATCCAAATTATTTAACAAATTACCAAGAGACCTTAAGGAATCCAAATCCAAGACTACATTTAAAAAGCTAATCAAACAATTAATATTAAAGAACGCACTTTCCTTGAAATAGTTTCGAGCCACATCCAGTTGCGCTTATCCGTGTTGTTATTGTAACTGACGGTGACTTGTTTACCTCAATGTTTGAACCAGTGTCGAACCAAATATTGTTGTATTTTTGGTATACCCTCAAAATTTAATTAATTACCTATATTGACCTACCTCTGTATTAACCCCCAACAATAATTAATCTACCTACTGTTATTTTTAATATTCACATGTAAGTGAATTATTTGTATTCTTATGTGAATAAAGATTTCTCAAACCTCAGATGAAGTTTTTGCGAAGGAAAACTGAATGGGGACAGACTTCATTTCAGAAGCTTTTCATAGAGCTGCATTGCAATGCATTTTAGGCGCTTTGCAGATGGAGCAACTTTAGTTGAGGCAAAAATATCAACTTTTTAAAGCTTCCTTTAAAAGTTGCCAGTTGCTACAACCAAATAGCCTGGTTTACGGTTGTCGAAATATTATTGCAATCTTTGAGCAACTTCGATAGCTGAGTTGCTCAACTTACGCTACGTACAGTGAGATAATGGATATCGAAAAAGCAGCACTTGTTCTCATGTTATTGGATTTCTTATTTTTATCATTCTTAAACTTTACACAACCGATTCAAATTCGACAGTTGCTAGCTGCGGTAATTAGAAACTAACTAGTCATCGATTGTAGAAACTGAAAACTGTTCTCACGGAAATCGCAACTCGAGATGCTACGTGTGCGCAGTTCCATTGAGATATGAAAACAGCCAGTTGCTGCAATAGTTGCTCCATCTGCAAAGCGCCTTTAATAAAACATTTCAGAAATGCGGACACATTACATTAAAATATTATGGTATTCTTAATTTGAAGTATTCTCCAAACGTTTGGATTGCCTCATTGGTTTAGTAATCACAAGTGCTACTACTGAGCATGACCCTGGGTTCGACGCCGAGTCGGGCAAAGTATTGTTAGGATTTTCCATCGGCAATTTCTCAATAGTAGCTCAGAGTCTGCATTTTTGGTAATAGGCTCGTCCTCTTCCTCTGCTTAACCTTTTGGGGGATACAAGCGTGATATTATGTTATCTTAATGTTCTGTATTAAAGGATATTATAAATAAAACACTGCAAATCACATACGACTCGTGTAATGGCTAACAACCAACTGCCTTCACAAGCCTACCCACATATATGTATTTATCAAATATACCACATTCCTCCACCACTATTTTAAAGATACTTATTATTAAAACTTATAATTTAACTGGTTCCTAGTATTCCTTATCGGATACCGGCGGACAACTTGAGGTTCCTGATATGTTTTATTGTTTGAAGGAGACTGACTTGAGTCAGGCAAGCCTGCGTCCACAAACTCATCATCCGAGACTGTTTCCATTTCCTCTTCCCTATCCTCTCGCGCAGGAGACGTGGGAGAGGCAGAAACCTGTTCCGGTGATGTCAGAACCGGTTCAGATACTAAATCAGCGTCATGCTCGTTTGATTGACCGGTCATCTTAGGGGAGCAATCTCCAAACACACTGACATCTTCATCCGGTTCAAATGATGAGTTTCCTTTGTACGCCAGTAACTGATCAACATGTTTCTTTACATTTACATTTTCATGAGGAATATAAACTGAAAACATTCGCGATCCTAAACATTCATTCACTATGCCCTGTTTCCAAATATGTTTAGTACCATTATTAAAATATTGTTTCAGTAAAACTTTGTCGCCTACAGAGAAAGACACACTTCTTTTCCCACCAAACTGTTTACATTGGTTCATTTGTGCTTTCATGACATTCGCTTTGGCCACGGACGACGAGGATGTTGTTATTCCTTGTGAAGGAAGTCTTAATAAATCGAGTCTGCACCGCAACGGACGTCCAAACATCAATTGCGCTGGAGAAAATCCTGTTGTCAAATGTATTGAATTTCTATAATCGAACATAAATTTATTTAAAGCTTTCACAAATACTATTTGTGTTAGGTTATTGTTTAAAATGGCTTTCAAACCATTTTTTACGGTTTTGACACTGTTCTCTGCCTGCCCATTCGACATAGCATGATACGGCGCACCCGTCAAGTGTTGCATTCCGTTTAGTCTACAAAACGTCTCAAATTCATTTGAGCAAAAATTGGTAGCATTGTCAGTAACCAAAGTTCGCACTAAACCAAATCTGCTGAACATCTCGCAAAGTTTACTAATAATAGATTCACTATCCGTTTTTTGCATTATAAAACATTCCTCCCATTTAGAATGAGCGTCTACCGCGATTAAAAACTGTTTACCCAATAACATAAACATATCTAAGTGAACGCGTTCCCAAACGCGCTCTGGGTATGGCCACGGAGCTAACGGCACTTTAGGTGGGTTATTCCGGAGCGTGTTACAAACACTACATGAACCTGTTTTTTCTTCTATATGTTTGTCGATGCCGGGCCACCACATACGCATTCTAGCTTCCGTTTTGGTTTTGACAACGCCAAAATGAGAATTGTGCAACTCATTTAGAAGTCTTTCACGATAACTTGACGGAATCACGATTTTATGACCCCGTAATATACATTCATTCTCCACTGCCAAATCTAACCGACATAAGTAAAACGGACGTAAATTCTTGTTCGTCACTTTAGAAGGCCAACCATTCTTTATATATCCTATCACCTTTTGCAGAACCTCATCGCGGTTGGTTTCATTTCTGATGTCGTTCAAAGTCAAAGGTAGTAAATCTGTTTCACTAACAAAATTAATATACCGTGACTGATCTATTTTCTTACCCCCTTCGTGCTCATTTGATTGTGTAGGCACAGACCGCGATAAAAAATCAGCCACGTTTTCCTCACTCTTTACGTATTCGATTATGAAATTATATGCCGATAAGAATAAAGCATACCGTTGTAATCTGTTCGCTGCTAAAACGGGCACACCTTTTTCCTTTCCAAAAATCGACAACAGCGGTTTATGATCCGTCCGCAATACAAATGGCACCGTACGACCATATAAATAGTGATTGAATTTCTTAATCCCGAATACAATTGAAGTGGCTTCCTTCTGAATTTGCGCATAGTTCAGTTCGGATTTCAACAACGTACGCGAGGCATAGGCTACCACGCGCTCTATGCCGTCGGGCTGCTTCTGCGCTAGGACCGCACCCAGGCCGGCCGGGCCGGCGTCGCAAGTAACGACCGTCGGGTACTCCGGGTGGTAGTGGGCCAGCACGCGATCAGAGGATAGCTCTTTCTTAATTTTATCAAACGCTTCAGATTGATTTTTACCCCACTCCCATTCCATGCCTTTTTTCAAAAGCTTGTTTAGCGGACTAAGTACCGATGAGGTATTCGGTACAAAACAGCGATAATAATTCACCATTCCTAAAAATGACTTTAATTCATTAACGTTTTTAGGTGGCTCGCACTTAATGATAGCTTCGATTTTACTGTTTGATTTATGCAGTCCGTTCCTATCTATAACGTACCCAAGATACTCCACTGAGCTTTTGAACAATTCGCATTTATCGTGTTTTAATCTTAACCCTGCGTCTTGCAATCTTTTCATCACGCGCTCCAATCTTTCTAAATGTACGAACCTATTAGGAGCAGTGATTAGTATGTCATCTAAATATATACATACACCGTCAATGTCGCCCAATAACTGTTCCATTGTACGTTGAAATATAAAGGGAGCGTTTGCTAATCCAAATACGAGCCGCGTGTACCTATATAAACCTCTATGCGTGTTTATACAACACCATTTCTTTGAGTCATCGAGTTCCAGTTGTAGATAAGCCAATTTCAAATCTAGCTTGCTGAATTCTACTCCACCATGAAGCTTAGCAAACAAATCTTCGATTCGAGGAAGGGTATAATTATCTAGATAATATAATGCTTTATTTAAAGTTACTGAAAAGTCGCCGCAAATTCGGACGTTTCCGTCGGGACGCAATACTGGTACGATTGGCGTAGCGACGTCAGAATGGTCTACTTTTTCTATAATACCTGCTGCCAATAATCTATCTAATTCCTGCTCAATTTTCGGTTTTAAAGCTAGCGGTACAGCGCGTGGCCTAAAAAACTTCAACTGTGCATCCGGTTTTATTTTCAAGCTTACTTTATACTTGTTAAATCTGCCCAATTCATCAGAAAATAATGTTGAATATTTTCTAATTAACATTTCTCCTGTGTTATCGCGTACTACATTGTTACAGTTTAAACTACACAAATGTATACCAAACAACCTCATAAAGTCACGGCCTAAAAGAGGCAAACGTTTTTCATTTGTTTTGATAACGTAAAACATTATTGGTTTAGTGCGGCCTTCGTAGGCTATAGACAACGACAAACAACCTAATGGTGCAATTTTTACTCCCGTATAAAAGTTAAAAATCTCGTCACACGACTGTAAACGATATTTACTATTGTTATCGCTTCCGAACAGCTGTTTATATAAACTAGCCGGTAAAACGGAGACAGCACTGCCACAATCAATTTCACATAAGATTTCCCTGTCATCTAACTGGACTTTACGTGAGATGGGCTGATCCCCAATAGTGTTTTTTATATTAAATAAATTATAAATACCTCTGTCAACAACATCATCGTCACCCGTTCCCAAGAAATTGCTATCACTTATCTTAGCTTTGCACACTCTTTTCAGATGACCTTTTTTGTTACACTTTTGACAGGTATAATTAACAAAACGGCACTTTTCTTTCGAGTGATTTTTGTACCCGCACACTTCACAACTCTTAGACACTCGCGAATTATACGAAGAACCGCTTGGCCGCTGCAGCATGAACACAGGCTGCGCCTGCGCCACATCTGCGGAGCTTGCGCCAGCCGTGCCGGCCGCCACGTTGCCAGCTCGCGCGGTTTGCAACGCGGCGCGGGCACACCGCATGCTCTGCGCCATCTCCAATGCCTTATTGAATGTGAGGGTTTCAATGCTTTCTGCGAACAATTTTTCTTTTTCCTTGGCATTTTCTAACCCTAAAACGAACTTGTCACGTAAGGCAGTATCTAACTCGGTCTTAAATCCACAGTACTGTGCCAAATTGCGCACACGCGCCGCCCATTCGGCTAGATCTTCCCCAGGACGTTGTTCCGCCTTATAAAAACTGTACCTCTCAGCGAACGTACTCTTTTTTGCTTGGAAATGGACGTTCAATTTTTCTAACAGGTTTTTATATTCTACGTTGTCCAAGTTGTCCGGAAAAACCAAATCTCTTGCGACGCGGTATGTATCTTCCACCAGCGCAGTGAGCAGAAGGGCTCGTCTTCTCATTCCAGACTTATCGGTGTCGTCTCCAATGTCGTTCGCCGTGCAGTACTGGATAAAACGACTTCTAAAAATGCTCCACTCTTGCGCGCGGTGATCAAATGAGAGGTTGCCGCCAAACGCCATATTATATGTTTTTGCGTGCTCCGTGCTCATTGAAAACACAATTACTAGTGACACTGACAATAATAACACACGTGAATATCGACTCGTCGCCAATTGTTCTGTATTAAAGGATATTATAAATAAAACACTGCAAATCACATACGACTCGTGTAATGGCTAACAACCAACTGCCTTCACAAGCCTACCCACATATATGTATTTATCAAATATACCACACTTAAAAGAATCCTCCTTCTTACCTAAGAGGTACCTAATCGGTTAGGATACGATAAATGGACCCGCACTTAGAGTCCCGTTTGGTTCGTTGTCCGTGCAGGCCTCCTCTCTGTGAGAGAAAATGGAACGTAATCCACCACGCGGGCCCAGTGCGGGTTGGTGGATGTCACATGTCTTCGTATTTCTGGTTCTTAGATGGTTTCCTCAAGATGTTTTCCTTCACCGTTTTGAGAGCATAAGGTGATGAAATAATTTACACAATGTGAACTGCTTGCCTGGGTTCGAGCCCACGACATACAACTTGTAAGTTGCGGCCGTTACCACTGTGCAACCACTGCTCGACAATTTTACTCTAACAATAATGATTAGAGAACAGAAACGGTTATTTATTAGTACTCACAATATCACATAAATCAAGTTAACCGTCTGAGACTAGTTTCGTCTGAAATTAAATTATAGCCAACGAGTTACGGTGGCGTCAGCCGTTCGCACGAATATCAATCAAGAGTTAGCTAAATGTCACTCAAGGGTTAATACCGCCAAGTATGAGGCAACCATAAGTCATTGGCTTTATTTTCCTTCAAGTTTTTTTAGGAGTTGGCTATTAATAATATTATATTATAGAAAAATATTACCTATTTATTTATTTAAAACTTCATGCACAAAGGTACAGTGGCGGACTCAATACCTTAAGCCCACTTGCACGAAAAATTTACGACAACATTGTCAGTTTAACCTCGTGTTAACTAACTCTGAGTTAAGTTTTTTGTGCAAGTGGGCCTTAGGCATTCTCTACCAGTCAACCAAGTGTGTTGAAGAATGTGTCAAAAACAAAAAACTATAAATTATAAAGTCCAGGTTGCCTCACGACCCACGTCTTCCTTCACTGTTGTCAGCGTTGTCAAAAATTAATTTAAGAAGTACTTCTTTGGAAATTTTAATTAATTTGGAAAAGAAACATAGGCATTTTCCCAGATTTGAACACACAACACCAGGCACGAGAAGCGAGGTCATAGCCACAGGGCCACCAGGACATACACCACCCTTCTTGAGCAAGCGTGGGATCAATGCTCGTGCCTTCTCTGTAAGAGAAGAGGCCTTTGCCCTGCAGTGGGACAGTTACAGGCTTATCATCATCATCATAATTTCAGCCGAAATACGTCCACAACTGGATATAGGCCTCCCGCAGGCTTCGCCACATTGGCCGATCACGTGCGTCTCGCATCCAGCGCATTCCCGCAACCTTATCCAGGTCATCGGTCTACCTAGTGAGAGGCCTTCCAATGTATTGTGTTCCGGTTTTCGGCCCCATCAGCCAACCGTTCTGCGAGCAATGTGCCCTGCAATGTGTTCAGACTATGTCGGTAACTTTGGTTCTCCTGCGGAATAGGGGGTTGCAGGGTCATATTATTATTATTTTATAAGAATCCACCTTAATCTCACCATCAGCGCCAATTATGCTTTGGCAATAAACAATATGTCCCCTAAAATGTTTATGTACCAAACAATAAATTTTATAACCTCTAAAAAGTAGATAAACGCTATTATAATAATTTTGTTTACTTTTCCCACTAAATTATTGCCGAGGAGCGCCAATTGGGCGAACAATAACAGTCTTTAGGCAACTTTTACGACTTAATGATAAACCTTATTTATTAACGGTACATAATCGACTAGAATATTTGAGTCAGATTTAATTATCTAGGCTGAAAGATTTGAAAATTCAATAATGCCCACCCACGCATGTTTGGGCATTATAGTAGAATATAATTATTCTAAGATCGATCTACCAAATCTAAACATGTGTTATGTCCGTAGTAAAGTTTAATGTTAATAGCTAGATAGGTATACATAACATACAGTTACTTGAATATACTTCCACTAGCGGACGCCTCGCGGTTTCACCCGCGTAGTTCCCGTTGACGTGGAAATACAGGGATAAAAAGTAGCCTATGTCACCCGGGGATAGTGTAGCTTCCCAACGGTGAAAGAATTTTTGAAATCGGTCAAGTAGTTTTTAAGTTTATTCGTTACATACAAAAATACAAATCTTTCCTCTTTATAATATTGATTGCGAAATTTCTTTTACTGATCTACACAATCGCTTGGTACTATAGACTTTATTCCAAAAATTGGACGTTACATGTGGGATATGCCAGAAAAGAGAACCCACTGCAAAAATCTAGTAAAGTACATGCGACTAAAATTTAATTTGTGATCATATGAGGCTCTTATCTTCCTCGTAAAGTGATAAGTATTCATATGACGTCTGAGTATGGTTCCCGTGAAGCACGAGAGCTGATGAAGAGGATAATAACACGGGCTTAGGAGGTCGTTCAGTGATCTTACCGAGCTGTTTAATATTCTGTTGTCAATCTTGTTGGTATGTGTTAGGGATGTTAAGGAGCTCCGTAACCGGAACTAAAACTGTCGAAACCGGATTTTATTCCATGCGTAACCGAATTAGATCGGATTCGGTTACGCATAGAATAAAATCCGGTTTCTGATAATTTCGGATAGTGGTGGCATCTAAATTAGATACGTGATGACGTTTAGCTGTACAGCCGTGCCGACACACTAGCCGCGCGCGTCACTTGCATGTTTCTTGATTATAAAAATCTACTATCCGTAACCGAAACTAACGGATAATCCGAAATAATCTCATAGCCGTAACCGTATCCGAAACCGGTATTATATTATCGTATCCGTCTATATTCGTATCCGTGTCCATGACCGAAATTTCATATCCATATTATCCCTGCAATATGTGTAATCTCTTAGGATACAGAAAATATCTGATCTTTGCGTCAATATTACTTATAAATAAATAAATCAACAAATTTCTGCTTATGTGTTTGGAAAAGTCGACTGTAAGCTAGCTAGGCGGCTAGGGAAATGCAATCGTTGGAATGTCAAAATGTAAGTATTGTGTCATTCTTACAAATGTCACGCAATTCAGGAGCTGTTATTTCAGCAGATTTTACAAACTCTAGACTCTTGTGGTAGTACTATCTAGACGTGTTTTATTTGAAACTGTGCTCAATAGAAAAAAACTCTATCATCATCTGCCTAACCTTTTCCCAACTATATTACGGTCGGCTTCCAGTCTCACCGGTTTCACCTGATTACCATTGTTTTACATGGAGCGACTGCCTATCTGACCTCCACAACCCAGTAACTGGGTAACATGATACCTCTTGGCTATACTGGTGTCAGATCTCAAGCTTCTGACTACTCGTAACGACTGTCAAAGATTTTCAAATGACAGCCAGGACCAACGACTTAACGAGCTTTCTGAGGCACGGAAGAAACTCGCAATGTATAGATGGTCACCCATCCACGGACCTACCTCGGCAAGCGTTGCTTAACCTTGAATATCGGTCCGTGCGGCTGTTAAAAATACGCTATATGTAATGTATTTACAAAAGTTTTTCAATTAAAGCTTCATATTTTCCATTTTATTTTCTTTCATTACCTTGTGAAGACAGTGGAAAAATCTGTTCTAAATTGGGTCCGAACCTAGTTTTACAATCTCGTATTGCGTAAGAAACAAATTATGAGCCTAACGACGTTGACAATTTAATTTCAAATCTTAGACAGAAACTCACCGAAATATTTTTCTTTTTGTAATAGTATGATGAAAATATCTTGGATTTGTTGTAGAAGTTTGAAATAGATAGTCGTTAAAGTATTTTCAGCGATTAGCGTAAAATATTGCGAAGAGCGACGAGATTATACAAATTACATTTTTGATACGATTTGAGTTCAAGATTCGAAATCTGAATTTTCTTGTAAGATTTTCTTTGCATATTGATAATAGTGTTGTAGGTACTCGTACGCAATTTAAAAAAATAGCACTTGTAGTTTATAATACTGTCACATAACAAACACAACGACAACGGTGAACGAAAACATCGTGAGGAAACCTGGACTTATATAGTTAATGTAAGTCTGAAATAGCCAAGTCAGAGGCATGTGGTTTTCCCTTAGGCGGCTTAATTAACTCTGACACCAGAGGTGACCCACACCTCACAGTCCTCACACGAAAAGAAGAAGAACAAACTATTTTTTATTTTATCTACACTCACAACGTAATGTTCCAAATATGAATTCAAAAAATATTGCATAAACACGTACTTTATATTCTTTATAGGTAAAATAAATAAAAAAAATTACAGTTCAACATTTTCCTTCGATTTTCAAACAACTGCATCATAAAATAATTTTTAATTTTTATACTTAGCACACTTTTACTTTTTAAATTATTGGCGCTTGGGCTCATTGACATTGACAGTCATGGTGCAATGAGAATCTAAATTGCCCGCCATACTGCAATTTTTTTCCTTTTCCACTTTTATTTTATTTCAACTGTATGAGTGAGGATAAAGTAGTGTATGCAACGGCATATAATTAGGCATTAAAACACGAGCGTGGGTTTATGACATGAGGCGAAGCCGAATGTGATAATATTAACACGCGAGTGTTTTAATAACCCCTGTTATATGACCATTGCATAAACTACTATTAAGTAAACTTTTTATGTTGTTACAGTTGTCTAGGGAAAAAGTCTGTCCATAAGTTACTATTTTTGATTACATAATTGGTACTTTACTATATGAGACATTTGACGACACGGTTAGCGCAGTGATTGAGCGATCGACTGCTGCGTTGTGTATCGCGGGTTTGATTCCCGCACGGAACATATATTTGAATGGCTGTTTAGTTGTTCCGGTCTGGTTGTTTATGTATGTGAGTTTACATGTTTTTAAATGCACCCACGATACAGGAGAAATGCCTAGTGTGGGGCAACGGTTAAAAAAGATAGACCCATTTACAAGCTTTTATTTAATTTCATATGTACCGGTGTCTGTGTGTATGTATTAAAAGCTTGCAAACAATTTAACCCATTTCCCAGTGTTCAATTGAGCTGATGAACACACGTTTGTTTTTCGTTATAGTCGAAGTTTGAGTGTTAAAACTCGTTTTTAGGTTTCCGTAAAAACGAGACTCTATTACTAAGACTCCACTGTCCATCTGTCTGTCACTAGGCTGTATCTCATGTGCCGTGATAGCAAGACAGTTTAAATATTCACATTAATGATGTATTTCTGTTGCTGCTATAACAAAAAATAGGAACTAAAAACAGAATAAAATTAGTATTTAAATGGGGCTCCCATACAGCAAACGTGATTTTATTGACGTTTTTAACCCTTCGTGCGCGATTCCGACTCGCACTTGTTTAATTTTTGTGTTCAATGCTGACGATTTTCTTTCTATTTCCTCTTTAACCAACTATCCATGCCACGAGTTTCCCCCTATTAAACCTTACAAACACTAAGTAAAATAGTTTCACAAAACCTCATTATCCGAATTCCTTTTAGTATGAAGCACGTACTATATTACCCGACTAATAGTTGTTGAATAGCCAGCATACAAAATAGTCGCCAATTATCCAAATAACGATAATTATATGAAAGCTTTTAGTCTGAGAATTTAAAAGCCGTGCCGAGAATTCTTCCACAGAACGGAAGACGCTCATTCATTTTATTATTTAGTGAACAACAGTGTTATTAACAACAAGCTATTGCTCGTGACTTCTTCCGCGTCAAACTCGTAAACCTAAAACATAAGTTTTATTTTTTCACGCGGTACCCTAATTTATTTTGAAAAAATAAGTAAGTTATTCCTGATAACATCAGCTATTTGCCAGTGGAAGTCCCGTCAAAATTAGTCCAGCCGTTTCGGCGATTTGCTGACACACACGGCCGACAAAGAGAAAGAGTGAAAAAAAAAACATTTTTTTTATATTGTTTTGGCTCGCGCTTGACCACTATTTCACCTGATGGTAAGAGATGATGTGGTCAAAGGTGAAACACGCTTGCCTAGATATAACTTATTCACTCTTGACTCCTCCTAGATTGTATCTTTCGGTAAACACAGATTCCGGCAGGGAATACCACTCCTTAGCCGCCTTAGTTTTTTTTTTATCTCAACTATTTTTCCAATAGAAGATAGAACAGATGTATAGATATCAGCAGTGTTATTGTAAAAGTGATAAATATACGTTATTTGTCTGAACAAGAAGAGTTAATAGCGTATTCTGATTTATTGTAATTCGTGCGATGAAGTCGCTAATATTTTGTGATCTGTCTGATGTCTTTATGAGTTGCGTTGTCCGGGTTTGATGTGACTGCATTATGAAGTGTTTTGGTATTTAAATTGCTCTTAATATTTAATAGTGCAACTAAGTATTTGTGGTACTGTATTTCCGTTATACTCATTACAAACTGAATACATATTGTAGTAATTTTATTCGTCTTGGCACTTTTGATTCTTCCATACACTTTTCTATTTCTACACAGGAGAAGTATGTGAATGCTATTCAATTACATATGATTCACAAGAAAACGAGACTTAATAATTTGTAAATACAATTAACGATTGGTTAGAATTTGCCGTGTACCTACATAGCTGAGCTTCTGCCTAACCTTCGGGGAATGCTGATGCCTGATTTTATGATATTATAATAAGAATTCGCTATCGATACATTTTGTATCACTAACATACAGGGTATAACAGAAAAGTGTGATCATCACTGCATCTGTTGAAACTCCAACAGATGCAGTGATGATCACACTTTTACAACAAAACCGACCAAGTTCGAGTCAGACTCGCGCACGAAGGGTTCCGTACCATTATCGCAAAAAAACAAAAAAAGGGAGCCCCAATTAAATATTTATTTTATTCTGTCATTAGTATTTTTTTGTTATAGCGGCAACAGAAATACATCAACTGTGAAAATTTCAACTGTCTAGATATCACGGTTCATGAGATACATGAACCAGATATACCAGATACACTATGCCTGGTGACAGACAGACAGACAGAGGGACAGTGGAGTCTTAAATAAAAAATAGGGTCCCGTTTTTACCCTTTGGGTACGGAACCCTAAAATATAATCAATACTATTCAACACTATAGCGTTGAATAGTATTCTAACAATTTATGGTTAGACACATCTAACCATAAATTGTAAAGATTTTTATTTGAGCCTTTGACAACATTTGAGACTAAAATTGCTAGCTGGTCGCGGAAGTGCAGCTATAGGTATTCCGTCAACCTTAGTAGGGGCTGCATTTGCTACACACCTGTCCGATATATAAAATTCAATTCAATTCAATTTATTTATTCAGTAACAATTTACATTGCGTTCGAAATAATCAACATGAAACAGTAAAAACCGGCCAAGTGCGAGTCGGACTCGCGCACGAAGGGTTCCGTACCATTTTCGTAAAAAACTGCAAAAAAAATGACGTTTGTTGTATGGAAGCCCACCTTAAGTATTTATTTTATTTTGTTTTTAGTATTTGTTGTTGTAGCGGCAACAGATATACATCATCTGTGAAAATTTCAACTGTCTAGCTATCACGGTTCATGAGATACAGCCTGGTGACAGACAGACAGACAGACAGACAGACGGACCGCGGAGTCTCAGTAATAGGGTCCCGTTTTTACGCTTTGGGTACGGAACCCTAAAAAACAAAGGTAATTGAACTGTTATTATTCAAACCTAAGAAAGACACTGTTCGTTTCTTTGGTGTCCTCCTTATTAATTGACCCCAACAGCATCTTTCCATTTTTTGAGATTTGACTATGACGTCCTTGGAGAAAGTTTTTGATTTACATGATCAGAAGCAGCTTTTTAAATATAATTACATCCTTCCGTTGCACCTTGTATAGAATAAAAAGCGTCAGCAAAATAAATTCTATTTGAAAAATTCCAATCAAAAACTTCGCTGAAAATCAAATAGATATCAGAATCCTCACAAACAAATACAGATGCAGATAACAGAATCTAAGCTACATAGCTTTGTTACGTTTTAAAATGGATTCCTCCCCCTCCGCCCCTCTTAAGGTGAGGACTTCGCTCGGCTGATTGGCGATCTCATTAAAATCAGGAAAGCACCAGCAACGTTTACCTCCGCCGTTATGTAGCGTCCAAAGTGCTCTTTTCATCTTTTTATATTTTCTCTTTTCTATTTAAGGTGGATGCTCGCATTGCTGGGTTCTTTTTCTGAAATAGATAAATATTTTTTTTTTGGTGTAGGGTTTTGTTCTAAGATATTTTTAGTAGAATTATTATGTTTTGTATAATATTTTTAGCTAGCATGTTGTCTATGTTTCAAGATATTACTTGCATATTCTTTTGAAAGAAGATCTTACTGTGTTTAACACAATTTTTTTATTTATACAAAACAAATAATATGAGGTGTAGGTACCAACATTTTCTTCAGACATGCGAAAAACGGTAGTTTATAAGTAGGAGATTTTCTGTGGTAGTACTATCTAGACGTGTTTTATTTGAAACTGTGCTCAATAGAAAAAAACTCTATCATCATCTGCCTAACCTTTTCCCAACTATATTACGGTCGGCTTCCAGTCTCACCGGTTTCACCTGATTACCATTGTTTTACATGGAGCGACTGCCTATCTGACCTCCACAACCCAGTAACTGGGTAACATGATACCTCTTGGCTATACTGGTGTCAGATCTCAAGCTTCTGACTACTCGTAACGACTGTCAAAGATTTTCAAATGACAGCCAGGACCAACGACTTAACGAGCTTTCTGAGGCACGGAAGAAACTCGCAATGTATAGATGGTCACCCATCCACGGACCTACCTCGGCAAGCGTTGCTTAACCTTGAATATCGGTCCGTGCGGCTGTTAAAAATACGCTATATGTAATGTATTTACAAAAGTTTTTCAATTAAAGCTTCATATTTTCCATTTTATTTTCTTTCATTACCTTGTGAAGACAGTGGAAAAATCTGTTCTAAATTGGGTCCGAACCTAGTTTTACAATCTCGTATTGCGTAAGAAACAAATTATGAGCCTAACGACGTTGACAATTTAATTTCAAATCTTAGACAGAAACTCACCGAAATATTTTTCTTTTTGTAATAGTATGATGAAAATATCTTGGATTTGTTGTAGAAGTTTGAAATAGATAGTCGTTAAAGTATTTTCAGCGATTAGCGTAAAATATTGCGAAGAGCGACGAGATTATACAAATTACATTTTTGATACGATTTGAGTTCAAGATTCGAAATCTGAATTTTCTTGTAAGATTTTCTTTGCATATTGATAATAGTGTTGTAGGTACTCGTACGCAATTTAAAAAAATAGCACTTGTAGTTTATAATACTGTCACATAACAAACACAACGACAACGGTGAACGAAAACATCGTGAGGAAACCTGGACTTATATAGTTAATGTAAGTCTGAAATAGCCAAGTCAGAGGCATGTGGTTTTCCCTTAGGCGGCTTAATTAACTCTGACACCAGAGGTGACCCACACCTCACAGTCCTCACACGAAAAGAAGAAGAACAAACTATTTTTTATTTTATCTACACTCACAACGTAATGTTCCAAATATGAATTCAAAAAATATTGCATAAACACGTACTTTATATTCTTTATAGGTAAAATAAATAAAAAAAATTACAGTTCAACATTTTCCTTCGATTTTCAAACAACTGCATCATAAAATAATTTTTAATTTTTATACTTAGCACACTTTTACTTTTTAAATTATTGGCGCTTGGGCTCATTGACATTGACAGTCATGGTGCAATGAGAATCTAAATTGCCCGCCATACTGCAATTTTTTTCCTTTTCCACTTTTATTTTATTTCAACTGTATGAGTGAGGATAAAGTAGTGTATGCAACGGCATATAATTAGGCATTAAAACACGAGCGTGGGTTTATGACATGAGGCGAAGCCGAATGTGATAATATTAACACGCGAGTGTTTTAATAACCCCTGTTATATGACCATTGCATAAACTACTATTAAGTAAACTTTTTATGTTGTTACAGTTGTCTAGGGAAAAAGTCTGTCCATAAGTTACTATTTTTGATTACATAATTGGTACTTTACTATATGAGACATTTGACGACACGGTTAGCGCAGTGATTGAGCGATCGACTGCTGCGTTGTGTATCGCGGGTTTGATTCCCGCACGGAACATATATTTGAATGGCTGTTTAGTTGTTCCGGTCTGGTTGTTTATGTATGTGAGTTTACATGTTTTTAAATGCACCCACGATACAGGAGAAATGCCTAGTGTGGGGCAACGGTTAAAAAAGATAGACCCATTTACAAGCTTTTATTTAATTTCATATGTACCGGTGTCTGTGTGTATGTATTAAAAGCTTGCAAACAATTTAACCCATTTCCCAGTGTTCAATTGAGCTGATGAACACACGTTTGTTTTTCGTTATAGTCGAAGTTTGAGTGTTAAAACTCGTTTTTAGGTTTCCGTAAAAACGAGACTCTATTACTAAGACTCCACTGTCCATCTGTCTGTCACTAGGCTGTATCTCATGTGCCGTGATAGCAAGACAGTTTAAATATTCACATTAATGATGTATTTCTGTTGCTGCTATAACAAAAAATAGGAACTAAAAACAGAATAAAATTAGTATTTAAATGGGGCTCCCATACAGCAAACGTGATTTTATTGACGTTTTTAACCCTTCGTGCGCGATTCCGACTCGCACTTGTTTAATTTTTGTGTTCAATGCTGACGATTTTCTTTCTATTTCCTCTTTAACCAACTATCCATGCCACGAGTTTCCCCCTATTAAACCTTACAAACACTAAGTAAAATAGTTTCACAAAACCTCATTATCCGAATTCCTTTTAGTATGAAGCACGTACTATATTACCCGACTAATAGTTGTTGAATAGCCAGCATACAAAATAGTCGCCAATTATCCAAATAACGATAATTATATGAAAGCTTTTAGTCTGAGAATTTAAAAGCCGTGCCGAGAATTCTTCCACAGAACGGAAGACGCTCATTCATTTTATTATTTAGTGAACAACAGTGTTATTAACAACAAGCTATTGCTCGTGACTTCTTCCGCGTCAAACTCGTAAACCTAAAACATAAGTTTTATTTTTTCACGCGGTACCCTAATTTATTTTGAAAAAATAAGTAAGTTATTCCTGATAACATCAGCTATTTGCCAGTGGAAGTCCCGTCAAAATTAGTCCAGCCGTTTCGGCGATTTGCTGACACACACGGCCGACAAAGAGAAAGAGTGAAAAAAAAAACATTTTTTTTATATTGTTTTGGCTCGCGCTTGACCACTATTTCACCTGATGGTAAGAGATGATGTGGTCAAAGGTGAAACACGCTTGCCTAGATATAACTTATTCACTCTTGACTCCTCCTAGATTGTATCTTTCGGTAAACACAGATTCCGGCAGGGAATACCACTCCTTAGCCGCCTTAGTTTTTTTTTTATCTCAACTATTTTTCCAATAGAAGATAGAACAGATGTATAGATATCAGCAGTGTTATTGTAAAAGTGATAAATATACGTTATTTGTCTGAACAAGAAGAGTTAATAGCGTATTCTGATTTATTGTAATTCGTGCGATGAAGTCGCTAATATTTTGTGATCTGTCTGATGTCTTTATGAGTTGCGTTGTCCGGGTTTGATGTGACTGCATTATGAAGTGTTTTGGTATTTAAATTGCTCTTAATATTTAATAGTGCAACTAAGTATTTGTGGTACTGTATTTCCGTTATACTCATTACAAACTGAATACATATTGTAGTAATTTTATTCGTCTTGGCACTTTTGATTCTTCCATACACTTTTCTATTTCTACACAGGAGAAGTATGTGAATGCTATTCAATTACATATGATTCACAAGAAAACGAGACTTAATAATTTGTAAATACAATTAACGATTGGTTAGAATTTGCCGTGTACCTACATAGCTGAGCTTCTGCCTAACCTTCGGGGAATGCTGATGCCTGATTTTATGATATTATAATAAGAATTCGCTATCGATACATTTTGTATCACTAACATACAGGGTATAACAGAAAAGTGTGATCATCACTGCATCTGTTGAAACTCCAACAGATGCAGTGATGATCACACTTTTACAACAAAACCGACCAAGTTCGAGTCAGACTCGCGCACGAAGGGTTCCGTACCATTATCGCAAAAAAACAAAAAAAGGGAGCCCCAATTAAATATTTATTTTATTCTGTCATTAGTATTTTTTTGTTATAGCGGCAACAGAAATACATCAACTGTGAAAATTTCAACTGTCTAGATATCACGGTTCATGAGATACATGAACCAGATATACCAGATACACTATGCCTGGTGACAGACAGACAGACAGAGGGACAGTGGAGTCTTAAATAAAAAATAGGGTCCCGTTTTTACCCTTTGGGTACGGAACCCTAAAATATAATCAATACTATTCAACACTATAGCGTTGAATAGTATTCTAACAATTTATGGTTAGACACATCTAACCATAAATTGTAAAGATTTTTATTTGAGCCTTTGACAACATTTGAGACTAAAATTGCTAGCTGGTCGCGGAAGTGCAGCTATAGGTATTCCGTCAACCTTAGTAGGGGCTGCATTTGCTACACACCTGTCCGATATATAAAATTCAATTCAATTCAATTTATTTATTCAGTAACAATTTACATTGCGTTCGAAATAATCAACATGAAACAGTAAAAACCGGCCAAGTGCGAGTCGGACTCGCGCACGAAGGGTTCCGTACCATTTTCGTAAAAAACTGCAAAAAAAATGACGTTTGTTGTATGGAAGCCCACCTTAAGTATTTATTTTATTTTGTTTTTAGTATTTGTTGTTGTAGCGGCAACAGATATACATCATCTGTGAAAATTTCAACTGTCTAGCTATCACGGTTCATGAGATACAGCCTGGTGACAGACAGACAGACAGACAGACAGACGGACCGCGGAGTCTCAGTAATAGGGTCCCGTTTTTACGCTTTGGGTACGGAACCCTAAAAAACAAAGGTAATTGAACTGTTATTATTCAAACCTAAGAAAGACACTGTTCGTTTCTTTGGTGTCCTCCTTATTAATTGACCCCAACAGCATCTTTCCATTTTTTGAGATTTGACTATGACGTCCTTGGAGAAAGTTTTTGATTTACATGATCAGAAGCAGCTTTTTAAATATAATTACATCCTTCCGTTGCACCTTGTATAGAATAAAAAGCGTCAGCAAAATAAATTCTATTTGAAAAATTCCAATCAAAAACTTCGCTGAAAATCAAATAGATATCAGAATCCTCACAAACAAATACAGATGCAGATAACAGAATCTAAGCTACATAGCTTTGTTACGTTTTAAAATGGATTCCTCCCCCTCCGCCCCTCTTAAGGTGAGGACTTCGCTCGGCTGATTGGCGATCTCATTAAAATCAGGAAAGCACCAGCAACGTTTACCTCCGCCGTTATGTAGCGTCCAAAGTGCTCTTTTCATCTTTTTATATTTTCTCTTTTCTATTTAAGGTGGATGCTCGCATTGCTGGGTTCTTTTTCTGAAATAGATAAATATTTTTTTTTTGGTGTAGGGTTTTGTTCTAAGATATTTTTAGTAGAATTATTATGTTTTGTATAATATTTTTAGCTAGCATGTTGTCTATGTTTCAAGATATTACTTGCATATTCTTTTGAAAGAAGATCTTACTGTGTTTAACACAATTTTTTTATTTATACAAAACAAATAATATGAGGTGTAGGTACCAACATTTTCTTCAGACATGCGAAAAACGGTAGTTTATAAGTAGGAGATTTTCTGGCGTCTTATTTATTTTATCTCTACATAGACTGGCTACCTACCTACTCTACCCTATCCTACCTATTTGCCTACCCTAACCTACCTTAGATACCTACCTACCCTACCCAACCATCTTACCCATCACCCTACCTTCATAGGGGTCCTACCCTATCTTCCAACCTACCAATACCAATTTGTTAAACTATTTATTTTAATAAGAACTAATACTACGATACGAATGTAACCTACTTTTATTTCTACCGGGCGGCGATCTAATTAAATTTTAGAACACAAAAGCTGCTATCGTGACTTAACTATGATAGTTAGATATATCCCCTCGCGGACTATTTTGTAGTTAATAATGAGTACTTTAATCATGTAGTACATAATTTTTATGTATCATCAATAGTTTCCTGACCGCACGCCAAATAATCAATTTTATAGGCAAATTTTACTACTTACATTATTGCAATTTTCTTAAGGATCTCTCAAATGATAGCCTATGTTACCTCTCGATAATTTAGCTTTCTGTTGGTGAAAAATTGGAAATATGACGGACACATAATTCCAAACAATACTATAAACAGAAATAGACATCTAATAACATAACGTGCAATCATCCGTCTGCCAAGCGTGATTATTACGGCAATTTACCTTTCAACCTGTGCTTTAGACCGTCCATCGTAGTGACCATCGGAAGGTCAGTGCCGTTGTCAGTTATATTGTGAGTATTCTACTGACTGGTATATTTTGTTTGTGTAGTTTTTGCTTAGAAAACTATTACAACGTTGCTTAATAAAAGTACCTACTAGTTGCCTACCAGCATGGAATTAGTACTTCACCCAATCTTACTAACATTATAAATGCGCATGTTTGGATGGATGTATTTATGTTACCCAATCACGCCAGAACGGGTGACCGGGTCTGGACGAAATTCAGCACAGAGATAAATGATAGTCTGGAATAGCACATCGCGGTATATTGTTCCATTGGGATAACAAAACACTTTTCACGCGGGCAAAGCCGCTGGCATAAGCTAGTATTTTAATAAATTACAGGCTATGCCATTTAGCAGTTTTGCGTAAAAGAGTGACAAACATCCAATTTATCCATCAATCCTCAGAAACTTATGCGTCAATAATAAAAAAATATTTATTTTTGATAAAAAACACCCTGTAATTTATAATTCACAAAATCTATCAGTACTGCTATACGAAAGATGAAGAGAGTACTCCCCTTAACAAGTAAAATAAAAATAAAACAGACAACAAAATATTTATAAGTATTCCCGAGATTGGATTGACAGGATCTCGAGACTTCAAAGTGTCACTTCGAAGATTGCGTATTATGACTTTTTCGTTTGTTCTGCTGATCCTAATAATGCGAATTGCTAAGATGAGTGGGTCAATCTTTAATATTGTAATTTTGTTTACGAAGCCTCCTCAAGTTATTTATACAAAGTTCTTAGGTAGACTAGAGACTAGAGACTAGAGTCTATACAAACTGCAATTCACTCAGAGATAAAACTGACTGACGAAAAGTCTAAATGTTTGGGATTGAAGTCATCATCATCATCATCATTTCAGCCGAAAGACGTCCACTGCTGAACAATGGCCTTCCCCAAGCGTCACCACATTGACCGGTCCCGTGCGTCCCCGCAACTTTTATCAACAAGTCATCAGTCCATCTAGTGGGAAGCCTTCCAATGCAACGTCTTCCGGGTTGCGGTCTCCACTCCAGAACTTTCAGCCCCATCAGCCATCGGGATTTACGTGCGCAATTTAAATGTCACGTTTTCAATCGCAAACATTATGGCATTTCGACCATCGTTCGCTATCTTCGATACGATGTCTCTTTGTCTAGAAACCCAAGGCCCAAGAGGCTCTTCATCTTCTTTTCGTGTGAGATGGTGACCACTTCTAGTATCAGAGTTAATTAAGCCGCCTCTGAGAACCCAACAGGCCTCTGACTTGGCTATTTCAGACTTACATTAACTATATAAATCTAGCTTTCCTCACGATGTTTTCCTTCACCGTTGCCTGTGAACGAGATAAACTTAGAAAGTACATATGATTTTGAAACAGTCACATTGGTACTTGCCCCCGATTTGAACGCACGAGAGGCGAGGTCTTAGCCACTGAGCCACCACGACATAAGGCTCTAGACAAATGACATCCTATTCGCGAAAGCGTTGCGATAGCGATTGGAAAATGATTATATATATGGGTAAATGACACATTTTGGCGTTTCGACAATCACCATTGCTGATAGAATAACACTTTATGTAGAGTCTAAGGTCCCTTAGACAGGAGCGATACGACAATGGGACAGTACTATGTCAACACAACATCGCGTGGCTCCTGTCTGTGAGAGCCTTCAAACGCAAACCAAACCGCAAACTTATAATCTCGTAGAAAAGAAAACCACAGCCGAAGTTATAATCGTCTAAGCTTAAATATGACAGGAGCCAATCTCATCCAGATTTCAACCAGCTTAACCGATTGCATAGTTCAGGGCCTTTCAGTCCGTCACAGATAATATTTGGATAAGCTTTCAGCGGTTTACCGACCCGCATCGACACCGACATGGCTTTGTTTTAATCAACATTTTAAACACAAAAATGTGTAGAATGAATATTGCGTCGTTTTATCTAACAGTAAATAATTTATTTTTTATGCACGCATCATGTACGTACGAAACCAATGTAGATAACTTAATTGTGCGCAACTTGAAGTATTACTTAGTTTTTATTTCATCGCAGTCGGTTGATCGGTTCACTCTATCAAAACTTAGATGAATTTAAAGTGTTTAAGAAGTAAAATATCACAACACACGCAATTTAGATACTCGGACAGTAGAATTCTATATTCGATAGATGGCTTTGTGAATATGACGTCATTTTCGGACTGGCGGTGTTGACGTCAAGATTTTCCGCGGCAGAATAACCCTAGAAAAAAAATTGGTAGGTATGTAGGTGGGTAAGTAGGGTAGGTATGTAGGTAGGGTAGGCAGTTGACGGGAGTAAAGTACAAATTTTTTTTTAGATGTAATTTCTGGCAATGCTGATCTAATTCCTACCCTGATAGAAAGCCATGGCTTTTCATCCCGAATATAATCATAATTACTGGAGGTACAAGTCTTGTGGGCAAAGCCGCTGAAAGAAGGTAGTAACTCCTTAAATATTATAGGCATACTAATAAATCGCTAAAGGGACATTTTAAAAGCTGCTCCTTTGCAGCCATCATTGGACAGGAACAAGCTTAGTTTTTTTCTGGACAGATTCGTAGTTTACTTTCTATCTTAAACCTACCTCAGCTGAAAACATTAATTAAAAATTTTAACCTCACAGTCCATTTCCCCAAACAACTTACAATCCTACCAACATCAGAACACGACACGCCATCTGATGCCAACCGAAGGAACTTTCTTTTTCCCTTCACAGAGTAATTTGCCCAATTAGGGAAACGCCTTCCCGCATCACCGGCTGCGGAGATTGCCTGCCTTATGAATCTCTTAATACGCATTGTCCTAAGATCGGGCATTCATTACGTAAGTACCATGTAATTGGCTTCTGACGTCATGATTGGATTCCGACAGTAGTGGAATATTGAATGATTTTATTAGGTTGGTAAGTGATTAGTTGTGTTGGAAGTTAGTAAGATAGATATTAGGTTATACTTAGTAAAAACTTTTTAACAAAAGAATCAAACAACTTCCAAAACAAAATACTACTAAACGAAAAATATTTTTTTTTCAGAAGTCGGTTTGTTTTTTTTTGTAAAAAAGTTTTTTTTTCGCTTTTTGTGACTCCTCTTTTTTTAAGTCGGTTAAAAAGGTGTCGTAATATAGAAAATTTTGACACGGTAAGTAGAAAATTCACAATAATTTAGTTGACGCTCATAAATATGACGACACCTAACACCAAAATATTAAACAGCTATGTTGAGGCCAACATTAAAACTAACATAAAATTATAAAACACGTCTAGCTGATATCAAATGAATAACTTTATGACGCAAAATATTCATTTTATGCTTCTCATAACACATTAAAACCTTAATCAAAGGATAGATATGAAGTTGATGTACGGTTTTATGAATGCATAATTGTGTAAGATTATCCTATCAAATATCAAAGTACTGAGAAGAGAACAATACAGATATAATATTTAAAAAAAAAAACAACCGACTTCCAAAAAAGAAAACTACGAAATCAAAAATAAAAAAAACTTCAATTTCGGAAGTTGGTGTCCCTGTTTTAGTTTCTTCGTTTTTTGACACCGACTTCCGAAATTGAAGTTTTTTTTTTCACTGTGTTGTGTTTTTTTTTTGGAAGCCGGTTGTATTTTATGTAAAAAGCTTTTTATTTTGCACGTTTTATTTCATTCTTTAATCTTTTTAATTCTATAATTTAAACTTTACTCTGTTTTTTGACACGCGAAGTACATACAATCGCGTCATTTAGATGGTTTAGATTTTAGATTTCTAACTGTGCAGATATACGATTGCAGCGATCCCGAGTGATTTGCTGTTTATTGAAGAGTACTCGTTTATGTATCCAAAGTTTTTCATCAGTTCTTCACCAAATTGAAATAACACCACCCAAGAAGCACCAGCTATCAAATAAAATTAGAATCAACAAAATCGGTTCGCCTAGTAAAAAGTTTTGTGGTGACACACATAAAAAAAACAGTTGAATTGAGAACCTCCTCCTTTTTAATGTCGGTTAAAAAGAAAGGAAAGTCGAGCTGGAAGACGGCATAATGAAGAGTGGCGGAAATGCTCGCGAGAGATTCCCACACGATTAGGAGGAATGGGGCGAACAGGGAAGAAAATTACAATGAATGAAAGGAAAGGTTATGTTTTGGTGATATTTAGAACAACAATATTACGGACCAAACACGTGCCAAACAAAAACACATAACATTCAACCAAAATGTTGACAACATCTGTCCCATTTGCTTACATCTTTCGTAATGTTTTCGGGAACTATTTAATCTAGGTTAGTGTAAGAAGTCTTTCTATTAAAATTGGATCTAAACGGCTCATCTGCTATAAAAACGAAAAAAAAGAACGTTTTAATTTGCTGCCTACTAGCTTCAAAGCTGTTTTAAAAGCTAGATATTTTTCATGGTACTCATAAAATTGTACCATATTATTCCGGAATTCCGTTCCGAAACCATCGAGTAGGAACGCAGCAGCTGACTGGATTAATTTTATATACTGAATAAAAACTATTTGTGTATTTGTAAGTGCTAAAATTAGGTGTGCATGCTATGATACGCGAACGAGATTGTGGTGAAATCAATGGTGGAATAGTACATTCACACTGTGGCAAATGTGTGTTGAGGGATCCGGAGCACAATGCAGTTTCACTGTCAGTGTTCGTTAGTATAGCAATGAGAACGTCATGTAACACAGTTCGACAAATCCTTTGAGAATTTTGGTTACCTACCTACAACACGCTGGTGTATTTTCGGTACATTTATTTAGCAATGAATCTTGAATTGTTTTCAACAAAATTGTTGGGTGGGAAAATATTCGTATAGACAAGAGAATCGGGCTAATCCACTAAGCTGTTAGGTATGCGTTGGTACAACAATTTGTTTTGAAAACTTTCTTTCAGCCTAGATATTTTTCAATAATTCCTATAATACAATTTGAATACTAATAATACAACCTATAAACTCTTAAACAAAGCATTATTTATTAAAGAGATTAACGGAACAATAGGAAAGCCATTGTGTCTCGCGTTGATAGACAGTGGCTTTTTAATTGTTTCGGTAACTATGACATTTAACTGGTTAAAATGCAAAATGGTCGCAAATTCAGTCTCGCAGTCTCATTCCGGGTTACTTTACTAATGAGTAATTCCTAATTAAAACTCAATAACGTTGCTCGACCTGGATTGAACCTAGAACCACGTGCTCAGCAGTCAAATTTGCGTTGCGACTTCAAGACTCACATGACAGACTTATGTAAGCAGATACCCACTTGTGCCAGTATGTGGCCTAAATCAACTAGGTCAGTTATTTCAGATAGATTGAATTCAAAATGTGTTTGTTTGTCTATCTAGGTTGAAACTAGGGATGGATATGGTAGGTCACGTACATATTCAGCTTGAAAAGACGTTTCGCTGAAGTTGCCTTTTCTTTACACAGGTAGATAAAAATAATTTACGAGGTATACCTATTAACGTTGAAGAATCTGTGTTATGGGGGTCTTAAATGATAATGATGAGTATATATTTCTGCAGATTATTTTTAACAAAGACTTTTAAATGGGACTTTAACATAACCATAAACCAAGTATGACTACCATAGACAGACAACATGCACCGGTGACCTGGTGAAGGTCGCAGGAATTCACTGAAACGTACGACCTTTCTACATTGGGAAGGGAGAGGTCCCCAGAAGAGGTCTAGAGGGGTCCAGCAGTAGACGTCTTTCGACTGCGTGATAAGACATAACCTAAATGTGTACTACACATCTCTACCTATCCAGTTTGGACTTTCAACCTTGATGTTACGTAGATATTTACATACGCATCGAGTATGAATTGTTAACTTCCCCAAGATTGAGATGCTGTGACAGTGTCAATTATACAATTAATGCCATCAGCTGTAACTGTATGGTAATCAGGTGAGGGACTGAAGTATAAATAGGCTTGATTTAGGTAGACATGATTTACTAATTGAATAATATGATTTAAGTGTAAATGAAGACGCAGGTGATTTTTTTAATGGTAAGTTTGTACCTCCACTTCACGCTCTTGGACTACAAGAACCATGCATTTACCGGGTGATAGGATAGGATAGATGGACCCTTTTTCTGCACTTAGACAAGCATTTAGTCCGTTGTGCGTCCTCTATGAGGGCTCTCTGTGAGAGGGAATAGGCCGTAACCCACCATGCGGGCCTGTGCGCGTGGTTGCATGTCACATGTCTTCGAATTTTTGGTTCTAAGACATGCCAGTTTCCTCACGATGTTTTCTTTCATCGTTTTGAGAGCAGTGGTGATGAAATTATTTACACAAAGTAGGTAAAGCGCCTGCCTGGGTTCCAACCCACAACCTAGAACTTGTAAGTCGCGGTCGTTACCACTGGGCCACACTGCTCTCTCTCCGGGGTCATAAAGAAGGATAAACATAATCGAGATACTCGATAAATTTTTATCAGTGAAATAATTTTTATTATCAGAACAGTATTTCCTGAGATATTTGCCTAAGAAACAAACATTTTTACATCTTCATAAAGTTTTCTATTAGATAAGGATCGTGACGTGATCTTGTGTTTTTTTTTTTTATATTCCATTTTTTTTTCTAACCAAGCTTTTCAGCTTACCATACCAATCGTGCATGCAAAATTTTATCTTAATCGGTTGAGGAAAAATTTTGCTGCAAGAATTGACCCGAACTCATACATACATTGCAAGTTATAGGTCTACCAGAATCTCATGGCAAATGTGGAAATAAAAATTTGTTGTGTGCAATACTGGGGAAATTGGATTAAACGATCTTGATACTGTTTAATTTTTATTTATGTCTTTAGTATTAATGAACATGAGGTACTTATATTATAGTAGTCACAGCGGATCTTCGTGTCTTTGAACTTGGTCCTGCCAACCATTGCGTAAGAAACAGTTTGTCATCGAGTATACTGCATAGAGTAAGCGAGATAGGACGATGTGACATACATAAGCGAGTGAAAGAGACAGTTATACAATGCTATCTTCACCTTCAACATTGACACAAAAATAGCAGTATATAAATATACTGCGCGGGGTCTTGCAACCAATTCAGAGACACAAAGATCCACTGTGAGTATTATATGTATGTGTATGAATAATGTTGTTATACATCGGGTTCTTAACAGGAAAAAAAAATCATTTGAATATTAATTTATGTACTAATTTATTATATATCATTTAAATCATACTAATAACTTAAAACCTCATTCAGAACTAGAAAACTAGAATATGATTTCATGAACTCCACTGGCATTTCAAAAACTTGTATCTTTGTAGTTTTATGTCATCTCTCTCCATCAAAATGGTTCTTTTTCATTGGCATTTAACATATTCAAAATCAATCTCTGTGTATAAAGTCTGTAAAAAATAATAAAATGTATCATGTTACTTATAGTCATTCATCATCATCACTCTATATATACTTTTTTTATGTATGTTTTATGGCCTGGTTGCTAGGACCTTTTAGCCACGTCTTTGGAAAGAGTTTTGGATCTTATATTTATTCTTTAGTATGCATTAGAATGCGGATGTAACAGATTTTAATGTTTTTTGGAGTATTTGGCAGCAAATTGTATCGAGTCAGTCTGCCCAGTAAGCTTTGCAGAGGCAGTCAAATTACAATAAAATACTCCGCTCCACTATCCCGAGATCGCTTCTCTCAATGATTTTACAAATTGTCCAGTTGCGTAGACAGTTGAGACACAAAACTACACCAATAATATACCACAATATCCACTAGGAATCAATTTGCAAATAATATTAACAGCCACTAAACTTCACTCGACAAAAGCTCGCCAAAACTCCCGTCTATATACACGTCCCACTGCAGGGCGCAGATTATTACTTAATATTTTTCTTACGTCAAAGATTCTCAATCTCCGTTAAAATCAATATCTTGTCGAAGAATTAGTAACAGTTACATTACTGTTGCCATTTCCTTCCGGCCATCATTCGATGTGCCCTGTGTATTAACCATATAATAGTAATGGAAAGAAATAAAAATTAAGTACGAAAAATGTAAAATAAACTAAAAGTATCAAAACAAGTCAGTCCAACTTACCGGTCGACTCTACGACGCACTTTAAAATCAAAGATTGAGTTTGATTTACGCCTTCTTCTTCCCTTATTTTATGTTACACATTGAAAACAATATGTCTCGCTTGTGATCGAAGTGGGTTTTTCGACATTTTCATAAAAATAAAAAAATTTCAAGATAATATCAAAAAAATTCAGCAGCGGTTGACACATCAAGTACTTTGATTTGATAGGTGACAATTGACATTGCCATATCAAAATCACAATTTAAAAAAAAATAAAAAATGCCATGAGATTCTGGTAGACCTATAACAATAAAAACCATTTTAAAAGCTTGTAACTTGTTAAAATAAAGAGGCACTGTTAAAGGTTCCTGCAACTCCCGTTTAAAAAATATTGCCACCTTATTATTTATTTATCCTCGCACTGAAACGCCTTGCAGCAATTACACCAATGTAGCATACAAAACATAAACTAACTATATAAGTCCAGGTTTCCTCACGATGTTTTCTTTCACCGTTGTCAGCAATGTTCAAGATAAACTTATAGTACATTACTGCCGCGGTCTATAATGACTACTTTGCTGGTCGCGCTGATTATGGCCGACAGCGCAGCGTAGCGCAGCTCCAGGCCGACACAGCGCGGTCAGCGTGCAGCACTTGATGGACGAGCTGAGATAAAGGCCGAGACCGCAGGTCGAGGCTTTTACAGCGAGGACAGCAAGGGCTGCAATGATGGCCAAGCTGAAAGGCCTAGAGCGTAGCTAGGCTAGCTCGAGGCAATCATAGCGTGACCAGCGAAGCAGTCATTGTGGGCCAAGGTTTGTATAGTGCTTTACTCAAAATGCATGTACCTAATCTAAATAAAACCAGAAAGTGATTTAAATAAAAAATATATTAATTAACTAGAATTTTAATTAAAACTACTATTTTGAAAAGTACAGTTACTAAAATTTAACACCGACTTGCCCGGTTTGATATTACTAATAGTTTACGATAATTCTAATGCGGTGTTTGACTGATGTAATATGGAAAAGAAAAACATTTTCGGATAAAGATTTAGATTTCCTACTGATTTTCCACTGCACAAATTTTTCATAAGCAAGCTTATATTTATCCTTTGAGTTTCGCGGTATCAAATTTTCAACCACTAATTTAGCTTCATCTTTAATGTCTGGCGGTGTTAAACACATTGAATCGGAAGAATTTTCGCTTTGAGTGCTTTTAGCAAAAAAGTCACTAAATATAAAAACAAAATTTTCGCTGAACCGCGCTTTTGTTACTTCTTTGTTTTTTTTATGAGCGATGGTAGTTGGAACTATACAGCCTAATATGGAATAAAATCTTTTTGTACCTATCTCTATAGATACAAACGGCTGTGTTTTAAATAAAATCTTTTTGGATTTGATTTTTTAAAACGTTGAAACGTCAAAATAACGGCCGGCAAAACATTGCCGGCCTGTTAGAGCGGCCAACAAAACTTTGCCGGCCGCTCATTGAAACAGAACGGCAAGGTCGACTTTGCTCAAACAAGGTTGTCAAAATAATGACCACATTACATGCATTTTTGAGTAAAATCTTTACCTACATACCAGGTACCCATTTAGATATTACAAATCAACACATCGATCTGTATGCAATCACATTAATCGCTGCATTCAGGAGTTATGATGGATCCTGCAAATAATAGCTGAATCTGCGCCATTTCGACGTACCACCGTTGATAGATCACCTCTCTGAAGGACGTGGTGCAAATGGAGCATTGCACATGTTTAAATAGGGCATTGACTTTTGATAATACTTAACATGGAAGACCTATAAAAACAAATGACAATCGCATTAACTTCGTCATACAATAATAAGCCTATAATTTTCCTACTCCCAGTGCGGGGGGTGGGCGGACAGTCCTCCAGTCCTCCTTTCTATGAGAGGAGTGAGCCTTTGTTGTCCACCTTGAGTGGCCCAATGTAGGTTGGTTGAGGATGATGTCATGTCTGAAAATTTTTGGTTCTTTCTATTTGGTTCGGCTGACTCCGAGCGATATGACAAAAGTAGCTCAGGTCTCGTTGGTAGCAGATCGTGGAGTCTGGATCCGATGTTGAACTGGACCATTCTGGACCAGTATTTTCCGCATAATGAAAGTATTTTCAAAACGTTTAGTGCGTATGGGTGGGATGTCCACCATGTACCGATGGCGCATCACCATACGTTTTGTAGTCCGATGATAAAACGGGCTAGGCTGAAGTAGATCATGCAATTCAATCGCACACTACTGTTAGAGATCTTTCTGTCTTGCTATATTCTCGACATCTTGCTCATGGCAGCTTTGACCATCTATGTACGCTTCCGAATTTCCCTATCGCCTCATCCTTGAGAGAGCCCAGGTACACAAAGTCTTTCACGAATTCCAGTTCAGCAAGCTCACCCACCTACAGTCCAGCTCGGTTGACGATCATGACTAGTCTTTGACCTGTTGATCAACAGTCCTACAATCTCATGCTGTTTTTTAGGCGAGTTTTTCCTTCAACGTTTTGAGAGCAGCAGTGTTGATGTGCCAGTTTGGATTCAAACTCATTGAACAAACATTTCGTCAACAACTCAAATTAAGCCGAAATCTTTCGTCTCTTTAGCTTATCTCATATTTATTTTCAGTAAGACCTATAAATACTCCCTATCAACTATAAATAATAGCGCTCTAGTTTCTCATTTAAACAAGACATTACTGAAATCTATTCAGAATGTTATACGCATTTGTGAACATTTCGGAGCAGCTGATAAATTGTCTAAGAGCTTACTTCGCTTGTCTCACGGAGAAATGTGATATTTTCATTTCCAGTCTTAATTGGATTTTTATCCTAGCAATACGCATAAAGAAACTGGCGGCATTTATCATAATTTTAAGCATAAAGACGAAGCAATCATTCAAATGCTTTAAGAGGTTTTAGACGTTAAATAAATTGGGTTTATTTTGCTTTGGGGCTTACATATGACGCTGTTTTGTGGCAGTCTATATGGCGAAACTATGAAAAACAAAAGACGATCAAATAAGTAGGCGAATACCGGAAAACTATGGGAAGATAGTGAGAAAATTAAGAAATTATGTCTAGAAAGGGGTTGAATAGTGACCGCCAACCCCAAATAAATTTTTCGTAGATAAAAATAAAAATAAGCTATCATGGTTATCTCTTCATATCCACAGTCCATTGCTAAATCTACAAATAAATATGATCTAGATCATATATTCAATATCAAGTTGGTTTTGTAGATTGATAGATTCTATTCTAATCTTTATTGCCTCATATTGTGCAAGCATTCCAAATTCAAACCGAAAAATTCCGCTTCTAATTTCAAAGTCATACTCAACGAACAAAAAATCCAGTAGTACAACGTACTTAATGCGTCTCCATTACATCAGGAACATTAAGAAAACAAACATTAATTCAACAATAGTAGCATGAGTGACGTTCGCTCAGGCATCAACGGTTTTTAGATCTTTTGATCGAATGCCAGCAACGACCGCTGGTTGTCAGTTTTATAGGTTACTCGACTTACTGGTGATATAATAAAAGATTTCAGTCGCGCTTCATCTGTTTTTTTTTGCTTTTGGAGTACTGAGTATTTTTAGGCTGTGGGAATTTCCTGTTTTAGGAGTAGGTGTAGTGTTTTAATTTAACGTTAGGTATGTGGTAAATGATTGCAGCTAACTTGAAATATCTACAAACTACAATTTTATTTTGCAACTCTAAAACCTGTACCAGGAACATAGGTTTGAATGAGATTCGAATACTACTACTTTTACTAACTTTCTACAGAAATCTCATTAAAAAAAAAAAAAATGAAATCCAAAAGCCTAACAAATATTTTAATAACTTTATTCAAACCACATAACACGTTCATAGAATTATTGAAATCGCTTGTTTAAGCTTGAATGAGAAACGCGACAGAACTACGGTAGTCTAAATATTTCTCTCATCACCTTATAAATCGTTCCAAATATTAGAATTTCAAAACATTGTTGGTATAAGCATTTAAATATAGAAGCGAAACATTTTTCTCGTTTATAAAGACGGCAACACACTCGCTGAGTATTTCAATTATGTCGTTTTAAATCGGTACGTCCATTAGTTGTAATGTTTACGAAACATACCTCCAAAATTACTCATGTACCTATGTGCAGTATGTGCACGTGGCCTAATATATTATGTAGGTACGAATAGAATTTACAATGTAATACCATAATTAATTGTGACGCAAGTTTCGACGGCTTGCGTGTGCGCACCTAGGCAGCATTACAGGCATTTTATGTTACTATTATTGAACGCATATTTGATATCAAAGGGGGTTATGGAACTCGTAAACATTCGGTTCAATTGATTTGATTACTGTATATATTCGCGCGTATTACGTGCTTGCGTCTGAGTTCGATGCGGAAAAGCGTTCTTAGGTATGGAACTAAGAAGTGTTTCCTATACATTTTACGAATGTGTTCGACAAATTGTTTCTTGATTTATGTTCGAAACAATGTGGCAGCTCCTTTAAGACTAACAAAACTATTGTTAAACTAGTTTATACCCAGAAATAATTTCAGTTTAGTGTTCACTGATCGGCTGGTAGGTTGAGCCTGTTACATTTACTAAACCGCATGTAGCGTACCAGTTTAGTTAGAGTATAGCGTTATTGCAAAACTCATGCCAAGTCGTAAAGATCGTAACAAGATCGAGTGCACAATAAATCGATAGTGTTTTCGCTCCTCGATAAACTTCTCGAGACTTGCATTGGTGGTGCCGTTAAAAACGTTTGTTTCTTTGCGACAATATGCATCAATCAATCGCAGGTAATTGCGAGGTAATAAACATTGCACAGTCTATGCACAGAAAAATATACAAACAGTATGGAAACTACGTAAAAACGCGCGAAAGAGCACACTCACACAAACATGCGCATCGACGAGACCCCTAAGCGGCTCCCACTACTGACAGCACTGCAGAAGTGCCGGTGCGTATGTTTGTGTGAGTGTGCCGTTTCGAGCGTTTGTAGGTAGTTTCCATACTGTTTGTATATTTTTACTGTGGTCTATGTTCCATCGTCTATTTGGCAACGGATATTACTAGTTAGAGGACGATGATAACCTCATGAAATAATTATGATTTTCGTTCGCAGAGCACGTAGACGAATCGGCTTTATCAACATTTTCCATACAAACCCAAGCGTGTCAGTGAATTTCACCAAACCGATACGGCCCGAAATATTTCTAACCAAGCCTGTGATGGCTGAAACTTGCGTCCAGCGCAACTTGCACGAACACGAATATTAGGTATTAGTTTCGGCCATTGAGATAGGAAATATATGGAGGCGCCGCGATGTTCTATACATACATTAGCTTATACAAATATGAGTGAAATACGATACAGAATGTGAAACATCGTTTTGTTTCATTCTTTCTAATGTAGTAATCGTATTTGATGAAAGAGACACCAATATTTCAGTTGTTGCTCATTATGGCAACATTTTGTTATGACGTAGTGACGGTTGTAGGTAAGTGCCATTCGCCATTTTATGTGACGAATTTTGTGGTTGTGTTCGTGGTAGTCCTGCTGTCAAATGGTTGTTTACATATTGTATTATTGAGATTTGTGTGTGTGTGTGTGTTGCTTGATTGACACAACCTTAGAATCGGCGGCCATTTTATGAGACATTTTGAGGTTTAGGTAGGCACGTTTTTTTCGTAGGTATTTCCAGTCCATATTATTTAGTATGTCTATGGTTTCGGCTCACACCAAGATGCGAAGTGACAATGGTTGAAGTGGCCAGTTCAGCCGCGATGGTCAGCGCTGCGCCGAGAATCGCATCGTGTTTGGGTTTATTTTAATGTTTTCTCACACTGAAATGTGTACCTATAAAAAAAATCCACATTATATCACGTCACGTCGCGTTTCAGTGTAAGCTGACCCTTAGTAATGGCGCCTCTAATCGCATATTATGTTCAAGAAATTACGTGTTTCAATACTAATCTCGATATACAAATCCAGTTAGATGCAAGTCAATAAACTACAGAGGATGCTATTCGATCAAAGTGCAGGAGTTAGTCGGATAAACTTGCACTGAACTCGGCAGTCATCGGGACGGTTACCGTTGGATGTCTCCCGCCTGGCTGTTTGATGTAGTGCTTCCTCGTATAGCTGTGTCGGATATCTATGAGATACTAGATCGATAAATTAGGAAGAGCAGAAACCTTGAAGATGGACATCGATTTAATTCAAATAAAAGATATTTTTGTTTAACCTAAGCCATAAATTAAATAATCATTTATTGACTAGGCAAAGTGAAATTCCATCATAGATGGAATCCAAATTCAAAATGCATGGAATGGGCCTACCTAGTTTTTGAGCTCGCCCGTTGGCGCTACTGGGGAATAAGGTTCTTAAATATAGATTTTAAAAGTTTATACTACGCACACGGAAGCAAAGTTTGAATCAAAATTAATTCTAATGCCGTAGAAGTGCGATTAAATACAAAAAAAGTTTTGAGCAGCGCCATTTAAAAAATAAAAAAGGAATAACATTTTCCGAAACATAAAACTCTATTAAAGCAGTGATTGTTGAATCCCTACCTACCTATCTTAATCTGCCATATTTGGAAAACATTCACAACAATAATTTTTTTTTAAATAAACGCGCGCTAAAAGCAGAAAAAAAGAAATTTGACATATCGGAGACCTCATGCCACACCAGCGCCTCTAGCGGCGAATTCATACGTGGTAAGCCCCATTGACATACGCTATAGCAATGCCACGAACCCAGACAGGTGGGAAAGACTTTGTGTAAATTAATCCATCATCACTGCTCTCGTGAAGGAAAATATCGCGAGGCAACCGGCATGTCCTGGAGCTCGAAGACTGAGACATCCACCAACCCACACTGGCCCCGCGTGCTGGATTACGGCCCATTCCCTCTCAGGGCCTGCACGCACAACGGACCAAATGGTGGTCTAAATGCAAAAAAGAGTTCCATCTATCCTATCTATGTGGTCTGCGGTGAATGTTTATCGTTTAATCACGAACGAACCCTGCTTGCAAAATAACTTATCCAGATCGTTGGAACATATTGACGCCTCATTATCATCATTCACTCCCAACAAGTTGATTATGACATGAACGTACGAATTGTAAAGAACATCAAACACGTATGAATATGTGCGAACAGCTTCAGAAACGACTTGTAACGACAGCCGTCAGGTCGGACATGAGTTATAATGTAGTAGCAATGCACTGCAGTGATTGACACGTAATTATAACTCGTACTAGTGTGCATCAAGTTATCAACACAACTCACACAAGCACGAGTTAATAATAGATCGGATTCATAACATCCTGTATTTGTTTAAGCTGAATATACGACTTAGGCCCAGTTCTTTGATCCGTAGTTAACTAAACCAATGGTTACGCTAACCAATGGTTTCAAATTTCGGTTAAATGCGTTTATGCCTCAATTGTTAAAATAATTCAATCTCCAACTTATTTGACCATTTGTGAGACTAACAACTGAAGAAATAGTAAGCTCTTAATAATTATTATTAAGAGAATACTTCGCTCCTAGAAAAAAAACATTTATTATGTAAGAATTTTCACTACCTAAAATATTGTTTGTGATTGTGACTTGCTTTTTACCCGACTACGACAAAGCCAAAAGGAAGGGTTATGGTAGTCTATGTATGTTTGTATTTACGTATGTTCCTCCGTAGCGCCTAAACTATTCATCCGATTTTGATGAATAAGATGTCAATCGATTCGTTATTACGGCCCGGGTATAGTTATCAGCACGTAACTTGGCAAGGTTTTGGCGTAGTGGGGGTAAGTTCGCGCATATTGCATGAACTGACCAACCACCATATAGCGAACGGAACGTGGATGTGACGCGATTGGTCAGTCGATCCTTGTTTGAACTGACCAACCAATCGCGCGCTCGGAACGCTGCTAAACGGTCCCCGCGTCTTGCATGGTAACCAAAGAGACCTACAAAATGACATGTGCGCATCTAACTAAGTGCCGACAACTATAACAAAGGCCAAAAAAAAAATACAAAAAATTATCTGTAGTCGAGTTACAGTAGTTAAACTTTTTTATTTCTAGAAAAAACTAAAACATCTTTATCAACTCAGATACTATTCTTGTTTACAGTTTTCTCCCTCTGCGAATTTTGCCAACAAAGCTCTAAATGTCAGTAAGCTCCCACATTAAGCCCTACACAAACGTTAACATTTCTCTCTCGGCTGACTTCCAACTTGATTTAAACAACGTGTTTTCTTGGTTTTTGCTTTGACAAAAGCTGTGGAATTAGTGACACACAAACGGCACTTTGGAAAACATTTGAAAAGAGGTCAAAGAAAGTAACTGAAAACACACATGGAAAGGTATTTGAAGAAAAATTGGATAAGCGGCTTACAATGATCTTCTAACCAGTGATAGGCTTCACTGAAAAAAATAATTGGAACTTGCTCCCTTTCTAGGGTTCCGTAGTCAACAAGGAACCCTTATATTTCGTCCATGTCCATCTATCCGGTCGTTCGTCCGCAGCTTAGCTCAAGGGTCTTAGAACTAGGAAGCTATAATTTGGCGTGGATATACATATTAATCACGCCGATAAAGTGGTCAAATAAAAGCATGATAAAAATATACACGTAAAGCGGGGATGTTTTTTTTTTCTCGTCTTTGGCATTTGTCACACTGGATGCGTTCTGCGTCCTGCGGTCCGGACACTCGAACATTTCCCGCACCAAATGTTTTTAAACAGAGTTTTGCTTAACAGCAAAGCTCTGTTTTGTTGCTAATAAAAATAAAGTTCGCTAAACCCAGTTATTTTAGTTTATTTTGTCTGTGAATACAAACAAAATAATAATCGGGTTCTGAAAACAACATCAATTTTTTCTGACATAACAACTTCTGAGTCAACCGATAAATAACAAGATTACATAAGTTGACAAAAAAATTGACATCGCACACAGCTTAGTTGAATAAGCTTTCAGAAACCAGGGGTTACGCACCCCTGAAAAGATAAACCTTGACGTCATACTACGTAAACAGCGTATAAAATTACTACCTACCATAAATGGTAGGAAGAAAACAGCTCTCAGATTACAGGGCTTACACTGGGCTGTAAAAAATACATTATACTTAGGCGCCTTCCTCAGCGGATCGGTGCGTATTCGTTTTGTACATATGCGCTCGGTACAGATTCTTTACCGAACACGTACACGTACAGCACTGTTCTTTGAATTAAACCAGTTCAAGCTTCTTTAAATTTCATTAGCTAGGTTACGAAAATACAGTGAGAGAAAACTTGAGATAATATTTTGCACCACGACCGCAAATATTGATCAAGAAACATGACGTATGAGCATGGACGCGTTTAAAGTATTTTGCAGTAGAGGTAGGGGAATTTTTTAGATCTGTGTACGAAGGTAGTTGTGTTAAGGTGAACGCGCACCTAGACGCACCGCACTCGCCGCACGCGCCGAAGTCATCGCATTTTCTCTTGGCCCCGCGCTATCCGCGCCGAACGCGCCACACGCATTGTATCCACTTCTGTACATCTTGAACTATATTTTCATACGGATACGGATCATGTTGTCACGCCGCCCGCATCGCCCGCCGAGTCTGATGACGTCATCCGCACACGCTGGTGGAATCCGTATACCTACAGCATTTTGCTGAAATGCGGCTCGTGCGGCGCGGATAGGTGCGCGAGGCTGCATACGAATTTATATAAAGATTTATAAAATGCGATGACTGCGGCGCGTGCGACGAGTGCGGTGCGTCTAGGTGCGCGTTCACCTTTACAGTGAGCTTTGGAATCCTTGACATCGACACCTTAGGAGAATTTACTCTGTGTTACACAGTATTCAGTAGAACTAAAAACATTTTTTCGGAATTATAAATGATTTCGTACAATTTTTTTAAACCAAAATTGTTCTATTTACTAGAGAGTCTGTCAGAGTAAACAAACTTAACCCAAATCAGACAAGATCTATCATAGTTTTTCAAACACATCAAATTCGCAGAATTTCCACCACTAACATCGCCCACAAACTCAGTATCAACAAAGAATTTAATCCAATCCAAGCTTTACAAATTCATATTACAAAAACCGACGAGATCCAATTCATTTAAATTTATTTAAGGAGTAGTCTCCGAATAGCTTTGAATTTGTAACTGATGAAAGAACATCGCCGATAGCGAACTAGATTGTAATAAAAAGACTTTTTAAATCCGCAAAGAAATCTTACAAGCAACAAAAGGAAAAAGCAAGGAAGGTTGAACTGCCAAGAAATCTCGCGCAGCCGGTGAGGCTGGGAGTAATCCTCTTAACAGTAGAGTGAACCGGGTTGCTTACAGCGTGTGACTGTGGCGCGAGAGCGTGGGGAATTAATAAGTAAGGCAGTATTGTGGTTTACATGAAAAATCTTAATTTAAGCGTGGCCTGAAATGCGCGCTTTATTACCCTGTGACATGAACTGTGGCGTTCGTGTTTGGGAATTGTATAGCTGAACAGCTTGAAATATTGTTCAGTTGAGTTAATAACTTAATTTCTGCTATAAGTGGCAATTATTAACTACTTAACAGTTCAACAAAATCTTGTTTTGAATTCATGGTAACACCTCAAATATTATTTCGTTCATTCACAAACATGGAAGCTTTCGTTCGCTCTCTAGATATGTAATACAATAATAGCACGATAACTCCTTACAGCTTCCACGCCATGTATGCAATTCGCCAACGTCGTGAAAACGATGGCCGAACCATGAATTCACTCGAGCCATCCTCATGTGTGAAGCTTAAGCAATATATTTCACGTCATGGCTTATTAATAACGTCTACAATACTATCTTAGCTATCTAATATACATTAGATAATTTATAGCCCAAATCCTGGCGTAGGTACTAGCGTTTCCTCCCTTGGATTAAAGTGAGCAAGATGAGGCCAATAACTAATATTTCCTAGCTCTGCCTTATAAGAAACACATTTGGATTCTACTAGACGTACGGGAGTATATTTATTATTTTAGTATTGAAGAGGATAATACTTTTCTTTGGCTCGGGAGGAAATATGGAGAGGAAAAGTAGGTTACCTATATTCGCAGTGAAACTTTATTTCCCGGCTTTATTGAGATAGAATCCGAACATAAGGATCTTGGACATAGAAGAGGAATTTCAAAGGAGTTCAGTATTATCGTATTTTCTATTGACGTTGCTAATAAAGTTGAGAACGATACAGTTACTTTCAAAGAAAAAGGAACCAGTCATCTAAGAGAACCTACAGTTGAAAATACTTGCAGTAAACTCGTCTAACTTTTAAGTAACAACTCTTTTCCGGGCTAGCAGTCAATATTGCACAAGTATTTCTGTCGAGGAGCGAGTGCGGCCGACAGGTCATCTGGAGCAAATCTCCAACTACCTCGAATCGAATCTAGTTTAGTGGCATTAATAGCTAGACTTTAGCGATATTAACAATGGGTTTTAATCTGGTTTTATCTTCTGTTGTTGACAGAATTCGGAGAAGATTATTTGTGGTAAAACAACTCATTAAGGGTGCTTGAATTGTATTTAGAGATTGAGGTAAGAACAAGAAAATGAAACCTGCATTTGGAATTACAGAGCTTGTTGAAAACGAACTTAGTACGAGTCCCAAAAGCAGTTCAGGCACTTTTGGGCTCCGTAAGTTTGTGTCTGTCGGTCCATGGGATTCAATGGGAAGAGAGGTAACTTGCATCAAAGGGCGCATTGAGGTACCTTAGCAAAGTAATTAGATGGTTATTAAACTAATACGGAACTTATTGGGGATGTTCTTCAGAACGGCCATGTGCGCTATCGCAACCGGCGTTCGTGTATGACTAGATTTATGAACGCATATACGCTATAAGGAGTACGTAAGAATCGTAGCAGGTGGGGTTTTGTAGTTTCTGCCTACCACCATTGTAAAAAGGCTTGATTTCATGTTTGTATGTATACCACTAATGAAGCAGTTCTTCATAGGATCGATCTTCTTCTTTATAACGACCGTGATCATAGATAGAACCGAAATAAAATTAAGTTTATCAATATCCTTGCTTCTTTGTTCCCCTTAGCTTATTTTCTACGCTCCGAAGATTGTAAAAGGCGTATTTGCATATTGTAGTGATTTTAAAATCTGTTGAGAATCGGATAAGGAGCACGTACGCTCGGGATTACACCAATTGCTCCTCTTAGCTGATTGTCTACGATACGGCTTTGTTTAATGTTTCTTTAGCAATAAGCTCGAAATTCAACACACGAATGTGGATTTTCGATGTTGTCATTTTATTTGGAAGGTAACTTTGTCAACTCTTGATTTAATCTTACGTAAGTCGTAAGCCGTAAGTCTAATATGACTAGGGAATGACAAGGGAATACGCATTATTCTTTATGAACTCATATCTTTCAAACCACTGGACAGATTTATATAATAACAACTCAAGTATTCTTAGATAAGTGGCGTTAAAAAAAACAAACCTGGCGAATTTTTAGCGCCATATTGCGGAGATCCCCATTTTTCTTCATTTTTTTTCTCATTCCATTTTTTTTTTCCAAACTCATGGAGTCAGGTATCAAAATGAAGGGTTTTTAGTGGTGATTACAATAATATGTATCACTTAACTGTATGTTTCAAATTAATTAGAAAAAAGATGTATGTTTCAAATTAATTAGAAATAAAAAAAGTTAATAAAATCAAAAAACCCGACTGCTTATGAAGCGATTTAAAAAGATGTAAACAAGAACAAATTCATGCTGTCCAGTCGGAGGATACTTATAAAACTTTTAGCCATATTTGTTTAAACTCCCAATTTCGGCTGCCCAATTTTTCTAAAACCTTTAAACCCAATCATTTTTCAATGAAAGTTATAAAAAAAAAAAAAAAAAATTCAGGCTGTCAAACAAAATCAGATATTATTATACCAAGCGACCGAAGTTTAATTTTTGACGCCGAACACGATACAGAACTCTTCAAAAGAATGTTTGGAAAAATTTAAGCTTCCGAAAGTTAAATGGAAAAGTTTCCCACTCAAATTGACAGTGTCGCCGGGTCCGGTCCACCCGAACGGGGTTAATAAAATCGGTTTGTGACATGGAAGTAAAGTGTTATATCTCTATTACGTCTATAATAAAATAACTTTATGCTAAATTTTGCGAGCTGAGTCCCCCGTGACCTCTGTTTGATCGGGATTATTTGTTGAGTCCCCTCTAATCATTGTGTATTTTCGACCATAAATTCCGAAATTTAAACCGCATTCGCGGACAATAGGCAAATATTATGTAGTAAGCTTTTGGAGAACCAGGGTTACCGACATAGCCCGCAGAATTGCCAAACTTAAGTGGCAGTGGGCAGGGCACATTGCTCGCAGAACGGATGGCCGATGGGGCAGAAAGGTTCTGGAATGGCGACCGCGAACCGGAAGACGTTGCGTTGAAAGGCCTCCCAACAGGTGGACCGATGACCTGGTGAAGGTTGCGGGGATCCGCTGGTTACGAGATGCACGGGACCGGTCAATGTGGCGACGCTTGGGGGAGGCCTATGTCCAGCAGTGGACGTCTTTCGGCTGATATGATGATGATGATGATGAAGCTTTTGAACCGAGAAGCATAAGCTCTACAACATTCGTCAGTGTAATTTTATTTTTCACTAGCTGTCCCACGCGGCTTCGCTCCAGTCAACTGGCTACCTACCTACCTATCTACCCTACCTACCCTACACACATGATTGTTGCGTAACTAAAACCGTTTACGCAGCGCACGCAACGGAAGCTCTCAAGAAGGAATTTTTTTTTCCCGTTTTTGCAACATTTTTCATTTATGCTCCTCTCCTATTGGTCGCAGCATGCTGTTATATAGTCTATAACCTGTCTCGATAAATGGACTATCCAACTCAAAAATAATTATTCAATTCCAACCAGTAGTTCCTGAGATTAGCGCGTTCAAACAAACAAAGTCTTCAGCTTTATAATATTAAATATTGATTCAGCATTTGCTATTTCAGCACATGTAAACAGAATAGCCTGTACAATGACTTCAGATACTTTTATATCGAATATTTTGTGTAGGAAAATTCCCAAGCAATCTCTATGAGCGTCTAAGCGTTTGTTTGTGATAGGGATTTTCCCCGGTAACAAGTAATAAAAAAAGTCTTAATACTTGAGGCTGAGACGGCAAGTGAAAGTTAACCGGCCTCGACGAGCAATCAAGACTTTGAAAAATTAAGCTCTTAATTAAAAACGAATTCTTAAAGTTGCCTTGTTAATGCACGGAAAATATTTGTTGGGCAGAAAAAGGGGAAATGCAGGGCGCTTTTATTGGCTTCTGATGAGGAATTTTACAACGCAATTCAGGAATTTTGTAGTAGTGTTTTAGTAGTGACTAGCGGACGCCTCGCGGTTTCATCCGCGTAGAACCCGTTCACGAAACGACTTGTAACGACAGCCGTCAGGTCGGACATGAGTTATAATGTAGTAGCAATGCACTGCAGTGATTGACACGTAATTATAACTCGTACTAGTGTGCATCAAGTTATCAACACAACTCACACAAGCACGAGTTAATAATAGATCGGATTCATAACATCCTGTATTTGTTTAAGCTGAATATACGACTTAGGCCCAGTTCTTTGATCCGTAGTTAACTAAACCAATGGTTACGCTAACCAATGGTTTCAAATTTCGGTTAAATGCGTTTATGCCTCAATTGTTAAAATAATTCAATCTCCAACTTATTTGACCATTTGTGAGACTAACAACTGAAGAAATAGTAAGCTCTTAATAATTATTATTAAGAGAATACTTCGCTCCTAGAAAAAAAACATTTATTATGTAAGAATTTTCACTACCTAAAATATTGTTTGTGATTGTGACTTGCTTTTTACCCGACTACGACAAAGCCAAAAGGAAGGGTTATGGTAGTCTATGTATGTTTGTATTTACGTATGTTCCTCCGTAGCGCCTAAACTATTCATCCGATTTTGATGAATAAGATGTCAATCGATTCGTTATTACGGCCCGGGTATAGTTATCAGCACGTAACTTGGCAAGGTTTTGGCGTAGTGGGGGTAAGTTCGCGCATATTGCATGAACTGACCAACCACCATATAGCGAACGGAACGTGGATGTGACGCGATTGGTCAGTCGATCCTTGTTTGAACTGACCAACCAATCGCGCGCTCGGAACGCTGCTAAACGGTCCCCGCGTCTTGCATGGTAACCAAAGAGACCTACAAAATGACATGTGCGCATCTAACTAAGTGCCGACAACTATAACAAAGGCCAAAAAAAAAATACAAAAAATTATCTGTAGTCGAGTTACAGTAGTTAAACTTTTTTATTTCTAGAAAAAACTAAAACATCTTTATCAACTCAGATACTATTCTTGTTTACAGTTTTCTCCCTCTGCGAATTTTGCCAACAAAGCTCTAAATGTCAGTAAGCTCCCACATTAAGCCCTACACAAACGTTAACATTTCTCTCTCGGCTGACTTCCAACTTGATTTAAACAACGTGTTTTCTTGGTTTTTGCTTTGACAAAAGCTGTGGAATTAGTGACACACAAACGGCACTTTGGAAAACATTTGAAAAGAGGTCAAAGAAAGTAACTGAAAACACACATGGAAAGGTATTTGAAGAAAAATTGGATAAGCGGCTTACAATGATCTTCTAACCAGTGATAGGCTTCACTGAAAAAAATAATTGGAACTTGCTCCCTTTCTAGGGTTCCGTAGTCAACAAGGAACCCTTATATTTCGTCCATGTCCATCTATCCGGTCGTTCGTCCGCAGCTTAGCTCAAGGGTCTTAGAACTAGGAAGCTATAATTTGGCGTGGATATACATATTAATCACGCCGATAAAGTGGTCAAATAAAAGCATGATAAAAATATACACGTAAAGCGGGGATGTTTTTTTTTTCTCGTCTTTGGCATTTGTCACACTGGATGCGTTCTGCGTCCTGCGGTCCGGACACTCGAACATTTCCCGCACCAAATGTTTTTAAACAGAGTTTTGCTTAACAGCAAAGCTCTGTTTTGTTGCTAATAAAAATAAAGTTCGCTAAACCCAGTTATTTTAGTTTATTTTGTCTGTGAATACAAACAAAATAATAATCGGGTTCTGAAAACAACATCAATTTTTTCTGACATAACAACTTCTGAGTCAACCGATAAATAACAAGATTACATAAGTTGACAAAAAAATTGACATCGCACACAGCTTAGTTGAATAAGCTTTCAGAAACCAGGGGTTACGCACCCCTGAAAAGATAAACCTTGACGTCATACTACGTAAACAGCGTATAAAATTACTACCTACCATAAATGGTAGGAAGAAAACAGCTCTCAGATTACAGGGCTTACACTGGGCTGTAAAAAATACATTATACTTAGGCGCCTTCCTCAGCGGATCGGTGCGTATTCGTTTTGTACATATGCGCTCGGTACAGATTCTTTACCGAACACGTACACGTACAGCACTGTTCTTTGAATTAAACCAGTTCAAGCTTCTTTAAATTTCATTAGCTAGGTTACGAAAATACAGTGAGAGAAAACTTGAGATAATATTTTGCACCACGACCGCAAATATTGATCAAGAAACATGACGTATGAGCATGGACGCGTTTAAAGTATTTTGCAGTAGAGGTAGGGGAATTTTTTAGATCTGTGTACGAAGGTAGTTGTGTTAAGGTGAACGCGCACCTAGACGCACCGCACTCGCCGCACGCGCCGAAGTCATCGCATTTTCTCTTGGCCCCGCGCTATCCGCGCCGAACGCGCCACACGCATTGTATCCACTTCTGTACATCTTGAACTATATTTTCATACGGATACGGATCATGTTGTCACGCCGCCCGCATCGCCCGCCGAGTCTGATGACGTCATCCGCACACGCTGGTGGAATCCGTATACCTACAGCATTTTGCTGAAATGCGGCTCGTGCGGCGCGGATAGGTGCGCGAGGCTGCATACGAATTTATATAAAGATTTATAAAATGCGATGACTGCGGCGCGTGCGACGAGTGCGGTGCGTCTAGGTGCGCGTTCACCTTTACAGTGAGCTTTGGAATCCTTGACATCGACACCTTAGGAGAATTTACTCTGTGTTACACAGTATTCAGTAGAACTAAAAACATTTTTTCGGAATTATAAATGATTTCGTACAATTTTTTTAAACCAAAATTGTTCTATTTACTAGAGAGTCTGTCAGAGTAAACAAACTTAACCCAAATCAGACAAGATCTATCATAGTTTTTCAAACACATCAAATTCGCAGAATTTCCACCACTAACATCGCCCACAAACTCAGTATCAACAAAGAATTTAATCCAATCCAAGCTTTACAAATTCATATTACAAAAACCGACGAGATCCAATTCATTTAAATTTATTTAAGGAGTAGTCTCCGAATAGCTTTGAATTTGTAACTGATGAAAGAACATCGCCGATAGCGAACTAGATTGTAATAAAAAGACTTTTTAAATCCGCAAAGAAATCTTACAAGCAACAAAAGGAAAAAGCAAGGAAGGTTGAACTGCCAAGAAATCTCGCGCAGCCGGTGAGGCTGGGAGTAATCCTCTTAACAGTAGAGTGAACCGGGTTGCTTACAGCGTGTGACTGTGGCGCGAGAGCGTGGGGAATTAATAAGTAAGGCAGTATTGTGGTTTACATGAAAAATCTTAATTTAAGCGTGGCCTGAAATGCGCGCTTTATTACCCTGTGACATGAACTGTGGCGTTCGTGTTTGGGAATTGTATAGCTGAACAGCTTGAAATATTGTTCAGTTGAGTTAATAACTTAATTTCTGCTATAAGTGGCAATTATTAACTACTTAACAGTTCAACAAAATCTTGTTTTGAATTCATGGTAACACCTCAAATATTATTTCGTTCATTCACAAACATGGAAGCTTTCGTTCGCTCTCTAGATATGTAATACAATAATAGCACGATAACTCCTTACAGCTTCCACGCCATGTATGCAATTCGCCAACGTCGTGAAAACGATGGCCGAACCATGAATTCACTCGAGCCATCCTCATGTGTGAAGCTTAAGCAATATATTTCACGTCATGGCTTATTAATAACGTCTACAATACTATCTTAGCTATCTAATATACATTAGATAATTTATAGCCCAAATCCTGGCGTAGGTACTAGCGTTTCCTCCCTTGGATTAAAGTGAGCAAGATGAGGCCAATAACTAATATTTCCTAGCTCTGCCTTATAAGAAACACATTTGGATTCTACTAGACGTACGGGAGTATATTTATTATTTTAGTATTGAAGAGGATAATACTTTTCTTTGGCTCGGGAGGAAATATGGAGAGGAAAAGTAGGTTACCTATATTCGCAGTGAAACTTTATTTCCCGGCTTTATTGAGATAGAATCCGAACATAAGGATCTTGGACATAGAAGAGGAATTTCAAAGGAGTTCAGTATTATCGTATTTTCTATTGACGTTGCTAATAAAGTTGAGAACGATACAGTTACTTTCAAAGAAAAAGGAACCAGTCATCTAAGAGAACCTACAGTTGAAAATACTTGCAGTAAACTCGTCTAACTTTTAAGTAACAACTCTTTTCCGGGCTAGCAGTCAATATTGCACAAGTATTTCTGTCGAGGAGCGAGTGCGGCCGACAGGTCATCTGGAGCAAATCTCCAACTACCTCGAATCGAATCTAGTTTAGTGGCATTAATAGCTAGACTTTAGCGATATTAACAATGGGTTTTAATCTGGTTTTATCTTCTGTTGTTGACAGAATTCGGAGAAGATTATTTGTGGTAAAACAACTCATTAAGGGTGCTTGAATTGTATTTAGAGATTGAGGTAAGAACAAGAAAATGAAACCTGCATTTGGAATTACAGAGCTTGTTGAAAACGAACTTAGTACGAGTCCCAAAAGCAGTTCAGGCACTTTTGGGCTCCGTAAGTTTGTGTCTGTCGGTCCATGGGATTCAATGGGAAGAGAGGTAACTTGCATCAAAGGGCGCATTGAGGTACCTTAGCAAAGTAATTAGATGGTTATTAAACTAATACGGAACTTATTGGGGATGTTCTTCAGAACGGCCATGTGCGCTATCGCAACCGGCGTTCGTGTATGACTAGATTTATGAACGCATATACGCTATAAGGAGTACGTAAGAATCGTAGCAGGTGGGGTTTTGTAGTTTCTGCCTACCACCATTGTAAAAAGGCTTGATTTCATGTTTGTATGTATACCACTAATGAAGCAGTTCTTCATAGGATCGATCTTCTTCTTTATAACGACCGTGATCATAGATAGAACCGAAATAAAATTAAGTTTATCAATATCCTTGCTTCTTTGTTCCCCTTAGCTTATTTTCTACGCTCCGAAGATTGTAAAAGGCGTATTTGCATATTGTAGTGATTTTAAAATCTGTTGAGAATCGGATAAGGAGCACGTACGCTCGGGATTACACCAATTGCTCCTCTTAGCTGATTGTCTACGATACGGCTTTGTTTAATGTTTCTTTAGCAATAAGCTCGAAATTCAACACACGAATGTGGATTTTCGATGTTGTCATTTTATTTGGAAGGTAACTTTGTCAACTCTTGATTTAATCTTACGTAAGTCGTAAGCCGTAAGTCTAATATGACTAGGGAATGACAAGGGAATACGCATTATTCTTTATGAACTCATATCTTTCAAACCACTGGACAGATTTATATAATAACAACTCAAGTATTCTTAGATAAGTGGCGTTAAAAAAAACAAACCTGGCGAATTTTTAGCGCCATATTGCGGAGATCCCCATTTTTCTTCATTTTTTTTCTCATTCCATTTTTTTTTTCCAAACTCATGGAGTCAGGTATCAAAATGAAGGGTTTTTAGTGGTGATTACAATAATATGTATCACTTAACTGTATGTTTCAAATTAATTAGAAAAAAGATGTATGTTTCAAATTAATTAGAAATAAAAAAAGTTAATAAAATCAAAAAACCCGACTGCTTATGAAGCGATTTAAAAAGATGTAAACAAGAACAAATTCATGCTGTCCAGTCGGAGGATACTTATAAAACTTTTAGCCATATTTGTTTAAACTCCCAATTTCGGCTGCCCAATTTTTCTAAAACCTTTAAACCCAATCATTTTTCAATGAAAGTTATAAAAAAAAAAAAAAAAAATTCAGGCTGTCAAACAAAATCAGATATTATTATACCAAGCGACCGAAGTTTAATTTTTGACGCCGAACACGATACAGAACTCTTCAAAAGAATGTTTGGAAAAATTTAAGCTTCCGAAAGTTAAATGGAAAAGTTTCCCACTCAAATTGACAGTGTCGCCGGGTCCGGTCCACCCGAACGGGGTTAATAAAATCGGTTTGTGACATGGAAGTAAAGTGTTATATCTCTATTACGTCTATAATAAAATAACTTTATGCTAAATTTTGCGAGCTGAGTCCCCCGTGACCTCTGTTTGATCGGGATTATTTGTTGAGTCCCCTCTAATCATTGTGTATTTTCGACCATAAATTCCGAAATTTAAACCGCATTCGCGGACAATAGGCAAATATTATGTAGTAAGCTTTTGGAGAACCAGGGTTACCGACATAGCCCGCAGAATTGCCAAACTTAAGTGGCAGTGGGCAGGGCACATTGCTCGCAGAACGGATGGCCGATGGGGCAGAAAGGTTCTGGAATGGCGACCGCGAACCGGAAGACGTTGCGTTGAAAGGCCTCCCAACAGGTGGACCGATGACCTGGTGAAGGTTGCGGGGATCCGCTGGTTACGAGATGCACGGGACCGGTCAATGTGGCGACGCTTGGGGGAGGCCTATGTCCAGCAGTGGACGTCTTTCGGCTGATATGATGATGATGATGATGAAGCTTTTGAACCGAGAAGCATAAGCTCTACAACATTCGTCAGTGTAATTTTATTTTTCACTAGCTGTCCCACGCGGCTTCGCTCCAGTCAACTGGCTACCTACCTACCTATCTACCCTACCTACCCTACACACATGATTGTTGCGTAACTAAAACCGTTTACGCAGCGCACGCAACGGAAGCTCTCAAGAAGGAATTTTTTTTTCCCGTTTTTGCAACATTTTTCATTTATGCTCCTCTCCTATTGGTCGCAGCATGCTGTTATATAGTCTATAACCTGTCTCGATAAATGGACTATCCAACTCAAAAATAATTATTCAATTCCAACCAGTAGTTCCTGAGATTAGCGCGTTCAAACAAACAAAGTCTTCAGCTTTATAATATTAAATATTGATTCAGCATTTGCTATTTCAGCACATGTAAACAGAATAGCCTGTACAATGACTTCAGATACTTTTATATCGAATATTTTGTGTAGGAAAATTCCCAAGCAATCTCTATGAGCGTCTAAGCGTTTGTTTGTGATAGGGATTTTCCCCGGTAACAAGTAATAAAAAAAGTCTTAATACTTGAGGCTGAGACGGCAAGTGAAAGTTAACCGGCCTCGACGAGCAATCAAGACTTTGAAAAATTAAGCTCTTAATTAAAAACGAATTCTTAAAGTTGCCTTGTTAATGCACGGAAAATATTTGTTGGGCAGAAAAAGGGGAAATGCAGGGCGCTTTTATTGGCTTCTGATGAGGAATTTTACAACGCAATTCAGGAATTTTGTAGTAGTGTTTTAGTAGTGACTAGCGGACGCCTCGCGGTTTCATCCGCGTAGAACCCGTTCCCGTGGGAATACAGCGATAAAAGTAGCCTATGTCACCCGGAGATAGTGTAGCTTCCCAACGGTGAAAGAATTTTTGAAATCGGTCCAGTAGTAAGTTAGTTAGTTAAGTTTATTCGTTACATACAAACATACAAAAATACAAATCTTTCCTGTTTTTAATATTATCTCCTTTATTCATATTCTTTCTTATTGTCTACATTTTTAAATATTTTTATAAAACATACAAAAAAAAAACATTTAAACATTTATTATTATAGTAGGTATAGATATACATAGATGTAGTATGTGGTAGATACCTGAGGACACACAATATATAAAATAAGGCGTTATTCAGGTAAATAAATATTTGGTGGCGGCTCGGAATATGAAGCGAATTGCTGCGCAGTTGCAAAGTCACGTGATAGTGAAAAGCACACTTCACAGACGCCACTAAGTATGAATCGACCTAAATATTAATAGGTAATAATACCAGCCTGTAAGTGTTCCACTGCAGGGCAAAGCTTAGAGCATTTAACCTATGGAGATGGCATAGCAAAGCGTACCCCTCTGCCAAAGTCGCTTGGCCATATGACCATACGCGTTATATAAAACTAGTTCATTCGCCGACCGCCGCCATTGTGTATCGTATTGTGTCGCAAGTAAGTTCTCCGAAAAAATGGTTAATTGTGCGGTTTCCTCTTGCAAAAAGCGAGCTGCCACTTTCAATTTGCGAAGCCATGGTGTTTCCTACCACATATAAGTATAAATTATACATCAACATAGTTGTATTTAAGAACAATGTCGAAATAATGGATAATGCCTTTACGATAGAAAAATTCAGTGGTACGTTGGTAGCACAAACGCAGTACAGGGGCTGACACGGTAGCGATGTGCATAGTGCTGGGACAACGTGAATGAATGATTGATAAATTAAATGATTTTTTTGAATCAGTATGTTCAGTATCAAAATAATTTTGTTTGTTTTTGTTTCTGGACAAGTCAGGTTGAACTAAAAAAAAATATCATTTATAAATGTCTATGAGAATAGATTTAAATTCTTTTCTTTTCAAGTTTTAGGCTAATAAAAAGTAAGTTTGTTCGTTTCGTTAGTGAGTTTTCAATCATTTTTTAATCCCCGACGAAAAAAGAGGGGTGTTATCAATTTGACGTGAATTGCTGTGTATCTGTCTGTGGCATCATAGCTCCTAAACAGATGAAGCGATTTAGATTTTTGTTTGATACCTCTATCGAGAGGAGACTATCGCAGCCATGGTAGTTACAATGACAACCCCACTGCACATCAATTCGAAGCCATATACAATTGCGAATGTTAAAAATACTCAAATGTTCGTTTATCCTTTTTAACCAAAAAAGGTTGATCCACAGAAATGTGTTCGACATGTATATAATAAACTGGTACATTTTAAAAATCAGTGATTGCCTCTAGGCGTGATCATTGAGCAATGTAAATGAACTAGATTATGGCTATGAAACCATACACGTATGTTTTCCTATATAAGATATCAAACTAGCTTAGCTAGGAAACACCGTACTCAAATAGTTCAAAACAAACGTGTTAAAGTGTTACATAAAGAAGTGTCAAATAAAATTCTATCCGGTTGATATTATTGACTAAAAATAAATTCTATCGTTCTTTATTTAGTGTATCTTAAATTCTGCTACCTTTCTTACCTACCTACGTAGTTTAGCTGACCACAAATCACATTGCGTATTTTTTTTATTTGTGAAATTAATTACTTAAGTTTATTATTATTTAGTATAACAAAAATAAAACGAATTAACATTTTGCTCATTCATTCATGCATTAAAATGAATTTCCAGTCATTCTTTGTATCACATCACTAGCACTTTGTATCTGTTGTCATAGGATTATTGCGTAGATACACACAAATTTGTCAATGTGTGTGTGTTTTTTGATTGTGTGGTTATTATTTTTTCGTGTGCGTTTGTAGCAATAGGATGCATGCATCTGTGAGTGATTGTCATTTTTTTGTAGTGTGCTGTATGTGTTTTCCTCGCCTCCCGCAGAAAGTGGCAGAAAAATTTGTTCGGTGATTCGCGGCTTGCCGTCTCCATAGGTTAAATGCTCTAAGGGGCAAAGGCATCTTCTCATTCAGAGAAGGTACGAACATTGATACCACGCTTGCTCTAGATTGGTTGGCGATTTCAAACTTAAATTAACTAAAAGTCCAGTAACCGAATTGCGTAAGTGAATTCGGCAAGGCATAGGGTTTGAACGCGATCAATCGACCAATCACATGCGAGATGAAAGACGCGATGTTGATTGCCGTCTATGTGATTGGCTTACGCAATTAAGATGCAGGAATCGACCAACAGGTATTTAATCGATAAAAATAATTCAAAAAATCAAAAACCGAATGCTTAAAAAGCGAACTAAAAAGACGGTTTTTTGATTTTCTGAACTTTTTATTTTATTTCTTTCTTTCTTTTTAGTATTTTTTTTAATTAGAATCATTTAAGCATATAAGTGTCATATATTTTTGAAATCGCCTCTTAAAATTCTTTATTTTGATACCCCACACGATGGGTGTGGAAAAAAAGAAAATTTGGTCCCCCACAATATGGCGCCCAAAAGCCGCCATTTTTCTATTTTCCAATTTTAATGTAGCCAGTGACACCCGTAGGGTTAAGGTGAATCGATTGACAAAAGAATCATCAAAATCGGCCAACGCGTTTGGTCTCTAGTATGCCACATAAGAACAAATATACATACATACATAGCCCTCCTTCGGCAGTCGGGTAAAAATTCCAGACAAACAATAATTCCGAACCCAAAGTTTCTATTTTGTTTTCTGCTCTGTTAAAAGCTTTCAAAATAATCTGACCAGATGGGCTTATCTGAGCAACACCTCTTGAAGCCACTTGAGATAAAAAGCATTTTCACCTGTTCTGTTCTTAACACTATCTTTAAGAATCTTTAAGTGCTAGAACAGGTGGAATAAGCTTTACTTAAGCGAACTTATGTCTGCTTAAGAGTTTTAAGATAGATTGTCGCGAAACAATGTCATAAGCTACTTTAGGCAAAACTTTAGTTGGTATTTTTAACGGCCTTTAAAAAAGAGGTTTTTTATTATTTAGTATGTTGAGATTAAATTAATATTTCGGTTGTAAGTTTTATCACCATGTTAAATCTATACCAATATTATAAAGAGGAAAGATTTTTTTGTTTGTTTGTTTGTACCGAATAGGCTCCGAAACTACTGGACCGATTTTAAAAATTCTGTCACCATTAGAAAGCTACATTATTCCTGAGTGACATAGGCTATTTTATAATCCCGAAAACGGGTCCTGTGGGGTGGCCCACGGGAGCGAAGCCGCGGGGAACAGCTAGTCAAATATAAACCCGACAACCCCATTTGGGGGGTAATATTTTACAGTTTTTTTTGGGAAAAACGTTACAGTTAAGCTACTTTCCGAATGCACGGTAGAATCAACTTTTATTCCATGTAGGTAAATTTAAAAAGTATGGAGTTTCTTGTGCATTCTTCTCCATAACAAGCTACTTTTCGAATGCACGGTAGAATCAACTTTTATTCCATTTAAATTTAAATTGTGACATTCAAAAGTGCCGCTTGGTGGCCCAGTTGATTATATTTTGTCTTTGTCTTTAGTTACCACAGCATCCATGACAACTTTAGCTCAAATCTCTAGAATCCTTCTCAGTACCCATTCACATGATAGAAACACTAAACGAACGTCTAGTACAATATCTTAAAATAATAATCGTTTATCTTCAGGTCTACATCGTTAACGACACGTGCATCGCACGCACATACATAATGGTAGACGGTCACAGAATAATAAGTAAATGAAGTGCTCACGATGTTCGCATACTTCTGCATAGACTACGAGGCGCGCTAAGAATTGCCTGTCACCCGTCACTCAAGCAGGAATAATGGTTAAGCCTGATTTGTGCGTCTGCAGTTAGAAGTAAGAAAAGGTTTTCGAAACTTTAGCGACAAAAACATAAAAACAGTTACTAAGTATGTTAATTCTACAAGCAATTAAAGACATTCAATATGAAATAAAAAAAATAAAAATATGTTTATTATCTTAAATTTATACAATTAACTTGTCGGGGCTTCCCAGAAAGTAATCCGAAGATACTTGTGATAGGATAAACCTCGCTCTTCCTCGATTATTTAACAATCGTTTCGTTGTGCTAATTAGGTATAAGTTTCACATTTTTATTAAACTAATAAAAACAAAAATGAAGATCGTGCTTATGGCAGTGTGTGAAATTAGAGTGTTTTTTGTATAAATGTGTGTTTTTACTTGTTTTAATTTTTAACAATTATGTGTGAGTGAATGTATATTTTGTGTGTATGAGTGGGTGTGTGTCTGTGAGTGGGCGTGAGTTTGTGTGAATGAGTGTTAGAGTGTGTGTGTGTGTGTGTTAGATTGTGTGTGTGTGTGTGTGTATGTGTATGCATGACGTTCAACCCAGTGTAGGCAAAATGTCTTCCACGGCATCATAATTAAGTGTGAAGAGCCATTCCGTCAATGTCTTCTTACACTCATACAGCTGCATAGGGTAAACGTTAAGTATGCGATTTACTTTATTATAAACGAGTGGGGCTTGAGTTACATTTTGGCGACTAGCAAAAGTTGAACGTGCTGAGTACGTAGGGGCTACTATATCACACCGTCTTTTTTAAGTTTGGCAAGGCTAAAGGGTAAAGAAGGGTGAAATGAATAGATACACAGTTCTGTGAAGACAGTGACCATATTAGGCCAAGTTTTAGGCCGAAAATTATCGCAAAATTATGTAAAACGCGTGTTAGCTGCGGCGATATGTTGAATTAATTTGCAACAGGCAATTCATCACCTTACTTGAGTTTCATTTATGTGCCGCGTCGAAAGTTTCTTTCCAGAAATCGGCGATTAGGTACCCATACTCAAAAGCATGCTACGCGCGATACAAATGAATAGCGAGAAAGATACTGGCAAACACGTGGATGTTTGCCAATATCTTCTTCGCCATTCGCGCCCGCCTTATCACTCTATCTGCTACCTACTCCGCACCATCACCAGAGATCGTGCATCATCCCAACAATGACAGCTCCAGATATAGACAGATACGATTGCCTCACTTGCCTTGCTGTGACGTGTGTGAATAATTGGTTTGCACACGTAAATCACACGCGAGAAACAAAACTTTACAAGTACACCGACTAAGAGCATTGAGTTAGTGTTGTCTACATTAGCCCCTTGCCGGTGGGTTTGTAACAGATGGGACTGAGAATCAGTATGTGCTAGCGGAGCCCATATGTTGTATAAATTTATGGGCTGACTTTCAACGTCAGCTGTAAACGACATACTATATTAGACATATCAGCTAAGTGAAAGACTGCTACAAATCTGATCAACGTTCTTGAAAGATTGCCTGTTTTGGCTGCCATTGCATTTCACATCATATTATCAGCAGACTTTTGACGCGACCACTTAAGTCAGACAGCAGATATTCTTGAAAGATAGCTACAGAATGTATTCGACGCTAGATTTGTATTTTGTTTTCTCTGTGGGCATATCCGTCTGCCAACATATGCAGAACAGACGGATTTTCTTGTAAAGGTTACTACGATACCCACGGGAGGATACGGTTACTACAATTTCACCGAAAATAGAAAGGAAACCGAGACATTGAGAATGCAAGGAACGGACACTATTTACTATTTAAGCTTTAGAACATAACACAGTTGTTTTATCTCCTAGAAAGTTGCAAGTTGTGAGAATTCACGCAGAGAAATGTCGTTTAATGACCCTGGCAACGATAAACTCGCTATACCCAATGTTACTTTGTTTAAAATTACCTTGCAAGGCTTGAAAACTATAACTAGTTTAAGCTAATACTAAACGATACTAAAAAAGATTATAGAATGTATGAGATTATTGGTATATGCAGTCTTCACTATACTAAAGGTGGTAGTTTCCTATAACTAGTTAACGTATGGCGATGCGCCATCGGTACATGGTGGAAATTCCACCCATACGTACAAAACATTTTGGAAACACTTTTATTATGCGTACAGCTAAGGAGTGGCACCGAAGTCTGTGTTTCCCGACAGCTACAATCTGGGAGTATAGGGAATAGGTTATTTCTAGGCTCACAGTCGACCACAACATCGCTTACCAACAGGTGAGATGGTGGTCAAGCGCGAGCCTAAAACACATAAAAAAAAACTAGTTGATTTTTACGACCTGAAAAGTCAGTTTATGTTTCTCACCGACACATTGTATAATTGAAACTGGAACAACTTGTAAATATTCGATTGAAACTCCCCGTTTCTCGAAGTATCCAGGCCAATTTAATGATATCAAATAAAAGCAGAAGCGATGTTTGCTACGTAAATTACTGGACCATCACAACTTTCCAACGAAAAGCAACACAGAAGAAATCGTCGGAAAAACCTATCAAAACTTGAGAAAATTCAATAAGGGCACTTGGAAAGTTTGTTAAAGGAAGTAGCAGGGAATATTTTTATGAAAAAAAAAAGAATCTCAATTTGTGTCGCCGGTAAAATAAAAATAACGTGAAAACCCTCAAGGCTGGGTGGAGGAATCGAGTTTGTTTGTCAACTTTGTCTGATGATGTCCTGTTAAAAATATTGCGATTCATTACCATTTCTGAAAAGTATTGTAATTTTTTTCCTAACAAGATACCTTGGGTACTTTGTAAACTTTGCTCTATGGATGTTAAAAAAGCGGTAGGTACAGCTGTTTGTTTTTAGGGTTCCTAACTTCAAAAGGTAAAATAGGAAGGGTTTATAAGATCACTCTCTTGTCCGTCTGTCCATGTGTCACCACCGATTTTCTCAGGAACGGGTGGACCTAGCATGTTTAAATTTATACCAGATACTGAGGTGGTGTATAAAAATCAGATCCTGAGTCAACATGATAAAACGTTATGGGCATATTTAGATTTTCGCGAATGCTTGTAAGTTTTAAATTTTCCCTTTACTTGTGCTGTAAGAAAGGTCTTACAGCAAGGGCTTTTAACCAAAATTGACCATTCTAGGTCAACTGGAAGTACCCTATAGGTTTTGGATGGAAAACCTATATGGTAGTTCCCGTTGACATTGTTACCCTTTGTTACCTAATTATGTCGGTGAATGTAGCTGTTTGTACGGAACCCCCGATGCGAAGGTCCAACTCGCACTTGACCGATTAATTTTAGTAGTATTGGTTATGGTCTACTTTTTAGAGTGTTTTTGAGAGTGATTGTGTAATATTGTACGAACAATAAAGTAAGTACCTATCTAACTGTGGCGATCCCAAAAGGAGGATAAAGTGTATTAGGAGACGTGAAGATTATACTATTTCTCACCAACAATGTAAAAACTGTATACTACCAGAATTTTATGATTTAAATTATTCATTAAAATCTTTTTTAAAACAAGCTTTTGTCATATTCATCTCAGCAAACCCTTTCATTTGATACCCATATCATGGCAGTGCACAAAAAATAACTAGTCCGCCATCTTGGGCTGTTAACCATATAGGATTTTGAATTACATCACTAAGCGTCATGCATTGTCATTCAAACTTAACGTGAAGACAAAATTTCATCATAATCGGTGGAGGATAACTGCTTTAAAATTCAGTTGCAAGATTTGACCCGAACACACTTACATACATACATACATTGCAAGTTAAATAAAAGCTTGTAAAAAAGCTTTGTAAACCGGCACTGACGGATATTCTCAGAAACAAATTGTATCATAATTATGTCAGATGATATAAATATCTTGTCGAAAACTTCCATCATTCACGAAACATGACATCATGTTATATCCAAGAAACGCATGTATTTGCATGCTGTGCGCTTGTTTAAAGACATAAAGTAAATAATAAAAATAAAATGTATGTAACAAAAACAAACTGCGCATGTTTAAAAGTATTTCTTCGACACGATTATGATCTAAAACTCGCCGTAATAAATTTTAAGCTCCGTTGAATTTTGATAAGATTTACTAGCAGTAATAAAATTTTATATAATAGAGAGTCGATTTTGCTCATTTCTATGCATATTTTCTTCATATTTTACAGCAAAATTTGTATAAACCGTTAGCACCTTTATCCCCTACCTTTCTTTCCTTTATCTTCCAAATATAAAATTTCACAGAAAATCGCATCACCTACTTGTTACAAACTAGCATTGTAGTCTATCCTAGGCATAGTCTTCTTTCTGAACACCACCAGCCGGGCGAGCACGGCCTCTGTAATAGGCTTCAGTCACGCATTTTATCGCAGTTTTTACGTGACAAAATGTGTGACTCAAGCCTGTCACAGTAGGCCATGCTCACCCCGTAGAAGCGGCATCCATTTCTACTGACAATATAACAAAATAATCGTATACTACCAGTAATACATAAGCTCACCCTTTTTTTCCCATGAGGGTAGGTAGAAACTACAGATCACCCCCTGCTACGATCCTTGAATACTTCATTTTCGTTCTTAACTCTGGTCATACACGCAAGCGCGGTTAGGTATGTGCAGGTATTACGCAACTGAACAATGCCCATTCATCCTAAAGAAGCAGTTACATAAAATTATGAATGAATATTTTTTACATATCATCTCCCATCATGTCTACGAAGTTTCATTGGATTATATAATTTGTGGCAGTGGGCAGAGCACATTGCTCGCAGAACGGATGGCCGAAGGGGCCGAAAAGTTCTGGAATGGCAATTAAAAAAAAATACAAACATCGGCAATGTACATTGCCGATGTTTGTAATTTTCACAACATTTTGTTGTTTATTTTAACAACAAGGTAGCCTATATGAACACCAATTACTCATCAAACCTGCAGGATCGATCGTGCAAGTTGCCTGAAAATCGACCATCTTCAGGTGCTTAAGTTCAGACTGATGGGTACTCCATACGTTAGTATCGAGAAGCTTAGTCCGACACGTTTGCCAATTAATCACCTAGGTTCGGTGTGAAAATGAGACTTCTACAGCTTGCTTTAAGGGTGATGAATTATAGTTATATATGTTAAAGATGTATACTGATACTAATAATATAAAACATATTAAAATTAACCTTAATATCAGTGACTGTTGAAGTTCTTTAACTTATTAAATATGGGAAGAGTTCCGAACGGTTTTTTTCTGGGCATGCAAGATATTACTCTGTGTAGAGCACAAAAAAGAAAAAGGATTTTATTTGCCCCAGGTATGACGCATAGCAGTGGTGGCCCAGTGGTAACGGCTGCGACTTACAAGTTAACAGGTTCGAACTTAGGCAAGCACTTTACTTTGTCACCACTGCTCTCAAAGCGGTGAAGGAAAACATCGTGAGGTAACTGGCATGTCCTAGAACCAAAAAATCGAAGACATTGTGAAATACGGCCCATTACCACTCAAAGAGAGGAGACTTGTGTCCCAGCAGTGGGAACATTAAAAGGCTGATGATGATGATGACGCATACCATAAAAAAATAAACAAAGTACAACACAACACTCTTTTGCTCCCTGAATCTGTAAAACATCGGTCTGGAAGATCTCTATGTATTGTCAATCATGCATTACTACAAAAATATAAGTACAATAATTAAATAATACACACCAAAAAAACCGGCCAAGTGTCGCGCACGAAGGGTTCCGTACTTGGTAAATTGCGGTTTACGATTTATGACGTATTAAAAAAAAAAACAACTTACTAGATCTCGTTCAAACCAATTTTCGGTGGCAGTTTACAAGGTAATGTATATCATATTTTTTTTTAGCTTTATCATTCTCTTATTTCAGAAGTTACAGGGGGGGGACACATTTTACCACTTTGGAAGTGTCTCTCGCGCAAACTATTGAGTTTAGAAAAAAATGATATAATAATCCTCAATATAATTTAGACCTATCCAAAGATACTGGGGGTATCTATGGATAGGTCTTCAAAAATTATATTGAGGATTATTATATCATTAGGGTTCCGTAGCCAAATGGCAAAAAACGGAACCCTTATAGATTCGTCATGTCTGTCTGTCCGTCCGTATGTCACAGCCACTTTTTTTCCGAAACTATAAGAACTATGCTTTTGAAACTTGGTAAGTAGATGTATTCTGTGAACCGCATTAAGATTTTCACACAAAAATAGAAAAAAAACATAAAATTTTGGGGGTCCCCATACTTGAAACTGAAACTAAAAATATTTTTTTTCATCAAACCCATACGTGTGGAGTATCTATGGATAGGTCTTCAAAAATGATATTGAGGTTTCTAATATCATTTTTTTCTAAACTGAATAGTTTGCGCGAGAGACACTTCCAAAGTGGTCAAATGTGTGTGTCCCCCCCCCCCTGTAACTTCTAAAATAAGAGAATGATAAAACTAAAAAAATATATGATGTACATTACCATATAAACTACCACCGAAAATTGGTTTGAACGAGATCTAGTAAGTAGTTTTTTTTTAATACGTCATAAATCCTTAACCGCAATTTACCAAGCACGGAACCCTTCGTGCGCGAGTCCGACTCGCACTTGGCCGGTTTTTTTTTTTTATATCGTATGGGTTTGATAAAAAATATTTTTTTTAGTTTCAGTTTCAAGTATGGGAACCCCCAAAATTTAGTTTTATTTCTATTTTTGTGTGAAAATCTTAACGCGATTCACAGAATACATCTACTTACCAAGTTTCAATAGCATAGTTCTTATAGTTTCGGAAAAAAGTGACTGTGACATACGGACGGACGGACAGACAGACAGACAGACATGACGAATCTATAAGGGTTCCGTTTTTTTTCCATTTGGCTACGGAACCCTAAAAAACAAGCCAATGGTCACATAAAACACTTAAAAACTTTCCATAACAGACAGAATAAAACACTTGAGAAGAACCAGCCATCTGGGACTGTATTTACCCCTCAATACAGTTGGCAGCATTTATAAGTTGAACAGGCCCAGCAACTAACCGACCCGCAAAGTTTTATGATACAACTTAGGCACTAAGTGCGTCATACTAAATCTAGAAAGTTATACAATAAAACAGAAGTATCTAGACTGGACTAGCTTGTACCAGTGGCTTCGCACGCGTGAGGATAGTAAATTAAACCACGGGTACATCATCATGACAATGACTCACTGCTGTTTAAAGAGCTAGTAGTGTATTATTGGGCATTCTATTCCACTGTCCTCCAGTAGCTCGCCGAGTTCGCCTTCGCTACGGACAGTGGTATAGAATGCCCAATATTGAACGATATACTCTCTAGTGTATCTGTAGTTACTCGATCAATGATCATGTGAATTTGGTATCAGTCTGAAAGTTGGTATAAGAAAGGAAAAAGAAAGAAAGAACAAATAAAATTTTAAAATCCCCCGACATTTTGTTTATTGCATGCTACATAATTTAAAAACCCCTGACATTTTGTTTATTGCATGCTACATAATTTATCTAGTAGTAGACGCGCTTCGATCGACAATCTATTGAACACGTAATTATGACCTGATACAAACAGTAAAACGCCCATAACTTTAGAACGGCTTAACCGATTTGAAACGATATCGGTGCCTCCGTTAAGGAGCTATGATGCTACAGACAGATACACAAATACATACATACACAAATACACAGGTCAAACTTATATCGCCCCTCTTTCATCGTCGGGATTACATTTTACCATGAACTGCCGATTTAATTAAATAATTATTTCTAAAACCATACGTGGCAGAATATTTTATTATTTTTCTGGATAACTCTGTTCACATTCAAAAATAGTAAACTATTTTCAACTCAAGTATAAAAATCGAGTAAACTAGGTAGTGTAAGTAATTAATTTGCGCCAAGTATGCTTCTCGGTTCTTAATTTGCGTCAAGTATGCTTCTCGGTTCTTATTTTGAGGTTTTTTTTTACTAGCGGGACGAAAAGTATCGGACGTGCGTCCTATTTTAGTATAATAACTAATAGTTTTTTTTATTATTAAGCTATGCACCTGCCGGCTGCCATGTTCTCTTCAACACCTTTAGTTGACTGGTAGAGAATGCCTAAGGCATTAAGTCCGCCTTTGAACATGAAGTCTAAATAAATAAATACCAAATTTCATCAAATCCATTCATCTGTTAATTAGTGATTGATTCACAAACATAGTAACTTAACATAAATTAGTATAAGTACAAGTTATTATATTATATTATACTTATAGGATCTGTTACAATAATTGCGTGATAAAGTTTTATAATTAATTGTTTTTGTTGAGCTTGAGTTACTCACGCTACGATTGAGTGAAGGATGTTCTCGCACAGCAGTTTTTGTATTAGGATTTACCTGAAAAAGAAGAAAATTATTGCCATTAGAAAACAGAAATAATCATGGAAATGATAACACACCTGAAAAACAGTTCACCTGTTTTGAGATACTAAAAAGCTAGTATTGATTAATTTAATGGCAAACCCCTAGATGTATTTTTTTCTGTTTAAAAAAAGTAGGCTCAAAGGCCTTAGGGCCATATTCCAAATCAGTTTGAAGGACTTAACTCGACACAGTTGCAATGAAAACAGAAAAAAAACAACTGTCAATTTGATGATTCGAATCATCAAATTGACAGTTGTTTTCGTTGGATCGAGTTGGAGGACAAGACTTGTACAGGTGTTTCATTTCTAAAGTAACTTTGGGGTTCATTAGTGAAAACAATAGGATGACGTAATATCGTAAACAACGTGATATATGACTTGAATGTAAACCTATCCTTATCGAAGTTCATTAAAAGTTTATAATGAAGCTAAAAGCTTCTAAATTTCTGTCTAGTAATTTGAACGGTTGAATCAAAATATCCATTAATATACGCTTTAATGAAACAGGAAATAATCTAACAATAGGCCTATTAAAACCAAGGTAAAGGGCAAAGGATAGGTTTTAACCCGGTTGATTGGCTATCTCTAGTTTTAAAACGACGACTAACGCCAACGACCTTGAGGGAACAAAACGCGCACCCGTTTCACACCCGCGCGACCCAATGTTTTGCTGTTTTTTGTACTTTCCTTATTATTCTATGACTTTAAAAAAAGCCTCAGACCAGAATGTAGATAATTAAATTGTAATTGAGATGGTGTCAATTTCATTAAAATACGCCCAGCGGTTTTGATGCAATTGTCGTGTTTTTGTCCGTTTTAGTTGTAACTTTACAAATTATTTACACTATGTTATACGAATAAAACTCAAAATTGTCTTAGATAAAATTATTAAGAAAATGGTCTAATGTAACATATTTTTTTCCAAAAAATTACGAGAACTAGAATTAGAACGTTTATCAATAGCTTAGAGTGAAAGATTGTTATATTCCATCGTTCTAAAATCTGAATGATATCTAAAGTATGAACTTGATTCTCGTGTGTCTAAATCGAACCAACATCTCAAAGAGTACCTACCAGGCAAGTGGTGCTTTACTCAAGATCAGTCTGTAACTTGAGGGCGGATTATTATTACTAAAGCGTTAATATAATACCTAAGCTAAAAACACACGATGTAAAATGAAACTAAGTACATCTACAGTTACAATGTCAAGACAACTTAGGGCCTAAAATTAACCAATCAATCTACCTAGCCTTTTTCCAACTATATTGGGGCCGGCTTCCAGTCTTATTGGATTCAGTTGAGTGCCAGTGTTTTACATGGAGCGACTGCCTATCTGACCTCCACAACCCAGTCACTGGGGAACACGGTACCCCTTGGCTAGACTGGTGTCAGATCTCAAGCTTCTGACTACCCGTAACGACTGTCAAAGATCTTCAAACGATAGCCGGGACCAACGGTTTAACGTGCTTGCCGAGGAAACTCGCTATGTTGAAATGGTCACCCATCCACGGACCGACCTCGTCAAGCGTTGCTTAACCTTGACGATCGACCAGTAAGGCTGTTATTATTGAGCCACGAGCTAAAAGTCAAAAACAATTGTTCTAACAGCTGCCATCATCATTATTTATAGGACTACAACATCTTTTTGTAGAGCACAAACAAAATTAGTGATGTGCGGATGTGCCCAGTTTTATCGATTACCGAAAAACAACGGATTACTCTCGGCGTGCCGAATCTGACGCACGGTCGTCCCCAACGCCATTAATCAAATCACGACTATGCGGTTTAATGGCAGACTAATTACAGTTTGCGCGCGAATCACCTACACATACCGTCGCAGTAATTACTGCATTAACTCGACTGCGGAAACGCTTAATACGGGATAATGCTGATTACATATCGCAATGCGGGTGCTAACCGAAAGTTTGCTCAGTTCGGCCGTCAATCACACGTCGAACGCAACGTCATCCTATTGTGATGTCAGTGCAAGGTTCGTGTCAGGTAGCGTTACCGTGCGCGGATTACCGTTTGACCTGCGGTTTTTGTAGTGCAGCATGTTAATATCATGAATAATTTATAAATAAAAATATAACACAAACGTTTAGCCTCTAATTTATGAAATTGACAAAACATTTGCAGCTTTTTGTATCGTTTGTTGTTGTGCATGATCATTTTAGCTCAGTGCGATTACAGTGCAAAAACTATTCTACTTAGATATACCTACCTAGTTCAATTAAATATTTGCCCATTATAATAATAAATAATAAAAAGCCTTTTATCAAAAAACCGGCTAAAAAAACAGCAGAATCTTCGTAATTTATAAAATGTCTTTGATTTCAGTGTGCCTCTTGGCATAGGCATCCTTTAACAGTTTCCACTGGGGTCTGTCTTGAGCAATTCGTCTCCACCTCAGCGGTCTTTTTAATTTCTTTCTCCCTTCTCAGACATTGTCCTCGACGGCTTCTTTTCCCATGTCTTGGGTACCAGTCTATTACTGCCATGCTCGATTTCACACGGTTGTCGGGCATGATGTGGCCGACAAACAAACTACACACACACCAATTTTTCCCATAAATAATATCAATTTAATCAAGGAAAATCCTACCATACCAAGATTGGATAGGAAACCTCAAATTCCACAGCCATAATAAGACGAACGTTCAAACCGTAATAAGAATTATCGTTATTTATCGACACAAATACATCACTAGCCTCAGTTGGAGAAAAGGAATCTTATACTGTTCAGTGCTCCCCGTAGCCTCATAAACGAGGTGATAAAATGCTGCCACCCCACCATAACGTTTACCTCAGAATACCGCTTTATAGGTATTTACTCACTATTCACAAACATAATGAACTTCAGGTTTCATACTTTCCTTGGTTCATTGATTTTGATTATAATAACAGCTTTTACTGGGTCATTGTAATGGTTATAAGGGCGAAATTCCTTCAGCAATACGCGAAAATGAATGAATAGGTGAGTTTGTATGGGTCTCTACTTTTATATGCGGCCATTCAGTGGAAGGTGCGTGGGTACCTGCTACATTGTTACGATTTTTATTCTCATTTTAATACCAAGTCTTTAAGCTTTAGGAAATTGGAATAAGAGTACGAAGTAATGAATACTCGTAAGTAGGTACTTGTTACTTTATAAATAGGCATATCAATACCGTTTGCAGTTTGGAGAAGAACAGATGTGTACTTATATATTTTTTTTTAATTTGCCCACACTAGTTCTCCTGTATCATGGGTGCATTTACAAACATACAAATCCACATACACAAACAACCAGACCAGATAGACTATTTATAGGCCGTACAAATATTTGTTCCGTGCGGGAACCGAACCCGCGACACGCAGCGCAGCAGCTGATCGCTCGACTACTGCGCCAACCGTGTCGCCATCACTATCATTACATAGTTTAAAACAAAGTCGCTTGCCCGTTACCGCGTCTGTCTGTATATACACTAATTCCTCCTAAACTACGCAACGGATTTTGATGCGGTTTTCATTAAAAGAAAGAACGATAAACGAGGAAGGTTTTTGTATATATATAAATTGTTCCGTGCGAAGCCGGGCGGGTCGCTAGTCCGTTTTAAAGCAGCGGTCATATGGGAAATTAGCAAAGGGGTTGGATATAACAGTTTGTCATTATTAACACTTTATTAGCAGACTGAGGAGGGTCATGGTGGCCTGTGCTTTTGACATATTCCCATAGTTTCCACAATTTACTATCTAACTGGGTTTACATTTGTTTTGTTTTTTTTTTTATAATGACTCCTAATCAGTATACTTCACTATATATATAGGTACCTCAGACAACCCCTTTGAGGAACACAGGTGTGGTACTATTTGATGTCTCCTAATCATGTGAAAACACTTAAGAACCAATTTGTTTAATCCAAAGTACAATAAAAAATCTCACAAAAGACAATTAGTTAGAAACACATCAAACAGAGCATCGTAATTCTAAACTAATATTCTAATGCCACATAGCAAACATAATACACACTTGTGTACACATTGGAACCCCGTGGTTATCGTGGTATCTATTCTGTGTCCGTACACAGAATATATAGAATTTGGAGTGTTCAAACCTTCGATCAATAATACAATAGATGCACAAATAAGACCATACAAAACTTATCTTTAAAACTGTCACCAATTGTGTTCGTACGTAATTCTAGTTGAAATAAATATACATTAATGCAAATTCAACCTTAATCGCAATGCTTAAAGTTGCATTCACAAAGCTATGCATTGTGTGTATCTGTGTGTGCCAAATAAACTAGTTGTATTTATTTCTCCTTTTCTTTCTATAAAAAAAGACGCGTTGTCGACGCAAACGTCAGTCATTTAGTAATTAATTCATATTTACTATTTTATTCGGTTTTTACTTTATGAAAGACACTTAATGATATAAACTTACCGAAAAAAAAAATATTCCTTCCAAAATCTCAGTTTTACGATGTTTATTTGCACAATTTTTTAACGCACACTGGGGCATTTTGACGTCTCAATGTTAACTATGATTGGACCATTCTAATTTGAAATAAGACTACAACCGTATTTTTCACTATCAAACCTGTAATAAGGAGAAATATGTTATTTGGAGTCTTATTTCACTTTGTGAATAAAAATTGAATATCTAAGTACAAATGCCAGACTAGAATCCCACAGATTTGCATTACATCGCTCTTCATTACTCCAATTACTAACTCCTCCATGTCTGAACCGAACAAGTATTATGTCAACAGTTTCTAAGAAATCCTTGATAACAATTGCTATTACTAATCAAGCAACACTACAGACATAAATCTAACTAGACAACGCGATTGTATGTACTTCGCGTGCCAAAAAACGGGCTAAAGTTACGACAAATGATCGTAATTTGAGCTTTTCATTTAACATTATCGGCACCGGAAATCCACCGAAAGCTAGAAAAATGCCTTGTATGCCATATTGAGCAGTAAATAATGTATAGAAAAAGTTGGCCGAGGCATTGGAAATGTTTTCTTTCATTGGTAAGTAAATTTGTTTTTAAATTGTTCGTGAAAAATTGGCACGCTTGGTTTTCATACAGATGGAGGGACTTGCGTTATCTAGTTAGATTTATGTCTGTGAGCAACACATACGTGACCTATCTCATTAAGGTTTCGTATAGAGCATTTAAATTGGACACTAGTGGCAACCCGGCTATTTAATGGCCATGTGACACTTTACTGGAGTGTCTGGGAGCGTCAATTTACGTCTGAGTGTGTCTTTATTGTTCAGATAAAAAGAATTGGACGAGTTGGACAGAAAAATAAACTGCTTCGAACTTAAGTTTTAACTTGCTCGACTTTGTTGACTTAGTTCATTTGAGACTATGGGAACTGACTGAAGTTACATTTGGCACATTTTTCTTTTTACAAGCTTGAAAGCCAATGATGTATGTACCTAAGTGTGTTCAGGTCAAATCTTACAACTGAATTTTAAAGCAGTTATCCTCCACCGATTAAGATGAAATTTTGCATACTCGATAATTTGGATGGAAATGCATGGTTAGTTAAGTGACGTCATTCTAAATACAAGATGGCGGACGGCCCAAGATGACGGACTATTTTTTTGTGAATTGCCATTGGGTATCAAATAAAAGGGGATGCTGAGAAACATACGAAAAAAGCTAGTTTAAAAAAAAAAAAAAGTGAATAATTTTGAAAACTAATAACATTTTTTTTGTATGTTTGTAAATGGTCTGGGAGTAAAACAATTTTCTTAAAAGGATTCTTATCCGATTACGAAAATTATTTCCTCTGTACTATCGCTGTGTGCCATAGGCTACTTTATATCCTGACAAAATGTACGGTTCCTATGAAATAGTCCAAGAGAACGAAACCACAGGAAAGAACCCGAAGGAAAAAGCTAGTGCTCCATAAAAGTTTTTACGATTGATGAGAATAAACACTAAGATATTCATCTTCAAGTTCAAAATGCAGTACTTACGTTTTCACTCTGTGTAAAGATAAACAGAGTTTTCATTTATTTGTGAATTCTTATTTGCGTGCGCTTTTGGTATTTGCCTGGATCCAAGCTAAAAGTGGCAGAAACAAATGTTTGAACAAGAACGTCCTGTCTTAAGTGCTTATTTTTGCTTGTGCTGCAATGACTTAACTTTTTCTTTTTTAGGGTTCAGTACCCAAAGGGTAAAACGGGACCCCATTACTAAGACACCGCGATCCGTCTGTCTGTCTGTCTGTCTGTCTATCTGTCAGCAGGCTGCTGTATATTATTCGAATTTTTATTAAAAAAAAACTGTTTCCTGATAAAACGCCAGATAAACCCATCATCAATTCTACTTATCAACAGCTAAACACGTTAAACGGGCTTCGAAAAGTCGTACGTCCTTCGAGATATTCGTAACAAGCGCGTGTCTATTGTGGCCGTAACAATAAACCGTGGGAGGAAACAATTAACTCCGCTAATTTGATTTTATCGTGCGTGAACCGAGAAAAGAACTTACACAGAACAAGACAGATTAGTTCAGAAGGTCAGTTTCATACAACGATTGAATACACACGCACACATAAACAGTCATGTTCCACGTACGAACAGCGAGTGCATCCGCAACTGTCATTCATGTCAGGCAGTTTGAGACTTCCTTAGGAAGAAATAATTGCAAACTTTGTAGTGAATCGGAACACGAGGAGTAGCTGTGCAGTAACAAAATCATTTGACAGTAGGAATGAGGAGTGGGGAGTGCGTCTGTTGGCCCTAGGTGTGTATAAAAGTGGCCTTCTGTATCAAATCTATTCTGTGGCTCTAACCTGAGTCGATCGAACGGTGGTAAACACTCTACTAGTACCAACTTAAGTATACTTATTGCAATTTGCTGAGCCAATTTTAAAAGAGATTTAAAACAGGATCAGTTTAGAGTAAGTGTTGTGTTTAATATTCTGTACAGATAGATGTGATTGGTAAGTTTTTTCAGAACAGTTTTTACAGAATCTTAAACAGTAAAACGCCCATAACTTTTGAACGGCTGAACCGATTTTATTCAAACATAGCTAAGAACACTCGCGACAAAATTACCTTTCAAACAAAAATACTAAATCAAAATCGGTTCATCCGTTTAGGCCCTATGATGCCACAGACAGACACACAGATACACAGCAACACACGTGAGACTTATAACACCCCTCTTTTTCCGGCGGGGGTTAAAAACGGTAGGGTTGTTGAAAACATAAGTACTTAAGTAGATACTTTATTTACTTACCTTAGTTATTCAACAAAGTAAAGTTAGCGTTAGCACCAATCGAACGTTATAATAAAAAATGACAAACAAAGTAGAAGTAAACGAACACACCACAATCGCGTTCAATCAACTAATAACAACACTGTTTCATAAACAATAACATTATTTATGGAAAGAGCATTAACTTATCAATATAACAAATCTTGTTAGTTCGATGTAACAGTCACTCACAATTTAATATAGGTATAAAACCTTAACTAATATAATTTTCACGCAAGACCAGGTATAATCAGCTTCAATCAAATATTAAACGAAAGTGTTATGGGAGACATGTTTATGGCCGTGTAAAGTTAAGTAATGTATAATATAAGCCATACACGCCTTTCAGAATATTTATACAAATTATTTTTTGAAATATGTAGGTTTGCAGAAATTATATTTACTCCAGAAGATATTGTATCGGACGCTAAAAATGTGTTGGAAAGTCTTATACCTACAAAATCCCGTGAAATATATATAAAAGCATACAACAATTTCATCCTTTGGAAAAATGCAAGAAGAGCGAAATCTTTTTCGGAAAACCTGTTTTTGGCATATTTTTAAGATGTAGCCTAATTTAAAAAACTTCCGACTTTTTGAAGTATATATTCGACAGTCAGTATCAATAATGAAAATAAAATCGAAACACTAAAAATTAAAGGCTTATCTGAAACGACAATCCGAAGGTTTCCTGCCAAAATGTCGAAGCTTTTTTAAATGACGCTCTGATGAAATATATCTCCTGATAAAAGTAAGTATTTATTTACTACAATATATATATGGTTCAGACTGTGAACTGGACCAGTAACTAGGTATATAAGCGTTTTCATACAAGTTCAGTGACATATATTATATTTTTTTATTCGATTTAGTAAAAGAAAAATATGCTCTTTTCAGATCCCTGCATAGTTGTGAATCCAAAACCAAAAGTGTGAATGAATCATGAATTTAGTCACCATTGTACCAGTGCACGAGAAAGTAATGTAGATCTACAGGACGAATAGCAATACCAGTTCTTCAAAACAGAACCATGATATCTTTAACACGTAATAGTAAGGTCCCGGAGCAATGTCGAGACTGTTCAGATTACTCTTATAATCCCGTCACAAAACAAGTTTTTTTCAAGTTATTAAAACAAACTGAAAAACCTATTTTACTAACTATACTCTATTTGAAATAACATTAGAAATTTTTACAACTCTTTTTAGGGTTCCGTTGCCAAATGGCAAAAAACGGAACCCTTATAGATTCGTCATGTCTGTCTGTCTGTCTGTCTGTCTGTCTGTCTGTCTGTCTGTCTGTCTGTCTGTCCGTCCGTATGTCACAGCCACTTTATTCCGAAACTATAAGAACTATGCTGTTGAAACTTGGTAAGTATATGTATTCTGTAAACCGCATTAAGATTTTTACACAAAAATAAAAATAAAATAATAAATTTTGGGGGTTCCCATACTTGAAACTAAAACTAAAAATATTTTTTTTCACCAGACCCGCACGTGTGGGGTATCTATGGATAGGTCTTCAAAAATGATATTGAGGTTTCTAATATCATTTTTTTCTAAACTGAATAGTTTGCGCGAGAGACACTGCCAAAGTGGTAAAATGTGTGTCCCCCCCCCTGTAACTTCTAAAATAAGAGAATGATAAAACTAAAAAAAATATATGATGTACATTACTATGTAAACTACCAGCGAAAATTGGTTTGAACGAGATCTAGCAAGTAGTTTTTTTTTAATACGTCATAAATCGTAAACCGCAATTTACCAAGTACGGAACCCTTCGTGCGCGAGTCCGACTCGCACTTGGCCGGTTTTTTACATTCCGTTCAACCCATTTTGAGTTCTATCCCGTAAATATAAGGATAGCATAAAAAAGCATAAACCTGTTACCAAAACTAACTGTTAAATACAGCTGCCATTTGTCATATCTCCAACGCAATAGAAGTCAAAATCGGTTGAACGGGCTGTAAAATGGGCTTATTCAAATGTCTAATGTTATCTCAAATGCAGTATAGGTAGCTAGTTTTTTAATGTATCTAGTTTACTAGCTAGGTACTTAAATGCCGTAATTGCTCTGTCTGTCTGAAGTGTCTACGCCAGACAAAACTGATTTTTCAGTACATTTTTGTCAACTTAGATGAGTTATTATATCGCCTTATATTTTATGTTACTCTTTATAATAGTTGAAGGCTACATTCACATTAGTTTTTGATAAACCGGAGATTATGTCTGCGGTCTGTCTGAAAATCGAAACTACGTAAGTTACTAGATAAACCTAAATACGACAAGGGTATGTATGTGGCTTATCATAGACATATTATCTCAACCAGACATCTCTCCTAGATTGATTTGGGTTGTAGCAGACAGAAGTTTACTCCGAACCTCTAAAAAAAGTAGGCGTATTGAAGTTTGAAATGACATATGGTACGGTAAAGGACATATCTAGAGTAATGGACTACCGTCCAGAAGCTCTAATGCTGCTATCTCACAAAATCATATTTTGGGTTAACGACGAAACAAAAAAAAAACAAAAAAAAATGTTTATTTCAATTACAAATGGCATTACGACACATATTATTGGAGATCAACTTTTCAGCAAGGAATTTCTTGTATTAGAAAAAAAAAGAAAACACTTTATTAACAATTTAACGTTTTAAATTAAAATTTACAATAAGTCACAATCCTACGACATCGACACAGATTATTTTGCTTTCTCAAAGGCCTCCCCCAGGCTCTTCCAATGATCACGGTTGTGACACAACCTACACCACGGTATCTATTGTGTTTATCAACTATAAATCATATACGAGAGTTTTCGGTGTCAAAAATAGATCTAATTGCGCACTTTTGTATAGGCAGATTGATCATTAAAATCAATGATATAATCTTATTAAAAAATAGGCTTGTAAACATAGCAGTTTGGGGCGTATTTATTTTGTATCCGGAATCTATTGGTGTTAGAAAAATACTCCTCAGACAGATCGATAGAGGTTTTTTACTGATTAAGACGACGACTAACGCCAACGACCTTGAGGGAACAAAACTCGCACTCGTTTCACACCCGCGTGACCCAAAATTTAGTAGTTTTTTGTTCTTTCCTTATTATTCTTTGACATCAAAAAAAAAAGCTTCAGATCAAAATGTAGATAATTAAATTGTCTTTGATATGGTGTCGATTTCATTAAAATACACCCAGCGGTTTTGGTGTGATTGTCCGTTTTAGACATAACTTTACAAATTAATTACACTATGTTATACAAATAAAACTCAAAATTTGCTCAGATGAAATTATTAAGAAAATCGTCTACTATAACATATATTTTTTCCAATAAATTACGACTAGTCGTTTAGTGTGATGTCGTGATTCTCATTTTAAAATCAGCTACTCATGGGAATCGGCGCCTTAAGATAGCATAATCAGCTCATAATGTTCCCACTGCTGGGATCAGGCATCCTCTCTGGGGAATGGGTCATAAATTACCACACGGACCTATTGCGGGTCAGTATATGTCACTTACCATCGAGTTTTAGATCTATCTAAGACATGCCTCAGGCCGTCAGCAATGGTGATGAAATAAATTACTCGAAAGAATGCACCTGCCTGGGCTCGAACCTACGCAAGACCTAAGACCCGTAAGTCGGGGCCATGACCACTCGCCACCACTGCTAATTACGATGACATCAAAAAACTAAAATGGGCTAATTGTCAGTTAGCGGCACTTTAACTTGGGGACGGCAGCGGACTGGACTTGAGCAGACGAACTGCAATCAAAATCACGGGCACATTTTCCGGGCTGTTTCCGCAATCTATCGATGGCTGACGATGTGAGCCTGATGTAGTGATTGATATGTAATAGACGCAATTTCTGATGGGATATGCAGTTTCGTGATCAAATCAATAGGAATGATGACTATCAGTTCTCACTATGTTATTTTTATAACTGCCGCCACCTGATGTTCTTATGAATTCCGCTCAAGTTGAAAACCGTGATGAGCTTATGGCTAAAGGAGAGTGCCCATTTTGTATGGGAACTTTGAAACAAAAATGGTTGTATCTTGATGATTTTGTTTGTATATTGTAGAAAAAAGACATGTTATATTCATAATTAGAAAAGAGTTTTAATTAATTTTTCGGAGTTCACGAGATATAACGATGTTTCTGTTTTTGAAATGAAGCCTTATTAAAATTAAAAAACCGTCCAAGTGCGAGTCGGACTCGCGCACGAAGGGTTCCGTACTTGGTAAATTGCGGTTTACGATTTATGACATATTAAAAAAAAACTACTTACTAGATCTCGTTCAAACCAATTTTCGGTGCTAGTTTACATGGTAATGTACATCATATATTTTTTTTAGTTTTATCATTCTCTTATCTTAGAAGTTACGGGGGGGGGGGGACACATTTTACAACTTTGGAAGTGTCTCTCGCGGAAACTATTCACTTTAGAATAAAAAAAAAATTTGAAACCTCAATATAATTTTTGAAGACCTATCCATAGATACCCCACACGTATGGGTTTGATGGAAAAAAAAATTAGTTTCAGTTTCAAGTATGGGGACCCCCAAAATTTATTGTTTTTTTTCTATTTTAGACTGAAAATCTTAATGCGGTTCACAGAATACATCTACTTACCAAGTTTCAACAGCCATAGTTCTTATAGTTTCGGAAAAAAGTGGCTGTGACATACGGATGGACAGACAGACATGACGAATCTATAAGGGTTCCGTTTTTTGCCATTTGGCTACGGAACCCTAAAAAGGTGCATACAAATGTCCAAGTAAGGAACCTGATATGTTGTTGTCTGAACATATAAAGTAAAGACCGTCCGATGGAAGAATGCCCGTTTGATGGCACAAAATCTCCAATAACAGAAATGCTATTACAAAAAAAACCATTTTCGCAACTCACAAAACTGCAACATCAAGCAAAGTCAACTAGTTTAATAAAACAGTGCCATTTCTCAGCCCTTTCACCTCCACACCTCATTCGTTACAAAGAACAGTAGAACAAGAAACTAAAACAATGTTTTTGGGGTTCCGTACTCGTATTTCCGAAGAGCTATACTTGTAGTTAAGGTATTCAAACGTGTAGGAAGCGATTTGGCGAGGGTTACCGATGTTATCGCGACGGAACTGTGATAAAGGAACAGCCAACAGGTGAAATAGTAATACTGTTTTTATATAGTTTTTCTTTTGTTTCAAAGACTGGCTTGATATTGCTGTGGACAATTTTTTCAAAGAGAATTTGGACTGCACCAAATTAAAAAAGTTAATAAAATAAAAAAAAAACAACTGTAAAGATGTAAACAAGAAGAAAATCATGCTGTGTAGTCGAAGGATACATATTCGCGAGCTGGCTGACCGTAACTATAAATATCCTCCGACTGCACAGCATGATTTTCTCATTACAGTTTTTTTATTTACTATTTATACTTTTTTTTTAAATGACTTTTAAATATATAAGTGGTATATAATTTTGTAATCACCTCTAAAACCCCTTCATTTTGATACCCCACTCGATGGATTTGGAAGAAAAAAAATTGCAACCCCCACATTATGGCGCCCAAAATCCGCCATGTTCCTTTTTTTAACGGCACTTGGGCGGTCAAGACCTATCTAACGACGATTTAAAGTTTGAAAGATATGAGGTAATAAAGAATATTACATACGTGATACAAACATACAAGATACGCGTGAAAAACATAACCCTTTCTTTCCTTGCAGCCGGGTAAAAAATTTAATTGTTTGCGATTTCGGTAGCGCATATAAATTCCACAAAATTCTGTTTTTTTTTAGAATCGTTTTAATAGATAGAATGTCACTTTGTATAGGCTCTAGGCCCTATACACACACTCACAAACTCCACACACCACACCACACTACTGAGATTGCGTATAAAGGGAGTCGGGTAGTATAGCTTAGCTTGTTCAGAACAACATATCTTAAAAAAGTGAGTTTTCTATCCTTTACAATCCTATTTACATAAATAATTCCATTGCCCTTACCAACATTGATACACTTTTGGTCTATTTATGTACCTATCGCTCTATTGACGTTGGAGTCAGCAATTTTTACGAATAAGTTATTCGGAATAATCATGTTAGTTTTTAAGAATATATTCTTAAAAACTAACATGGTTATTCCGAATATCTTATTCGTAAAAACTAACATGTTTATTCCGAATAACTTATTCTTAAAAACTAACATGGCATGTTAGTTTGTGTTAGTTTTTTTACTGTCTTTTTTTGTAATTCGCAACGAAGACTCCAAAGCACAAAATCATAAACTTTTCAGTCACAACAGTAAACTTGTGGCAACTCAACTAAAATACAGTATGACCTGTTCATTTCCTGTGCATTTTCGATCGTTTATTTTTCCATCGCGATGAGTTCGGATTGGATATCTTGACGCAAATAATTGGCTTGTTAGCAACCACTCCGGAATAGATCGCATCGGAGCGATGTGCATTCTACAGTTGTTAGTTAGCTGTTGTTAATAGCAGCTTTAACTTTATGATAAGGCTTTAGTGTAAGCTAGGAAGTAAAAAATATAGAGGAGGTAATCCTTTCTATGAAACAAGTAAAATTTCACAATTTAAAAACCCCCGACACATTTATCTTGCAAAAACACCTCGATTCAAACAGTAAAATGCCCATAACTTTTGAACGGCTGAACCGATTTTATTTAAACATAGCTAAGAACACTCTCAACAAAATTACCTTTCAAACAAAAATTTGAAAGTTAGAAAAAATTATCTTTCTCAACTCAACATGCATATTTCTATCGACTCTTTTGTAAGAAAAATGAAACAGTAATTCTTTTCAGTAAGTCCCTTACTTACGCCACTTACCATAGATATTTGCAAACTAAGCCACATAAAGGAAAGCCTTGCAATAATTTCTCCTTATCACAGGGAAAACTCCCCCTACTTAGTCCAGTTAAAAAGTAGTTTATGTCCTTTTCCTTGACGTAAACTTTTCCCGCTCAGTTTCATGGTCAGGTGTCCCTTTAAAGATCGTTAAGTGAGAACTACGTTGAATGTTAAGAAGTTACAATGATGGCAAAGAAGATTCAAATATTATTTTGTCGATACCTGTACCTACTAGATTATTATTCTGTGGTTTCACCACGAATATTTAAAAATCGTCTCTTTCTACTGTATGATACCGGCAAATATTTTCCGCAATGTTTGTAGTATTCCTCATAATGTTCTGCTTAGTAACATAAAAAGCCTATCCTCATGCCTGTCGTAGTCTGTACCACGTTATTTCTTCTGATTAGTTATCTATCTCACATTGCAACCTTCCCCAATATAGTTCCACATATTACCGCAGCATTCTAAATAATTTCACTAAATCGAACGCCCAGCAAAGTCCACTAAAATTGATAGGAAATTAGTATGACGGCACGGCCCAGTATAAATATGGACGAACAGTACGGAAACTACCTACAAACGCTCGCAACGACACACTCACACAAACATGCGCATCGACGAGACTCCTAAGCGGCTCGCACTACTGACAGCACCGCGGACGCTGTTTAGGGGTCTCGTCGGTGCGCATGTTTGTGTGAGTGTGCCGTTGTTTCGCGCGTTTGTAGGTAGTTTCCATACTGTTTGTCCATAGTTATACTGTGCTGTTTGTATATTTATACTGTGATGACGGGCCGGCGAGAGCTCAGCCAATGTCCACATTCAATGTCGGTGGATAATGAAAATTAATAAATTTTACGAGCCAGTTACTTCACAAGCGAATTAGCGCGAACTAAACAGGTGGACGATGCTCGTATTATGCTAATAGGTCGTACAACGCAGGCGCAGGTAAACACATATCATTAAGGTTTTGCATAATAGAATGCTGGCGCTACTGTTTTGTTTGTGCAGTCTATGCATTTTCATTTTAGGATGCGGGAGAGAATTAAAAAGTTTTGTAAGTGGGTAAGTGTATATTTTTTGTTCTTTTTTCAAAAAATGGTTCTGGCTGACGGGTTTTTTTTGTTGAGACTTGAGAGGTGTATAGAATGCCCACATATGCGTAGTACATTATTACCTCAATGCCACATATCGACATTTAACATTTTGAGACTATAATGGTCCAGTGCTTGGACACAGGCACCCTTCTTGGTGAGAGAGATTGCTATAATCCACATCACGGGCCCAGTGCGGATGTCACGTCGTCACCCCTGAGGAAACCCCGCATCTTGAGGAAAATGGCAAAAAAAAAAAAAAAATTACGGTTTCCTTACGATGTTTTCCTTTGTCGTTTTGAGAACAGTGGTGATGAAATAAATTCTACAAAATAGTGCCCACCTGGATTCGAGCCCAGAGTCTACAACTTGTAATTCAGAGCCGTTACCAGCTAATAAATAAAAATTAAAATGAATACAATAATTTTCTCAAACCAGCTTTTGATTAGACGTTCATGCCGACATGACGTTAGATATCGAAAAGGATTTCTAATATTAGAATGTTTAGTAATAATTTAACAGTCTCGATTTAAATAAGAAATAAAACATATTAAACTAGGCAAATAGGCCAGCTGCTGAATTCCTAAAATTTATTAGCCAGGAGTGCGTGTCAGAATTTAAATAAAAGCACATTTATAAAAGATGCGTTTTCTTTAACTCCAGAGGAAATGCTAATTTGGTAACATCATAAAATATTTAAAACTCTGTATTATTAAGACATCTGGATAAGATTATATATTTTTGGCGTCCCGATTTGAACCTGCTTGTATGATTGGACAACTGCCACATAAAATATACTGAAAACATAATATTATTCGAACGATCATCATAAACCGTTTCTAAGCTTGTCTACAGACGTAAAGCTGATTAAGGAACGGTTACACAATCCGAAGATCTGCCGCTCAAGACAAGTGGCATTCGTTACCAGCGAAGGCGATAGTCGAAACGTCAAAAAGTAAGGGATTGATCACGTGATGACTTTTATTGATTTTTGATGATTGAGCAACTTAAACACTATTCAATTATTCTTATATTAAATAAAACACTCTTATTATGTACATTACAACTAAGTTTTATATAAACTACCTAGTGAACATGTTTGCCTTACCTACCTAGGAAGAGACTGGACACCACAGCACAGGGAATCCTAGTGTGGGGTCCGGAGAATTTGTAAACACCTATGACTTAAGATTAAGACGAAGAAAGTCGCCAACGACCTTGAGGGAACAAAACGCGCACTCGCTTCACACCCGCGCGATCCTAAATTTAATATTCTTCTGTACTTTCCTTATTATTCTACGACAAAAAAAAACCCTCACGTCAAAATGTAGATACTTAAATTTTCTTTGAGATGGTGTCAATTTGTCGTGCTTTTGTCCGTTTTAGGCATAACTTTACAAATTAATTACACTATGTTTTACGAATAAAACTCAAAATTTTCTTAGATCAAATTATTAAGAAAATGGTCTAATGTAACATATTTTTTTCTAAAACATTACGACTAGCCGTTTAGACGTGATTCTCATTTTAAAATCAGCAACTCAGGGGTATCTGCGCCTAAAGGACCTCTAAGAAATGTATTATTGGTTAACTATTGTACTAGTAAAAATTAACGGCAAAAAGTTTTTTTTTGGGTATGCTTGTCAATCCCATACATTTTTTTTATTTTTGACAATCGCTATCGCCATGCTTTCGATGATAAAATGTCACTTGTCTATGGCTCCTGGAGGATGCACACTCGATGTGAGAAGCACACAATCGGTTGGTGAGCCGACATTGGTTCAGTCTCGTGTCCAGTAGTGGCCGTCTTTAGGCTGAAATTATGATTATTACAATCTAGGCGTACCTTTAAGATGGTACCCTGACCAAAAAATCGGCATGCGATATGAGCATTCCTATTGGTCTAGCGGCACTGGTGGCGCATGAATAACAGTAGTGAATACGCCCAGATTTTAGAATAAAATCTTTATAAAATCGAATTTTGATCTTTTAAAAAAAAAATATACTACAAATATGTTCGTTATTAAATTGTCTATCCATTAGTGTTAGTACAAAAAATAATTAATTTACACTTTACGAGGAGATGCATGCTATCAATAATTATTTCTCATTTTTGTGTTTTTTTTTTAACGAGATTAGTGAAATATAGACGATGGACAGATGACCGGTTATTAAAATAAACGAAATCTACCATTTTAGAATCACTATTATGTAGAAATTTAATATATTTTATTAATTGATATTTCTTTTTGAATAACGAGTAGATAGCTCCTATAAACAGCACGGAAAACGGCTTGCGCGGCGTTTTGCTCGGGGTACCGCCTTAAGTGGTTCTGAGTGAAACAAACCTAGTATTTGCTGTCAAAAAAACCTTTCGCGACAGCTTATCGAACACTGCGATAAAAAAACAGCGATCCCAATGGCGGCCGAAAACAATAATAATTGAGAGTAGTTCATGCACATTTTGCTTGGCGATAACGACCGGTATATCGAACTGCGTTTTATAAACAATTTTAATCGTCGATTGTTCCGGCTCTTGGTTACCACTTGCGTCAACCCATTGTTCAAACTACAGATCAAGAAACCGGTACTTACAACTGCTAGTCATACATTGCGCGCATTGTTCCAGGATTGAAAACCCCACTCCGAAACTGGCACGGAATGTATCAATGTCAGCGGATAAACGGTAGCGGACAATCGTAGTAGAGCCCGGATTTCAGCGCGAAATGAAACTTCGCAGAATACTTAAGTAAAAAGAAAAAAACAGTAAGAATAGTTTGGTGTCAGATGCAACGACGTCGCGACGGTTCGTGGTACGAGTCTGTTTGAAACTTTGGATGCTACTGGAGACTGCCTCGGCTATTGTCGACGAGTTTCACGACTTATATTAAAAAGTAAAGCTCTGTTTGTGTAAATTCGTTAAAAATAAATCACTTCTCGTATTCATTATGTCATATTTCTTACAACTCTTTGAATGGGTGATTAATCGCGTCTGTAGATCCCTTTGCGTATCTTTGGGTCGACAAAATCCTTTTACATTTTTTTCCTTTTGCTATAGCCTCTTTTCTTAAATCTTATTCCAACATCAAACATGTAAAAAAAAACGTTTGACCTTTCCAAGAGACAAAAATATACTGTAATTTTAAGGCGCCGATTCCCTTGAGTAGCTGATTTTAAAATGAGAATCACGTCTAAACGGCTTGTCGTAATTTTTTGGAAAAAATATATGTTATATTAGACCATTTTCTTAATATTTTAATCTGAGCACATTTTGAGTTTTATTCCTATAACATAGTGTAATTAATTTGTAAAGTGATGTCTAAAATTGACCAAAACACGACAATCACACCAAAACCGCTGGGCGTATTTCAACGAAATCGACACCATCTCAAAGACAATTTAATTATCTATATTTTGATCTGAAGCTTTTTTTTTAAAGTCATAGAATAAGAAGGAAAGTACAAAAAACTACTAAATTTTGGGTCGCGCGGGTGTGAAACGAGTGCGCGTTTTGTTCCCTCAAGGTCGTTGGCGTTAGTCGTCGTCTTAATTGAATGCCGAAGTAGTGAAACTTCTAGATTTGTTTAACTTTGAGACGCGGAAGACACAACAATATACCAAGATTTAGGATATTTGTTAGGTTTCTTTAAATTAAAATTCTTTTTACGCGTCTAACATAAATAATAATCAAGAATCCTTGAACAGAATTGTGAGAACGTGACATTGAAACTGAACTTAGTCGCCAATAATGTTTATCTCGCTTGTTTTGTTTACATTTCGGCATTGTGCAACTTTTCCCAAAGTGTTAGAGCTCGATTTAGAAAGGCATCCCCAAAAGTCGATATGACATTCTCGCATCGATAAGTCGGTAACGTGAGAAGCGTTAAACGTTTAGGACACGACATTGTTTATTGAAACTTGGGTCATACTACTTTCAGGATTGGGTCTGAAATCCTTTATGTCGATGAGGCAAAGTTTATTTTTATTTAAAATACGGTGGTGGCGCGCTCAATGCTGTGTGAAGTGGGATTTATAGCGATTGTGAAACAGTTGCGTTTTGCAGGCGGGCCCGTGTGCTCTGTATGCATGAAGGCACTCGGCAGTCGTGAAGAATCTTAATTGTACTCCATTGAGAGATTCCAGAGCAGCGTCTTTATTTTTGAATAGAGGGAGACTTGTTGCTCCACTCGTGTGAAGGTTGACCGTGTTTCACGTGTTGCTCTGCACATTCGTGGGCCACACTTTGTTGGCAATGCTTTGTTTTCACACTAGAAAGTTTTCGGACTAAATATTAGCATTGGAAGCCTTACTACGTAAATAATTTGAGTGCCGCGCGTAAAACGTTATCCGGCGGGTGTCAGAATCAATAAACGTTCAAGACATCGTCGACATGTGTCGTAAAGTAGGCCATTTATGACACTCAATAATCGTAAATATCATGAGCAATATTTCCGATACCCCATTATAATGAGTATTATTACTGTGTTAACCTAGAAGCAGTATTTACGTCGCCATCTGCAGATCGTCGGGAACGTAACAATTATTTGAACGGCCCTCGATCGTTGTTTAGCTGTCTCGGAGGAGGTACCCATTGACCCGGCAGGCCCTCTCCAGCTGGAGTGCCTCAAGTCACTCCGTCGGACGTGACCTCTCTATGGGATCTCATCAACTCCAAAGGTAATCTGTCCTGGGACAGCTGTGAGCGATTTACATCCGGACGTCCTGTTACGCTGCATACATGTGTAATCAGTTCGATTTGGACGTTGTTCGACTGGAACACGTAATAAATTGGAAATGCAGGGTTTCATTTAAGTCTTGCTTCGGTCTGTTTTCCCTCAACTTAAAACAACAAACGTTTAAACTTCGAAAAACAAAAAAGCAGCGATGAATCACAAGCTTTATTCTTCAAGACCATTAAGTATTAAAAACTTGAGAATGTTTTTTTTATCGGTATGTCAATCTTCCTACGAGTAAAGTACTTTTATAGGAGTTCGAAGTTCAAACTCGAGTTGTATTCAAAATACAAAGAAAAGCTCTTCCATCGCAATTTACAATACTTACTTGATAGCATTATATATAAAACAAGTCTTAGTGTCAATGACTGACGCACCCCAGACAGCTATGACCCCTTCATCTTCACATTATACTCCTACCAACCTGTACATACTAAACAAGACAAAAAAAACGCAAACTCAGCCTTGTATTCAAACAAACAGAGTACAATTTTGAATGTTTTTCTGCACGCATAATTTAAGCCTTTATGAGCCATTCAATTAAAGGACTGTCTTCGAACGCGGTACGGTATTGAAAGGAAATGGATAGGTCTGTTGAGATGAACATGGTTCCGTATATTAGCATATCAGATGAACAGACACCTCAGAGGCTGTAAACAATTGAACATCGGTGTGAAACTATGTGTAATGGGTGTCGGAGTGTTGTATCTCTCGGTGATGAGTATGCCTTATTGTTTCAAGAAGTTGATGTGAAATGTAAGAAAGTAGATATTTTCTATAAGACTTTGCATTGAGGTCTTCAGGATATGAAAGAAAAGTGAGTCAGTGATAGCGTGACAGATGACAGTGCGAAATGGGGGAAGAAAACGTGTTGCGCCGACCCCAAGTACCTAGGTATAGTTCTCGCCAAACTTCTTGGCCTGAATGAGGTCTTCATGCAGACATTTAATCTAGAACTATTCTTAAGTATAAGTTTTAATTTAAAGTAAACTTTATTAGTAAGTTTTAAGGTGTGATTTTAAGCAGACAGCTTTCAAGTTATTTTATTGCACTTCAAAATTAAATAAACCATATTCTTGTCTGTTTACGAAGGTACATCGGGTATATCCCACGTTTGTAATACGGGAAGTAATTGAGGATCTTTCGAAACTGGGCCCTGCTTTCCGGGGTTTCAAGCATGCTGTATATCAAGCAAGTTATCGACTCATGTAAATGAGATACACGTACTGTAGATAACCTTATAAATATAGGTACAGTCACAGTAAAAATATGTTCGTCTTTTTATGGTTTGCATTTGTTTGTTCTGTTCACGGTGGAACCTGCTTGCATTTCTTGACCGTCTCAGTATAGTCATTATATGAATTGTGCGTATCAAAATGTGACACTGATAATGAAACAAAAACTATTTGATTTATTTTTCACAAAAAATTGCCAGTCCATTAAAAATCAACTAGAAATCGGTCGAAGGCTTACCTATTTTTTTTATATTTTTAGGGTTCCGTAACCAAAGGGTAAAAACGGGTCCCTATTACTGAAACTCCGCGGTACGGACCGCGGAGTTTCAGTAATAGGGACCCGTTTTTGTCTGTTCTGTCTGTCACCAGGCTGTATCTCATGAACCGTGATAGCTAGGCAGTTGAAATTCTCACAGATGATGTATTTCTGTTGCCGCTATAACAACAAATACTAAAAACCGATTTAAATACATATTTAAGTGGGCCACCCATACAACAAACGTGGTTTTTTTTGCCGTTTTTTGCGATAATGGTACGGAACCCTTCGTGCGCGAGTCTTAAACATAGTTTACTATGCAGTGATCTATACTCTGTACCGTAGCATCAAAAAATATTATTTGTGTCTTAATCTTGACTTTATATTATAAAAAAAGAGTTTGAAAACTGGCGTAGGTATTAACTACTCGACTGTACATAAGTTGGTTTCTGTCATTCTTTGTATGGGTGTGTCTCAATCCGCATACCGGATACATTGCTCAAAAACTGGAATCTGTTATGTTTTGTGATTCTGAGATCTATCAGATAATAGGAATGTTTCCTGATAGAAAAATGATAATTTATTTAGTCCGTCAGTGAGATTATTAAATAATATTGGACACGTATTTTTTGGTTTACCAAATCGATACAAATTTACAAAGTTAAAGAGCATCAAATTTCAGGAGTGGGGGCTTGTGATTGTGACGTCACTTAAGTATAAACTATAAAGTGTACTAGCGGCGTGACTTTTCACGATATTTCAACGCATTATATCGTCGTCACTTTATGCATGCGTGTCATAAGAAAAAATACTTTTCCAATATTTATTATTAATCTACCTGACGGACAAAAAACAAATTTTAGTAAACTAACCTATTTTGACAGTTTATTAGAAGCCGGTCATTTCATAGATTTTCCTCAAAGCGCAACAATATAATATACTGAAAATATATTTTAAGTGTTCAAAAATGCTTTTAAACTTGTAGGCACTTAGCCCAATTTAACACCAAAGTACTTCAAACAAACATTTTCCTAGAAGAGCCACAAAAAAAAAACAACTGGAATTTAACGCGAAACTTGAGAGAATTTAATTAGAAAGATCATTGATTCCATAACGCTTTGTAAACAGAAGACTTTCGAGCGGTTTAATTCTTTAAGAAAGTTCTATTGTCGGATCAAACCCCGTCATGAATGATAATTCTTATAAACAGAGCCCCGCATAATTTTAACGGGGAAATTTCGTAATTTACATTCTATATTAATGGGGGAACATTAGCTATTTTTATTGTCGGCTTAGTATCTTTGTTTGACACAAAAAAAAAATTGAGCAAGCAATTGCTATGAACTTGGAAAAACTGTGTTTATTTTTAAACTCGTGGTGTGGCACGAGGAATACTGGAATTGTCACCCACGCTTCATATTAGGTTCTTTATTGTTAAGGCTACACTAGTCGATTATTCTTCCATAAAAACGTAGTCTGGCGATTACTCCACTGTTTGACGATGCACGTTCAAAATAAAAAATTATATCAATTTGTCTTATCATTATCTAGCCCTATATGGAAACAAAAAAGTAAAAAAATACAATATTTGAAAGTTATGAGCGTCTAAAGTTCCATATTTCAACACTAATTTTAACGCACCTTTAGGCGAAAAAAAAAATACCATAAGAAGAAGAAAAATTACAAAACGACCTCCATACAGGGATTGATTAGTAATTCAACAATGCAAATAATTTTATTTTGAAAATATACATTAAGTCGTTTTTGTATGATATCTAGACTCCCAAAGGTCTGTTTACAAAATTTCGCGCGCTCGTTTTCGTCCTAAATCATCATCATTTCGATACAAATTTGCAAAAGTGCTAATTCATACGCGAACCCGCGTCTTTACTAACATAATTTAAGTACTACTAATAATATTTTTAAGGGTTTAGCATAAGTATGTTCTTATATTGTATGTATGTCGTGTTGTGACAAATAAACACTTTTTCTTTCTTTCTTTCTTTTTATCTATCTCTTTCGCACGTGTTTTCGGATGAGATAGCATGCATTTTAACCTCGCGCACAAAAAAGTTCGTGCCGTCAACTAGTGGAACCTTAAAGATTATGCATTTCATTCCTGTACAGAGTTTCCTATCGAGTTTCATGAACGTACTATATACTATATGATTTATTTCGTCAAACTCCATGAACTTTTATCACTTAGCCAGCAAAACCACATGTCATGTGGTAATATTTCATGTTCACTCGTGGAGTGTTCCGAGCCGCCATTAGATTTGATTCCACCTGTACCTCAAGCTTCCAATAAGTTTAAGTAGCCATTTTTACTGTCAACATAACACTATATTAACCAGGTGAGCATAAAAACTGGGCATTACTTGTTCAAAGACAAACGTCATAAAAGTACCCGTAAAATGGATAATAACGGGTTATATACGGGTGTAGGGCATTTTAAACCTGTGAACTGTCAATCTCTGAAAATACATGCATTAAGCTTCATGATATGCATGGAGAGTGAACACTAGGTTGTATTTTATTTTTATCCGGTTATTTTTATTTTCCCTTGTAGGTAGATTTTGCCCCTTATCCTTCAACCCCTGCATAATAAGACAATTGATTCTATTGTTTAAAAAAAATCGTGGTAGATCAAAAGTTAAAAGAGAATCGCAGACATTATTATTATAATTTGTTAAGGGAATATACTCTGGAAATCACTGGCAATTAGAGTCCCATTTTGCGTTAGACAATTTATGTCCCACTGCTGGGACACAGAAAGCCTGTGTCCCAGCAGTGGGCACATTAAAAGGCTGATAATGATGATGATAATAACTTTTAAAGTCTGTAGTTCAACACTTCATGTTTAAAAAAAAAAATGGGCATGTAAATAGTATGGTTTGGTTAAATAAGAGGTACTTAGTTACCTTCTCTCTAAATATAGGCATAGTTACAATTTAACATTAGGCCATTAGTTCTAAATTTTTCTTTTCTGTCTAGTTTTTAGCATCTATTCTGACCGCCAAATAACCTCTCACGCAAATAACATGATAATAAATATTTTAGACGATCTTATGACATTAGCCAACTACAAGAACCAGCTAAATTACGCCATTAAAAACCAACCTTGACATATAACCTCTGACATTTGATTCAAGAATATTAATAATACTTTTTTCTTCGTTTTTACAAATATCCTTTGGAAACGACACAAGGTCATTTGGACAAACAAACTTAATAGTGCCTAATATATAAAGTTATTTGAGTTTTGTGTGTCGGGGTCGAGTTGAGGATTATACTTAGGTATTTATAAGACTATCATATAATTATTAGGTTATAAATAATATTGGCGCCAATTCTGTTGTGCTAGTATAAAGCTAACCTTGAATACCAATTCCTAGTAAAACGAGCCAATCACAAAAGTAATTTAGAGCTGTCAAATTAATATGACTTAAGTTTCAATTTGTTTTTAGTCTGTGGTATGAGAGTTGTGCTCTCAAAACGGTGAAGGAAAACATCGTGAGGAAACCGGTATGTCCTAGAACCAAAAATTCGAAGACATGACATCCACCAAACAGCACTGAGCCCGCGTGGTGGATTACGGCCCATGCCCTCTCTCACAGAGAGGAGCCCTGTGTTCCAGCAGTGGGAACATTAAAATGCTGATGATGATAATGATGAGAGTTCTAAGTTTATTCCATAACTTTCATACCATACTCATCATTTGCCGCTTCTAGTCTGGCCGGATACACATCATCTGCCATAGTTTACCTTACAGTTTCACTGGATGTAACTGAACATCAGTATGCTGCCTATCTTACTTTCCTGATTTACTAAAAAAAAATTACTTAAAAACTTTTGTTCATATTTGAGCTTATTCTAACAAAACCTTCCATCAGTAGGCATCACTAAAGAACTTAAGATTATGTAATAATAACTTTTGGTTTTCTACATAAATAAATGATAACAATAATATCCTTGAAGTTAAAGAAAATATTCTTAACAGAGCAGTCACTACAGTTAAACCACTGCAAAAAGGCAGCTCCCTTTTTTCTGTACTTGAACAATACTTGAAAACCGTTGTATTATTTCAATGTAGGTCAGGTGCCTTCTTCCCCAGTTCAGGCCACAATACCATTGCAGAAGATTTGCTTACGTCAGCCAAATCTGTTGACTTTGAACATTTGGATCAACTATTTTAAATGTGTTGGATTTGGATAATCTGGCAGAAAAACAGCAGCCTTATTGCGTAAGTGAATTCAGCAAGGCAAAGGGTTTGACCGCCATCAATCGACCAATCACATAGACGGAAATCCACATCGCGTTTTTCATCTCGCTTGTGATTGGTCGATTGACGCAATAAGGCTGCAGGTTGAGCCATTTTGCAAATGGAAATATTATTTTCATAAAAATCGACGGGCTATCGGATCGGAGCGATCGGTGGGCTAAGCCACTAGCAACAACATGGGTCCCCGAAAACTTCCAATGATATCGCGACAGACCCAGACGTCGATAGCGGAAAGAGCTTGATGCCTTTTCTCGGGATTGGTGCACATTGGCTCTGGATGTAGACTGAAAAAAAGGTACGGGAAATCTGCAATAGGACATCGCAGGCTAAAATATTATTTTTTTAATAACTCTTTCCCCAAGACCCTGTTGCGGTCCACTGGAATAAAGACCCCATCAGCTCACGGCTGCTATCACGAGTTTTGAACCTATAGAAGTCCGAACCCCCGAAATACCTTTTGCCATCTCCAGTCAACCTATCAGTCAAGATATCGACACTGAATGTAACATGAATAGACCAAATCCAAGAGGAGATCGGCCGGACGAGATAAAACAAACAGATGAGCAATACTAAACGGCCGAATGTTTTGAAAACAAAGACGAATATAATCTAAACTTGTTCAGAGACACATGATACCGTTTAGAAGATTCACTGTTGTGTTTAAAATAACAAACGATTGATTGAATAAAGAATACATCATTATGAAACTATGATGCAAGTTCATACAAAGGTCGTCCGAAGCCGGAACGATTTGACTTTGCCTCACGAAAGAGAAAAAAATTGTCTAGATCGCTTGCCACTACACACGCATAGGACCTAAGTATGCATGAGGCTCCGCCTCGAGAACATAAGTAAAGGCACTGTGTCTCATCCCATACAAAGAAACCGTGCCGACGTACTGTACTGATTCATCAATAAATCTGCCTAGCCTTTGCCCCACTATGTTGGGGTCGGCTTCCAGTCTAACCGGATTCAGCTGAGCACCAGTGTTTTATATGGAGCGACTGCCTGTCTGACCTCCACAACCCATTAACTGGGGAACACGGTACCCCTTGGCTAGACTGGTGTCAGATCTCTAGATTATGACTACTCGTAACGAATGTCAAAGATCTTCAAATGACAGCCGAGACTAACGGCTTAACGTGCTTGCCGAGGCACGGAGGAAACTCGGTATGTTAAAATGGTCACCTATCCACGGACCGACTTCGTCAAGCGTTGCTTTACCTTGATGATCGACCCGTGCGGCTGTTATTATTTAGCCACGAGCTCCTCACACACACACGATTACTTAACTGATTATTTTTTGTACATGGATCGCGTTCGGTTCCGTTCCACGGATCTTATCCGTGTAAAAAAATCCGGTAGGAAAAACGTCGGCACGGTTTCTTTGTATGGGATGAGACATCTGTATGCTATTCTAACAAAACCTTCCATCAGTAGGCATCACTAAAGAACTTAAGATTTTGTAATAATAACTTTTGGTTTTTCTACATAAATAAATGATAACAATAATATCCTTGAAGTTAAAGAAAATATTCATAACAGAGCAGTCACTACAGTTAGACCACTGCAAAAAGGCAGCTCCCTTTTTTCTGTACTCGAACAATACTTGAAAACCGTTGTATTATTTCAATGTAGGTCAGGTGCCTTCTTCCCCAGTTCAGGCCACAATACCATAGCAGAAGATTTCCTTGCGTCAGCCAAATCTGTTGACTTTGAACATTTGGATCAACTATTTTAAACATGTTTGATTTGGATAATCTGGCAGAAAAACAGATTGTGCCATTTTACAAACAGAGATACATATTTTGATTCCAAAAAATCAAAAAGTCTAATGCATAGTGGGCTAAGACCAGCAACAACATGGGTCCCCGAAAACGTCCAATGATATCGCGGCAGACTTAGACATCGATGGCGAAAAGAGCTTGATGCCTATTCTCGGGATTAGTGCCCATTAGGTCTGGATGGAGTAGACTGAAAAAAAGGTACGGGAAACCTTGCCCTGCAACGGTACATCGCAGGCTGAAATATTCATTTAATTAATAACTTTTTCCCCAAGAAGCTGTTGCGGTCTACTGGAATAAATACCTCGTCAGCTCTCGGCTACTATCACGAGTTTTGAACCTATAGAAGTCCGAACCCCCGAAATACCTTTTGCCATCTCCAGTCAACCTATCAGTCAAGATATCGACACTGAATGTAACATGAATAGACCAAATCCAAGAGGAGATCGGCCAGACGAGATAAAACAAACAGATGAGCAATACTAAACGGCCGAATGTTTTGAAAACAAAGACAAATATAATCTAAACTTGTTCAGAGACACATGATACCGTTTAGAAGATTCGCTGTTGTGTATAAAATAACAAACGATTGATTGAATAAAGAATACATCATTATGAAACTATGATGCAAGTTCATACAAAAGTCGTCCAAAGCCTTCAGGAACGATTTGACTTTGCCTGAGAGCTCACGAAAGCGAAAAATATAGCCTAGTTCACTTTCCACCACATATGATTAAGAGGACCATAATACGTAATGCTTATACACGCATAGGACCTAAGTATGCATGAGGCTTTGCCTTGAAAACATAGTAAAGGCAGTGGTGTCTCATCCCATACAAACAAACCGTGCCGACGTACTGTACTGATTCAATCAATCAATCTACCTAGCCTTTTCCCAACTATGTTGGGGTCGGTTTCCAGTCTAACCGGATTCAGCTAAGTACCAGTGTTTTATAAGGAGCGACTGCCAATCTGACCTCCACAACCCAGTAACTGGGTAACACGATACCCCTGGGCTAGACTGGTGTCAGATCTCAAGCTTCTGACTACTCGTAACGACTGTCAAAGATCTTCAAATGACAGCCGGGACAAACGGCTTAACGTGCTTGCCGAGGCACGGAGGAAACTCGGTGTGTTGAAATGATCACTCATCCACGGACCGACCTCTTCAAGCATTGCTTAACCTTGATGATCGACCCGTGCGGCTGTTATTATTTAGCCACGAGCTCCTCACACACACGATTACTATATTGATTATTTTTTGTAGATTGATCGCGTTCGGAACCGTTCCACGGATCTATATCCGTGTAAAAAAATCCGGTTGGAAAAACGTCGGCACGGTTTCTTTGTATGGGATGAGGCATCTGGGGGGTAACCACAAGATCTTAGAGTAAGGTTATTTTGAGATCGAGTAAGGGACAGATGTATCTGACTTGTATACATCTGTCACTTACTCGATCTCAAAATAACCTTACTCTAAGAGCTTGTGGTTACCCCCCTGTATGCTAGTATCAAAGTAAAGTTAATATTAACTTTATCAAGTTCAGTCGTATTAACACTACGAACATAATATCTACCCACGTAAAAAGTTGAGGTTACTTCTTTACCGAAAACAATAACCAGCTCTAATGTAGTTATAATAAAGCTCCCTGTAATCAAGCCACAGCTTTGTCGCAGCTGTCAACTTATCTGATGTAAATTAATTATAGCTGCTATCAATCACGAGGCGACAAACTGTTTCGGTGTAATCGTTTTGACTACACGACTATATTGTTGTAGTGTTGACAAGTGTAGAACTATTAAGATTACGATTGTCTTGTATTGATACTTAAGTAGGTGTAACCTGATTGAAGTGAACATAATAAGATTTTGAGTAGTTTCAGAACGATACTTTTCTTCTGTAGACCTCTTTGTAGACCGGGTAAAGAGGCGTGCAATGCACCTCCAATGCATGCCTCTTTACCCGCAAGATCTTGCAAGAGCATAACGATAGCGATTTTTGCGTAATAATTGCTCTTCTTAGCGTTTTTTTTTTAAATAAATGCTTTTGACAAACAGCGAGAGATTAGCAAACGATTGTCTCGGACCTACCATACCTACACTTTAGGTTATTCTGACTTTTACTTAAAGCGTTTGATTGCGCGATGATTGCTGTTTCTAACGTAATAAGCCTGCTGGTCTTCCGCATCCATTCCTTGCTTGTTACTTTAATCAGAGCCTCTAGACAAATGAAATCTGTCAGCGTTGATGAATATCGAAAAGACCAAAAAAATTACGGAATTGACATGCGCTAGCAAAATATCACGAGGGTCAATCCCAAACATTTTGGCATTTCGAAAATTGCCATCACCAATATAATGATATTTTGTCTAGTCTAGAGCCTTACGTCAAACGAGTATTTTATTTTCTTTATAATAAAGTAAATTTTTTAGAGAAAAGTCTTTCAGATTCTAGAGCTAATTAATACCAATAGTATTTTGATTTCGACGTTATCTTTAAACTGTCCATTTAGATATATTCCATTTTATCTACAAGAATCAGCAATATAATGAAAACCGTATTAAAATAATAAATGAAAATGGTAACTGTCGGTATATTAAATCTGACTGTACAGTTCGCTAGATACAGTGTGCGCGTGATTAATGATTTTAGCGAGAACGCCATAAAAAATAGCAGAGACGAACTCTGTACCAATTACCACGCACATTTTAATATTTTATATGAGAGTAATGACATCGTTCTGACAGTTATTTTTGAACATTATGGACACAAAAACTTGCTAAGCAATTAGTTTATGTCTGTGTAATTTTAATGGGAACCTATTTATGATGTTACAGCTGACGTTAGATATGAAATGTTTGTCATAATTTCTGACGTAAGTTGCTGATTTTCTTCAGAACAACTTTAATGTGATTTTAGATTCTTACAGCGAAAATTAATACACGTCAAGAAGGTATGCTGCTGTACAAGAAAAGAGAAAAAGAATATTAAAAACTAGGTACAAATAATATTTGCTACGGTAATAGAATGCGTAGGCGCCGATAATCAAACGATCGATATAAATCACTAAACACCTCCCACAAATTGCATCGAAATGCCGCATAATGCCAGGCAATTAACATATGAAATACTCGTATAGCCTGAGATAGATGACATAAATCTAGCTAACACGGCAACAAACAATTCGCTGACAGAATCTATAATTCACTTAATTGAATCTAACTACTACTGACGTCTACATCACTGACTGTCAGTGAACACTAGTATTGATTACTATATCAATATAAACGTCCCTAAACAATTGAATGGGTTGATATAATAAATAATTTATGCGACGGTAGTTACATACCGTTGTGATTGAAACTAATGGCGTTCTATATTGGTGGCTCATTCAGTTAGATTGGTCTATTTAGTCGTATTGGGCTCGTGAATTAGATCATTAGGAAAGCATTCGTCTTTTGCATTCCATGTGTGAGCGATGCGGGTTATTATTTCTCTGCCCATCAGACAATGTCCCTTTTGTGGTCGTTAACATGTAGGGGAGTCATTGAAATTGACATTGGTATTTTGTTTGTCATTTTAGACATTCCATTTGACAGTTCAATTGTTTAATTTAAATTCACTTCTAAATACGTCCCTGTTTAAGATACTTCGTTATGATTTTGGAATATCATGCTCAATGTTTTGATATTAAATTGTGTCGAAGTTAATTTTGGAAGAATTGAACACATAAATTGAAAGGGTATTTGATGAACCGATGAGCATGTCAAACGGAAGTCGTTTGAAGACATTTGGTTTTTCATTAAAGCGTTTAGTTTTTTATTGTTGTGAGTTTTCCTGCTGACATTTTATGAGCTCATTTTTTATCTGATTAAAGCGAAAACAAAAGAAATAGGTACTAACTTGGTGACCATCGCGCATAAATTATTTATAATGTTCTCTTATAATGCGCAAGGTGCTAAAGCGATTTGATAAATAGGGGTCATTAGTTCATTGAAACGAAATAGAACCTGTATTTTATCAAATAGTAATTTTGAGTTTTCTTACTAAATAAACCCACTTAAGGCGCCGCCCGCGGCTACCACTTGTAAAGTGTTTATTTTCCGAGATGGAAGGAACCTTAAGTCCTTTTCCAAGTAACTAGCTACCTTTCTATCAAATTACATCAAAATAGGGTTCGAAATCGATGTTTATCATTAAGGAAGGTATTTCTCTCTCAAATACGCTACGGGGGGATTTATTATCTCTTACTTTATACATTAAAGACAACAGAGATGATGGTTGTCACAAAGATATTATTATCTTGATGAAACTTAATGAGCTCAATTTCTGAGGCCGATGCCATCAAGTTAGGTCGCATGCTGTTTATTGCTACGCCAGGACCCGACTCTCAATTGGTTTATATTGGTTGACGTAAACGCAAAGCAATATGGCCGTTACTCAGTGGGTTCCGTGTATTATTACTATGGGCAATAACCATCAAGTAATTTGTGTTGACTAACGTCGTGTCGTCTATGGAACGGTAGTAGGTATGGTGTTATTCACAGGAGCGGTTGTCTTGAAATTGATCGAAATTGTATCTAGAGCGTGAGGTTGGGGATCGATTTTTTTATCGAACCACGCTCCTGGGTTTCTTTTCTAGGTACTTATAAAACTCTCTCTGTAGAGATTATGCTGTGAGACAGCACTATATATGATGAGATGAAGAGCAGAAGAAATCAGATGAGTGAAGACGACGACCGTGAAGATCGCAAGAAATCGCTTAAAGCGGAAAGCAAAGAACGACTTTTCTTTAAGAGAAAGCCCGTATTCAAAATTGTGGTTTCTGAAACGATGATGATCAGGGACCCAGGGATTTGCCGACCCAAAAGCAATCAAAACTCCGAATTGAATGATGAGTCACTTATCATTGAATTCCTACACACAATGTCTGCAGCTAGAGCTACTTAGTTCATTGACAGATCACTTAGGCTTAAATGTACCTTTTGTAAACCAATTGAACGTTCAACCGTGTCTGACGTGGACCATTCTACCATTTACTGACAATTGTTGGCCAAATTAGACCTAAAAATGGCACTTGCAAATTGCCGTCAAATGCCATTTCAAAGGCTGGCTTAAGGGTCAGCAACCAGTTTAAGAATTGACAATGCAAAATAAACTGTTAGCTACTTTGGAAGTCAGAGGCCATATATAAATTTGCCCTAGATAGTTTCATCATCATCATCATATCAGTCGAAAGACATCCACTGCTGGACATAGGCCTCCTCCAAGCGTCGCCACATTGACCGATCCCGTGCGTCTCACAATCAGCGGATCCCCGCAACCTTTACCAGATCAATAGTTTAAACTAGATAGTTTAAATTTTATTAACTTATTGTAGTTGAAATAAGTCTGCTACAGGATCCAAAACTTGAGGCACAGATAATATAATACTACCATACAGATGCTTCATCCCCTACAAAGAAACCGTGCCGACGTAATTCACGTTTTTCATCTGATTATACCGATTATTTTTTGTAAATCGATCTCTTTCGGTTCCATAGAACGTCGGCACGGTGTCTTTATATGGGATGAGGACACCACTGCTTGAGGGTTCAAACAGAAGTAAACTCTGGAATTAGCGCACTTGCACTCTTAATAAGAAAATAGAATACTGAGGAAATTTGCATTTTCCTAACCCCCAAAGAAAACGTCAGGGACAACCGGAATACCGGATCCCTGCAGCAATATGCCAAACGAACCAGAAAATCCACAAAAGACTGTCAAACAAAATTGAAAACACGACAACGCGTTAATAAACGAGTTATAAAAAATAAATAAACTTCTCAAAAATAAAGGTTTCCTTATCAAAGATTTGAACACGTTCTTATTTAAGTTTACTAACTATAATAGATATCTAGATATATCTGATTTCAGAGAGATTACGCAAATCTTGCTTTATATAGGTAAGCAATTTTCTTTGTTTTGAAAATAATCCTACAATTTCTAGACACTGATTCCGATAAAGCCCTGATTTTCGTTTCGCCATCGCAATTTGCAATTAAATTCACAATCAAAAATATTTTAGTCTATTTAAGAGCCTTCTCAGCGAGGCTCAGATGCGCTCTTTCAGTCTACCCAGGGAAGTGCCTAACAGGGTTTGCACAGAGGGTGGTCTTTTGAGAGGCCACGGGCTACTGCTTATGGTGCACCAGGATGGTTTTGGTGAGGTAAAAATCGCACACTCCCTGGTCTTTTCCTGAAATGTCAAGGCGCCTTTTGAAGGTTTCCCCCTAAAAAAATTAAGGGGGGTAACCACAAGCTCTTAGAGTAAGGTTATTTTGAGATCGAGTAAGGGACAGATGTATCAGGGGGGTGACCACAAGCTCTTAGAGTAAGGTTATTTTGAGATCGAGTAAGGGACAGATGTATCTGACTTGTATACATCTGTCACTTACTCGATCTCAAAATAACCTTACTCTAAGAGCTTGTGGTTACCCCCCTGACTTGTATACATCTGCCACTTACTCTATCTCAAAATAACCTTACTCTAAGAGCTTGTGGTTACCCCCCAGTCCACAATAATCTATATCAGAGGAAGTTTGACAACCCTATGCTCTATCAAAGTCCCCCAGGTTCGATTAAAATCTTAACAGAACGGTAATGCCAAGTATTTAAAGGTCCATAACAATTAACAATTTTCCCACTTGTAATGTTAATCGGACTATAAAATTTTTAATTTCCACGCTTGTCCCGTGAATATTAATTAAGAAAGTTACTTACGCACGATTTTTTCCCGTAGTCATATTTCACCTGGGGGATCTTAACGAACGTGTAATGTTATTTTAACGACATGTACGTATTTACTGTTGTTTATTAAAAGGAAGGAGAGAGTAATGAAGCTGATATTTTCAAAGGACTGATAGTTTCATAGATTTTTCCTAAATTATCCTCGATAGGCTGTGGGTCTAGTAAGTACAGGTAGTACTTACTAAATCCATGGAATGAACTTAAACTGACAATGACAGATGGTTGAATTCATCCAGAGTTTGCTCCATATATGAGTTGCTTCTCATTCTATAATATACTAGCTTCTGTCCGCGACTTCATCCGAGTTCAAAGTTAAAAAAAATGCTCCGATCGCCACCAAAGTTTACAGGATTAACCGCTAGGTCAATCTTAAGATTGTCTGAAAATTGGTCCAGCCGTTTTGGAGTCTATATGGAACATACATTACATTTATACTTTATCTTTTATATATGATAGAGTAGGCTTCAAAAGCCAAATCTTGTATCTCAAAAGCGAAATCAAATATCACCGAAAATAACCATGATCAAGAAGAAAATCACCAGCAGTTTTCTTTTTACCGATACATAAATCCAGCTGGAAATAAAAACAAAATTTAGCTTCTGCTTAAAGCTATTCGGGAGTTGGCTCCAAATTGGTTAGTTCCATTACAGCTAGATTTGAAAGAAATGTTATGGCCTTTACCACTGGTTTCTTTGAACTTTGGTATCTCAAGGTTGGTTTAAGATCTTCTATTGTTTGGTTTTAAAAACCGATGGTAATGGTTACGCCTCTGATTTGCATGATGACTCGGCATTGTACACTTCGTTTGTGAATTTTCCTTCTTTGCCCGCGTAAATGGAATAAATTAAAAGCATTATAATACGGCGGACTCATTACTGGGTAAGCGTAACGATTTTAAAGAGGTCTTTGTGACAGAATTATAATCTGTGCTGTATTTTTAGTGCTCGCCCATTTGGGCAGTGTTCTGCCATGATACCATTCAGATTCAGAGCAGAGTCTGGTATTAAAAACTCAGTTGTATCTATAGGGCATAGGACGGCTTTGGGTGTAATTTACCGGTTTAAGATTTCACAATGTGCACAATTCTCTTAAACGAGATCAATCGTTTGACGGCAAGTCATGGATCAGGTCTGCGAAGAAACTAGCATGTCCAGATGATCACTGTTAAGCAACCTGATGGGTAAAGGTGTTAAGAAGCTTAAGGTTGGGGAGGTCTGGTCTAGTGCTAGATTGTCAGAGGCTGGTGAAGATAACGATGACGATATATCCAGCAGCGGAATTCTGAAGGATACGTTGTTATTGTCTGCTACAGTAAATCCTTATCTATATATATAAAACTCAATGCCACTTTTCGTTGTAATTTTATAACTCAAGAACGGGCTCACCTATCCAAACCAAATCTTTAGGCTTTATTGGGACTATTTAGTAGATGGTTTACGCGTTTTTTTTTCAGTTGGTAGGGTAGTTATGGTATGTAGTTATGGTACGAGAGCGAAGCCGCGGGGGTCAGCTAGTAATCTATACATTTTCGTCTTCAAAAAGAGTGAGTTTCCATAGTAAGAGCAGAGTTACTTGTGATTCAGTCCACGTCAGGCCCAGAGTGGGCGGTCTAGCAACAATAGCAGGAGGAATCGGCCCCGGTTAACACTTATTGGTCCACATGTTTCAATTGATTCTTTGGCTGGGCAAGTAATTCTGGAGCAATTGCTCTTTTCTGTGATTAAAAGAAAATTACTTGAATCCTTTATTGGCTGGTTCGGGTTGGTTGTATCGAAAGGGATTTCACTTAGCTTTTATCTTTTTCTATCTTTTATAACTATGATTTTAGTAATATAAATTGCATTTTGACGAAACACAAAGACATTGAAAATATTATTATGTCGAACCGCCATATTTATTCTATGGATAAAAGTTTTCGTTCAATTGAAAATGCAGGCCTATACATTTTTAACCCCCGCCGGCAAAAGTGGGGTGTTATAAGTTTGACGTATGTATCTGTGTGTCCGTCTGTGGCATCATAGCGCCTAAACAGATGAACATATTTTAATTTAGTATTTTTTTGTTTGTGAGGTGATTTTGTAGAGAGTGTTGTTAGCTATGTTTGAATAAAATCGGTGCAGCTGTTCAAAAGTTATGGATGTTTTACTGTTTGAATCGGGGTGTTTTCGCAATATAAACGTGTCGGGGGTATTTTAAATTTTGAAATTTTACTTATAGATGTTTTTTTTTATGCATGCGAATTAAAATAATATTCCTCTTATACTGTTGTTTCAACTACCAATCGATTTCAAATACCAACAAAACAAATTCAAGGCACGCATCGACCCTAGAGCTGTATTTCAAACATTTTTTAACGAATTTCCATAGCCATACCAAATTTTATTCCGTCACATAGTCAACTTATTCCGTATGTATATTTGTCCCACAAACAACAAAGACTAGTTGATCGACAGACCGGTCGAAGGCACAATACACCGTAATCAAACTTGGAGAAACGAGAAACTCACTACACCCGCTTACCTACTCCTAACATTGTTTGAGAACATCAATTTATGCTAAACGCTACTCGGCGTCCGTTTCCAGTAGTCAGGATTTCTGATCTTACTGGATGTCTATGGATGTGTACTAAAAGCCTCACAGTTAGGTACGGACATGTGATCTTCATCAGCCTTCTCCCCTTAAGCCGATTTATGCAGTGCAGCAAATCTTTTTACCTGACTGCCGAAGGAGGGTAATGTGTTTATTAATGCATTTCTACCCGCCTCCTCCTCCTCCTTCTTCTGCCTGCCCCCTTCCCAATTTATTTGGGGTCGGGCCTCCTTGTGCGTCTACGCCAAGATGATCTATTCTGGGTTGTTGATAGTGGCAAATATTTCTCCTTAAGGTCTCTCTCGGCAATGGTCCACCAAGAGGCTTTTCTACTTACCCACCAGTTAAACTAAATGGTGTCCAGATCCCACAATCTGATGTAGCCAAGTATCTTGGAATGTACTTAGACCGACGATGAACTAGGAGAAAACACATATTTACGAAACGTCTAGCAATGGGACAACAAAATAGTACGCAAAATATATTGGCTAATTAATAATAAAGCCAACTCTTAATGGCAAATAAACTCCTGCTATACAAATGTATAATAAAACCAATATGGTCTTATGGGATACAACTATGGGGCACGGCTGCCAATTCAAATATAGAAATCCTACAAAGATTTCTGTCAATAATGTTGAGAATGATAGTAGACGCACCATGGAATGTCACAAATGAGACACTTCACTATAACCTCGGTATTAAAATTTTGAAAGAAGAAATAAAAGAAAAAGTCAAAACATACAAAGAGAGATTGCAGTTACATCCAAACAAACTGGCACACCATCACATGAATGAAATATTTCCAAGATTTCGGAGACTTAAAAAGAACAAAAAGATTTGCTCTGATGCATAAATTATGAAGACATGTCATTGGACTTGTACCTCGCACGACTTATATCGAAAGAACACAAATATTGCTGAATGTCTTTCAGATAGATTGCAATAGAAGAGAAGAAGAAAAATTATTTTATACAGTGTGGGGACGACGATAGTACATTTACTGGCAATACTACTGCTTACGAAAAGTTTGAAAATTTCGAATAAATCTTGAATAAAAAAATTAAGAAATATGCGTATATATGTAGTCAAACTACATCTACATATTGACGAAACTATTGGACATACTTTTAAATGCAGACTGGGAATTTTAATCGATACTCGTATATGAAGTTGAAACTATTGTCGTATCGTCGTCCCCACACTGTATTATATATTGAAGTGATGGGTCCTGATCTCACTAAATGTCTGCAGATTTATCTTAAAAATCGACACAGCATGTGTTGTTCTGCATCTCTAATTGCGATCATTTAAATAGTCATCTCCTTTCTAGTTGTATCTTTCACGCAATCCTTCCCTCTTTTATTTGGTCTTCACTCTTTAGTAATCGTCAAGAAAAATGATCACGTTCGCCACATTGAATATTTTTTTAATCAAACATCTACCAAAATTGCTATTTATATTTGTTACTCGTAATATCTTTGTAACGGATCTCACAAAATAGAAAAGGAACATCTACTGTCAGTCCGAAACACAACAAGTCCTTTGATCTTGAAAATTAATAAACTAGAATGGCAATGGAATAATATTTTTCCAATAAGCCGATCTCTTCACAATGGAATCACTCTGAATTCTTTTACCGTATTAACAGTACAGCAATCCATTACTAAAATAAGTAAATATGAAATAGTTTTTTCAATCAAATCAGCCTTGAAACATGGACGAGCTATCTCCCAATATTATCTTTGATGGATAAAAATCGGTAATATGAGTGAAGGAACTCTTTTATGTCAGTCAAGCGTACAATATAACTTGTCAGTGGATTTCATTGGTGAGTAAACCAGGCGGAAAGACATTGTTAAAATTGTTGCCCGGTTACTATGTCATCCCTACAGTGTTGCCGTCTTTAACCTAAAGGTAAAATTACACTATCTGATATTTGGCAAATTTTAGTTTTTTGTTGTCATCGATATCAGCAAAAAAATCTATATCGATCTGACTACGGCCCAGTTTTTTGACCCGTAGTTAACCTCAACCAATGGTTAAATATGCTAACCAATACTGGTTGCAAATTTCGTTGAAAACCATTGTTATGCACATTGAGGTAATAATGTACTACGCACTAGTACATATGCGAGTAATCTCAATGGTTCTGCATTTGTTAGCCTCAAAAATGGTCAAAGTTGAAGAGTTATTAATTTGACCATTTGTAAGACTAGCTATTGAGGAATTAACACGTTTTTTTAGCTGTTTTTCAAACCATTGGTTGAGTTAACTACGGATCAAAAAACTGGGTCAAAGCAGTATTTTCCTTTTGAGAATAGAATCCGGATAAAAATGGCCCAAATTGCTATTTTTGCAAACCTATTTTTGATCAGATTAAATTATTGATTTTAACTAACAATAACAATGACACCGGCAACCGTTGCATATGATGTATCTTACTAATATTATTAATGCGAAAGTTTGGGTGGATGGATTTATGTTTGTTACTCACTCACGCCAGAACGGCCGAACAGATCTGAAAGAAACTATAGTCTGGAATTCGAACACAGGCCACTTTTTATCCCGGAAGTATATTTCCTTGGGATAATTTCCAACTTTCACGCATGCGAAGCCGCTGGCAGAAGCTACTACTTAGTTGATAAACAGCATCGATTTGTATTATTTCGCGTTTATTAACCCCCGCCGGAAAAAGAGGGGTGTTATAAGTTTCACGTGTGTTGCTGTGTATCTGTGTATCTGTATGTCTGTCTGTGGCATCATAGCGCCTAAACGGATGAACCGATTTTGATTTAGTTTTTTTTTTGTTTGAAAGGTGATTTTGTCGAGAGTGTTCTTAGCTATGTTTGAATAAAATCGGTTCAGCCGTTCAAAAGTTATGGGCGTTTTACTGTTTGAATCGGGGTGTTTTCGCAAGATAAACGTCGGGGGTTTTTTAAATTTTGAAATTTTACTTGTTTGGTTTTCGTCTATAACACAAAATATGATTTTTGTCAGATAGTGGCAGTCTAGATATATGACGGTAGTATGTAATACCTAAATATTGTGTTCCATTCAGGGTTATTCGTTTGGTCTATTTACTGGGATTAGTATTGGATTTGACGTAAATTAAGATGAAGAATGACTGTTGGTCGGTTGCCAAACTGAATAGGTGGGTCTGTACTCTGTATTTAGGTCTGTAATCTCTGAAAGAATTATATGGTATGAGTATGGGCTTGGGCAGCTGGTTTTTGTTGTTGTTTATTTTAAACGAGTTGTCATAGCTGCTTTTGATAATAAGTTTTTTTGTAGTCAAGTAGGTACTAATGTTATCAGGCTTTTGAATTTTTACTTATCAATGAAATAAAAGCTCGTGGCTAAATAATAACAGCCGCACGGATCGATCATCAAGGTTAAGCAACGCTTGACGAGGTCAGTCCGTGGAAGGGTGACCATTTTCAATATACCGAGTTTCTGCCATGCCTCGGAAAGCACGTTAAGCCGTTGGTCCCGGCTGTCATTAGAAGATCTTTGACAGTCGTTACGAGTAGTCAGAAGCTTGAGATCTGACACCAGTCTAGCCAAGGGGTACCGTGTTACCCAGTTACTGGGTTGTGCAGGTCAGATAGGCAGACGCTCCATGTAAAACACTGGTACTCAGCAAAATTCGGCTAGACTGGAAGCCGACCACAACATAGTTGGGAAAAAGCTAGGCAGATTGATTAAATGAAATAAATGAAATATCAAAGTATCGAAATATGCATTCATGAAAACCATACCAAACCGATATAAAAAAGCTTTGTCGCTAAAGCTTCAAGGGGATTAGACTGACTTCAAGCAGATTAAAAGAATAGTACAAAAGTTAAAGATGAAATAATATTTTTGAAAATTCTTTTACAGTGTGTGCCAATCAAGGGCATCCTTAGCTTGCAGTTACTGGTGAGTAACGAGTCGAGTGACGTGTACCAACGGATGACTAGTTTTATTAGTTACGTATCGGTTCGAAATATTTTTATAATAACTTTTGGTCTTTTTAACCCCCGCCGGAAAAAGAGGGGTGTTATAAGTTTCACCTGTGTTGCTGTGTATCTGTCTGTGGCATCATAGCGTCTAAACGGATGAACCGATTTTTATTCAGTTTTTTTTGTTTGAAAGGTGATTTTGTCGAGAGTGTTTTTAGCTATGTTTGATTAAAATCGGTTCAGCCGTTCAAAAGTTATGGGTGTTTTACTGTTTGAATCGGGGTGTTTTTGCAAGATAAATGTGTCGGGGGATTTTGAAATTTTGAAATTTTACTTGTGATTAAAATTTTAGTTGTAAAGCCGTTTCATCAACACAAATAATGCGATCATGTAAGCATATTCAAATCGCTGTTGTTAAGGTATAGAAACAGGGTAAGTAGGTAGGTAGGCTATAAATAAACAAAATCGAAAAGCCCCACTCTAAGTATACAGAACCATTCACAAATAGAACCCCTAAAGCGAAGACCGCAACCAATTAATCCAATGAACTTGCATCGGGTGTAAAAGAAGGGGATGTAAACGAATTCTGTTACCGATTGCGATTGTAAAATGTACTCCGTTCGGAGATAAATTTTCCCTGTCTGAAGCCCGACTTTATTTTATTGGTGTTTGTTTCGTTGTGCTGTGTTGTAGTTGCATGTTCTTTTATTTCAAGGATTTTTTTAAATGGATTGTGCTAACCCGTTATCTAAATTCTTCAAATAGAAAAGCCATTCAAATAGTCTACTTAAAGTAATAAGCTTCAAGTTAATAGCTATTGCATTAAATAAGCAAGACTTACTTGCAGAAAATATTTGCAAAAGTATTTAGGTCCACTTGCACCATAAATCCTTAAGGGCTGATTTCACCAGTGATACTAATCGTGATTAGTTCAACTAAACTCAGTTTATGCAAATACAGCGTTCTGATTGGATGAGACCGCTGAGAAAATAAGGATCAGAACGCTGTATTTGCATAAACTGAGTTTAGTTGAACTAATCGCGATTAGTTTCATTAGTGAAATCAGCCCTAAATGTCTTTAGCGATAAACGAATTTCAATAATCGTCAACACGTCCAGACAATAGTTTGAAGATGACAGAGACAGAATAAGGCTTTAAATACGTTTAGCGTTAAATGCTTTGTGGTGTAAGTGGGCTTTAGAATCTATCAATTATTGTTTACTGACGCTGCGATTGGCGTGGCGACCTACTGGGCCCAAATCATTTAAAGAATTTCCACCGACTCGAAAAGAAGAAAAACTATCTACCAGTAAATTCCTATTACAACATCTAAGAGCCTTCCAATAAAGTCACCATGTATAAACGGTAGTCGGGAACTACATTAAGTGTGTCACGCAAGCTGTTAAGTATAAAATTGCGATAGAACACTCGCAACTTCAGCCTACACTGCTCTAGCCTATTTGTGTCACTCAACTCAACTGGCAACCCTCAAATAGAAGCGAGCTACAATTCGCACTGAGCTAGGAGTATATGAGCGCACACTGGGCCACAAATCAGTGGCAAACGTAGGCCACAATTTTCATTGAGCTTCATGGGCGCACATTGGGCTATTAATGTGGGCCACACACAACTCAGCGACAATCGCAGTTCACAATTTGTTCTCAGTGAAATATAGCGCTACACATTAGATCCAGAAACTAGTCAGTGGCCGGGCTTGGTGTTTTGGCCAAAATGGCGCCCCGTCTAACTTTTTCATAATAAACTTCATTTTCTCCATCTGTTTTGCAAATAATATAATAGATAATATGTTTTTATGCAGTCAAAACGAAATTCTGTATCTGTGATTGAAGTAAAGGCTGCAGGTTGGCAACTTTCTTTAATAATTTTAGTCCTAGCCTTTCGAGTCACCAGGATCAAGCGACAATTCGCCGAAGAAATGTCTGACAGCCCCATTTTCTACGGAAGAGTGGGCGCACACTCGTCCACATTAAAATTGCTGGCAACATTATTCTCCCAAATTCACAGAACTGAGTTTTACCTGGCTATACCTAGTGACTGAATTTCCAACACCAAATAATATGAACAGAAATAGTTACAAGAGCTCTCACAATAGCCGGATGGAAGCCAGTACGAAGAACCCAGCTTAGTCCTCCTCTGTATTATAAATTGAATTATTAATCAAAACAGCTTAGCGATGAGTGGTTTCAACTTAATTTAATCCTAAGCCAGTGTTGTTGCTATCTGGGGAACCGTTTACATATTCGTACGTGGTCCGTTCGAAACCCATACCGCCGGTTGTACATGTGGAGTACTAGATCAATAAATTCTTACTGCGGTAATGAAATATTGTAAATTCAAGAATTTTTAAGTCGCTATTTTATTGGGTAGTAAATTATAAAACGTATTACATTAACAGTTTATTAAAAAACCTCATGTTTCTGAAAGGAAATTCATATACCTCGGTAGTAGTTAATTATTTGTTTAATTAAGTAACGTATCTACAACACGCAATCACAATTTAAATAAAAGTTCTTTAGAGCTATTTGATTTAAAGATTTGATTTGAATAGACTTTCGAAAGGGATAAATGATCAAAGTGGGATTCTCTTTTCCTTATTCGAAATTATCTTGTGTAGGCTGTGGATTGTAATCTATATCTATATATATAAAAGAGAAAGTATGTATGTATGTTACTTATAGACTCCGAACGGCTGCACCGATTTCAAAAATTATTTCACCGTTGGGAAGCCACTATCCCCGAGTGACATAGGCTACTTTTTATCCCTGTTTTATCCCACGAGAACAGGAACTACGCGAGTGAAACCGCGAGGCGTCCGCTAGTTTGTTATAAATTATTTGTGACAAGGAATTCAAACATTCAAAACTATCATAGGTCAGATCGTTAAGGTTCCGCTAGTCGACGGCACGAACTATTTTGTGCGCGAGGTTAAAATGCATGCTATCTCATCGTGCGAAAGAGATAGGTGCTGTGGTGAGCAGTAAGAAGTTAGTTCGCGTACGAATTAGCACTTTTGCAAATTGGTATAGAAATGGATGATGATTTAGGACGAAAACGAGCACGAGAAATTTTATTAACAGACCTTTGGGAGTCTAGATATCATGGAAACCTACTAAATTTATATTTTCATTTCCTTGTATGGAGGCCGTTTTGCAATTTGCCTTCTTCTAAAGGTATTTATTTCCGCCCAAAGATGCGTTAAATTAGTGTTGAAATATGGAACTTTCGACGCTCATAACTTTCAAATATATATATTTTTTACATTTTTGTTTCCATACAGGGCTAGATAATGATGAGACAAATTGATATCATTTTTTATTTTGAACGTACATCGTCAAACAGTGGAGTAATCGCTAGACTACGTTTGTATGGAAGAATTTTCGACTAGTGTAACCTTAAGGTCACCATTATAAAAATATGTGATCATTTCCAATGACATTATGATTTTTCTTCTTATTTAGTACTTGATGACATAATGTGAAATTCTTATTGATTACCGTCATTTATTGAGATGTACGTTTGCTTTATATAAACAGTTTTATTTTCCCGCCTTTTATTAAGTTCTAGGTCCATGAGCAAAGCGCGGTCATGATGGAAATTATATTATTTAGTGACATCATAGCCTTAATATCACTGTATATGTAGCATTGCAAGATTGTATCAGCGAAGAGATTTTGTCTTCTTCTCAAAAAAATATACGAAATAATATGAAATTATTTGAGGATTGAAAGAATTGTTTGAACTTGATTTAGGAAAGGGCATTAACCATTTCCAAAGTTTACTAATATTTTTAACAAGCGCCATATCATTTGACACTTCTTATTCCTAATCTCCAAAGAAAAATTTATATCAAGTTAATAATATGCCACGAACATTTCCGAAGATAGTGCGAAAAACCATGCTTCTGTACAAAATGCACGGTATTTATGGCTAATAGCTAGTTGTAAAAGAAATCGGCCATGTATAATGTAAAGTTCAATGCCCTAATAAATACCAATGGCGACGCTCAATTATTTATTAATATTTCCAAGGAGCATCAAATCATTTGACACTACTTATTCCTAATGTCCAACGAAATACTTCTTCACTTGACACTACTTCTTACTAATCAACCTAATAATAAGCCACGAATATTCTAGACCACAGTATGACAAACAAACAAAGTAGTTATAGTATTATATAAACTGTTTTTTTTTTGTAAATAAATACTAAGCAACTTCCCCACATTTTTATAAGTTTTCACCCGACTGCAAGGAGGTTTAGGTTTTTTTCGCGCGTATCTTGCAAGTATGTATGTTTTTATGTAATAAATTCTTTATTACCTCATACCTTTCAAACCGCTGCACGGATTTATATTATTAAGACATCTTTAGATACGTCTTGACCGCCCAAGTGTTCTTATATGGGTGAAGTTAAAAAAAAACAACAAGGCGGATTTTGGGTGCCATGTTGTGCGGGTCCCAATTTTTTGTTTCTGCCAATCCCATCGAGTGGTATTGCAAAATGAAGTGTTTTAAGAGGTGATTACAAAAATGTATAAGAAGCGACCGCATAAGAAGCGAACTAAAAGGCTGTAAATAAGAAAAAAACATGCTGTGCAGTCGGAGGATCAAGGGGCCAGCCTGTTCGCAAATATGTCCTCCGACTGCAGAGCATTTGCAATTGCTTTTTTGAGATTTGGTGCGGGAAAGGTTCGAATGATCGGAACGCAGGACGCAGAACGCATCCAGTGTGACAAATGCCTGATTGTCGCTGAGATATCTACGAGTAGGTATGACTTGAATTTTTAACTTTTTTAAATACGAGATTTGACCTTCATGTCTACAGTTCAATGGCCCAATGCATGCTATTAACAAACACAACACTCAACTGTTTAAATATTAATAATTCTAACCAGCGACAGCGCCAAATCCTTTAGACACTACTTTTTCCTAATATTCTATCAACTTAATATGGCTGGAACATTCCAGACCCCGTGCGACAAACGATAGCCCCTGAGCATCGTTCAATTGGACTCAATGGATTCGACCTCGTGCCATCGGGTCTAAGAGGCGTCACTGATAAAGATACCCGTATGATCTAGCACAGATGCATTATCCTTTACAAGATTAGATGCTGGATGCGTCAGGATGTCCTATTTCTCAAGGATGGGCGGTAGTTGGTACTTTGATACTTTGTCATCGGGACATGTGGGGCAGAGTGACATAAATTGCAAACGCAAACATTAACTAAGATGAAAAAAAAAATTGTTAACAGTTACCAAAGTTTTGGTTATCTTTTACGAAATTATTAGGACTTCCGAAATTTGTCTTCCTAGCAACAAAACAAGAGGTTTGCTATTGGCTAATTAGTCATGTTTTATTTTATCTATATATATAAAAATGATTCCCTATTTCCCTTGCTCACGGCATCACGCGTGAACGGCTGGACCGATTTGGCTTATATTTTTTTGTTGTGTTGTGTGAGAAGGTTCTTATGAAAAAAAAGAAAATGATGCCTTACTTTACCTACTTAGGTAGGGTAGGTATGTAGGTAGGGTAGGGTAGGGTAGGTAAGAAAGGTATGGTGGGTAGGTTAGGTAGGGTAGGTAGAGTAGGTAGGGTAGGTAGAGTAGGTAGGGTAGGGTAGGGTAGGGTAGGGTATGGTAGGTAGGGTAGGGTAGGTTAGGTAGGGTAGATGAATGTTTGGTGTTTTTAATGCAAAACAAAGTTTGCCGAGTCAGCTAGTATTATAAAGAGGTAAAGTTTGTGAGGTTGTAGGGTACTAATCTCTGGATCTACTGAACGAAATTTGGTATGGAGATATTTTGAGATCCTGGGAAGGCCATAGTTACGAGTATTAATGACATTCGAAGACAGGACTGTTACATACCAAGCCGCACTGGGCCCGCGTGGTGAATAAAGATCCCAGCAGTGGGAACATTAAAAGGCTGAAGATGATGCAAGTTTTCTTTAATTTTCAGGTACAAAACTGTTCAGTTATACCTTTTTTTCAGTGGAGTATATTGTGTAGATCAGTAGGTATAGTTCTTGCCAAACTTCTTGGCCGCCCTGAAGTTGACTACAATTGCTGCGCAGTAGTAAATATCACACAAAAACAGCACCGTTTAGTGCCTTGCGCATCGGAAAGCCAACTTCAGGGCGGCCAAGAAGTTTGGCGAGCACTATACCGCAGTATAAATATGGACGAACAGTACGGAAACTACCTACAAACGCTCGAAACGGCACACTCACACCGACGAGACCCATAAGCAGCGTCCGCAGTGCTGACAGTAGTGCGAGAGAGTTTGTAGGTAGTTTCCATACTGTTTGTATATTTATACTGTGACTATACACTCAAATATTTGTCGACATAGAGGAATTGAATACCCGTATTTTCAATTACCTAATAGGAAACCGTTTTCGGCTTTCGTTTACGACCGACATGTTAGTTAAGCTAACGCAATCTATTAAATGTCAAAGCTTTTTTATTGCACTCGTACACATGTATAGATAGTTGTAGGTAATTTGCTAAATTACTTATTTTATACGTACTATATTAAAGACTAGCTGACCCCCGCGGCTTCGCTCCCGTCAAAATTATAGCCTATGTTACTCGGGAATAATGTAGCTTTCCATAGGTGAAAGAATTTTTAAAATCGGTTCAGTAGTTTCGGAGCCTATTCGGTACAAACAAAAAAATCTTTCCTCTTTATAATATTGGTATAGATACTATCTACCTCTCTACGAGTATTTTATACATACACAAGCTTTTACAAGCGGCTTCGCCCGCTTGAAAAGTGTTTTATCATATCAAAGGAACATCCATCCGGGTTAACTATTATACACACTGCGCTATATATACACTATAAATAATCAATCTATCTCTGTGCCAAAATTTATCCATTCAGCCGTTCTAGCGTGATTGAGTAACAAACTAACAAACATACATCCATCCATCCACACTTTCACTTTTTTAATAGTAACTAGCTTCTGCCAGCAGGTTCACCGTGCGAATGTCGGGATAAAAAGTAGCCTATGCACTATTCCAGACTATAATCTGTATTTTTGCAAAATTTTATCTAGATCCGTTCAGCTGTTCTAGCGTGATAGAGTAACAAACATCCATCCATCCAAACTTGCGTATTTATAATAATACTAGCTTCTGCCAGCGGTTTATTATCTATATCTGTGCTAAATTTCATCCAGATCCGTTCAGTCGTTATGGCGTGATTGAGTAACAAACATACAGCCACACTTCCACACACACATCCATCCAAACTTTAACATTTCTAATATTAAAAAGTTAAGATTATATTATACTAGCTTTTGCTCGCTACTTCGACCGCGTGAATGTCGTTTAACGCGGAAAAAGTGATATCTTTCGTTACTTTTAATATCTCCAAGAATATGTGTACAAAGATTCATGAAGATCAGTTAAGGCGCCGATTCCCTTGAGTAGCTGATTTTAAAATGAGAATCACGTCTAAACGGCTAGTTGTAATTTATTGGAAAAAATATATGTTATATTAGACTATATTTTTAATAATTTCATCTGAGCAAATTTTGAGTTTTATTCGTATAACATAGTGTAATTAATTTGTAAAACACGACAATCACACCAAAACCGCTGGGCGTATTTTAATGAAATTGACACCACATCAAAGACAATTTAATTATCTACATTTTGATCTGAAGCTTTTTTTTTCAAAGTCAAAGAATAATAAGGAAAGTACAAAAAACTACTAAATTTTGGGTCGCGCGGGTGTGAAACGAGTGCGTGTTTTGTTCCCTCAAGGTCATTGGCGTTAGTCGTCGTCTTAAGTAGTTTTCGCGTGAAAGCGTAACAAACAAACTTACATTCACATTTATAATATTAAGTAGGTATGATGTATGCTTTATTGTACACAAAACATAAAAGAAACTATTGGAAACGGGTGTGAACGAAAAAGCCGAGTCAAGAGAAGCTTGCTTTTTTAATTCTTTTGTACTATGTACTCTTTGAGGACCCGACTCTCCTAACACAAGTACTATTTCGACATTTTTAGCTGCCTGAAAATTCTTTTCAAAATATCCTCGTGGACGATGGACATAGTGAAAATATTCCTTTATTGAGAGAGTTCACATTCTTAGTTCTTGGACTTTACTGTTTTTGTGCCGTTTTATTGAAGAATTTAGGAACTATGTACGGACTACATCCAGTATTAATAAATTAGTTCATTAATATCTTGTGTTGTGAGGAGCTCGTGGCTAAATAATAACAGACGCACGGGTCGATCTTCAAGGTTAAGCAACGCTTGACGAGGTCGGTCCGTGGATGGGTGACCATTTCAATATACTGAATTTCCTCCATGCCTCGGAAAGCACGTTAAGCTGTTGGTCCCGGCTGTCTTTTGAAGATCTTTGACAGTCGTTACGGGTAGGCAGAATCTTGAGATCTGACACCAGTCTAGCCAAGGGGTATCGTGTTACCTAGTTACTGGGTTGTGGAGGTCAGATAGGCAGACGCTCCATGTAAAACACTCGTACTTAGCTGAATCCGGTTAGACTGGAAGCCGAGCCCAACAGGAAAAGGCTAGGCAGATTGATTATTAATATTTTGTGTTGTGAAACATTATACATATTTCTTACTAGAATATTGACGATTTTATGATTGTCTCTACTGTATGTATAGTCTATGTAATAACCGTAAAATATTGAATTTCAGGAAGTGCTTACAACGTGGTATATAAATATTTTTTATCGTCACTTCCTTATGTTTAGAACTTCAGTTATTTTGAAAATAAAAAGCTATTATTTGGTTGTGAAAACGTTTTTACATGTAGGTCCCTAATAGGCATGTTTCCTGTGTAGAAAAATTATAATTCTATTTATTCCGTCAGTGAGATTATCAAATAATTTTGAACACGTATTTTTTTTCTTTACCAAATCAATAAAAAATGACAAAGTTAAAGTGCATCAAAGTTCAGGAGTGGGGGCTTCTGACTTTACTAAGGCAGTATACTAGCGGCGTGACGTCTAACGATATTTCAACGCATTATATCGTCGTCACTTTATGAAATCAAAAGAAAAATATTTTTTATTAATTTACATGACGGACAAAAAACAAATTTTCAGTAAACTACCCTAATAACTGATACTAGTTTTTTTTTGTTGAAATTATTCGTTTAATCAACAATCAACCAGGATTGTCTCGCGTGAATCCACGTTTCGGGCATTCATGGGGTTAAAATTGGTTGTTGTATTTGTGCACCTATTCTTGTGTTAATCCTTACTTACATCACTCCAATTTATGTTAACATCAAAAGTGACACATAAAACCGAATGTTCAGGTCATTTTTCATGGCGCTTCCGTCCCCTAACCGCGTATGATATATGGCCCATGGGCGCTATTTGACATCCGGCAAAAGGCACGTTGCGCTCTTCCTAGAGAATTATTTCCAAGGGTCGCCTCTCTTCACGCACCGTTTACTGTTCTTCAATTATGTGATTTTCTTAAAGTGGTCAGGACCCTTTTTTCCCGCCCTTTCGGGGCGTTTGTCACGGTTCAATTTATTGATAAGTTACAGGGGAATATTGATTTGAATGAGGCTGTGAGGATGAAATGTGGGAATTTGGGTCGAGTTTTTATTGAATGATTGTGTTTTCTATTGAGTTTTTCATGATTTTTCTTTAACAAATACAGGGAAACTCTACAAAACAGCAGAGAGTTTAACTTTTCTATTTTCTAGAACATAGAAAGAATATTGATAATATTTTTACCCGACTGCAAAGTTATTGTTGTCCCGATATTATTTTCTTCCAAACCCATCAAGTGGGGTATCAAAATGATGGGTTTTAAGAATTGATTACAAAAAAATCAAAAAAAAATTATAGGTAGGTAACTAAAAAGTTGTAAATAAAAAAAGGTTAATTTAAAATCAAAAACCCGACTGCTTAAGAAGCGAACTAAAAACCTGTAAACAAGAAAAAAAACATGCTCTGCAGTCCGAGGATCAGAGTTTCCGTGAACTATATCCAGGCGACACATTTGAAAAGAGAATTTTCGCGAGCCCAAAATTATCGCACAACGGAATCAAACATCAATGAAACTCTTCTCCTAATCTATTATAGGATTAGCAGCTTACAAGGTCGGCTTAGGGTCTTCACTTCGGCCTTAGTTTACGGACTTGTAATGGATAAATGTATTATTTACACACAAGTTTCAGCACTTTTATTTAGCCTTTGCCTTGTTCACTAAAGTACATCAAGAACTTTTTGATTTACCTATACTTTTTGCTAGTAAAATTAATTCTACGGTTGCTTAGAGGCATAACATACGCCTTTTGAAGGTGAAGGAAAACATCGTGAGGAAACTGGCATGTCCTAGAACCAGAAATTCGATATGTGACATCCAGCAACCCGCACTGGGCCCGCGTGGTGGAATACGGCCAATTCCCTCTCACAGAGAGGAGGCTTGTGTCCCAGCAGTGGGAACATTAATAGACCGATGATGATAATGATGAATGCCATAAATAACAAGTAATAAATTTCAATTTGATTTAGTCGATTGAATGATATTACTTAGAATATATCTTGAGTTAAAATCTCGATATTAATATTTGAGTAATATCAGGGGGGTAACCACAAGCTCTTACAGTAAGGTTATTTTGAGATCGAGTAAGTGACAGATGTATACAAGTCAGATACATCTGTCCCTTACTCGATCTCAAAATAACCTTACTCTAAGAGCTTGTGGTCACCCCCCTGACCTTAATTGAGAATTCATTCCTTCAAATATGTATTTTTTTAAAGACAAAAAGAGGAGCAAATAAATTATTGAAGCTCTATCCCTATGAAAAGGTTCCTAGTAAACTAAGTTATATCACTAAACTCCGAATACTCAAAAACATTGGAAAACAATTAAACTTAGAGCCCACCTTTATTCAAAACCAATACATAACATTACAATACCGAACACGACAGATATCCAAACCGGAGAATATCGGTAACATATTTGGGAATACCGATATCGCGACACGGAACGGATGTGACGGTCTTAGTATCTCAATAATACGTGATCAATTGAACAATTGTCTTCCCTCTCGGCTTTCCGTCTTCCCTCTGTGACGTAGGTATTTTGTTACAATATGCCCTGATTCCTCCGTATTGCGTTATCTATCCTTCAGTAAACTGATACCTTAATGCGATTGGGAAGTAAACAGATAATTACGGCGTTGACTGAATAATAAACAACGGAAATTATGTTTTTTGTTTCGGAGAATTTGTCTTTGGTAATGTCGTTTTTTTTCTTATCTAGCTTGTCTCTGGGCACAGTGAAAATATACAAACAGTAAGGAAAATACCTTCAAAAGCTCGAAACGGCACACTCACACAAACATGCGCATCGATGAGACCCCTAAGCGGCTCGCACTACGAACAGCACTGCAGAAGTGCCCGAGTGGTCTCGTCGGTGCGTGGTGTTTGTGCGAGTGTGCCGTTTCGAGCGTTTGTAGGTATTTTCCATACTGCTAGTATATTTTTACTGTGTCTAGGAACTGTTTTCAACTGCATTATGTCATCGGAATCATCATCGATGATTCCATTGATTGTCCAAACAAAACAAGTTTTCAAATACATTGACCTGAATAACTACAATGAGAATGATTCTGAATGTCCCATTTGTTTACAAAAGGCTGTCCCAAATCTCATTGTTAGATCCCTCTCAATAGAATAATACCAGTCCCATCACACGGTAACTTTTCAAACTAAACTTGGTCACGTCACTAAACATAGATAAATCTCCCCCCTTTAAATGTTTCAATAGACTCGACATTAAACATGAATTCTGTAAGGGTTTTATAAACCTCCATAAAATTCAATTCGGACAAGCTTATTACGGTTTTAACATCAAAGATAGTTGCGAATGAGCCACAAAGCGAGATAATGAAAAGGGCCAGTCGTTAGACGACGGAACCCTAAACAGAGCAATGGTCCGCGATATGAAGAATGTTGCCGTCCACACAAACTCTCCTCATTACAAGGTTACAACTACCCTCGCTAATGACGACGGCCAAACCTTTTTGCGCGATACTTGGTCATTCGTCTTACGGCTAGCGACATGTGCAGACGATTCTACATGCCGTCCGCCGTCAGACCGCGAGATAAATGAATGGACTGTTCGTTACCTCACACCTCTAAATAAGGTCGGCAAGGCCAGTTTTACGTTCAACGACTAAAATAACGGTCCAGAAATACGAGTACTTTCATTCGTAAGAGGCTTTATAGTTTTAGAACATTGAAGGAAACAAATTATTGACCTTTCGATTACGTCGCTATTTGGCCCGCCATTCGCGAGCTTTCCTTCACAATCAAAAATTTAAATGAGTTTCCTCGTTTCACGGGAAAAGCGTATTTTTTTCTTCTAATGCCATTTTGGGATGGTATTACTCTTAAATGAATATTCATTCGGTGCGAAATCGTTTAAGAGATAATAGATTGAGGTTCATATTAGGTACGAAATGAGTTATGCCTTTTCGTTTTGTATGCGGGAATTCTGTCTGGATTCGTCTACTAAAATGATTAATTGTTTGTTGAACGATTACTTACTGAATGAACGTTATGAAGCAACATTTATAAATACTGCATGGTGACTCGTTACCTGAAAATAAAAAAATATCGTGAGTAAAATGAACGTGTAGCGCTTTAATAAACATAATCAGTGTTATCAGAGGAGCCGGATTAATGCCCCGAAGTTTGCAGATAAAATATAATTACGATTTCACGCAGCTTATTTAGGTTATCGCAGAAAAAGGGTTAAATATTCATGTGCTCACGCTACCAACAATAATATATATGGAATCCTCCATTTATTTATCCAGGCGTCTAAGCAACACTGACAAATGGTCTCCATCAAAATAACCGAACGAACCTGTGAGAAAAATCCCGGATTAAAGTTGCACAATGAACTCCTCAGTATCCGAAATTCTTACGTAATTTCCCGAGAGGACACAGAAAAATGTAGCTTATTACCTAGCAGGAGGAGGTAACTACAGTCGAAACTAACTTGCCATTGTTGAAAGTTACAGTTTTCAATCTTGAACAAGTTACTTCATAATTCAGGCTCCTGGGACGAAAGTGGAGCCGCAACTTTTACCGGTGGGAATTTGGTAGTTCACAGTAAGAAGTTACTATACGAAGTCAAACAAGCCGAATGGCCGGCGAGGCTCGCTTGGTCAAGCATAGGCCTCAAGCACGCAAATCCCTCGCGAGCCATTCACGCGGACACTGTTTATCCACTAAATAGAATTTTTAAGGCCTAAACGAAAACATGTTTAACTCTACAAATTAATTTAGTTTTATCAGCATCCTCCATCAACGTCAGTGCTCTCGTTATGGGCCCTTCTCAGGCACGATGAGTGACGTTTTAATTACCTACTTGTTATTTTGCGTCCCGTGGATATTGTTTTTATTTCAAAGTTTATTTTATTATCACTTATCTTTTAATAACGGATTTTGTTGGCAAACAACAACGTGAGTAGACGATGTTGTAGCTTTTGCAATGAATTTTCAGCTAAGCGTTCTCATTCTAAATTCGAAATGTATGTAACGTAGAATATAATGTACACTGCGTGCCAGTGCGTGCTTTATATTTTGAATACGAGTAATCAGACGTTCGAATTATCAAAAATAGAACATCTGCAAATCGGATTATGTCGTCCGAACTTTTATTTTTATTTCTTATGTAAGGTTTATGGCCTGGTTGCTAGGACCTTTTAGCAATTTTATTATTTTGCTCTGATATTCTTTAGTATGCATTAGAATGCGGATGTAACAGATTCTAATGTTTTTTGGAGTATTTGGCAGCAAATTGTATCGAGTCAGTCTTCCCAGTAAGCTTTGCAGTGGCAGTCAATACTACAATAAAATACTCCGCTCCACTATCCCGAGATCGCTTCTGTCAATGATTTTACAAATTGTCCAGTTGCGTAGACAGTTGAGACACAAAACTACACCAATAATATATCACAATATCCACTAGGAATTAATTTGCAAATAATATTAACAGCCACTGAACGTCAATCGACAAAATCCCGCCAAAAACCCCTACATTGAACTTGTTTTTGTGAATAAAATAGTGATGTAGCGCACTTAATATACAGTTCATTAAGGATAACAAATGTTTCATTTAGTTGTCATTGAATAGCGGTGCTACATAGCAAGACGTATAGTGTGGTCAGTATAATAGGCGCGCATCTCCGCGTTAAATCCTCTGGCCGCCGCGTGTCGCCGGTTGATAAGCAGTCGATGGGCTAGAACGGAGCGATACAAGTGAACAGCGAAGGCGGAGATATTCGCAAATTGAATGCAATTCAGGTAAGAGAATTTGAAAAGCTCTTAAATCATTTGACGTAGTTCTACCCACAAATATAAGGAAGGATCTTTACAACTACTATAATAACACTGTTTTTTTTACTACATTCAATCACCCAAAACAAACATGTTATTGGCGATTTTGAACTCCCCCAAAAAGTAAGTATGAATCATCAAGCTCAGTGGCGCGTACCCCGATAAATAATTTAAACCAATTGAGTGGAGTGTGTTCAACGCGGTCAAAAAGCTCTGTATTCGAGGTCAATGACAGTGAGTAAAGTCCTGTGGGGTATCATATGTATCAACAAGCGCTAAAAGCTTATAAATTAAACGGAATGTAGTCTGCGACGCTACGCGTTGATAGCAACACCCTGTTAACTAACCGTTGACCAACGACAGTGACGCTTTGCCCCTCACTATTACTGGCTCAGGAAACATTTTAAGTGGAATGTCAAGTTCCTTTGCCTCATCTCTTTAGACAAACTACTCCAAGAGAGGTCAATAAAACGTAACGTTCTTGTTGCGTTTAGTTCTGCATGAGCTTTTATAATATTACTTTTAGTTTGTATCGATTTCGTAAGCAGGTGTTAAACATCACACTATGTGTAAGTAGGTCTACAGCTATACAATTGTTTTACAAGTATAATAGCTTTCTAACGAACCGTATCGTCGTCGACCACGAAAATAAGCACCAAAATTTCACATTTCGTGGACATTTATTTACAAGACAATAGGCCGCGATATGACGAAAATTTTCAATTAAACAAAACAAAACGTCGACGCCTTGGAGGGTATTGTATGGTGCGACAGTTGGCATTGGCGAGGAATGGCGGGGAATGGCGTGGAATGGCGCGGCGTGGCGGATGTCCGGCGCGGCTCGTCGCGGGGATACTAAAGCTTCACTGCCGAGCAGAGCGGCTGCAACGACTCTGACGCGGAGACACTGGAAATTCGCGGCAAGAAGGTCGATAGCGACTCTATAAAAAAAACCTCGATCACAGCGGCTGTGGCAGTGGCAGAGGGGTTTGGCTACTTGACTAGCACTCATAAACGCATATTGCACGGAGCTTCGGACCTTTTTTTCGCAAATTTAAGTAGCATTGTGGCAGTGACGCCAGAGCCGCTTTGCTCGGCAGTCGACCTTTAAGCCGACGGCGACGGCGACGTGAGAATGGCGCGCGACTCACTCGCGCCATTACTGGCGGAATGGCGTAGATTACGCGAAGTGATATCATACGAAGCCAACGGAGGTGACGTCTAGGAATTTATAAGCAGAACTGGAGCAGCTAATGTAATCGGGCCGTGAATTGTTTTGACCACATGCTCTGTTGTGCGTATGGAGTACTTCAAGTCTTTGTTGGCAATTAATCATCATTAATGTCTGTTGTTAACGAGATTTAGGGGCCAACATTTTGAGAAACTGAGACGTAAATAACGGGCAGTTAAAAATAAGCCCTTGTTAGAAGTCGTTCACACAACCCCGAGCTGTGCAACGGGTTACGGTAGTAACTCGAAAAAAGCGGGTTTTGTTTGTCCTGTGCTAAAATCACGCGCGTGGGTGGGCTTGTGGTTATGAGAGGCTGCGTTATGTGAACGATGCTTTATTTGTTCTAAAAATTCTTCAACTTCATTAAATCTTAAAGCAATTTGACCTTTTACTGATGCAGCAGTGATTGATACTAGCTAATAAACAAAAAAAACAAAGATCATAAAACTTTTTTCCCACACTCGTTTGACCTCCACCCGTCAGAGTTAAGAAGCATAATTTTATCTTAACATTTAATGTCCTTATTCAATCACGCACATCATAAGACGTGACATCATCTTGGTATTCAGAGCTCGACAACAAATGTACAATACGATACAAATCTGGCGGCAGACACTCTGCAAACATACAGTAGTATCTCCCCTCGTTTCCTGCATCGTAAGTAACACACGTCCCGCGTAAGTCTACCAACATATTTTTGTAGTACCTATTTCGCAATATTAGAGTTTATGTGCAGAACAATAGAGTGAAAATTTGCATGACACGGCACGGTGAAACGGCAGTGAAATCGGGTGGTAGTTCTGTAAGCGTCAATCTACCGAGAGGGAACGCTATTTCGGTCTGCATGGCATACACAAGCGGTCTTTGAAATTTTAATCGTTACATTCACCCTGGCCCGATGGCACACTAGAGGCCGGGAGTTACCATGTTCATCAAGCCACCACAAAAAGGATAAAAATGATAAAGTGTGACAAGCGTTTGCGGTGAACCCTTTATTTTCGGACGTGTCAACCCAAATTGAGCCTTTTACATTTTGATCAATGTGTCCACATCTTTCATTACTGCAAACTTTTTTAAAAGATTGCTGTTAGCCTGTAGTCTGTAGTACTTAATACGACATAACCCTGTTAGCTTTATAAGAAAAGTTTACCGCCGAAAAGCTCTTGTTGAACTTGAACAAAGTTTATTCGGTACCTACTTTTGTTAGATTAATGGTCTTAAACATACGTATCCATTACTGAAACTTTTAATTTATTAAATTGAATAAGCTCTTTGAGAGGTAGCTTTAAAAGTTTATATAGTAATACTTTGTACTTGTATTGTTCTTCACCCTACCGTTGCCGTGGCCTATTTTCAGATGCTCAAAGGAGACTCGTTTATTTGCAATTCCATGACCGGTTTCTTTACAAAAGCATTATAGATACTACAAACTGCTGTTATTCCAATACAAATTCATTCAAATTTTAAAGAGGTCAGTGGGACTTGTGTTGGTAACTGGAAATGCGAAATGTCCTATTTAAATGGTCGGTCGTATCGTAGTACAAGTGCCGGCGAGTATTTCAATACTAGTGCATTTATAAGTTGTTCACTTATCGACAACGAGTACTGAACGATTGCTCGTATTCGAGTTTTTGTTGTAAATAGGTTTGATTTTTGCTTACTTTTAAATGTAAGTTATTTTAGTTATGATTTTTATTTTTGTTAGTTATTGATTGTAGGTTGGATATAGTAGGTAACTAGGTATTTGAGTAACTTATTTATTTGTGAAATAGAGTGAGACTTTCAAAATTCTGCGAATAATTTCTGCAATACATTATTATGAATTGTTAAATTGGTAGCATGGATTCGCAATTTAATATTCTGGCTTAGATCTCAAAATTAGTCTACTAAGTCTCAGCAAACACATTCCAGAATTACTAACATTTATTAAATTAAGAGAAAATGTTCGAAAGTTGCCTATATCATATTAATCAACTAATTTAAGCAATATCCAATGTATTAAAAAAAACCTTTGGTACCTACTTTTTTTTGGTTAGTTACTATCAAAAAAAACAAACTACTTATACGTATGGCAAAGAATTGTACCTATCACGCCTTATGTATGACATCATTATATCATGCAGATGGGTACCTACACCCTATTAGGAGCATGCGGCAAGTGTATGTATGTTATGTACGCCCTATTATCCAGAACCGTTGATCCGATTTTGATGAGATCTCGCACTCCGGAAATATGGGCTTCCATTCATGGAATGCAAGGGGAGTTTCGAGTTACCTACAATATTATACGGTGAAGTGAACAGGGCTGAAAAGTTATGTGACGCAGAAAACAAAGCTTAAGTTGGTACAGCTTTGGATTATATTACGTAGGTAGTGGAAAATAATTGTTGTGATATTAAGTCCCCGTACATTAATAAAAAAAAATATTAACTACATTCCAAATTCAAATCCGTGCCATCGGAACTCAAAAATTCAAAAACAAATTGCTCACTCAGAAACTCTTTTCTGTCCATCTTACAAACATAAAAGAAACCACAAGAACAAAAAAAAAACGCACAAAAATAAAACACGAAACACACTGCGGTGAAGTCAAGGAGCCGACGATTAAAACGAGCGTCTAAACTCGACGAACATTTTAACGAATGTTAACCTCACATGACTCCAGGACAAAGGCACAAGTTATGCCACAAAAAGTTTAAACATCGCGTATAAACATTCCTCGCTACATTAAAAACCCTAAAAAGCGGCGGCATTATATCATTTAGGACAAAAAATGTTTAGAGTAGGTAGAATGTAACACGCGATTTTAGACTCAAGGCTCTTTCCTGTGAGTGCCCAGTGCTAATACACCACGCGTGTCCATACTGCTTTAAAATTCAAATCTTATTTACATTCACCCCCTGGCTTGGTGTCTACGAAAATGGGTCTTAACTAACACTGAAAACACTCCGCTTTGGGACTATTTTCGGCGCCCCTTTAGGACTGTTAAAATAGAATGTTCGAGACCCAGAATATGGCTTCAATAAGAGTCACTTGACTGTTAACCTATATCTTTGGTCTTAAAAAACTAGACGGCGTCATTTTTTTTTTTGTCTGGTTAGACAGGTTTTATAAGATTTATTAATTTATCATAATAACTCAATTAACATTTTTTTTTTACTCATGTAGATTTTTTTGCTGCCTGTTTTACCATAATGTTGGTAAATCCTAAGGTTAATGTATAAGGAAAGTCTTTTTTTTTAATAAGTATGTCATGTTTTGATTTGTTTTTCTTTTAATTTATATGTTTTACTATTACCTTGTAATGAGAGTTTATAACTTAGTTCATATTTAGTCGATATCTAAAATGCATGCTGTGGCCTCCAATAATTGAGGGAGTGCACTTGTCATTACTTCATATTGATGATTCATTGTGTTTATTGTGTACATCTTTCGTTGGAGGTCCTAAATAAATAAATAAACATTTAAGACAGAACAAAAGTCATATTTCCTGGACATCGAGTATCGACAATATAGCCGGTAACCATTTAATCTCGTTAGCTGTTCAGTTCTGTTCGCTGTGGAGTTGACAGTAGACGGCAATGCGATTCGGCTAATAAATCATAATATGGCGGCATCGAGCCCTCTGGTAACTCGCAATTTGCCGATGTACACGGCGCGGTGTGTCACTCATCCAGAATTGGATAGCTTTACTGGAAACTTGGAAACAGGGCTGCAATTATTATAACTGTGATATTTTGTCGTCATTGAAAACTACAAAAGAACAAGGTTCAGTTTTTGAATTGAGAATATAGAGCTAAGCTGCCAACAAATTATCGGACGCGGCTTACGGACGCGACTGACAACCGCGGCTTATAGAGTATCTAGGTAATGAATGTACATTACATTGTGCAAACTATCGGACGTAAGGCGCGGACGTGACCTTGAACGTTCGGACGTCGGATAGAGATCAGTTTGGGAGCAAAAACCGTGATAATATGAGCGATTCAAGTCTATCAAAGAGGCCGTGCTCGCCCGGCTGGCCCGCTGGATGTTTGTGTCAGCCGAAAAAGCTCGCGGACGGTGTGCACGGGGTTCGGGACACGTTCGATCGTCAGACCAACTTAGACTACGCGATAACTCGCATGTGAGTGCGAGGTTATAAATAAAAATGGAAGAAAAATTTTTCGAATGTGTTCGCAGCAGAGAATTACGTCCTCACTTTTACTATTCGACATGTTTCTACGTAAACATAATCTTCGTTGAATAAGTAATATTGTCTATGGAATAAGCGCTCGGACGCGTCCACAAGCCGTGTCTCAAACGACTGTGCACACATCAGTCGCGGCTGTAAAGCTGGAAACAAATTATAGCACGCGGCTTACGGACGCGACTGACAGCCGCGACTTATAGAGTATCTAGGTAATGAATGTACATAACTATCGGACGTAAGTCGCGGACGTGACCTTGGGCGTTCGGACGTCTGACAGAGATCTGGCAGCTGCGTCCCATACGACTGTGCACACATATCAGCCGCGGCTGTAAGTCGCGTCCGTCAGCCGCGTCCGATAATTTGTTCCCAGCTTTAGAAATTTGTCAACAACAACCCTACAACAACACTACAACTCTAAAGTGCCAAATTATGACAGGTTTTCCAAAGAGTTTGGTAAATACTCAACTTAAAATTATTTATCCAAAAATCGGGTGCAAAACATCTACTTAAGTAATAACTCGATCAATTTCAGATTATTAATTATTAGGCATAAAACTTACTTTCCAAAATTCCAACACAGTTAATAAAAAAAGTTGCGCAATAACATACTTTAATTAAAAGTTGTTACAACAAGTTCTAATACAACGTTCGCGCAATACACTTCAAGGTCGTATGGTCGCCTTTGACCTCAGTCACCTCGATTTTGTTTAATATTCAAATACATAGATAAACTCGTACCTGGCGATAATCGTTAATATTTAAGACGGTCCTATCACAAACGGTCAAATGTTAATACAAGTGCTTATGTGTATGTGCTTAAAGGTGTTTTTGACCTCACCTTTTTCTTACTAAGCATCGTATTTATTTGTTTTTATCCATTCTATGTGCAGTATGTAAATGGGTTACGAGTGAAAATATATTATATTTTACGATACTTATAAAATAGTTAAAACTGCAGATAGGTCCAAATGTCAGAAAATTGCTTGTTGGGGTTGATCATTCAAAAAACTATCTAGTGGGGATTGAAATAATAATACATTTGAATCAATATCAAAACATATATAGGTACTAATAAATCTGTAGAAAAGTCGTTTTTGTACATCAAAAAATTTCAAACAAAAATTGCCAAGAATAAAAAAACCAAACAAAACCCATTTCCAGCATTTTTGGCATTTTTGTCTGTTTAGTTACGCACGCATTATATTGTGCGTAACTTGAATTATTACTTTGTATTTGTTTCATCACAATCGGTAGACTCTATCAAAAGATACATGAATTTAAAGTGTTTAAGGATTAAAATATGCAACACACGCAATTCAGATACTCGGATAGTTGAACGCCATATTCGATAGATGGTGTTGTGGATTTGACGTCAGTTTTCTGAATGGCGGTGTTAAGATTCTCCGCGGAAGAATGACTAGAAAAAAAAATGGTAGTTTGGTAGGTAGGGTAGGTAGGGCAGGCAGTTGACGCGCGCGAAGCCGCGGGCACAGCTAGTTAAAACTAATATTATAAAGAGGTAAAATTGTATGTAAGTAAGGGGTAATCTCTGAAAGTACTTTCTGATCCGATGAAATCAAAATGTCTATAATTGATTAAAAACCACCCTATTGCTGAGTGTCATAGGCTACTTTTTACCCGACTGCCGAAGGAGGGTAATGTGTTTATTATCCCAAAAACTTCATTGGTTTCTTTAGGTCCCGGGCGCGAAAAAAAAGCCCCAGAAAAAAGCTACTTCATGATATAGCCAAGCTGTATCGGCAAATATAAAAACATTTAGGATACCACACTAAAGAAAAATCCGATCCGAACCCTAAAAAGTTTACACGTGGCATATAAAAATCAAGTGTTCCACACACTCTCCTTATTTTAAGATCGCCTTATGTGTGTATTCAAATATTTTTTATTTTGTCGATCCATCGAAGTCGAACTTCCCCGAAACTATGCTATTAATATAATATGTTGTTCTGTATTTGTATTTCTTAGGCCCACTTGCGACAATAACTTCACTTAGAGTTATTGCTAACACGAGGTTAAATAAATAAATATGTCATATTTAATTGGCAGGGTTAGCTACTAACTCAAGAGTTAGTGAGATAACCCAGGATGGTGCAAGCACCCCCCCCGGTGGGTTCCCGCTTTGTCGATGCGGGGGGGCTCAGTAACCGTGGCTTGGTCACCCACGGTGAAGCGAAGAGGAACCCGAGGAGGGGCCGCTCGTCAGGGCTTTTGCCGATAAGCCGACGACGTTGCGGCCAACATATAGGTTGCGGTGCTGCCTAGGCGACATCGCAACTGAGGCGGGCCGCGATGTCGTATGGGGTCTCCCATACCCATACGATATCGCGGCTGAGGGTTGGAGGCCGCGGCAGGAGAGGAGTGCCGGTATTACGGTGCGCCGCTCTCCCTACCTTCCGCGGCCTAGACGGGGTCGCCACCGTCTGATGGCGGACGCGGTGGGGCCGCAGGGGAAGAGGAGTGCCGGTATAGCGTTGGCCGCTCTCCCTATCCCCTGCGGCCGAAAAATGGTAGGTGGCGGGGCCATTGACCCTGACCCGTCACAAGGGGACCAAGGGTGCCATACACGGGGTCGTCTGACCCCGTGTTAGTTGCTAGTTTGGTCCCTGGGGTGGTCACGGCGCACAGTGTGTTCTGGTGCGCTGGTGATGGGGGGCACTCCCCAGAGGAGGGTCCGGTGACGGACAGCCGCGGCGGGTTCGCGGTGAGTGCTAACGCGTACCCGTGTTCCCGCCATAAGCGGCACAGGAGGACACCGTGGAGTTTTAGTGGGTTAGACCACATAACTGCGCCATCTCCCCGTGGTAGCGCAGTATGCACGAGCATTTCTCCAAACTAAAAAAAAAAAGTTTGGTGCAAGCAACCCTTAAATAATATCTATTACAGGATTTCTTTACATACAATAGGGTAGTTTACTAAAAGTTAGTGTTTTGTCCGTCAGGTAGATTAGTAAAAAATAAAATATTTTTCTTTTGACACGTTAACATAAAGTGACGACGATACAATGCGTTGAAATATCGTGTGACGTCACGCCGTTAGTACACTTTATAATGCCTTATTGACGTCACAAGCCCCCAGGCCTGAATTTTGATGCGCTTTAACTTGTTTATTTTTTATTGATTTGGTAAAGCAAAAAAATACGTATCCAATATTATTTGATAATCTCACTGACGGACTAAATAGAATTATCATTTTTCTACCCAAGAAATATCCCTATTCAGATTATTTCAAGAAATGCAATAAATTCTAGAAGACAGACTATTAATTTTTAATTAAATGAAGATCCATTAAAGGGTACACGTAAACTAGTGATGTAGCCTACAAGCAATTTATTTGTATAATTATAACCATGAAGATAAGTGGTTAACCGGTTAACCTTGAAGCACCGTCATATGAGATCCTCCTTTGTTTGTATTCACTCCACACTTAATGGAACGATCAACGAAACTATTGGTAAAAAGGTCTTTCAGGCCCTATCATTAACATAATACGTTTAAGAATAGACTTAAGGTTGTCCTAGTCGACGGCACGAACTATTTTGTGTGCGGGGTTAAAATGCATGCTATATTTATCAACCGACAACACGTGCGAAAGAGATAGATGCTGTGAGCAAGAAGCTAGTTCGAGTACGAAAACACACTTTGGAAATTTGTAGCGAAATTGATGATGATTAAGGACGAAACCGAGCGCGCGATATTTAATAAACAGACCTTTGGGAGTAAGGATATCATGAAAAAACGACTAATTGTATCTGTTCAAAAAAAAAAAAATTGTATTGTTAAACTACTAATCTATCCCTGTATGGTGACTGTTTTGCAATTTGCCTTCTTCATATGGTATTTATTTGCGCCCAAAGATGCGTTGAAATTAGTGTTGAAATGTGGAACTTTCGACGCTCATAACTCTCAAACATATATTTTTTTTTTATTTTTTTTTGTTTCCTTACTCCACTAGATAATGATGAGACAGCTTGAAATCATTTTTATTTTGAACGTTGTGTAAGTACGTTAAACAGTGGACTCAGTGGAGTATTCGCAGGACTTTGTTTGTATGAAAGAATGATCGACTAGGGCGACCTTAAGGCGGTACTCCGAGCAAAACGCCACGCAAGCCGTTTTTTGTGCTGTTTTTAGGAGCTATCTACTCGTTATTTAAAAAGAAATATCAATTAATAAAAATACATTAAATTTCTACATAATATTGATTCTAAAATGGTAGATTTAGTTTTTTTTTAAATGTTGTATATGTCACGTCGAAGTACCTATGTATCGTAGGACCGCCATCTTTAACCCCAATGTCTAGAGGCAATTCCTTTATTCTTGACTGGAGCGGGTTACTTCAATAACACACAACACTGGATTGAAACTCAAGAGTGTTTATTTGATTTAGTTACAGGCACTTTGAGTTTTAAAATGAACTTGAAGCTAAAACCACATCGTGAATTCGTGTGGCCTGCTAGGTCCAAAACTTTTGTCGGTCGCTGGAGAAGACCTAGCCAGAAACTCCAGGATACTCTTTTTAAATGTTTTTATAGATTACACAATCACTTTATGACAATTAACGTTACATGTTTATTAGGTTTTCAAACATCTATTCAATTAGCAGATTTATTAAACAGTTTTACAGTTATTATTTTTTACACACACCATGCACCGTACGCGCCATGCACGTACTCAACAATGGGCGGGACTTCCATATTGTTTTTGTTTAGACACTAATTACTTGGATAGTTGAGTAAAGTTAGCAAACAATACTAAAATGCTGATCAGTTAATTATTTTAACATTAAACAACCTAAATACTCACAAATACAAAGTGGTTTGTAGTTTATTATTGAAATAGTCATCTAATAACAAAACTATTCAAGTTTCCGGTGATCTAACAATCTTACTAATTAGAAAGTTTCTCATTATTACATAGCTGTGTAAAATAGTCTTATGACTTCTTAGTATTTAATCATTTACTCAAATTTGTTTAGTTCTCGTATTAAATTATTAAATCTGGTTATTGGTCATAGAAATTATAACATCCGCCATTGTTTGACAACTTAATAAGAATAACATAATGAAACACATTTACTTCGTCAAATGTGCAATAGTTAAAATGAGAACAAATCCAAAAGTCCTACAATAAGTGTTCCTGTTTAATTTAAACATCTCGTATTAATTTAACATTGAAATAAGCATACGAATTATGAATCAATACTGATTCCACAGTGAGCCAATAGATGGCGCTGAACTCAAAACCCAACTTAAATAGACATAGACACTTAAAACGATTAATTAGGATAATAAATTAGCAAATTCACGCCTACGCGGCGACATATATATTTCACTAATCTCCTTCCAAAAAAACATAAAAATGAGAAATAATTATCGATATTATGCATCTCCTCGTAAAGTGTTCATTAATTATTTTTTGTACTAGCACTAATGGATAGACAATTTAATAACGAACATTTTTGTAGTTTTATTTTTTTCAAAAGACCAAAATTTGATTTTATTCTAAAATCTGGGCGTATTTGCTACTGTAATTCATGCGCCGCCAGTGCCGCTAGACCAATAGGAATGCTCATATCTCATGGCGATTTTTTGGTCAGGGTACCGTCTTAAGTGACGTAACGCCTTTGTCTTTAACCGTTTTACAACTGTAGACACAAAACGTTATTAGTTTTAATGAGTAACTAGCCTTGACAGGGATCATTTTTCACGAAGACAGTTAAGGCCTGGTCTTATTAGCTGGAAGTTTTGTTTTGAAATTGGTCAAGGTACAACTGAGAACAGCTATTCAATGAGATACAAAATAAAAGGGGTATTAAGAATGAGTGGATGAAAGACAAGATCGTGAGAGATTTAAATAGTGCAGACAAAACAAACATTAAGATATTTAAATCTTTCAATTAGCTCTTCAGAACGTGTAGACAGCGCTGTCGTCGAATCAAAGCACGTTTGTTTTTGTTTCTCTGCCTCAAAATGTTTGTTCTTTTTACAAATATGTGACAATTAATCATCGTATCTTGGAAATGCTCTTCAGAATATTGTTCTAAATTGTTTTTGGTTCGCGTTTTTAGCACACAGATGCAGAGATGCCTCGTCTCTCTCCGTTTAATCCCGTTTTACCGACCGGAGCAGTCAATCAAGCAGTAATTAATGATTAAATATAGTTTCGTATTCGCTGATTCGTCCAGAAATAGTGCTGTGATTTAAGTTGGCTCCTATTTAGTAGCCGTCGGCGCTTTCCGGATGAGTGGCAGCTGTCACCATGCGACTTACTTGCTTCACACCCAATCTACAAACATCAGACACATGCTGAAATACTTACGTTTTTTTTGTGATACGTTAATATGGGGTGACGTTTTGTGAAGTGTTGCCACTTAAGTTTGTAAAACTTTGTTTTTTCAGGTGCCACTATTTATTAAATTAATAGACAATTATAATTTTGCAATTACAATAAAATAACTAGGTACGTGTCATGTTTTTTTTTCACGGAATAGGAAGAAGAACTTCGAACGATGTTGTACATAAATTATGTAATTAACACATGAATAAGAAAAAAGATTCCGACGGATAGAGAACATCCTACTTTTTTTGAAGTCCGTTGAAAACGTAAATAGTTACCATCATCTAAGTTACTGGCAAACCTTGAAAAAGAACGCGATAAATCTGTATTATTACTGTCATAAATGACAACTGACTAGAACAATAAAGTAGTCCTTATCAGGATCTTGGATGTCACGAAAAACCAGTGGCGTGGATAAAACATGCAATAATTGAGACAGAATTAATGTCTGTCGAATGTCTACTGACAAAGTCGATTGGTGTTCTGCAGAGTATCCAAACACGATTAATGTCGATTGCAGAGATATTGGACTAAGTAAATATTAACCCAAATAAAGTAACCAAAGACTACCATATCTTGAGTCTACAGAGGAATCGAGCACGTGCTAGGTACCTACAAAGATAACATTGTTTTCTTTCGTTAGAAACAATTTTGAATTAGAATGCTTTGCACGTGTGAATACATTAATTGAAGTTAGAAGGCACTTAGTAGGTTTCAGTTTCAAGATCAACAAAAAGTAACCAACGCAACTAGAGACGGCTTTGACAAATGTGAGCAATTAACACATGTGGGAACATATTAAATTAACGATTTATATTAATATTAAAGCCGGCGGGACATCATCGAAACACGTCGACACGCCTGAGATATTACTGGTGGGGCTACGAAACCAGAGGCACGGATCACGGTGATCACGGGCGCAGTGACCGGTACGAAAATCGTTCCACTCTGGCAGACACGGCCACTGCTTCTCGTCTCTCGCTGGTCTTGTGGCCATAGCCTGTCGGTGCGTTCCAAGCGCGTTCACCTGCGATCGAGGTGAAGGTCACGCGCGTCATGAACCGAACGCGCCCGAACGCAAATGTCAATGTAAATATTGTAGGTATTCCCGCCAAGCCGGCCATCTTGAATTTCGGCTTGACCGGTTTTGGGATGAGACCCAGAGCTAAATAGCGACGGAATGTCGACTTTACTGGATTTTTCTTTTCTTTGTTCGTCACGGCCGTTTGTGATTGCTAAAGTGTTCCATTGTTTATCTAAGTCTAGTCTGTTGCATCAACGTTGAGTCGTGAACTGACCTAATGTTAGCAAATCGTAAAGAAGTTATTACAAAGTTTGCGTTAATAGTCCGTTTGTTAATTAGCACCTACTTCAGAGTTTCAAGCTATGATTTAAAACCAATAAGTTTTAAATACACCTCTTCACATGAAACAAACAATACTTCGTTAAATAGTTTTGACTATTCCACAAATCAAATTCATTTTAAAACCACTTGAACTATTTTATGTAGTTCACGTAAGCTGGCGGACAACACCGTCCAAATCCAAAGTCAACGTAAGACGTAACTAGAACAAATATCTTACCCAAATTCGAAGGTCGCGTGAACGAACCCGGAGTAAAAAGCGAGTTATGATAATATTATCAACGCTGTAAATTATGTTCTTTGTGAAACACGCTAACTGATTTAAATTAGCTGAATATGAATAACTGGTAATAATACTAACGACGATTTACGTCACTACACTACATATAGAAAAGAACGATGAAGAGATTCTTTGAAATTCATTCATGTTTATCTTACAATTTTATTTCTCAAAACCACTAGGCATTCATAATATTCAAATAGCAACAGAACTAAAAGAGTATAAGCGATATTTCAAACACAAAACTTATATAAATAACCGAGACGTTGATTAAGAAACCGGTTGAACGCCATCCAAAGACTCCAAAGTGGTATTTTAAAACTTAAATCCCTTTCCGCCCTTCTGAACCAGAACAAAGGTACCAATTAAGCTTCATAATCGCCGGCACCCTTTTAATGAATACTACAGAAATTAAAACTCCTGCAATAAACGTAGTACTGTACCGACTACAAAAAATACACAATCGTAGCCTTGTGCTCTACCGAACATTAATTAAGAAGAAAAGAATTTCATATTAAAAGATCCTATAGGTGTTGATCTGAAATGAACTTTATGTGAGAACCGTTTAAAGTTTCAATTGCTGAGTTGATGGAGTAGAGCAAGCAAAGATGGATTATGGAAAGTCGGTCGTAAAAATGGAATTTTTCTAAGATTCCCGAAATTAGTTAATCCTTTAATCAAATATCTTGACTTGTTGGAGGCATCCCTAGTACATCCATAAGAATTTTAAAAATAATTTAACTAATTGCTTGTTAGTTAGAAGTATTTATTTATGGTGGGAACGGATAAATGCCAATAGTCAATATTTCAATTAAATCCAATGACTTGAATTTTTACCTACATATTCTAGATAAACATAGACGTAGGAAAACCACCTCAATAAACATAAAACCTCATAAAAAGGTGTCGTTAATTGAAGAGCACACACACGATAGTTTAGTATGAATGCATAGTTTGATAGCGGAGGGGCCAGCGCCGAGTTGCTAACGAGGGGAAAAGTGCCTATTTCCGAGGCGTAATGACGTCGTGTCAGCCAGCCTTCCAGCCCAAACACAGCCTGAATAGAATTCTAGATAATATTTAGACAACCTCTATACACAATACTTCAGTAAAACGATGCTTTTACACGAAATAGGTTAGCAACCAACCACTACAGTTACACATTCGACTCAATTTTCTTGATTGTAATCTCCAGATTCCGAGGGAGAAAATCGCAACTTGTGATGTTTCAAATAGAATTTCTGTAAAAGGTTTCTAGGAAGTTAATTATCCGATATAATAGGGGTCGATGACCCGCTTAGAGATAAAAAGCCTTTTCATATTGATAATTTGTGTAAGGACGCTCTGAAAGGTAGCGACCAGAGAGGAAAGGTCCAGCGACAAAATGGAGATTTTGCCTAAATATAACCATCTATTTGTAAAGATTATCTCTCTATTTACACTTTCACAATATTGAAAACTGATAAAAATTTGTAAAGGTCCTTTTTCAGGTTTCATTTACGTGAACAGTACCTACCTAAGTAGATAATGACTGTAATTAGTTCGTACTTTTTTTAATATTTTTTTATTCATGACCATAGATGCAAGTCTTTCAGTCGGATACATAGATGGATTAAACTTATAATGCAATAATTAGAATATTAGCTACAATAATTTTATGACACGTTTTCGACAGTAAATAATAATATTATAACTATCCGTTTTTACATCAATATTTTTCATTAACAATCTATTTGCCTCCCTTTCGGGTTGGGTGTATTAAACTTAAATTCATATATGAATACAAAATTAATTAAATTTTTTCTACCGTATTACAAATATATTTATACAACACATTAAAATATTTCTTATTTACTATAATAAATCCTGAACACAGCGGGGGACACATTGATGTTCAATTAGTTCGTACTGTTATTATAGTGTTATTATACATATTTTTTTAATTACGTATAATTTGTACTAACATTAGAAAAAAGTTTGTGCAGATTTAAATTCGTAACAATAATAAAACCAGCGGAAATAAACATCCGAGAAACAACGAATTGGTCGGACCCTTGTCCGCTGTCCTGAGATTTATTTAAAAAGTTAGTGAACCGAAGCGTGTTTTTTAATCTGTAGGTATCTATCGAGTGTGTGTATCCACAGATAACAAATTACAATGGTAACCATGTTTGCCATGGCCAATTGTTTTCGGCTTCTTTATACATTGGCGGTCGATGCTGGTGATATCCTTTTTTAGAGTTCGAACACTTTATTTCTGTTAAAAACATTTATCAAAGACGCACTGAATTGACTGTGTGAAATGATTTCTAGATAGAGGATCAGTAACTGAGATGGCGATGGCAGCTAGAGAATTATGAAATATTGCGCCGACCTATCTATAAAGAGGAAATATTTTTTTGTTTGTTGTTTGTTTGTACCGAATAGGCTCCGAAACTACTGGACCGATTTAAAAAAGTCTTTCACCTATGGAAAGCTACATTATTCCCGAGTAACTTAGGCTACAAATTATTAAAAAAAAAAATAGAGATCCTTATGATAATTGCAATAATGTAACCCAAAGTAGCAAAATTTTGCCTAAGAAATTTATTATTTGGCGTGCGCTGAGAAAACTATTGATGATACATAAAAATAATGTACTACAAGATAAAATAACTCATTATTAACTACAAAAAAGTCTGCGAAAGAATATATCTCACTATCATAGTTAAGTCACAATAGCAGCTTTTATGTTCTAAATTCTAATTAGATCGCTTGGTAGAAAAAAAAATTGGTTACATTCGTACTGTAGTATTAATTCTTATTCGAATAAATAGTTGAACAAATGGTAGGTAGGGTGGGTGGGTAGGTAGGTAGGGTAGGGTAAGTAGGGTACGTCTACGTAGGTAGGGTAGATAGGTAGGTAGTAGGTAGGTAGCTAAATAGTCAGTTGACGGGAGAGAAGCCGCGCGCGATATCGAAAAACCGGCCAAGTGCGAGTCGGACTCGCGCACGAAGGCTTCCGTACTTGGTAAATTGCGGTTTACGATTTATAACGTATTAAAAAAAACTAATTACTAGATCTCGTTCAAACCAATTTTCGGTGGTAGTTTACATGGTAATGTACATCATATTTTTTTTTTAGTTTTATCATTCTCTTATTTTAGAAGTTACAGGGGGGGGGACACACATTTTACCACTTTGGAAGTGTCTCTCGCGCAAACTTTTCAGTTTAGAAAAAAATGATATTAGAAACCTCAATATCATTTTTGAAGATATATCCATAGATACCCAACACGGGTTTGATGTAAAAAAAAAATGTGTTCAGTTTCAAGTATGGGGACCCCCAAAATTTATTGTTTTTTTTCTATTTTTGAGTGAAAATCTTAATGCAGTTCACAGAATACATCTACTTACCAAGTTTCAACAGCATAAGTTCTTATAGTTTCGGAAAAAAGTGGCTGTGACATACGGACGGACAGACAGACAGACAGACAGACAGACATGACGAATCTATAAGGGTTCCGTTTTTTGCCATTTGGCTACGGAACCCTAAAAATCACATGATCGATCCCTTACATTTTGACATTTCAACTATCACCTTCGCTGACATCAAATGCCACTTGTCTATAGCCGCAGATATATTTTGATCGGTGACCGCAAAAGCAAAACAAAAACAAAATTAATAATAGGTACCTAATAAAATTGATTGCAACAACAAATTGTTAAATGTTAAAAACGTGTTCTTCTTGACATTTGAAGGTAGTTCGGTACCTAATTAATATGAAGCAATAAATGAAGTTATTCTCTACCTCATAAATTGACTTTTATTGTTTATCAAAACAACTAATTTTATATATAGGTACATGTGTCGAATACCAAATAACAATACAAGTGAACGAAGGTCAAAATGATACAAAATAATAAACTAAAATAACACAAATGTTACTTGTTACCCAACGGTCAAGCTTGGTTTCATAATATTTAGCTGATTGATTAATTCCTACTATTGAGGCGAACCTTCTCATCATAAATCTTACTTAGACACCAAAAAATTAAATGTGTCTTAAAATAAATCTTACGCAAGAGACATGCTCTTGCGCAGGCAAGAGCAAAATATTCTAACTACTGTCAAAGTTATATTTAATCAGCTATTAAGATTGTATTTTTTTTGGAATTGATCACGTAAAGTACAAAATGTTTGGGAATGACCACGTCAGACCACGTGTCATTCAGTAGAGCATTTCAATCCCAAACATTTCACACTTTTCATCAACCGTTGTCACTGATAGAATATCAATTTGTCTAGCAAGGACCTCTGAAACACTTCATCATCAGACTTTTAATGTGCCCACTGCTGGGAAACAGAGGCCCCCTCTCTGTGAGAAGGAATCTGAAAAACTTACTTCACAACAATCAAAAAAATTAGCTCTCTCCTTGTTCATGTTCTTTTGCCTTATTTGAACTTAAAACGACTGTTCTGTGTGCACAATAAATTCACATAACACTAATACAGATATCTACGTAACCACAGATACTTTAAACATCAAAATTTTGCGATATTACTTACGTAAGCGCAGAAGCATAGTCAGGTGTCAATTTTGCATCCTATTCAGTAAGAATTTCACACTTTCGTTATGTAAAAAAAAAATGTATCCAGCGGTCGTTGGATCGTCGGAAATATCGTAGGAAACAACGCCAACTTTACTGGTATGTTTTGAGAAAGGTCCTTGACCCGTAAAACTTTCTCCGTAACTTTGGACACCGAGTCCGGGGTAATAAATATGGATAAAGTTTTTTTTAGCTTTTTTATATTCAAAAGCTTGGACACATTCGAGTGTCGACGATTTAACTTCGTGCTGTCTATGATTATAAATGCCACGTTTATGAAGGTTATGAAAACGTCAGATGATTTTCAAATGTTTGAAAATGGAATGTTGTAGAATATTTGAATAAGGAATACCGTTTTAATGCTTAAAGTTAACGATACTACAACTTCTGGACACTATAGCCAGCCAGTTATTTCTAACAATTTATTAGATAAATTACAGAGACATTAAAGATGACAAGAACAAAATTACTTATAGAATTAATACGGTTATAAAATTTTACTGCACATAAAAATAAAATCAAGCTTTATCAAATATGATTAAAGCTGTTTAATAAAATCCGTTGAAAATTAACGGAGATATAAAGAGCGTCAAACGTTATTTTACGTTGCGATAGAAGGGTATCGTAGAGAGCGCTAACAAATGAATTTCCAGCGGAGTTCGCTTAAAATTCACAAATTGTGAGACAGCTCCGAAACTATTAAGTAGTGCAGGTAACACTGCGAACAGTTACGTGAAACGCTTTTAATAAACTTTGGATTTTACTACCAGTTAATTTTATTATTCGACATTATCTGAACTGTACGAATAAAATGGGTGATATATTGGAAAACTCTAACAAAAACTATGCAATTGTTCTAGAAGCAAACATCGAAATGACCAAAGATGAAAAGTAAAATTGTATCACATTCCGTATAGTGTGATATTTCAAAGGGAGGCCACAATAGATCGAAATAATGCCCGTAGTGAAGAAGATTGCAGCAATATCGAATGAATAAAAGAAAGTTGATTTTTTGCGACTAACCTAAAAGGGTATCTTAAGTACGGAATCCCGCAAACATTATCGTGAAGGCACGGACCCTTCCCTTAAGGTGAGCACTTTTATATGCCCATCAAACCTTACGAGTACAATAAAACACGATTGTTTTCCATTAACATCGACGTCCACCGCCTCCTAAACTAAAAAAATGTACGAACCATTTATTTAGGAGCCCGATGATATTAAACAATTGTCGTGCACACACCGTAATCGAAAATCAATATAAGAAGCGAAATAGATAGGTGTGACTCATAAATTATTTGAAGTGCGGCTTTTAATAAAAAAAAAGTTTAACACGGTCGGCAAAAGACGAAGGAATTGCATCCTGACAGCTTTTCTATTACAACGTCTGAAGGAAGGCTTAAGGCATCCAGACAAAGACGAAAACCTGCAACGCGTGACAGCGAAAATATTTCAAAGGCACTAAGGCTTATAATACATACATACATAGGTACAGAAAGAGGGTGTTCAGTGAGGAAAATAAATTTTATTTACATTTAAAAAGCGTAGCGGAATCTTTGTCAATTCACTCCCGTCCATCGGAGGGTCGAGCGAACAAATAAAATGAGATCACAACAGTGCCCTGCTTGCGACAACAATGAACTGGGAAAGATCTGCTTTGCTTTAATTAAAAGTAAATTGTTCGTACAAGCATTAAGCATTTAGATGAGAGCTGTGAACAACAGTCATTACTGTTGTCATCGTCAATGGCAAACGATAAAAACTGATGGAGAATGTACTGTTCTTGTTCCGATCTAGCACAGTGAAAACCTTTTCTTATTTGCACTCAGTGTCTGGAAAGGAGGACAAGTGTGCACCTCTGAGTACAAGTACTCATCAGTTCTATTAGAATTACTATCATGAATCTAGAACGGAAGACGATTCCGTCGGTGAAGCTATCTATCAATATCTTGTTTGCCATCTACGGGCTGTGTCATTGTGTCTTTTGACAGTGACTCATACGCACCAACAAAAAATCATACAACAGAGTGTTCTAGTGTTACTCAAAAGTTTTCCATAATCGTTTTTACATATTCATCGCGATGTCAGGGTGCGTTTGAGTCGAGACGTCTGTACGAATTTGAATAACAAATGGCTGACATCTGCATGTTTCAAGCGGGGATTCCACTGCCTCCCTCAAATCCTGATTCAGGGAAACAATACTGGTCCCTTATGAAACTTGACAAGAGGTCATAACTTGGGCTTATAGCATTTATCATGCTGGGAAACAAATAATAAAGCCTTTGGGTGTTTTTGTTACGACAGACAATGATACCAGTATAAATCGCAAAGTAATTTTCTTTTGTAATAATAGGTGCATTAGGAAGCATTATCGTCGCGTGTAAAAAGTTACTCGTGACACAGAGGCCAGCTAATCAAGGCTACTGTACTGACTAGCAGAGCAGATAAGTAACAAAGAAAACAGTTATTATGAAACTAAGTAAAAGGAAGCATCTTGATGTGGCATTGAGGATTGAATTTTTCGACGCATTAATTTAGGGGGAATTTTTAACTGCACCTCTATTTAGAAATTTAAGCAAACAAAATATCTCCACTAATAACCTACTGCAAAACAATATTACTCACCGTAAAACAAAAATACTGATTTGCACACAAATTATTCAATTAAATATAAAATAAATGTGAATTAGTCCAAGAGCGAGCGAAGCGAGCTCGGTAGCTTAGGGCACCCCGACACGGATAGGTTAGGTTCGAAGGAGATGACGGGAGCTGAAGTGAGCGAGCAAAGCGAGCGAACTCAGCTCCCGTCATCTCCTTCATGTTAGGTTACTTTAGACCCTGCAGACAGAAATAGGAGCCCTGCGCAGCGGGGCTCCGTCGACTTTGTTTCGTTTCCCCCCCTCCCTTAAAACTTAAATATTTTGTTGCACTCGAAGAATTATTAGATTTACTTTTAGTTAACAGATAGTTATTCAGTAAAACAGTTAAGCTTTAAAGATCTAGCAGTATAGTATAATTCATTTATTTGATGAGCAAATTTAGTGTGCAATTCAGTATTTTTGGTAGTAATTTCGAATATTTTGATTGAAAAAAGGGGAATTACAGTTAAAGTATTAAATACCACCCTTAATTTAGCTAGTCAAATTGTTGGGAGGTCATCGGTCTATACCAATAAATACTTAGCTCTTACGTCACCGGCCGCCAGACAAACGCCTCTTGAATAACAACGATAGAAGTCCACTACCAAGAACGATAATTACATTTTCCACACGCGCCGCACAAGTCCGACGAAACGAATTCATTCAGAGGCCTCCCAAACACTTTAGCGGCTTTCATAAATTAATTTTACGAAAGAAATATTCAGTAGTTCTGTTCCCATCCCAACCATATTTCACAGGTAAGGTATCGAAGAGCAGGGAAACGGGGGTCCGCAATTCTCTAGACGCCGATTAATTTCGAGGTTGCCGTAGCACTTACTTATAACCGCAAGAAAACCAGCGGCGGAACAAAATAGGAGATATTACCTTCGTGGAATAATTCTTCATACGAATTGCGTTTGAATTTTGCTCATCGTTATTTGCTTCGGCTCGTTTAAAATTTCTTTTAAAGTTTAAACTTTTCGTTCGTCAAGATTTCTTGTGTGGTTTGAAAGGCACGAGTTATGTCGTAAGAGGCTCCGTCGCCATTTTGCAACATTACGACTGTGATGAGACGGCAAATTGCTCATTTGTCTACCGCGACACTTGCAAAAGCGAGCTGAGATTGTGTGTACCTTTACCTAGTATTCGGTTTCGCAACGTTTAGGAAAATAATTTCTGCAGCTGGATATACCTAAAAAGGTAAAAGGCATATATAATAATATCATTATAACGAGTTAAAAAAAAAATGTGTGGTTTTAACGAAGCAAGCGTAACTTACATCAATAAATTTTACAAAGTCCCTACTCATATTTTGTGTAACCGTCATATTTTATACAAACATGAAAAGTACAATTCCACCGGGTCAGCAACCTCATAAAATTACAAATGTAGGAATAATGAAACACAACCAAGTGAGTCGTCATCCGGGAAAAAATCTGACACTTAAAGATGCCTTTTGAGTACCAGGGGTTTCAGTACTTTTCAGCCATCTTATCCTCGTGGAGAGCACCGTCACAATACCCTGAAGCGTTCGTCCTGAAAAACGTTAATTGCACGACACCGACCGTGGTGAGGCACCATCCTCTATCTCGCATTGCAACCAACATTCCAACCAAACCCACAAAGCAAAATGAACCTTAATCCTAAACCAATAAATCATAATTCATATCACTTGGAGAAAGTATTTAATATACTTTACATCTCTCATGTTCGGTAAGTAGGTTCTTATTACCTCCAAATGGGGCTTGTAGGTGACTAATTAGCGCTCTAGGGTAATAATGTAGCTAGAAAAGCCCTAGGGCGGTAAGTAATTAAAAAAAAACACTTCTTTCTTTCAAAAAGTTCGCGTACATCTAACTATCATACTGGCAATAGACATCATGCATTCAGCCCAATGACCAAAGAGGTCGCTTTGCTATTCAGCCTTGTCTTCGTGTGAGTATAATAGTCATCAAGGAGTTTTTAGCGGGATTTTTTCGAGTGAAGTTCAGCGGTTGTTAATATTATTTTCAAATTGATTCCTAGTGGATATTGTGATATAAAATTGGTGCAGTTTTGTGTCTCAACAGTCTACGCAACTGGACAATATGTGAAATCATTGACAGAAGCGATTTCAGGATAGTGGAGCGGAGAATTTTATTGTAGTATTGACTACCTCCGCAAAGCTTACTGGGAAGGCTGACTCGATACAATTTGCTGCCAAATACTCCAAAAACTATTAGAATCTGTTACACCCGTATTCTAATGCATACTAAAGAATGTTAAAATTGCACTGAAGATTAGGCGGTATGGTCCAAGACCTTAGCCTGCCCAATAAGGGCGAACAAAAAAAAAAAATTGTCATAAATTTTAAATATCGAACAGCGAAGCTCAATTTCGTTCTTGAAAAATAAATATTTTTTAAAATGTTTTATTCTTGTAATGCCGGTTTTTTTCTACTTACCTCACAATCGAGATGTAAAGCAGAATAGTTAGCTCGGGTGTAATCATCAATTGCACCCTCGAACTATAGGCGCCCTCGCTGCGCTCGTGCGCCTAAATATCTCGGGCTGCAATTGATGCCTTACAGCCCTTGGCTACTAATCTACTATTAAAATGAACCTCGCTTAGCACCTGAAGGCATTAACGATTTAAAAATAAGAAATAAATAGTGAAAATTTTGCTGGAAAATATGATTCGGTATGGCTCGGGATCAAGTCTCAAGTGTTCTTCACTGAGCGTAGAATAAGTGGGTATTAAACGGCTCGGATTTCATGCTTGTGAAAATTTAAACAATCGACTGGAAAACATAAATTTCAATAGCATAGCCTTCATTGTATTTTGTTTTCAATAAAAATTGGATTATTTCGCATTTTTGTTTGGTTTGGTCACAACTCAGAACATTGCAAGTAAAATTCTCCCCTCAGACAGGTCATTTTCTACAGTAGTCTAAGCAGTACAACTACGAGAGAAAATCTCAACAAAACCTCTGTAATAACAAACGGGTTAATACTTAAAGCGCTCAACAATAAACTTTTTGTGTCCACCGGAAATAATGAAGGAGTGAGACAAAGAAAAATAATGACGATGAACTCTCTAACAAAAGAATCGGTGAGTAAACTGCAGAAAAAGACTGCAGAATGAAAACCAACCTTATGTAGGTTAGTTGTCTCCGTTCGGGAAACTTTAAAAGACATAATGGAATGAAAAAATAGCGAGTAAAACGAAATGAGGGACATAGCCAGCGAAGAAAGTAAAGTAAAAAGTTTCGTAATTATTTTTTTGTTTGTTGATTTTGGGACGACCTATTGACCTACCTAAGGCTGACATTTGGAAGGAACCATGATCACGAAAGTAAACGAAAAACGATCGCTGAAGTCACGGAAATCTGAAGTTATGGACAGCTTAAGTTCAGATTACAACGCACATGTAACGAAACTTGGTCAATAACATGAAAGATAACAAAGATAAATCAAATAAAAGTAATTACAGGAAACAAAACAAACCAAAAACAAACGTATGTTACTGAAATGGAAACTTGAGACATCTTAACATAACTCGAGTCGCAAAGCTTCCACGAAGTCGTATTGTTAGTACACTCATTAGCCGGCTGTTTAACATGGACTGGAGCAAGTTAATATCTCTACAAGACACCCACCGCCATCAACAAATAAGTTACATATAAAACGATCGGAAAACGCCTTTAAGAAAATCCCCACAATCATTGTCAAGTGAAATAGAACCTAAACACAATTAAGAATAGGATTCGTTCTCGACCAAGCGAGTAACCAATAAAGGGAACGAACGACGCAACAGATCCCCACGAATATGTTCGCAGGCTCACTCCGAGTTACTAACACTCGCAATTCATTTTGTGAACTGAATATATTATACCCCGATAAAAGATAAAGCACCTTTCGCCCTCGGAGTAAGGGTGAATATCAAAAAGAACTGAAGTCGTAGAAATAAGCGGGCATTTTCTCGGTCGCTCCAAATGATTTCCACCCTTACACGGATACTGAATAAGTCGAAATTCATCTGTAAGGGTGGCATTTTTACAAATCCCAAATCGCGATCATATGGCAAGGCAGACGATAAATATGTTCGGTGTATTGAAATCTTACACTGTCATAAGACCTCGTAAATTGATCGCGATGAAGTTAAGTAACTTTATTTGTTAAACTTTTATCACTTTGGGTCAGACTTTCAGGGTTGTCTGGACTGGCATTTGAGAATTAGCTGGGAAATTCCCAGCAGAGTAGATACTGATCTATCTAGTCATTCATTGATTTGATCTAAGACACAAAGTGAGAATATTGTTAAACATCATGCGAGCAGGAAAAAGTAATGGCTAAACGTCGACCACGAGACATAATAAAGATAAAAGAATTCTTTCAGTGACCAGCAATACGTGTTTTATGTACCTATAACCATTACAGCAAAATTGATTTCAATTTTATGGTTTCTGCTCCCCTGAATCCAATCATTGTTATCGCTTTTGTATGCTGTTAAAATATAATGAGTATGTACGCAATTTAGATTGTGGCCCAAATATCTCTTTAATTTTAAAGACGTCTTTCAAGAAGTCACTTTGCCGTAACCTTTAGAATGCTTTCATATTTTATGTCCTATTTCGGCGAGATACTAGTAGCAATAAAATATGTTGTAGACATATCTTGAAGTTTTATATTACCCTCTTCTAGGTGTCCATAAAGGGCCTGGCTTCAATAATTCTGAGAAAATAACAGATATTCATCTTAAGGTTGAGAATAAATTACTTACGTTAATGAAGCAAGAGTAACGTAAGGATCTTAGCAGGTGGCGTTCTGATATGTCTGCCTACCCCCATTGAAAAATAAAAAGGCGTGAGTTAATGTATGTACAAGCTTCTGCTAGCCTGCGTGAAAGTCGAAATTATTCCAAAGGAACCTACCACCTGGATAAAAAAATAGTCTGTGTGCTGTTCCAGGCTACAATATATCTCTGTGCCAAATTTCATCCAGATCTTTTTCAGCGTGTTTGACTAACTAACATCTATCCAAACTTTTACATTTATAATATTAGTAGTAGTAAGAAGTCGGATAGAATGTATGTAATAAAATATTTTCGCACCTTAAAAGCTCCTCTGTAAGCCACTAAATCCTTCCATTTACTCTAGGAACTAATTAATATGCCATCAGATGTTTGCTGTCCAAACAAGTCAAGCCAAGCCACACAAATTCTGTTTTATCTATGGATATGAAATCATCATGACTCTCGTAGATTGTAGGTAAATTAATTATAAACATAAACGAGATGATCTTAAGAGTCTACTTTGTTTTTAACTTCAATTTTATCTTCGTGTTGATTGCTATTATGGAAACTAGATCATCAATATTCTTGTGTTGGTATGCCACAATTGCTATAAAGATTTACTGAGCAAGGGTTACCATGACCAGGACTAGGGCTTGCAATTGCTTGTAGAAGAATACTTCCAAGGATGGAATCTGCTACCTTTTTACCCGACTGGCGAAGAAGGGTAATGTGTTTATCAGTCTATGTATGTATGTATGTTTGTATATATGTATGTATGTATGTTTGTTCCTATATGGCGTTCCAGAGACCAAACGCGTTGGCCGATTTTGATGATTCATACGTCAATCGATTCGTCTTTACCCTGCGAGTGTACATTAAAATTTGACAATAGAAAAATGGCGGCTTTTGGGTGCCATATTGTGAGGGCCCACATTTTTTTTTCTTCCAAACCCATCGTGTGGGGTATCAAAATAAAGGGTTTTAAGAGGTGATTTCAAAAATATATACTACTACTATATATACTTATATGTTTAAATGTATTTAATTAAAAAAAAAAACTAACTAAAATGTTAAAATAAAAAAAGTTAAATCAAAAAACCCGACTGCTTCAAAAGTGAATTAAAAAGTCGTAAACAAGGAAAAAATCATGCTGTGCAGGCGGAGGTTACACCAGATTTTGGTCAGCTAGCCCGCAAATACGTATCCTCCGACTGCACAGCATGATTTTTTCCTTGTTTACGACTTTTAAGTTCGCTTTTAAAGCAGTCGGGTTTTTTGATTTTTTTATACGTAGCAGATGTGGGAGCCTTTTATTTTAATGGATTTCTTGTCTCCTTGTCATCATTCATCGTAGTGCTGCAAACTATTTACCTACAGGATGAAAATCATTTCTTTGCTCCTTTAATATCTAATTTACACACAAACAAGTACAGTGACGAAGTTATATAATAGTAATATTTGTCAAAACATTATTATTCTGGACACTTTAGTGCCTGAAAAAAGTATCCCTTGAATTGGAAAGAACAATAAAATTTCTAACACCAACATCCTCAACATAATAGATACCTTCAAGTGTTCAAGATAAGACAATAAATATGTAAACCAATGTATGCAATATCAATCTGAAACACGCCCGCACAGGCTGACGCGCTAGCTGGCTCGACCCCTATGGATCCTTGCCAGACCGTCCGTACTACGAGCGGTAACTACCCACGGATTGTAGCTACTTGACATCGACCGTTAATTACCGCAAATAGGTTTGGATATAAGGTTAAGATCATGGCTTCTTGCGATGTTTTGGAATATCATCATCTGCCTAGCCTTTTCCCAATTGTTGTTGGGGTCGGCTTCCAGTCTTACCGGATTCAGCTGAGTACCAGTGCTTTACATGGAGCGACTGCCTATCTGACCTCCACAACCCAGTAACTGGGTAACACGATACCCCTTGGCAAGACTGGTGTCAGATCTCAAGCTTCTGACTATCCGTAACGACTGTCAAAGATCTTCAAATGACAGCCGGGACCAACGGCTTAACGTGCTTTCCGAGGCACGGAGGAAACTCGCTATGTTGAAACGGTCACCCATCCACGGACCGACCTCGGCAAGCGTTGCTTAACCTTGGAGATCGACCCGTGCGGCTGTTATTATTTAGCCACATGCTTTGGAATATCTTCAGATTAATATGTGACTAAAGCTGATTGCATAAGGGAGGATTTAACAAGGGTTACATTCTATCAGTGATGTCGATTTCCGAAGTCAATATGCATGGGATATGGGATTGATCACGTGGCATTTCGGTAGCGTTCGACAATCTCACACGTTTTGGATTTTATGAATATTAGTATTGTTAATACAATTCCACTTTTTGTTGACCCTCATGTAAAGGTAGTGGCATAGAAGAGTTGCATAAAGACGATCACAAAACCTCTGCGTAATATTTCAAGAAGGTCCTAGTGTCTATATTTAGGGAACTGTAAATTCCAACAAAAGACTAAATTACAATCTAGATATGTCTCCGATTTTTGTGCCCGTCACCATTTGTGGAGAATTCGTTCACAAGCTTTTCGCGTTTTAAATAGATGAAGGAGATGAAGATGTCAACCAGACATGACAGAGTCAAAAAGTTAGACATCACATGAAAGATATTTCTTAAAATGAAATCGATAAATCCACCATAGATTCAACAAGGATGTTTCTTTCGAAGAGAAGTATCAGGCCGGTCGTTTAATATCATAAAATCTGCCTCTCGAATGACAATTTGATTAGGCAACGGTGTTGCCGTCGGCGCCTCTACCAATGACATTGCAATCTGCCAGCCAAATGAAAAACAACCCTCACAAGATTGGAGATTGAGCAAGTTATCCCCAAATGAAACGCCAAGGACCTCTAGAGACGAAAATACTTTCGCAACAGAGCCTAGGTTAGACGTGTGTAAATAAAAGTCTGAGGATACAAAGTTAACTAAGTTGATGAGTGGATCGATCATAAGGCGGCGGCGCCACAGTATAAATATACCTACAAACAGTATGGAAACTACCTACAAACGCTCGAAACGGCACACTCACATACACATGCGCACCGACGAGACCCCTAAGCAGCGTCTGCGGTGCTGTCAGTAGTGCGAGTCGCTTTAGGAGTCTCGTCGATGCGCATGTTTGTGTGAGTGTGCCGTTTCGAGCGTTTGTAGGCAGTTTCCGTGCTGTTCGTCCATATTTATACTGTGGCGCGGCGTTGGCCTGCCGCATACCCCTCGGGCATACATCTCTCAGATACCATGTTACTTTAGATGCTCTAGTCTAGTAATACTGGCACATATGGCTGGATAACTTAGTAAGGGAAATAAGATAGGTACATTTTAAGTTTTACGGCCGTTTCTAGAGTTAAAGGGTCACAGTGAGTGCCAATCATTTCTTGAAGTCGTTTGTTTGACATAACAATGGGGAGTTAAAAGTTAATAAATCATTGTGTTGTGAGTTTGTGACAGGTTGCCAACCCATCAGTACGCTTCCTAATAATAACTTTTGAAAAGTTTCACAATATATTCGCATAGTTTTAATACTAAACAAACGATTTAGGAAAGAATTTGAAGAGTAATGTTGCCAAATTTAGGGTAGTTTTTGTTTTAAAAACAGCGTGCGAAGATCCAGAGTAGGGCTTCTAATTTGAAAAACAAAAATAAGTTCAGTAATAATAATACACACCCAAACAAGTTCTCCGAAAATCCCCGACAAAAAACGAAATGAGAGCCGAACAAAAAATAAAAGAACTAACACACTACACAAATCCCATTCGAGAATCTCAGCAGTAAGTAGCGAAGAAATAACGCACGAAGTTAAGGTAAAGAAAATAATTGAAGGACATTTGCAGCTCGCGGTGGCTGCTCAGGGTCATTCCTTTGATTGCCATGTCGAGGGTCCCCGAGACCCCAATCGGGGCCAACCCCAGGGAGCGTCACTCAAGTACATTTGATATTCGTTTCCGTCACTACAATTAGGGTAGATATGGACTAACTTTGTGTAATTGTTTTAGGTGTGGGGCATTCTGATTAATATATATTATTTGTTGCATTGGGGTTGGAGCCTGTAGGAATTAGGCTAGTAGGTAGAACATTCGCAATTTTATGAAGTTACAGTTTCTAATCGGTGTTTGAAAACGTCTGGGTATTTTACCAATAAGCAAGCCTTTAAGGTTGCCCTAGTCGACGGCACGAACTATTTTGTGCGCGGGGTTAAAATGCATGCTATCTCATCCGACAACACGTGGGAAAGAGATAGATGCTGTGATGAGCAGTAAGAAGCCAGTTCGCGTATGAATTAGCACTTATGCAAATTTGTAGCGTAATGGATGATGATTTAGAACGAAAACGAGCGCGAGAAATTTTATAAACAGACCTTTGGGAGTATGGATATTATGAAAAAACTACTAAATTCTGTAGTTTCTGCCTACCCCCATGGGAAAAAGACGTGAGTTTATGTATGTATGTACTAAATTTATCTTTTCCCAATAAAATTATTTTCATTGTTGAACTACTAATCTATCCCTGTATGGAGGCTTTTTTGCAATTTTCCTTCTTCTTATGGTATTTATTTTCAACCGATGCGTTAAAATTAGTATAAAAAATATAGAATTTTCGACGCTCATAACTTTCAATTATTATTTTTTACTTTTTTGTTTCCATACAGGGCTAGATAATGATGAGACAAATTGATATTTTATTTTTATTTTGAACGTACATCATCAAACATTGGAGTAATCGGCAGACTACGTCTTTGGAAGAATGATCGACTAGTGTAACCTTAATACAAAATTCTCTAATTACCTACTTGAAAATACACGTTTTAATGACCAAATACATGCCAGTAAGCGGTCAAACGATCAGTTCTAAAGTCTACCTACAGTAATTTATGTTAATAGTTTAATTTTGTGCAACGGGTATGCGCGTGCACACCAATCACGATTCCGTACTCACACGTAACACAGTGCCTCTGATACTAACAGTTTTACAATAAAATGCTTTCGAAGAACAATAGTTATTTTTCTGCGGACCTAATTGAATTTCGACACGTATGCGTATTAACTACGGTTAACACCCACGTATGGCCGATTTTCTCGACTAACTATATAATCAACTTGTAATCTTTCAATAAACGTTGTCGAGTATCGCCCAGTGACCCTTCCCTTCAATCAAGTATCGTGGACACTGGACCCCTCTAAACATGCAGTGATTCAAATGGAGGTGAGTGCAGATATGGTAAGCCATTGCATAGAAAATGAAATGTAGGAGATAGCAAGTTAGATAAATGGACAGAAAAGCAGAAAATAAAGTCCAAAACTACACACAGAGCTACTCTTCAAATAGATACATGCCGACTCACACAACTCTCTAGCAACCTAGATAATACGGCTCTATCTCACGAACATATAGGCCGCATTCACCTGTATCTACTTAAGATAAAACGTCCTATCTACCATGAAATATCATACGGTAAGGCATTCAAAGTGACGTTGTATCGATTCCGTCATCACTCGCCGTTCGCATCCGACTCTTGTCTACTGTAGCCCCATCCCACAGAGCACGGAATGGCCGCACTAGCAATGAATATACGCCATTTCTATTTTATTCATCCCCGCGCAATGTGCACTGAGCAGGCGGGCGAGCACGGCCGACTGTGACAAGCTTCAGTCACACATTTTTATCACAGTTTCGAAGCAAAAACCGTGATAAAATTCGTGACACAAGCCTATCACAGAAGCCGTGTGCTCGCCAGGCTAAGTTTCGCCTGTCCAATCAACAGTCAGAACACTCATGTGCCATCAATTTCTATGAGCAAACGGTAAAATTCACTGACGCCTGAAGCCCAATTACGTATCCGAAGGATATTGAAGAAAATGCCTGATCTGTAATATTTGACCGTTGTTGAACTGTCAAAAAGAAAAGCAGTGCCATTAAATTGATTGTGTGTTCCGCAATTACACCGTTGGTTTTTTTTAGGAAGTAATAACACTGTCTTTAATTTATTTTATTTAGGTATTTGGGAAAACAAACGACTGCACACTGCAGCAATAGAATTTGGGCACAAAGAAAAACAATTGTGCAATCAGCGACATTTTCCACATAATATAAAAACATTTTACCAAATTAATGCGACGTGCGTTTATAATATTTAAATTAAAAATAAATAAATTTTAGTAACAAAGACAGAACTAAACAGGCATGCAAGAAACAATATAACGAAATTATATAAAAATGTCGTCTGTCTCACTAGCAGTGCCCGCTAAGGCGTCTCCGTGCTCTATGCCCCGTCCCATATCGACGAACAACAATATAACCACCGTGCGGTTGACACAACACCACACCATAATGGAGGAACGTAATCAAAAGAGGCTTAAACCAATTTGAGCGATTTCGTATCGAGACTTAAGGCCCGAATATAGGAGAGGGTACTGTTATTAAGTTTTGGTTCTAAAGCCATTTGGGTCTTGGTCCCCTAAGTTGGGGATGGATGATTTGGTCAAACGGAATATCCAGCTCAGTTTTAAGCACGAAAAGTTATATGTTATCAGTTTGGCTTCTAGTAGAAAGCTGTATAGCACCAGATAAGACCTCTTTTAGTTTTTCGGGGTCAACAGTAACAACATAATATTATCTGATATATTCTAAAAAAAAAAGTTTATAAAATCCAAAAACCCGACTGGATGGAGGATACATAATTATTCGCGAACTGGCTGACCAAAACTATAAAAATCCTCCGACTGCACAGCATGATTTTCTTCTTGTAGTTTAAATCTTTGCACGGTTTTCTGATTTTATCAACTTTTTTATTATAACTTTTTTAGTTATAGGTACTTTTTTTTCGAATGACTTTTAAACCTATAAGTGTTATATATTTTTGTAATTATCTGTAAAAACCCTTTTTTCATACCCCACTGGATGGGTTTCGAAGAAAAAAGAAATTGCAAGCCCCATAATAAGGCACCATGTGCCTTTTTTTAACGGCACTTATCTAAGAACACTTGGGCGGCCAAGACCTATCTACTGATGTCTTCATTATAAAAACCCGTTAATTAGTTTGAAAGATACGAGGTAATAAACAATATTACATACATACAAGATACGCGCGAAAAACCTAACCCTTTCCTTGCAGCCGGGTAAAAGGAACGCTTCTTCAGCCCAGCAAGTGCTAATAACATTCACATTCTAACACGTTACGCATAAAACTGGCATCGATTCAGGCAGGTGTCCATCCAAATCCATCTGCATGTCAAAATATTTAGAAAACAACTAATTATTTGACGCATCTCACGATCAGTCTTGTACACAATGGAATGGAATGAACTTGTGACAAGGTCTTTCCTTCCATACTCTTTCGATCACTTATTACTGGCAACCTTTTTATAGCAGGCCACATCATCATTCGATTTTCAATTCAAATTCAGAACGGCACATTCTTTCCCCCATGCACTCTCAATCCGCCCAGTCGCCACTTCATTTCTAGAGCCCGCTGAGGCTTGTTACTGTCTGTGACTTTAACCATCGTCTAATGTTGTTGTAAATCTTCTAAAAAGCTGTGTGACAATACTATACTTGTATATTTAATAATTCCGGCGATAAATAAATATTCCCCAGTGTTTTCGCTGTGTCTGTTTTCTCATCCAATTGTTAATGTGGTCCGGTAAGGTACCCTCAAACTGAGCTAGCTGACAAGAGGGCAGCGGGCTTACCGGCACAAACTGAAGCTAAACTAAGCGTGTATCCCACCTCCTGGAAACCGATGATCGCCTGGTAAGTGCCAACCAACCGTCCTTAACTCGATGACTCTCAAATCAACTAGAAATTTGTAATCTTTGTTTTATCGGGATATCATCACATCGCCCTGTTTAGCTTCCAATGATTAAATCTCCCCCTCGCAAGGTAATCAGCAGACAGGAACGGTTTATTGTGGTGCAGGCACCTGTCACTAGTCATGCACAATTTTGATCCTTATCGATGGAGAGGGAAGTGTGTTCCTATTGTTTCAACAACCTTGGCAATAGCGTAGCAATTAGATTTTTTTTAGGGTTCCGTACCCCGAAAGGTAAAAACGGAAACCATATAGGATCACTTTGTTGTCCGTCCGTCTGTCTGTCTGTACAGACTCTTTTTCTCATGAACGCGAGGAGGTATGAAATTTGTATCAAATACTCAGGTCTACTGTCCCGTAAAGTTGTGAAAAAATTAAACTTCTAAGCCAACGCAATCAAAAGATACAGCCGTTTATGCCGCAAATTTTCGACACTCGCAAGGGAATCAAAACCTACAGGGTACTTCCTGTGAACTCAGAATCATGAAATTTAGTACACACGAAGCAACGTCTTATAGCACAGATAAAGGAATAATTGCGAAAACCGTAAATTTTTTGTTAAATCATAAAATAAAATATTTTCATAATTTTAAACTTACTACCCCTTTCCTTATGAACGCGTAGAGGTATTAAATTGAATTTCATATCAAATCCTCAGGTCTATAATACCTTTGCTGCTGTTTGTACGGAACCCTCGGTGCGCGAGTCCGACTCGCACTTAGCCGGTTTATTTTTCTTCTTACGCCTACTAGAAAGAGCCGTAAACAGATATGGTTCTAAAATTAATATTTTACAATCAAAATATTGAATCAAATTGAAGCTGTCTATCTGATAACCAAAACTCAAAACGTATACCGGGTTGCTTATTCAATGGGGATCATTTATCAATCAAACTCATAACTTTGTTTTCAATCTCATTTGTCTACTTCCGCATTGATTAAAATAGAGATTGGGCTAAATTAATTTTACAAAACAAACAAGAACATTAAATAAAGTGGTTTAAACTTTATCTCGTAGAACTTACGAAAATATCGAATGTCACTGAATTTAGATGAGAAATAAATCGAACACGTCGAGATCTCACACGCTCATTTATCGATTTGTACACCAAGCACCCCAACTTAATTAAATAAGTAATAAGATCAAGTTCCTGCATAACTAATACGTATTAATCCTCCGGAGACGCGTCCTCCTTAATTCACTACCAGCGTTTTACCATACAGGCTAGAATAGTTCGTAACATCATTTGTTAGTGCAATTAACGTAAGCGTGGTTTAAATTCAAATATGAATGAATGCATTACTCCACGAGTGATGGAAAAATGACTCTTAGTTGCTAACGTTGTAGGGTTAATTTAAATTAATGTCGGAACAAAGTCCCGCTGTGGAACGGACACAATACAGTGAACACATCAGAGCTAGTGGCTCTGTTACAGGAATATGTAAAGCGTCCCTAGGGTGTCACCACACGGCAACATGCTACAATGACGTTTTTATACCTACTCGCTCATAGTTCCATACAAAATCATGCTTTGTCTAGCCCCGTAGCCGTACCTACAGCAAGTCAAACAAAACAATTTCCAACATGAATAGCCATTCACGCAACGTTATCAAAGTCACATTTCAAACATTTACCCACTACGTCATTATTTATTAGAGCCTTCGTGACAAAATCGGAATTAAACATGTATTTATTAGCAACAACTGTTGTGTTTCCAACGATCCGACTACGATTAGTGGCTCGAAAATATTCGACCCTGAATTCTTCAAATGGTTTTTGTATTCGCATTTGTATCCGTCCCAAGGCCAAGTTAATTAGGAATCTAAGATACTCAGGTTATTAACACCGACTTTAATATGATACAGAGTATTCTGGTTTAAGGCACATGTACAGGGGCGGCAGTAATTAGTAAGTTAAGCCAATTATAGTAACTTATAGGTGTTCCTTTTGGTGTTGTGTTAAATTTCGTTCGGAGAATGTGAGAGAAAATACGTGTGAGCATCTTCCGTTTAAAATATTGTAGGTTCACTTGTAACAGCAATTTATTGGACAATTTGTATTCATTAACAAAGTGAGAAAGGCTCAATAGGTGTTCGTAACCAGGATTTAACGTCTTAGTTCCCGCTGGGAGTGACGCCGGCTCTTGTTCAGGGAATTTTCCGAAACATTCCTGGGACGAATTCCGGCAAAAGTTGGGCAGAGCATCGCTTAAATAGGATGGCGATTGTGTGCGTACTTTTGGGGGATTTCATTATACTTCTCACTCATTCTCATCAATTGTATTCAAGTGACATATATAAATACACATATGTTAAATACAACCGACATATTCTCACACAATGATATTTTGACTAACCAACTTAATCGCATTATATATTAAGTCTCCTAATTGAATTACTCGCTTATGCCAAGTTCAATGAACACTTGTACTTGGAGATATCCGAACCAGTCTAATCGCTACGGTTTAGACTATACATTTAGATAGGAATGTTGAAAGCTGTTAAATAATGTACCTGATTACCTTTGCAAAATGTAACCCAGTAACCATGGCCTAACACAATGTCGTGCAAGCAAACACGCCGGATGATATCATCCGAGAATTTTACATCAGTACATCACTTACCGATCACCGCTTCATTGCCATCATTGTTATGTATCATCACAGCCATTCTTACCCAATCCCCTGACAATAAACCATTGTCAAATGCAATTTCAAAGCATGTAAATTGGTGTCATACCTTGACCACGAGACAATACAAACTGAAATAGCGTTCTTTATTCATTAGCGTATTGTCCCAATTCATTACATATCTTCTACATCGTGTGAAAAAGAACATTAAGAACGTCTTTTAATCTTTATTACTGTTATAAATTCCTGAACCACTGTGTGCGACATTGAAGTAATTGCGACAGAATCTGTAGCGTGGTATTCAAAGTAGCTGGGTTGTAGAAATGCTTGTTTAAGTAGAAAATTTAATATCGCACAAGGCAAGGCATCGTGCGGCTATGCATCGTGCCGGTCCCACGACCGCTGCTCGCCCGCATTCAGATTCATTAACAAGGCTCACCATTGTTTATGATTCACAATCCATACACACATTCTCCTCGCTAACACTGTATTAAAGAAGGACTCTGTAAGCTTATCAGTATAAATCATAAACAAATGAAAGGCAGCTGCTTGTCTTTTCCTCCGAGTTTTATATTACCAAAAACGTTGTTTGCCAATTTCTTCTTGTCTTGCCAGTAGCTAAAGAGTTATTCGAATCCCGACGGGGCGCTTCTCGTTTTCAAATCATAAACAGGAAAAGCAGTTTTAAATGGAAAGTGATCGGAGTCACGGGAGATTTGTTTGCATCAAAGATCTTTCTCTAATTGGGAGGAAACCGCTGAGAACTTGAGACCTTATTTTTAGGTATTGATCTTTCAAGAGGGGAACATATATCATGATTACCGACATCCTGATAAATGTGTCATATCGCCGACATATTGACAGATCCCAGATAGATAAATAATTCGGAGCGCCTCTAGCTGATACTGATAAGTCGAGAGCTAAAATTGATAAGATCAGAACAGATCAGACACGCAAACGTAAATTCGCATCAAATTGTACAGTTTGCGGTCTCATATCTTTTTCGGTATACAAATTAAATTGTATTTCGGATTTCAAGAATAAACTACCAGCAGTAACTATCCAATGCAAGATATATGATCATTTCCTGTTAACGATGGAGTAAATGTAATCGATTTTTGGAAGGCGTCCAAATTTTTTCTCCAACTATATTCTTGCGGCTGGCACTAGTTATCACTGAATGATATTTGATTCCTCGTACAAAATTAATTCTATTTTTAGGACGTTACATTCGCTCTTTTGATGTAAAGACTGACACGAAAAATATTGTAACACATAAAAAAACATCGCAGTTGTTTCCAACGACAGCGTTGATGGCTGTGGCACGAATGTGAATTATTTTAAAGTAGGTAATGCAGACAGAGGAATAAATTGAATGCGGACGTTAAGAGAATGCTGGTAAGGTCTCGAGACTCAAGTCTCAATAGTTATAATACTAATCACGTTCTATATTTAGGTATTGAAAAATCTTGAGTCGGTAAGTGAAGGTCACAGTCTCGATCCGTCACGTGGAGCGGTCATTTTGAGCCATTAACCGATACGCTTCGTGATCACACACTCAATGGTCCCCTACGTTTAAAACGTCTTGTTACGACACTGTACAGCCATTAGTACATCAAGATTCGTTGTATGTTCCAGACGATTTTTAAATTAACATTTTATGTAGGAAAGCACTCTGCCTGCATTACTCGTACAGGCTACATGTTAATTTAAAAGATATGTAAGAAAATATTTCAGTGGAATTGGACAGAAATGTAGTGAATGTGGGGCGTTCGTGAACACAAATATCTCTCCCCGCAGGAGCCAAAATAAAGGAAAGTCGAGATAAATATTAAATAATACCGCCATCTTCTATTTTTGTGAGTGCACTAACTGAAATAGATCGAACGGAAATAATTCGAGAGTAAAAGCAAATGGCCAGAAATATTTTGGATGGATCTGTCATGAATCATGATTATAATTTAAAATGTACCGTTAAATTGTGTACGCTGGTGACATTTTTATTAGTTACGCTATATGTAACAAACATAGATCTGTTAGTATCTTTAAATAATTGCCGCAGAAGTTTTTCCTCACTGGATTTAATCCAGAAAGTGAAAGATTCATTCGTTGAGCGGAATATACTGTTAACCTAAGTACACATGTGCCGTCGAAGTATCAGTTTAGTAGTTCCTAACTAATTTACGTCAAGCTCCGGTGCCGGGGCGTGAACTTGTGATCGCTACTTATTCGCCCAATTATAACTTCCACCGCATTACATTTACACCCTCATTATTAACGAACGCTTTTAATTACTCCCTAACAAATTAATACTCTACAAAGTTGCCAACTTCGGAAAAATGGGGCGAAAAATTAACTGAAAACGGATATGTTCGCCGTTTACGTGATTATTGTGGCGTTTGGCTCCATTAAAATTAGATTTTGGGCGTTTGATTTTAATAGTGCTTCGTTTCGAGGGCGATTGTTGATTCTGGTTCAAAATGGCGCTCTAACATTTACGTTAACTGGTTTAATAAAATTACAAATTAAAAACCGGCCAAGTGCGAGTCGGACTCGCGCACGAAGGGTTCCGTACTTGGTAAATTGCGGTTTACGATTTATGACGTATTAAAAAAAAACTACTGACTAGATCTCGTTCAAACCAATTTTCGTTGGAAGTTTACATGGTAATGTACATAATATATTTTTTTAGTTTCATCATTTTCTTATTTTAGAAGTCACAGGGGGGAGGGGGACACATTTTACTACTTTGGAAGTGTCTCTCGCGCAAACTATTCAGTTTAGAAAAAAATGATATTAGAAACCTCAATATCATTTTTGAAGACCTATTCATAGATACCCCACACGTATGGGTTTGATGAAAAAAAAAATATATTAGTTTCAGTTTCAAGTATGGGAATCCCCAATTTTTTTTGTTTTTTTTTTCTATTTTTGTGTGAAAATCTTATTGCGGTTCACAGAATACATCTGCTTACCAAGTTTCAACAGCATACTTCTTATAGTTTCGGAAAAAAGTGGCTGTGACATATGGACGGACAGACAAACAGAAAGACATGACGAATCTATGAGGGTTCCGTATTTTACCATTTGGCTACGGAACCCTAAAAACGGTACGTATCGTATGTATAATTTCTGTTCATGAATAGGAATGACGTACTTGGTTAATTAAAATCACAATGTCTTTCTACAAGTAATGCTCTTACAGAAGTAAATCCTATTATAGTCAGCGGTGGGTAAATATTGATCTTATTATAGCAAGTAGGGAAGGATTATGTTTAAGAGCTTGCTAATTAGAGATATAACCTCCTTAACAATCCACCGATCCTATATAAACATACCCGAGACTTAATAAACAATCAGATCCATCCGACCTACCCGAAGATAAAACCGTACTACTAAATCCATTTAGTAATCATAGTTTGTGTACGTGAAATGGCTTTTAAATCCGTATTCGATAACCGAAATCGATTTTGAATCGATTCTCGTTTCAAATTCGAATTACAAGCACTCTTTTCTTAGAATTACATTCTCGGATTAATAGAAAAACCAGTCAATGTACCGCAGCTTGATTTTTCACGCTGATAAAAGCTACTGGAGAAAATATTGTAGTACATAGTTCTTGAATTAGAAATCTGCGAATTCTCATTTACGATTTCAATTGTTACAAGTACTTGTGTTTGAATTTTGATCGATTGCACACATCTTGTTAGTGCTAGAGTCGTAATAATTTCTGGTTACGGTAGAAGGAAACGTACAAGTTAAATATTTCAAGTGGCCACGTTCTTTTAATACTGTTAACTTTTGCTGTTAGGGTTTCATACACGCCTGTTTCTCCTACGAGTAGAGAGGTACTGTTGCTAGCGGACTAGCCCTATGGCATTACGGGCCTTTGCGTTCTGGACTCGTGCAAACTTGCGAAGATTTGCGGACAAAGTTTTACAAGGTGACGACTTCATTCTCTTTAAAGTAAGGTGTCATGTCTGCAGTTTCCCCTCTTTTCGTTTTAGCTCAATCTCTTCATGTTCTTTTGACAAAGTAGAGAATGAGGAATATCAAAATCTTAGAGACCTCAGTTGAACAAGTTCACTCAGAGTATTTCCCCATCCAGCAGCTTGGCAGTACGCCGACGCTTCCTCAAGTACCAGGGGACCATAAACCGTCTATCCACGCTAAAAAGCACTGAAGCAGATCTTTAATCAAGCAAGCGACTGTTTGTCGCGTCCGCTCCTCAGGGACGAATCCGCGACATAAGTTATAGCGCCATCAATGCCAATTGTTAAATTTATAGGCCATTATTTTATTGTTTAGTTAGCCAAGAGTATATTGACGTTACGCTTCATGCCCCAGTCATGACGTCAAACAAAGCTAAGGCGTCATCCACATCCGACGGATCAAGTAATAATAGAACACAGGGAATGGATTACTGGGCTTTAGTACATGTTTACAGTGTGTTTGTGATGTGGTAGGTACATGGTTATGTTCATTTCCTAGCTCATTGGTTTGGTATTATGTTTGTTTGGTTCTGGAATGATTTTATTGTTATGGAAGTTGATCTTTTCAGCTTTAATAAACGCCTCAAAAATATCTGCGTAAGCGCAACTGTGAGATTAAGTTAGTTGGGTTGATCAAAAGTTTTATAGCCAGTCGCAATATATTCTGCGCAGGGCAACGCCAGAGACACATCTTGCAATCCAACGCATCTCCGCCAACAACGTTCTGAATTTGAAATATCGGTAGTGATATGCCTAATGACGTCGCCATTCATCTAAGGATAGATCGGTAGTGGCAAAGCCGGTTTTACTGAGTAATAGACACTTTCGGACCTGTCAAATCCAGATAGATTAGACCAAAAGGCAATAAGCGACCGTTATGCTTTGCAGAAGGATTTGTGAAGGAAGTCTGGGTCTTCCTTTCCCACGGGTGCTAAAATGATGGTTTACCTTCTGGTTCCGCGAACAACACGGTAGTGCGTTACTCTCTTTTAAATAAACAAGCCAAGCCTTCCTCACTACGGTGTTATCCCCACAAATCACAAACACAAACATTCTTCTCAAACAGCCGCGGGCCATTCAAATATTTGAGTCCTTTTACAAAAATCGAGAACGGCAAGGTTCGAGGGTGATGGAGGGTGGGGGGGGTTCCGCGGTAACACCATCCATTATCCAAAAGCCAGCGTATTATTGATAGTCGCGGTTTGTGCACTCGACGCACCTACCAGCCTCCTATGCTAGCCTAGTACCTAGGTACACATGCGATTGTAAATATCAATCAATTAGTAATAATGACGTATGCGTTCTGGCTTCTGCACCAATATCCGTTTCTAAATACTTCTCTATTAGTCAATACATTATACATAGGTAGTCGTGTTTTAAATCTATGATCAGTCCGCACCAGTAAATGGGAAATGAGATTCTTGTGTTTTAGGAACACCTACAATAGGTATTGTTTGTACTCAGGTATTCTCAGAAAAAATTGTTCATCCGCCCGAACTGCCTTCCGTACCGTTATCAAGAAAATACGGCGGCGTAAAACTTTGATATCACCCCAAATATAGAGATAACGTAGGCAATAAAATAAAATATACTCCAAGCAAATTCATGATTTTAGGATTATGAACAATAAATAAGAGCTGAAAGCGAAGTACTCAGACGGGTAGGAAAAACTGAGAAATGAAATGGCCTTCAATAATTTATAAGATCTTACAGGTCACACATATTTTACCAGGAACCTAAGAGGCTCTTGAAACGCACGACGTTGTGAATAGAAATTTAAAAGCTTTACTTACGTTAACAATTCTTGCACGGCATATTGGAGTAAGTAGCTCTTTCACTGGCGCATTGGTCCAGCGAAATTCTAATGTGCACTGGGATTTATGGGCGACTCGCAATGTATAATGTGGATACGGGCTTTAGAGCCCGTTCAATATGCGTGGAGTATGGCTAAAAGCATAGCGCCATAATATTCCGTACGATCCGGCTATAACCCGATTTCCAGACTATTAACGATTACGGCGGGAAGGAAGCATGTTCTATATTCATGTTACTGTCTTCTCCTGCCGTGATCGTAACAATACTTGTACCGTAGACATCGTATTGTAACGCAGATGGAGATATCAAATGCACATCGGTTATCTCGGCCTTCTCAATATCTATATTTCGAGTAAAGATTTCTCATATTCACGCCGGAGTTCCTACAAAAGCGATTTTAAAAGTCTAGCCCACGGGGATTGTGTCTCTTACACTAACAAAACCTTGTTTCAGTGCCTATGCTGTGCGAATAAATACGATCTGAATATATTATCGGGCGCATTACGTACGACTCGCTTGAGGCGCGTATCTACCCGAGGCTACAGAATTCAGTTGCACACTCTTCCAACTTCATCGTCGCCTGGTACAAAAGACATCTCTTTTATATTATCAGCGCCGAAATATAATGTAAAATGTGAAGAACATTTTGTAGGAGCGGTATAATGGCTTTGGGGCGTTCAAATAAAGTTGGTATTAAGATTGAAGAGCCGAGAGTTCGTAGTTTTTTTTTTTTTTTTTTAATATATATTATAGGCTCGCGCTTGACCACTATCTCACCTGATGGTAAGCGATGATGTGGTCGACGGTGAAGCACGCTTGCCTAGAAGTAACCTATTCACTCTTGACTTAAAGACTCCTAGATTGTAGCTATCGGGAAACACAGACTCCGGCAGGGAATTCCACTCCTTAGCTGTACGCATAATGAAAGTATTTCCAAAACGTTTAGTGCGTATGGGTGGTATGTCTACCATGTAGCGATGGCGCATCGCCGTACGTCTTGTAGTCCGATGATGAAACGGGCTTGCTGGAATTAGATCATGCAATTCCATCGCACACTCCCCGAAATGCAACCGATAAAAGACCGACAAGCTGGCAACTCGGCGACGATGTTCAAGGCTCTGGAGCTTAGACTTAACCAGTGCCTCATCGCTGATGAGCCTTTTGGCCCGCTTTTCGATCGACTCTAGTGCATCAAGCTGGTATTTGGCGGGTCCGTCCCAGAGATGAGAACAGTACTCCATGCATGATCGAACTTGCGCTTGATACAAGCTGAGCAGCTGTTCTGGCGTGAAGTACCTTCTAACCTTTGCAAGGATCCCCAGCTTTTTGGCAGCCAGCTGAGCCTTTGCCTCAATGTATGGGCCAAAATTGAGAGTCGATGTCAACGTAACGCCAAGAAGCTCAAGATGGTCAGTTATTGGCACGGTCACATCTCGGAAAGTTGGAGCCGGTTGAAATTGGCTCTTTTTAGCGGAAAAAAGACACGCCTGGGTTTTAGCAGCATTAAACCTGACCAGATTGGCCAGTTGAGTTCGTAGTTGAGTCCGTTCGATTTGGTATTGCAAGATTTGGCGCAGCTAGCCTAGTGGCTGTAGTTGGGGTCTCATCGGATGTCAAAACACTACGAGCTGAGCTAACTACGCTTAGTTAACTTCAATCGGGAGCGCCACCGCGGGGGTGAGGCCGAACCGTAATTAATTACTGCTGTCGCTGACAAGCGAAGGCTGCTAAGTACTTATCGTTTCATAAATAAACTGTATAGCTTTACGTAGATACAGGTATACTTAGTACCGGTATTAATAGCAGAATCTCATACGTGATTGCACGGGATTTTAAAAGCTTTTAGGGTTCCGTAGCAAAATGGCAAAAAACGGAACCTTTATAGATTCGTCATGGCTGTCTGTCTGTCTGTCCGTATGTCACAGCCAATTTTTTCCGAAACTATAAGAACTATGCTGTTGAAACTTGGTAAGTAGATGTATTCTGTGAACCGCATTAAGATTTTCACACAAAAATAGAAAAGAAAACAATAAATTTAGGGGATTCCCATACTTGAAACTGAAACAATTTTTTTTCCATCAAACTATACGTGTGGGTATCTATGGATAGATCTTCAAAAATTATATGAGGTTTCTAATATATATTTTTTCTAAACTGAATAGTATGCGCGAGAGACACTTCCAAAGTGGTAAAATGTGTGTCTCCCCCCTGTAACTTCTAAAATAAGAGAATGATAAAACTAAAAAAAGATATATGATGTACATTACCATGTAAACTTCCACCGAAAATTGGTTTGAACGAGATCTAGTAAGTAGTTTTTTTTTAATACGTCATAAATCGTAAACCGCAATTTACCAAGTACGGAACCCTTCGTGCGCGAGTCCGACTCGCACTTGGCCGGTTTTTTCATACAGCCTTCTCACATGATGCGTGCGCCGATGCCGTAGAATCAAGAGCTATTTAAATACATAAATAATGCAAAAGTTGTTAAGGGACAATATCCATTCATCCGTAGACGTATCCCAAAAGAAATAAATCACATTTTCAATAAGCGTACTAAGGTAAAATGCAAACACAGACGTTAGTCCTAACAAAATAAGGTTTGTAAATACATAAATGTGGTCTCTTAAGGCTCCTCGGCACTCAAATCTATCTTGTACTTTTTTCCTTTAAATCGCGTGCTACAAAATCAATCCGCCTAGCCTTTTCCCAACTACATTGGGGTCGGCTTCCAGTCTTACCGGATTCAGCTAAGAACCGTGTTTTACATGGAGCGACTATCCTATCTCACCTCCACAACCCAGTAAATGGGTCACACGGTACCCCTTGGTAAGACTGGTGTCAGATCTCAAGCTTCTGACTACTCGTAACGACTGTCAAAGTTCTTCAAATGACAGCCGGGACCAACGGCTTAACGTGCTTTCCGAGGCTCGGAGGAAACTCGGTATGTTGAAAAGGTCACCCATCCACGGACCGACCTCGTCAAGCGTTGCTTAACCTTGGTGATCGACCAGTGCGGCTGTTATTATTTAGCCACGAGCTCCTCTCGCGCGCTACAATAGAACGTAATTTTAAAGGAATATTTTCTGAAATGATTCCACATCTCTCTGGCAACAAAAAAGCAGTCAAACGAGACCGAAAGTGGACTAGTCAGTTTATTCATGAATTCGGCCCCAACCGAAATCGAACATCAAGTAGGCACTTATACGTCGGCAGAGTTTTAAAGCGACTAAGTACTTAAACTGGCTTATCTATCGAAGTTCCAGTAAACCAACAGTATCAGTATAATAACTGGATAGATTATTCGGATCCAATCGGTGGCCCTATTTACTTATTCATTGTCTATTTCGATTCTGTTTGTTTCAAGCGAACGTTTCGTCCTTATTCGATTTGATTAATAACTAATAAGAACTCTGTGGTTCCTACATGAGGGTAAAACTACCTGCGGTGCACGCGCCACCGCGACCTCACACTTAAAAAAAAAACCTTTGCCCAACTAACAAGTTTCGAACTCACTAGATGAAGTTTTTTGCAGCCAGTTTTTATGTCCTGACAATTTGACTTTTCGGGTTGATTAATTCTAAGGAAAAAAATAATACTTTAACCGAATTTAAATAAATTGCATAATGTAAGTTTAAGAGTGATAAAACCGGTATAGACATCAACTTGAATCGATGACATCACTAAATAAATCTGTCGGTCTGAGTCGAGGAATCGGATGGCGGGACTCGCCCGGATCCGGTTGTTAAGCTCAATCGAAACTACTATTTTTATTACGCTCGATGCCGGCGTAAAAAAAACCTATTTTTAATCATTTTAAAATATTCCGTTGATGGCGCATCGAGCGGTATGTTAACACATAAAAACTAAAAACATACGTAACTTCATCAGGATATTTTAGTAACACTCATTCCACTACACATAGATCACCATTAAGAAGCTCGTATGTCGGTATTAGATCGCGTTCCTTTGTGAAGTCAACACTTTCTCGTATTAGACCATCAATTCTTCCGGATTCTGGTGGAGCGGCCATCAATTCAGCTAACGCAGACATATTCTGTTTTATAGCACTCGCTCTCTAGTTTCAACAAGTGTCAGAATTATGTTCGGGAGACGTTCCAAAAATGTGGATGAGAATGGCCCCCACGTGTGACAAATAGCCCAAAGAGGGTGCCCTCCTCAAGTTACAGTTCAACCTTACTTTATTCAATTCATTTTATCATCATACTTTTACAACTGGGTCAAGTCCCTATGTCCAATAGCATATCGCCGGGCAAAATTACCCTCTGAATGATAGCCGAAGGAGAAAATATGACAACGAAGAAGACTGTGAGATACGTACTTGAAAGAAAGAGTGAAGGGAAGTTTTTGCCTAAAGTAAGGCAGTAACAACTGATCATGATATACTTTTTAAAAGCAATCTTAAAATACATCATGTTTACTAAGATGTTCAGGTAGACGCGTTAATACTCAAGTGTGTTAAACTTGCTTGAATGCATGCCCAAGTGGTCTAAGAGACGAGAGCAAATTACATAGTTATGAGGAAGGTAACAAGGCATTATGATCCGACTTTTGCTCCAGTCTTCATACCTTGATACTTAGTTGACGAAGCAAGGCTCCTAATTAAAAAATTCTTAAAATACTTGAAGTGGAGAGTAAGTTATATCTGGAAATATCTCAAATATTAAGGTCAAGGAATGAAGATGTACCTACAAATTTCGATACTTAACAGCTCTAATTGCGATTTAATGAAGTAGGTACCTCGCACGGGAATGTTCAAAGTTTCTTGCTTAAAAAATCAAGAATATTCAAATCGTCTTATCCCGATCTTCAGCTAACAAAAATAGAAACTTTTGCTCCTTCAACTGGGTGCTTGAGGCGAACTTTAAGCAATATAAACCCGCTGAACTTTGAGTCGCATGGACTTGGCATAACATTTGTTTTGGTTATGCACTCTCTAATGCACACGTTTTAAGTTTATACATAAATAACTTGAGTCGACTCCCGCGGCTGACTTCTGACCTCGCCTCCAGAACTGGCATTCATTGCGATGTTGACTTGATGTTGCTCGATGTTGAGTAATAATAAGTATTCACCCTAGGATGCGCTGCGCAATCTGCAATGACTCGTGAATAATTTACAACTGTAGCGAGCTGAAAGAAACCTTTACGACAGAAGTTAACAATAAGGAAAAATTGTAGCAACAGAAAATATATAATCATCTTGAATAAACCACGTAACCTTAAAGGTTCAAACAGACTGAAGCTATCCATTGTGTAACACAACAAATGCAAAAGGTCTACTAGACTTCTAATTACAGAAAAATTACAAAACTACTTCAACAAAAATAATAAAGCGATTAAAGTAAACGATCAACGCAAATAATTACGATTGTGAATAGATGTTTCATCAGACTGACCACCCAAGAGCCTACTGCTTCCACTACTTGAAACATACTTAACTGAATAAGCATTAGGTAACGCCGCCCAGTAAGCAAGCAAGTGGTAGTCATCGTGACTCTCGTAGAACTGGAATACAGTACTGGAATGGAAGATTCTATACCGATTCTAACTGGTTTATACCGGTTATGTTAATACAGGGTTGGTGATGCGTAGCAAAGGTCAGATTTCGACAATAGAGAGGAAAAATATTGTATTTATACGAAGCGGCCGTTGCTAGGAAGATTACTTCTCTCTGTTTTTTTATTTAGATATCGTAGGTAAGTGGTTGATATAAGCTTCATCTCACAAGTTTTTTTTAGATATTGAAGGATGTTTCTTGGAACTTGAATTAATTTAAGTAATGTGCCTACCTATTGCGGAATATACCTACGTGTTAAGACGTTTACTAAAATGAAAGCAGTTAGTAACAATATTGCAGAGAGCCGGTAAAATAGGTAATTGTTGGAATACATGTAGTAAGGCCTATGACCTAGAAAAGAATGCCAGAAGACCTGAGGCCCTAGACAAGTGATATTCTATCATTGAAATCGTGGCGATAGCGATTGTCTAAAAGACAAAATTTTATGGGATAGCGATAGCGAAAAATCACGTTACACATTTTGACACTTCGACTAACGCCTTCGCTGACGTCGAATGCCACTAGGGCCTCTGGATGAGACTCGCAAAGACAAACTTGGCACAAATGCAAGAAGGCAATATTACTTATATGAAACAAGAGTGTCAATAATGTACCAAATAGGTTAATTCTGTTAGTCGTTTTCGACAAAAGACATTATCGATCAAGAATCTGCACGTCAAAGTCAAAATGACACCAGCTGTCAACAGATACCATAATGCTTTGGCCGCTAACACGTGTCAATCGACAAAAATCTAGTTTAGTTCGTAACAATGTAATCGGAGTTCGAGGCAGAGGTAATTCAATTGAAAGGATTTGAATTAAGTCTGATCATTTGATCACTGGTCAATGCCAACCGTTGAACGTATGTGTCTACTCTACTTACCTAATAGATAGTATTCGCTGGATGTACTAGTATTTTATAGAACATCTAGTAATCTGCATACCTCTACCTTCAAAAAGCGCCCGAACTTTTGGGGTTAAACGGCGAGTACGAGATTCTGAACTCAACAAAGCCATCGCGGTAGTCACCATACATATTTTAGAAGTCTCTGTCGCCTCTTATAAGTCTTAGCTTATCTATCACGATTGCACTCGGCAGTCTCCTTCTGGACCATCACAGCCTCAGAAGGCAAAATCATTTCCATCCAGTTCTTCGTCTGCGCCACACACAGGTCACACTGGTTACAGGCCAACACAGGTTTCGCCTGATCTTGTCGTCCAGGACCCAAGCAGTGAACTCCTCGAGCGTGCGCTGTGCAGAATCCAAGCCATCTTCACAATGGTGAATAAATTTTCCGTGAATTATTCATGTATTCAGCAAAGCACACACGTGTGCCTTTCTTATTATTAGTGTACATTTCTAGCTCCATTTAAAAATACTTTGAAAATGTCAGAGATATTGTTTCAGCCATGTTTAAAATTTCATTCTACGACTCTCTGAATAATATAGAGTAAGGAAAAAACCGTGAGTTTTTTATTCTGTACATGTGGAACAGTGGAACGTATGAGAATATTATTTTCGCGCACTCTAACGGATGGGGTGTCGCTCTACCTTTAAAAATTCAACAAACTTGCCGTACCTATGTCATTTTAACTTGATCGTGGAGCAGAGACTTCGTGATACTGTTGAAACTAGGTACGCTTTTATTCTGAGAAAGATACTATCGGAATATTATTGAGACAAAATCGACCGAGAAATATACTCGGTACGAATAACTGGACTATTTCCTGTGGGAAAAGGTTTTCACGTTCGATGATATTCGGCAAAGTACATTTTTGAACAAGGAATAGAAATTAATCGAATCTTCAGTATAACTATAACAGGTTTATTTTGGTACAAAATATTCGTACAATTGGATCCATTAATTTACAAATTATGTATAATATGCCGCGTCAAATGTTCATCAATAAAATCAATTTAATTCATTATAAGTTGCCATCCCAAAGTAATTGAATGTGGGTGTTGTGAGCTAATCAAAGAAATGTTTTGAATTAAAGCACGAAACCCGTGCCCTTGTCCACGTTACTTGAGGTCTGAGGACGGCGCAACACGTTTTCTTCTGCCATACCGTCACATTATCACTGACTGCATTTTGTTTTATTATATCACTCCTCACACAGTCCATCCATATTTTCTTTGACCTTTTTCTCCCTCCCCATGCAACCAAATTTATATTCATAACACTTTTAGTAACATGCGTTTCATGCCTCCTCATCACCATACCGGGAAAAATTAATGCACCACTTTCAAACTGCCTCTAATATACTAATTTCCTACTTTATCCATTCTCGTCACTCCGCAGATCCATCTCTGCTATATGCAATCTCTTTTTAGTCTTTGTTTACACATAGTAAATCTAAACAGAAATTATCTAGATGTATGTTTGGTCACCCTAATTCCTTTTGATACTCGGCAACTAAATTGGCAAGAGTACCACACGTACGTAACCAGCTAACCACATTACAGCTACTCTGTTGTTTGCTCTACAGCTTGCAACGACAGTGGATTAGGATAGCTTAAGTAATTACAACTGTACGAAGTAAACAACCAACAAGGGGATTAACAAAAACTGGTTAGAACCGGTTCCCAGCTTCTAAAACTTACGTAACTTCTCTCTACAATATTTTACTAAAATAAATCTTGTGATTAGCATAAAAATGCTTAGTAAGAACTTTGTATTCTATCTGGAGTTTGTATCAGAAAAGTTTTTCAATTAATTTGTTTTTCGAAGATAAGACTTTTGTCTTAGACTGTACATTGGTGAGAATACTAGCAGAATATATTCGAGTGTATTTGGCAACAGACTACGAGCAAATATGGGAAGATTTCTTATGTAAATATTAGTTAGATACTATACTCATAGAAGTTCGTTTAACCCACCGAGTGTGAAGATTACATGTGCGAAGTAAAATATCGTAATTGACTTTTAAGTATTGCTGATAGTTATTACATAATTTGTTAGGACATAACGTGTTTTTCTTGTACAACTTGAGTGTTTATTCTAAGGCATGTGCGGTTTATAATACCAATCTTCTCAGTTTAAATACTTTTTTAAGTAGCACTAAAAGTCAACGGCTCAGTAAATATTTGTTAATATTGACTCATACTTGTCTATTGTATTCTAAACTTGCGTAAAGTTCTAGAATGCGCGTGCGCATGTCTCTACATTTTGCTTAAAAACTAGATTTAATTAGGTATCTAATAATCAAACAATAGCGAAGAATATTAATGAATTTTCATTTTGTTTTGTAATTCAAGCTTTGTTTACGTTTTCACTATGAGTAACTAGCACTATTGAGCTCACTCTTGAATTCTACCAAATTCTTCAAACAATAAATTAACAATAGCAACTTCGATTCCCGTCAATTCTTTAACGATAGGAAAGCAATCGTCCTTCCGTTTAAAAGACAATTCCAATCCCTTTTTAACTTTTTAACCAAGGAAAAAAAAATCACCCTTAACTTTTTCGTGTCAATCCGACTGTAGCACTGACGTTGTCCGTCTGCAAGCGAGAGACATTTTTTTCCTATCGAAGTTTTTTTTCTCACCAAAAACAGCCGAACATCGATTTGAACTTAGCACTCGATTCGGTTTCGAGTTCGCCATGCTGCCAGTGACTTTTATCAAGTTCGAGAAAAAAAGGATATCAACGATTATAGACGTCATTATAATCCAAGATGGTGGGTCTTTTGTTGTCATATTTGATTGTATCTGATTCCAGGTAGGCAGGTGGAAAAAATATTCCCTAGTTATGGTGAATATGAGTGGTAGTCGTCAAAAAATTGACCCCAAGGCCTTTGCGTGAGACAAGCTACAATAGCCCGATGATACTGGCAGGCGTCAGTTCCAAGTTACGAAATCTATCTCTAGTCTATTGGCTTATTAGAAGGGCTAACAGGATCTCGGGAAAACTTGAAGATCTTAAAAAAAACTGTTAGACAGACGATATTTTGAATGTCTGTAGAACTCTTCTCTTGTAAAACAAAACGTGTACGATTACAAACTTTCTTTCACATGTGTTCACGAGGTTGCGTAAGTAAATCTTGTTAGAAGTTTCTGAAAGAACTTCACCATTGACAAGGTCATTGTTTACAAGGCAGTCTGAAACTTTATTCCATAGACACAGTAAGTAGGTACAGTTAACGTACGAACGGCCGGTTTCTGAATTGAGAAATTGGATTTAAAAATGTGTCAAACCTTCCTTTAATGCTAAAGTTTGACAAATACCTGCTCAACTTCAAAATCTTAATTATGAAATCGGGGGGAAGTAAATGATGATACCTAAAATTAAATTATTAGGTCTCTAATTAGCAGGCATTATTAAAGATTGATTAAGATTATTGTATCGTATTGGTAAGTAGGTCAATCCTTGTTCGTAATGAATAATGGAACATTGTATGTAGATGGTAATATGAAAGATAATTAATAAATCTTAATATCTTCAATTATTCTAAACTAAACCTCTATTTGTGTTATTTTTCGTGCCGTAGACTAGGTATATTCGCAGGTTACTAAAGTAATAAGTAATAATAGTAAGTATACAAGTTGTATAGGTAGGTAGATAGGTACAATATCTCATACTTACCTGTCCTTGACTGTTCGTTCAACTTTGTATGTGAGTAGGTATCTATACTTACGAATCTGTTAGGTATTCATACGAACCTAATTATATATATGTAGGTATGTACAGCCATGCGTGTCTCTATGTACGTAGGTACAGTCAGTCACATAACTACAAACCAAAAATAAATTCGTGATCCACAAAATAAATGGACGTCCCATCACGCCACAGAGCAAGCCTACGCAAGTGTAATCGGCTCCATTAAAAGAGGCTTAATTAAAACAATCACCTGGCAATAAACTCTGTTCAAGGACAGCTACAGATAATACAAGGTTGCCCTCTCTTCAAAACATTCGAATAATAAAAAAGTCTAATAAAAAATAAAAGCAAAGTTTGTGCGGGAGAGTCGTCAAACGTCACTTCGTTTAATTGGTCCAGCTCCTCAAACCAGTCTTCAATTATTCAAGAGCGAGTGAGATGGAAGACCTCGGGATGCTCCTGTGGTGACGTCAGCCCATAGACTGGCTGATCTAATGAATAAACTAACCATACGCACATGTAATAAAAAAAAAACATAAAAGTCAGAGTCGAAGGACCACGACCGACAGTGCCCGCGAGTCGCGAGACGCCGAAACCAGACGATGTTTTTTTATGAAACACCTTTTTTATAAATCACTGACTGCACGTGTGTGTTGCACTGGTTTCGATAACTACCAGTCAGACGCATTCAAATTAAAACCAGTAGGTATATTTCCCACTCAGTCATAAAAGCAAATTAAAAAACTAATATTTGCAGCTAACTAAAGTTGCGGATATTGCGTTCGAGTTCGCAGAGCTATGTGAAAACTACTCACCTTTGTAAAGAAGTTCTGTGCGCGCGCAGGTAAAACACCGAAATCCCACAGGTGAACGTTATCCTTGATTTTGAAATTCGAAAAAGATTCGGAACGGTCAACCGGCTTAGTGACGGCGAGCCTCCGGTATCCACTCGTTCGTGCGTTTCTGTTTAGCGACGCACCACGACAAAACTACAACACTGTCACAGTTTGTTTATAAAATTATGAAGCACTTATTAATAATTTCGATGACCCGGACTGCGCATGCCCGTGCAACACGCGCGTCTTTCGAATATAAAGGTAAGGTTATGTTTAAGTTGTAAGCACTTCCTTTCGGCTTCACTTCACCGGCACACGCACTTCACACGAGTTTCCCAGAAGAATCTTATTGGAACAAATCCGTGCGAACTTTTTTCCCGATAACGCTTCCACACGAATCACTATCGGAGCACTTGTAAAGTTATTCCCACGATAATTACTTATTAGTACCACCAGCAACCGACACTGTTGCACCTATTGGACGATCAGCCGGCTCTACCTGCATCAAACGAAGGCCGTGTACGTATAATAAACACTTAAAAACTCCGGAACCGGTAATAATTTGATTCCGCACGTGAACGTGACACTGTCAAAATAAAAATTTGGTAAACACAGTAACACCAGTAACTCACTCATTGACGGTGTAACATCCCATGTTTGTGCCGCGGAGAGGTCCGAGTGACAAATAAACGAATAGAAAAGAAAATAAACGAAGAATACTAAAGTCGTCGACTGTGAAGCCGAGCGTCCGACACTCCTGCTGAGCGCTGTACTAAACGCGAGAGGCCGCGCGACCCGCCCCGCCCCGCGGCCGCGCGCGCCCCTCCCGCGCCCTGCGACCCGCGCTACTACACCGTATGAAAATAAAGTAACGTTGAAAAAATCATAAGTGCACAGAGAGGATCACAGAGCATAGTTCATCCCTCAATGGTAGTGCAAGTTGTGCGATTGTTTGTTTGCTTGTAGTTGTGCAGCGGGGAGCGCGCGGGGCGGAGAGTGCGCGCGGAAGGCATTCAATTAATCTGGCAACACGTGCGTGATGCACCCTCCCGCCTCCTGCACGCCTCAGCTTATCATACGATTCATTGGCTACCTTAACTCCTATTTTCGCTAATGTTAACAACTTTTCCGCGTAAAATTAGAATTTCATTGATGCCGCTACTACAAAGTTGAATGAACGTAGAGTTAGGTTGGTCCTTAGGCGGAACCGTTATCAATGCAAGTGCAAGAATGCCGTTACGCTCCTTATGCGTTTAGTATCCAACCAGTGACTTATTGAATAAAATGACGTAATTGAATTTATCCAGCAACCTTTGTAAGACAACTTCCACGTATTATTATTTCTTAGATATTATTATCTAATGGCTCCTTGGCCTTGGTTCAAGGTCAATAAATGTGTCACAGTCAACTTTACTTGTAAAATATTTAATGAACTGAAGTTTCGTGTTTTGGCGATCATGGAACACTGGCACGAGCTATAAAATCTTCCGGATTATGATCTTACTGAGAAAACAAACAAGACCTACTTATTTAGTTTATTATTACATAGAAACAAATTTATTGCCACGTAGTTTTGGCTACTAGCATTTTGGGCCGGTTTCTGAATTGAGAATCTGGATTTAGGAACGTAAAATGTTGGCCAGGTTTTCAGGCTATAGTAGACTTTGGCAAAATCTCAACTTCGAATTCTTAATTCAGAAATCGGGGGTATTTTGAAACAGTTTACACAGGTACTAACGTACCAGTCCTTCAATAACAATAGGCAAGTCATTACAGTCGAGTACAGCAGTCTATAATTAAATTAATTAACCTTTGTACGAAGTTCACTTGTATTCCGAATGTAGAGCGTTTGTTAATCCAGGTACAGTCAGCAACAAAGTTCTTTGTAAGTTCCTGAAGAAGATTTATGAATATGAATGAAAACTTATCAAACGTTTGTTGCAAAATGATGAAAATTGAATAATACTTTGAAGACTAGGTAATAATATTTTAATCACAATTATAATATAGGTATAATGTAATATTTACACGTTGGGAATTAGGTTAGTTAATGATGACTACTTTTAACGTAGAAATATTCAGCAGAAATCATTTAGTGGTAAAAGGTAAATAATATTTTACTATTTAGAATGGTAGAGAAAAAATAATTATATTTGGAATTCAATATTTAGTGGATAATTCTAATAAGAAAAGTTAATTATGTACATTGTTTTGTTTCAGAAAACCAGCTTTTGGGAGTCCAATTTTCATCAAACATTCAATAAATAAATAGAAATGTTCACATGTCATCCGTACAAGTACTTATCTTGTGATACCAACTATCTTTCTATCATCTCCAACGTTCGTCTCAGCTGTCGGAAACAAACACCACTAAACAAGTGAGTCGCAGAAGGACAAAAATCCTACTGTAGAACAATAGGGTAGGTACCACAAATCTGAACTCTATAAGACTCTGTCTATTCAAATAAAGAACTACGATTTTAGAAAATAAATAAAAGAAAACCTCAAACGGTGCAAATATTTTTATATACGGTTATAATATTTGAGCCGTTTGGGGTTGAAATCCATAGTCCATGGGGTTCGAGTGCGCATCGAGTTTTTCGAAACATTAGCAAAAGGCTCGTCAACTCTTTACGTGACCAGAGGGCTGGTCTAATCTTCGGCCAGAGAATCAGCATTGCCATTCAACGTGGTAATGCTGCCAGCGTTCGGTGCGATCTGGACGAATTTTTTGATGCGCAATGAGCCCTTTTCCCTCTCCCCGTTGTACATATGTTTGTTTTTTTTTTGCATATTCCATTGTATAATTTTAATAAAAGCAATAATATAAAAGTTTTACAAAAAAAAGTATATTGTTAGTCTTGTTTCAATAGACTAACTTGTCAAAGATAGGTCATCTGCGGGCACCCCAATTGCGATACACACTTTATATCAAATGATAAATGATTTTATTTCTGTAAGTTGGTTTATACAAACACTTTTACATGTCGAACATATTTTTTAAAACTAGATGAGGTTGGCGTTTGCTATCTGACTACTCTGAGATAAAAGGCCGAAACTAACTCAGTGGTCATTGTCTCTTTTAAAGTCCTGATATCTGAAATGGTCTTTTGAGGAATGAACCAGCCAGATTGAGTGGACCTGTCCAGTCAGTGCACGCATTTGTCAATCAAAATCCAAAAAAATAAAAATCCTTATCTAGTGCTACTTATTAGTTCGCTGTGAGTGCTAAAGCGTGCCCGTGCTCCCGTCATAAGCGGCATGGGAGGACTCAGGACACCGTGGAGTTTTAGTGGGTTTGTGTCCCACATAACTGTGATATCTCCCCGTGGTAGCGCAGTATGTATGAGCATTACTACACGCAAAAATAAAGTTCTACCTATTATGGTTAATTTTCTTTTTTTTTTGTAATAACAAAAATTCCGATTGCTTAAAAAGTGAACTAAAAAGACGTAAACAAGAAGAAAACCATGATGTGCAGTCGGAGGATTCATATGCGCGAGCTGGCTGACTAAAACCAGTTATCCCCATTTTGACACCCCACTCGATGGGTTTGGAGAAAAAAAAAATTTTGGCCCCCACAATATGGCGCCCAAAATCCGTCTTTTTCTATTTCCTTTTTTAATGTATTTAGTGACACTCGCAGGGTTAAGACGAATCGGTTGACATAAGAATCATCAAAATCGGCCAACGCGTTTGGTCACTAGAACGCCACATAGGAACAAACATACATACATAGACTGATAAACACATTACCCTCTTTCGGCAGGCGGGTAAAAATAGTCTCTCCGTATGTTGAATATCCACAATGAATCTTGTTTTACACCGCGTGTTTGAACCAAAACCCATCACTCAACAATCCTAACGAGCAATAATCGATGAGCTAGAGATCAAGCAGGTTTAGGCCCATCTAGTGTACATTTCTAATCATGACAGAGCCAATAATCTCATGTCTTTTCTTTTTGTAAAGCACAACAGTGTAAAAGTATTTAGACCCCGGAAGGTGTACCTAGATTGAAAAGGGGCATTGAACTGATTACTTATATCTCGCCCGTTTTTAATAAACTCCATAATAATTGGCTTCATGTCACAAGAAAAGCGCTTATAACGAAAATGTAGTTAATTGAAGCACCGGACAAAAGCAATTTATCTGGAATTGTGTCCCGCATCTACTGTACACTATGCGACCCATACGGGCCACTCAATAAAATTAAGGGCATCATAAAGTTCTGTTATCCTAGTATCCCTCTATTATTTTAAATGTGGGATGTCTGTTGTTCAATCAATCAGTAACAGCTGAACCGATTTCGATGAAAATGAGGAACACAAGCATATTTGCACCCTAATTGTATAACACAATCAAAATGATACGAGCTTTTTCATTTTAACTTTAAATAGGTACCTACTTATTTATTTATTTATTTATTTATTAGATGGAAAACCAACAGCTATACATTAAATGAATATACAAGTTGAGTATGTTACATTAAGCCAATTACAGGTTCTCACGGCTAGAGATATAATAATTTTAAAGAGATCTTAGGGATCACTAGCAGCAAGCACAACAATCAGAAAAAATAAATCACTAACGCTAAAGGACAATATTGCACACTATGCACTTTTGAAAAAGTCAAGGTTAAGCTGCTTACGCACTGACATGCTTTTAGTGGTAAACACATCAAACGAAAACTCCTTACACAATAAATTTAGATCCTTACTCGCTCGCACTAAGTATGAATTACGCCTGTAGTTAGATGAAGAGCAGGGAATAGAGATAGGTGGATTAAATCTTACTGATCTTTGTGGAACATTGAAATACAGTTTATTGAGGAGATCAGGACAGTCGATTTCATTTGACAACATTTATATCACCAGATTATTGAAAATATCGCAAATTTACCATAAATCACGCGATAATTATTAACAAAACATTTACAATAATCATTTACCGTGTCGCAAGGAATTCGTAATAAAAAGAATATTATTCCTTAGTACTTATGTTTAAAACAGTTTTTAAAACAGTAAAACAGTGCTCTACTGCAAGAAAGGCAATTCATTGCAACAGTGCTGGATCACTTATCGTTATTAAGGATCCCCCTAACAGTGACCTATTATTTTAGGCCTAGGATGCGTTTGATGCGAGTGACACCGCGGCCAGCAAGCAACAACTGTACGTAAACTATAAGAGAATTAATTGTATGATAGAAAGAGATAGCATGACTTATCTATCTCAACTATCTCCCCTCACATCAAAATTTGACAGACACTTGACTGATACCGTTAAATTATTCACACAAATATAATGAAGAGGCGAGTTCTGTTTGCTAAGGGTTCCCACGCAAATGGATTATGAGAATGATATGGAAACTCCGTTGATAGCCTCGGTACATACCTATCTTATGTTATCTTGTACTTTTCAATCGGATTTATAGTCACCGCGCTTTTACAATGGGTTTAGAGATACGTAGTATCCTCAACGGCAAACGCATCGACGCCTTTGAGATGTGGTGTTGGAGAAAGATGTTCCGTAACCCTTTTTTTTTTTTTTTTTTTTTGGGTGGGAAATCATCCAATGACTTCTCCCGCTCTGGGTGAAGCGTGAGGGCGTGTCAGACTTTTACTGACTAAAACCCACCCGTGTTCCTTCAGTTGCTTGCGCCAGGGCCGCGGTAACTCTTTTTCAAATTTATCCGCGACCCAGACAGACATCGGTCCTATCAGGCCCCGTCACTTTTGCTGACATCTCTTTGAGGCGCGCGTGGAACACTACGCGCCGTTAAACTCGGGCTTGGTCCTTATCGGACGGTAAGCTACCCATAACTTGCCGTCCGCAAGCCCGTGCCTACGGTGGCCGGGAATCGGCTTGCGACTCCCTACGCCCGGGGCGTCTCCTGCGGTGGCTAGGGGCGTGAGGGCGTCTCCTTTGCGTCTCCCTCACGCGTTCCGCCTCCTCCTTTGCGAGCATTACTGGTTCGCAGAAGGAGGAGACAGCTTCCCATGCCCTCTCGCTCCGTACCATGGCCTGGACCAGGGCCGGACGCGAGAGGTCGCCACCGCCAATCGCCTCCACGAGGACACGGCGGTGCTCCGCCCAAGCGGGGCAGATCTCCACCGTATGCTCCACCGTGTCCTGTTTCGTATCCCCTGGACTACATTTCGGACTAACGTTTCCATATTTCTAGAACTCAGAATCTCCTCGCGGCTGTCATCCGAGTGTCTGCGCAGAATTCTAGAATACTTCGGCCACGTTGCAAGGAAAGACGGTGGCAACCTCGAGAGGCTCATCGTGAAAAAGAGAGGCTCAGGTGGGAAAAGGAGTCATGGACCAGAACCACACCACTCTTGATTCTACAGTTTACAATGCCCTCCACACCGCCAGAGACAGAAACAGATGGAGAAAGATCTTTCGAGAGAAGGTGATGCAGAAGGGAGGTCACAACCCTCAATACTGAGGAATACGACGCAAGGAGGAGTATTCTCTTCACGTGAATAATAATGCTAGATGGTCAACAAGAAATTGGTGTTGTTGTTACCAATTAGAAATTAAAATCCAGATGAACAACCTGAATAGTAAATCATACCGTGACAATTTATCTTTACTTTACTAATACCATCCGAGTATATAAAACTTATGAAATGCAATAGGATGTCTGGAACCAGGGACAACAAACTATGATTGATTTATTTAATGATAAACTGCAAAGAAACTCTAGACTGGAGCAGCCTCTACAATACAAGTTGTGAAGGAACAGAATTATTTAGCGGAAGATTACAACGGAACGAAAGAATACGTTTTTGTCTCAAGAAACACAAAAGGAAATGCTGTTATTTTACTTCAAGAAGACACAACATGTTATACATAACTAAATACTAGTCACGAAAGAATGATATCTATACTTTTATACTAATATTATTAAGAGGAAAGATTTGTATTTTTGTATGTAACAAATAAACTTAAAAATAACTGGACCGATTTCAAAAAATCTTTCACTTTTGGAACGCTGCTCTATCCCCGGGTGACAAAAGCTTTTTATCCTGTATGCCCACGGGAACGGAAACTACGTGGGTGAAACAGCGAGGTGTCCGCTAGTCTATTTATATAGTTCTAGTCTAAAAGATACCTTATGTCTTTGACAAACAGGTCACAAAAGCCAAAATATGACACTGGTTCTCGAGAATTCGAAAAAAACAAATGTTCAAATTGTAAAAACAAACTCCCGGACGAAGTTACACCGAGGGTCATGGTCACGGTCAATAGTCATGAATATCCTATCAGGCACACGTACGTAAACAGAAAAGTTTTTGCTCAAGTTTCCACTTGGAAATTCTTTTAGCTTAACCTTGTATTGTACCGGAGCAACGTTTTGAAGGACTGGGTTACTTTTTGAACGAGTTTCTGCGTCTACAATGATCATTATTAGTTACACCATGATTAAATATTAAAGATAGAACTCATAAAGTGCTAAACAGTATAATTATAGTTTTGATAGAGACGGTCATCAAGGAGACGTATAAGACTTCGAAGTGCTCAAAGAGTGAGGACGGCTTTCGAGGAGCTCGTGAAAACTCGTATCCTTGGCTCGTGACCATCCGTTAAACACCGAGATTCCTCCGTTTCTCGGCAAAAAGTCAAACCAACGGTTTGACTTTTATCCCAGTTGTAGTTTGTAAGTTTTTGATAGTATTCAGCCAGAAAATATGACACCAGTCTTGAAAAGTAATGTCGTTTTATCCAGTTACTGGGTTGTGGAGATCAAATCGGCAATCGCTTCATGTAGTTTTGGGAGTACTTTCACTATGTGTACAGCTAAGGAGTGGAATTCCCTGCCAGAGACTAATATGTTACCCGATAGCTACAACCCCGGGGTATTTAAGTCAAGAGTGAATAGGTTACTTCTAGGCAAGCGTGCTACACTGTCGACCACATCATCGCTTACCATGAGGTGAGATAGTGGTTAAGCGCGAGCCTACCTATAATTTAAAAAAAAATAGATAATAAGAGACTCAGCTGTATCCGGTTAGACTGGAACTCGTGCCTTATATAGTTGGAAAAAACTAGAAAGAAAATTATATCAGTGCAATAGTATTGAAGAACGTTGCACCTCTGAATCTTGTCTGCTTCTTGGACATCACCTACATAAGTTTATCGCGATCGATAACGTCAAAATAGTTGGGTACCGAAGAATTTTAATCTCCCAAGATCGCTTTACATCATCGTTTGTAGTCTGCTCTTAAGACTTTAAGTTTTTTATGAGTTGCCTCGGTGACATAGATACCTACATGTAACATACCTAGTTACCTACGTTGATAAGATTTGTGAATTCTGCAATGTCACCAGATATGGTGATATAAGAAGTCTGGGAACATTTTGATAAAGTTTATTGCTTTTGCCTGCTTATCGTTTTTGCCCATAGCTGAAGATGCTAATCACCGCGTTTGGAGGAAAGATTATTGATTAGTGTGTGATATTTTATAAGCTCAATATAAGTTTTTGTTTCCAAATGTTTTAGCCATGTATTTATACCCATAATTGAATAATGGCGAGATGCCTTTTCTGGGAAAATTATGACTTTCAAAGTCAACAGACAGACTTACTTTTTAGAGAAGTGATATTCTTCCTGGTGAATAACTGGAGATGGAGGTGAATGAACTTTTACAAAAATACCAAACACTTGACAATACGTTTCTGTAAGCTATCCTACGACTATATCAGAAAAAGGAATAAAAATATAGAGTACATTTAAGTCCTCACAATCACTCGCGAGATGAGCAAAGATCAGTCAAGCGTGAATCTACGTATCTCCTATTAAATGTACCGGATCCACGCTACGCTACGAGTTCGCGGACTATAACTCATTATTAACCACCTTACAAAAACGGAGGAGGTTCTATGTTCGACTTTATGTTTGTATTTTTTTTTTCTTTTTTTTTTGTGTATGTTCACTGATATCTCCGTCAATTGTGGACCGATTTTAAAATTTCTTTTTTTGTTTTAAAGAGTATGTTTTGAAATTGGTCCCATTTTAATTTGGTGAAGCTCTGATGAAGAACTTCGGAGATATACAACAGAACTCTTCAATAAATAACGGAAAAAGTCTCGGGATTGGTGCAATCGCATTTTGTGTTTATTGTTCATACCATTTCATAACATAACATCACGCCAGTACGCTCTCAAGGGGTACGTAGATCTCTCATTTAACCGGATATGTTCAAGTTTCATGTTATTCCTTGAATTTACAGAACAATAAAAATAAATAACTAGGTACACCTTTTTCCCTTCCCAGGGCCCTATATAATATAACTGACAACGCGACATATTTGTCTACAATTACCATGATTAATAAAAACTTGATTTGTGATACACTTTAGGATAAGAAATATAAGTGCAGTGCAGATTCCACTGAATGTGGGAACACTGGACTGTTGTGTGGTCGACGTGGCGACTCTTAATATGTAACCAACATTGGACGTCTTTCGGCTAAATAACGATGATGACTCGTCGATCCCTAAACTTTAATAAGGTACCATTGCTAAAGCTTGATTTGAGAAGCCTTAAATCTGTCGATTGCATCAACATCCAATCTGCAATTACAAAAAATATTTTCGATATACAAACGTTCGTGTACAAATAAAATAATCTTGATAAATAAATCAGAAACACTTGATATCGTAACCTTAATAGCAATAATTAAGTGCTGTTTCATTTACAACTTGCCGAAGTGCCGACGTCAATTCGATGTTTGCATGCAATTATAAACGATTATAAGCTGCATCGAAACGAGTTTGAGCTTATTGATTTTAAAAAAGGTATTAAAGTTGACCTTGGCGTTAAAGATTGCACCTCGTCCTTTTAATATCTGATCGGACCTAAGTTACAGGCACTTAAGAGGAAATGCGGTCGCAGACTACCGACTCAATATCCTAAGTAAAAAGTCAAGAAGTCAGTCGAGGTTTGGCTCTCGCCTATTTCCTCCTCCAATATTGGACCAATTTAAAAGATATTCCATAAACGGAAAAAGGAAGATAATATAAACTGCCCCTATGTTTTCCTTTTTGATTAAACATTATCTTTAGAAGCACTAGAACCCTCAAAAAATGCTCAAAATTTTGCTGTCAACAGAGGACCTTTTTTTTTGCTTGGTGATTTGTTCATGCATACTGCGCTAACATGGGGAGATAGCGCAGTTATGTGGGACTCCAATCCACTAAATTTGCTCTATACACAATTTGCCACTTATAGAGGGAACACGTGCACGGGCGTGTCCGTCACCGGACCTTTCTCTAGATAGTACCCCCATCACCCCGCGCACCAGAACACATTGCACGCCGTGACCACCCCTGGGACTAAACCAGCACATGGGCGCCAGATGACCCCGTGTATGGCAGAACAGTGGCCCCGCCACCTACAACTTTTCGGCCGCAGGGGATAGGGAGAGCGGCCACCGTTATACCGCCGCTTCTCCTCCCCTGCGGTCCCACCGCGTCTGCCAACAGGCGGTTGCGACCCCGTTCAGGCCGCGGAAGGTAGGGAGAGCGGCGCACCGCAATAATCCTCTCCCGCCGCGGCCTCCAATCCTCAGCCGCGATGCCACAACATCGCTGCCCGCCTCAGTTGCGATGTCGCCCAGGCGGCACCGCAACCTACTTATTGGCCGCTACGTAATCGGTTTGTCTGCAAAAGCCCTGACGAGCGGTCCCCTTCTCGGATTCCTCTTCGCTTCAGCTGGGTGTCCAAGCCAAGGCTACTGAGCCCTCCCTCGCCTCGACAATGCGGGAACCCACCGTGGGAGGTCAACAGAGGCCTAGTGTATAAATTTGACAACTATAAATGAAACCTAGAAGCACAACATGTATCGTTTTTATTAACCTTTTTTCACGTAATGCGTTTGGGGGCGCCATCTCTTGTAATATATCATAAACCAATGACCGAATACATTGACAAACGCATTTGATGAGATTTCGCGGTCGATCGAGATACGAACTATTTCGCTCCCTTCCTTCATTCCTTTGCCCGTATTATGTACTGCTTTACCACGGATATTTCAGAGCGAATTAGACCTTGACCGTGAAAGGACTTCATATCTCACCGCATGTTTTCATGCCACATGACTGAATACTGTGATGCATCCAACTAGTTGGATTGCAGAGACCTTTATAAACTGTGTCTATTATCCGCATCGGATAAAAAATCTCAAATGTCTCTATGATGTGATACACGTGTGTTGGATCATTCGGTTCCCTTCATGACGGTTGAGCTGAGTGGTGCCAATCCATGCGTCATGTTCGTAGACGGGTGCCATCAGTTGGGGGGTGCTACAACTTGGCTGCCTGCACGTCTGCAGTCATTTACTTTTGTCAATGACTAGGAAAAATATAGAAATGTTTCTGAGCTCCTAATACAAGAAATTCTACCCCTAAAGACGAGATAAGAGAAGGACTGATGTCCAAATTGGACCCTCAAGACCAAATCAGAAGAATACTGAATTAACTGCTTGACTAAATAGCTTTTTGTCATTCGATGAGTTTACTGTAGACCACGAAACAGGTAAGTGCTTAAACAACTAAAAAACAAGTCCTAGAAATAAACTTATAGGTGCTCCAGTTAAGTTGGAAAATCTATTATGAAACTTTTCATTACCCACTTCTGATCTAAGCATCTTATCCTTACGTATTGGTCCGGGAGTACGGGACCAATACGTAAGCACTTAGATCTATAAACTAAGTACATTGCTGGTTATCTGGACTCTTTGTTAAAGGACTTGCATAAACATGCGGCAATGGATAGGGTCCCATAATAATTGAAGTTGCTTTGGGGGGAGTTACTTTGATGATGGATATATGGTGGTATTTTGGTCAATTATACCTGAACCCTGTATTTTTAAATAGATCATAAGGTAAATATTTCAGTGCTTTAATGACACAAAATACAAGCAAAATGCATTAGGTCAGACGATTATTATAATATTATGTGGGCATTATAAACACGCAACCTGATATAAAAGCATTTTTCATAAAAAAAACACATCCCTAAGCGGTGCCGCTGAAAATCTAATGTCGTTCTAAAAACTGTGTATATTTTGTACTAAAATAAATGGGCCTCCATTGCCTTAAATCTTAACAAAAACATTACTTACTCTCTTATGCATTAACTTGCTTTTAACAGATACGGCGTAATGTTTTGGCAAAATATTTCTTTAACCTTTTTGCATTCATTTCCCTTTCTGGTTTCCCTATAGAGGAAGTCAGAAAAGTTTGCTACTAAATTGGTTATCCTACTCAATACTTATCATCATCATCAGCCTTATAATGTTCCTTCTGCTGGGACACAGGCATCCTCTCTGTGAGAGAGCTAATGGGCCCTAATCCATCACGTTGGGCCAGTGCGAGTTGGTGGATGTCACATGTCTTCAACGTTTTAAGATCATTGGTGATGAAATAATTTACACAAAGTAAAGCGCCTGCATGGGTTCGAAGTGGGAACAACCCCGACTTACGTGTCGTAGATCAACGACACCTAAGTCGGGGTTGTTCCCACTGGGCCACCACTTACTTACTACTATACTTATCATATAAATGTAAAAGTTATGATTGAATATGTGTCAATCACAGAACAGATAAAAGAGATTTATCTGTTCTGTGGCGTCAATCATTCAAACCACAAAGTCTGAAACTTGGTAAACGGATTTTAGGACATAGGATAGTTTTAATATAAAGACGTACTTACTTTCCTTTATTCACATTCATATTATTTATTGTAGACAAAAAACATATACAAATACAGCAGGACAATTTATGTACAAAGGCGAGCTTAACCCATAATTGGGTTCTCTGACAGCAAATCACAGTTAACAAAAGCGCACAACCAAAACTTAAAAACACACACATTATTTTCTTTCACTCTTTAGATTTACTGCCGCTGTAACAAATTATTTTTCCAGTACGCACAAACGAAGGACAGGCTTTTGATTCTGATAATGAAAGCAAACTCATGTGTGGTAAATACCAACCATAGCAACACTTTTGATATTCTAAAGCTCATCCTGAAGTTTAATATCCTGTTCAGCACAGCCTGTCAGTCTCCAGTGCATAATATCAGACTACATACCCGCACAAAGACTTTTATATCAGCTTCATCATTTCATACGCTCCTGGTACTGTTGGGTCGCAACTTCGCGTTTCAAAAGGCGTTTACGGAGGCAACATTATAAGCCCGCGTTTTCATCACAAACTATTCCAATGTTTATGCTCTGAGCCTCATAAACAAAGATATTCAAACCGTTTCAGTAATAAAACTGAAATGTGTTACGTCTTTTATAATCTAATTTACATTTGAAATTGTTTCGTGAATTACATATTCGTAAAGTTAACTGCTACAGAGTTGTTAAATATTCTGTTTTTTCTTTGAAACTTAATCTTTTTGCTTCGTTCCTGTGTAATATCAGTGGTACTCTCGTGCCATCAACACTAATTCTGGTTCAATCTATCAGAGGGCCTGAATTCGGGGCCGACATAAAACGTGTCACTCAAATATATGACGTACCCAAGGACTTATGGCTACACCTACACATATGTATCGTATATTTTTATACTTTAAAAATATTCGGGGAGATGTTAAATGTTTTCATATTTTGGAACGACAGTGCCAACTTCCTTTACAGTGCCAACTTCCTTTAAAAACGCTACGTACTCAAGCAAAGCAAGATAATGAATGAAACATGATTACTAATAATAATGTATTTAGATTAAATCCTAAAACATATTTACAATTGAATATCTATAATATAAAAATGAATCGCAAAATGTGTTGGTAAGCGCATAACTCAACAACGCCTGGACCAATTTGGCCAATTCTTTTTTTTAAATTTTCGTTGAAGTTCAAAGATGGTTTTTACGGGGAGAAAAATTCTAATAATTGCCGGAAAAAAAATAAGCCCTTTTCTTTTTCCATACAAAAGTTTTCTGCTGCTTTGTTGCTATTCTAGAAGCTATTTTTGCTTTGTGTAGGGTAGGGTAGTGTAGGGTAGGGTAGTGTAGGGTAGGGTAGTGTAGGGTAGGGTAGGGTAGGGTAGGGTAGTGTAGGGTAGTGTAGCGTAGGGTAGGGTAGGGTAGGGTAGTGTAGGGTAGTATAGGGTAGGGTAGTGTAGTGTAGGGTGGTGTAGGGTAGTTTAGGATAGGGTAGGGTAGGGTAGTGTAGGGTAGGGTAGTGTAGCGTAGGGTAGGGAAGGTAGTGTAGGGTCGGGTAGGGTAGGTAGTGTAAGGTAGGGTAGATAAATGTTTGATGTTTTTATGGCAAAACAAAGTTTGCCGGGTCAGCTAGTTCTAAATAAAAACAAGCGTATATAAAAATACAAAGGTGAGAGGGAAAAGGGCTCATTGTGCACCAAAAACATTCCTCCACATCGATGTCAATGGGAAACGTGTCCAGAATGCGGCCAGCCCTCTGGTCAGGTGAAGAGTCGACGAGCTTTGTGCTAATGTTTCAAAAAACTCGATGCGAAAAGAACCATGATTACTTGATTAACTAGAAATCTACTAGGGCAGTACAGAGCCTTTCAAAATCCAGTGTAATTGTCGATGTATCTGACTGGGTAATGCTGCCATTCTAGGAAACCAAAACCTTCATTGTTTGTTTTCACAACAAGTTTCGTAAACAAATACAAGGAAACGAGAAATCTGCCCTGATAAGATGACTCCAAGCAAATCAAACTTAGGAAGGATCCATCTTACTATGGGACATCAAGATATGTGGAGCGCCGAAAAACTTACTTTGAAAGAAGCTTTTATCAAATTCGACCCCTTGCCCAAAGTACATAATATCCACAAACCCCTTCAATCCCATAGCAATATCGAAGATCTACAAAGTGATCTTAAAAGCCTTGTTAGAAAATAACATGACATAATCTTCCCATAGACTTTACAAACATTACTAAAAATATAAATCACTGACAATGACTATAGCTACATTATTCAAATTAACTACAAATAAACACCTAGGTACGTCACTATGAGCTGCTATTTACAAATCGTAAAATAAAGCAAATGACTAGGTACCTTTTAAATACTTGTTTGGACGTAGTAAATTAGCAATAGTCGTAGAATACTACTTAATTAAAAGGCTGGTAAATTAAGTGTAATATACGGAATAATCTAGTACTATTAGCTATCATACTCTACGCTTAAACATGTAAAATATGACATAAATCAATATTATACACTTTAGTTTTTGTTAGATTGCGAATGCACTTTTGATCCCTGACTGTATAATTATACAGAACGTAGTGGCTGTTACTAGAATAAAGAAGACTCGTCAAATGTGACCAAAAAACGACAAATCCCGGCGCGATAAATAAAAACTTAAAAAAATATATAAAATATAAAAATATTTACCGTTATCATTCATAATGATTGTATGACAGTTTTATTCTAAACCTCGAAGTGCCAAATGTGCCCTTTAAATGGGCTACAAGGACGACAGTTCTCGTTAAATTCCGCCATCTCAAGTGTCCCACAGCCACATGATATCAGCTATCGAGTGTAACGTGACATGGAGAACCCAAATTGGCACTTTTAAACGCAATAAAAATGTCCTGAGATGCGAACATTATTTATAACATAGGTACTTGAAACAAGAAATATGAGCAGCTCTTTGGGTAAGAAATCTTCGTAATGATGATAAATTATTTACCAAATATTCATCATAGTTTCGAAAGAACTCAGCTGAGAGAGTTATGTCTCTCTAACGCGCCTGTTTGTAAACAAAAAGCAGTTTCTCACGAACATAAATTATTCAAAATTGTGACACCAATAACATTCAATTAAATGGTAGAGTCAACAATATTAATATCTGCTCACCGCTCCCCATAACTTTGAGCTCGAAGCCGTAACTTTCTGTGTGTGCGCGCCTTCACTTCAAACTCTTGAACAATCTTGAGAACGCACGAGTGTTAGAACCTATAAATTATTTAGGTAAGGTAGTTTAAGTTTTAGCGGGTTTACACATCAATAAATAATCCCCGCGTAGGTGCTTACATACCAGGCAAACTTAATTTATATCCCCCACTCCGACATGACACCCGCAAGTCAGCACAATAGGAGAGTTACGATCCCCCGAGATCAAATTCGTCAGCTGCGAAACGGTTCCACTTTAAAACAATGCGATACCCAAATTGTTTAAACTCGCTGACAATTGCGATTGGATTCTATCTACGGATGACGTTATTGGCCAAATTATCGTAGCGATGCACCCGAATGCAACTGCATCAGCATGTAGTGAAATCAGAACAGGTTATTCATTACGCAATATTTTCCCCCGTTCGGCGCCCTAGAGAATTGCGATGAAGCGTATATAGGGGAAAAAACGGCGAACTTCGTTTTACAAACAAAGCGCGAGCCTGAAAGGGGGCTGTGAAAAAACATTTTCATTGTGTCTGCGACTCGCTCGATTTTTAATCTTCCCCGTGTCCCTCTGTAAGTTTATTGTGAACTTTGCGAATCATTTGGCGACCGTCACCAAAACCTGCGCTTGTAATAGCCTTTTGAGTACCACACATATCAATTCTTACTTCTTATGAAACAACTCACTTGAAACTTCCGAGGGATCCTGAAAAGTTTTTGAACTAATTTCATCCGCATACCCACTTACCTACTGAATATAAATAAGCCAGTTATTGTATAATTTCAGAACTCAACCACGCAAACCTATTTACAGTAATAAAGTTTCAAATTGAAATCTGTCAACAAAAGTTTAATTTATTAGTTACAGTAAAATCGTATTGTTATATGAGTTGCGACCATAAAAACGCAGCAGTTGACCCCGGCTTTTAATTGCAGTGCTAAAACACGTAAATGGGAATGTGTTATTTACATTAAAGAGGTGTGATTTTGTAGATGACACTAGAACATGCGAATCTTTCCTTGAAATAATTCTACCTGTTTACCTTCTTAAGACACCAGCGCATATAGGACGGACAAAATGTGCCACACAAATAAATTCCGGCCTAACTATTCAACTATCAATTCGTACTTCCTAAGGACGATTCCTATTGCGTCCAGTCTACCTCGACCTTTATCAACCGCTAAAACTTTCCCTCTGTCCTCATTATTTATGGTCAATGCGAGGGAAGGGATGTTCTTCCTTAGCTGGTCGTTACATGTGTGAAAGGCAGGGATCCACATGATGTCGCTCATGTTTCATTCATGCCGTTGAAGACGATGTTGTGACGTGTTCACGGCTCCGCGATACAGTCATGCATTGATCACTGTTGTGGCGAATTGTTTGGATACACAATACATATTGTGGCTCTTGAACCAGTTATATATCAAATAGTTACATTTAGCATTGTTTGGAATACCAGTGTGGTCTTGAATAAAGAAATTCTTTATTGATTTGTGAAGGAAACAATAGTATTTTCTCATAATCAACCAGCAATGTCACAATTGATTGAACTCGAATTTCCTGCGTGTGAGAAAAAGTATGCGGCAACCCACCAAGCGAAACCAGTGCGTGCTCTAGTGGATATTCAAAACTACGACTCCGAATTTGAAGTTGCAGGACAAATGCTTGTTTCCTGAAGCTATTTCTTCACCGCTTTAGAACACGAGGCTCGTTATAAAAAAAAAGACTTATTACCATGAAATCGGATCGCCAAGTAAAATGGTAAGAATTCTTAGAAAACTGTTTTACTTAACACTCGCTTTGCAATTAATAACCAGATTGCGTGCTGTGCACTTTTTGTTTAAAAGGGGTCAAGAAAAGTGACATTAGTGGTGTAATTTGTTATACTGCAACTATAAACATGCAGTGTTTATTCCCCTATGCATACTCAATGAAGTTAGAACGAAGTCTTACTAGCCATGAGTGGGTTGTCGTATTTTGCTTTTAGTTTGCTGCCACTTGGTTTGATTAGGTTCAATTATTTAAGTGTGTTCCTTGTTGGTGACGGTGAAGAATGAGGCACATTTACCTGTGGGTAGAAAAAGCCAAACGTCCTTCAGGGCACAGCCAATGTGTGGCACTCTCTGCCAGAATAGCAAGCGCAAGCCTATAGAGGATAAAAAAAAACTGTTTTCCTTACCAACTATAACCCGTTTGCCTTCAGAGCAACAGTGAACAGGTATCCTCTGGGCTCGTTCATTATGTAGACTAAATCCATCGCTTACCATCAGACGAGAACGAGATCAAGAGCAGGCTAATTATGAATAAAAAAAGCCTTTCATCGAAAAACAATAAATACCACCAGTATCTCTGCCAAGCCTGAGGCCTTAGACAAGTAAAATTCTATCAACGAAAGTGTGGCGATAGCGGGTTTTGTGACCAGCGGTAATAATATTGTTACATATTTTAATTGTATTTGAGGTTCTTTTTTTTCTGTTTTACCATATTATTCTTTTGAAAATAGCTGAACAACCATCGAGGCGACATCGTTGTGCAGCGCGGGAGTTCGGGCATATTCGTGTTTTCAACTAATTCTTCTCGGGAGCTTAGAGAACCCCGACACGGATAGGTTAGGTTCGAAAAGGGATGGCGGGAGCTGAATTGAGCAAAGCGAGCGAACAGAGCGAGCTTAGCTCCTGTCATCTCCTTCATGTTATGTTACTTTAGACCCTGCAGAAAGAAAAAGGAGGTTCCGTCGACAAACTTTTATTTTCAAGTCGCTGTTTTAAACATTTGTATTCGCTGTTTGTCGCCCACTTAGTATTTCAGTAAGCCATATTTAGTATTATTTACACCTTTAATTTGAATTTATTTTCCCTTGTTTATATACTATACTTTAGAATGTTAAAAAACTATTGGATTACTAAGTGCTTCTTCTTCTTCTTCATGTCGATGATTCCTTCACTAAATTTTCTTCGACCAGTATTCAGCCACGTCGATAGCCTTAGAGCTGGCCTCACAAAAGTATTGCATGATGCAGGTGTTTTTACATAAGGAGCAGGACAGGATGTGGGCCATCGTCTGTGGGGTGGTTCCGCAGTCACACTGTGGCTGATTACCGCCATCTGACTAAGTTATGCCTACAGCGGCCCACTTGGCTTCGTAACCGGTTTAGGGATTTCCAGATGTGCCATTACTCTTTATTGCCCGCTGGAACCTTTTCTGCAAGCTCAACATAGTCAGTTGGAGGGGGGTATATGAGGAGCCACAGTTTCATGCGAGCTTCGCTAGGGCTGTTGTCTTTAATTATTTTAGTCGACTTAAGGATGCTCTTCCTACTCTTTAATCGCCGTCTCATTTGTTGTTCCAAGTTATACATTAGGTGTCGTTTGTCGGTCTCCTGTTTGTGCTTCTCGGAGGAACAGGTAACTTATCTTCGAACTACCGGAGGGGCTAATCCAGCTAGCGGGTATAGTGCATCAGGTAGGAGTTGATATTAAGCAACCAGTTATTATTCTGCAAGTCTCATTTAAAGCTGCATCTACTTTTCAGGCATGAGCAGATCGGTGCCACACAGGGCAGGCAAATTCGCCAGCCGAGAAGCAGAAAGCTAAGCCAGATGTGCGGAGAACGTGGGAAGAGGCGCCCCAGGTGGTGGATGTGAGTCGGCGGCGGGAGTAAGTAATATATGATATAATTACAAAAACTCTAATATTTACAAGATATAACAACTGAATCTATAATTTTATTTGATATAATGATCAGTTAATATAATAAACGATTGATATAATTTTAAAGTAACAAATTTTTATAAGCATAACATACATTGAATATAAAATCGTTTGATATATCACTCAAAAGACATAAAACCTATTTAGCCTAATATGATAAAACGCCATTACCCTGTAAAAAACATGCAAACAAGCATACACCATGCATGCAGCAGGCATGCAAGCAAACATACACCATGCATGCAGCAGGCATGCAAACAAGGATACACCATGCATGCAGCAGCCATGCAAACAAGCATACACCATACATGCAGCATGCAAGCAAGCATGCAACACGCAGCGGCATGGTTTCTCTTACGGCGCCGGCGCTGCAGGGCTCCGGCGGTCCCAAGCGAGCTTATCGTCGCAGATGAGTTTCACGCTCACCACCGCGGCGAGTGTTAAAACCTACTGCTCCTCAGCTCGCGGGCCACCTCGCCCCTCCACGCCTACGCGATTTTAAATAACACTCTAGGGGAAGAGCAGACAAGACTACGTGAAGTCGGTTTTGCAGCGAATAGTTTTTTGTCACGCCGCTCCCGCAGCACGCTCGCTTCACTCGTTCGCCTTAAACGATTCACCAACATAGAGGGGATCTAGTACTCCACATAACCCATCAGAGTCGGATTGCTTTGAATCGGGGTGTTAACCATAACGATGGTATCAATATAATATATTTTAAACGATAGGCCGAATGATTTTCGATTAAATAAACGTTATATCCAATAACGTTATACGAAATAAGTTTAGAAGTATTAATGTTATATATAAAGAAATTATATCAACAATTGGTATAACTCACGTTATTATATCATCTGAACGTTATTAAAATGAAAATATTCCAAATAAGTTTATATGATGTGATCATCCCGGTGGACGAGGTTATTGACATTGAGTTTGGTTTTGACACAGTGGGTCCTATAAGTCAAAGAGCGGTCGGAGCTAAGCGCTATAAAATGTCATCGAGGCTCTCATCGAAGCTCTAGTCAGTCGTATTCGATGTCAGCGAAGGCGATAGTCGAAATACCACAGGCTGGTGATAATAGCAATTTCATCTTTAACAGTTTATAAATGGAGCAATTTTCAGCTGTAGACGTTTATGCGTTGTCAACAAAGCAAGTACTTATAGTACTCGTAAATTTCAAAATAGGAATGAGTACGTACCTACTCCCCTAACTAAAATAACGATGGGAGACCATACCAGTTTATAAATATTCAGTAGCGCTGCCCACTCAAACTAAGCTTACTTTGTTCATAGGATAATACCCAGTGGCTTTAAGTACTCAGGTAAGCTAGTTAACTCTTGGTTAATGAAAGGGCTAATCAAGTTTTTAATGAGTAGTATAATATTGAAGGAATATGAGTATGAGTATCTAACTAATCTAATTTAATATTATACCAATGTGAAATTGTTTGTTAAATGCTTGTAAAATGTACCTAATCTCTTGAAGTTCATACCATTAAAAAATCTGTCATTGTTTTCTCTTCTGGATTTTTTTTTCCTACACTATCGTTACTACATTTTATCCCGAACAAAATGCAAGGCTCCTAAGGCCACGAGAGCGAAACCGCAGGAAAATCTAGTATGTTATAAAATGAAGAATGAGCTTCTTTACATAAAAATAAAACAAATTAATATCCTAGCTTGTAGGATAGCTTTTTAGGGTACCGTACCCAAAGGGTAAAAACGGGGCCCTATTATTAAGACTCCGCGGTCCGTCTGTCTATCTGTCTGTCTGTCTATCCGTCTGTCACCAGACTGTATCTCATGAAGCGTGATAACTAGGAAGTTGAAATTTCACAGATTATTTATGTTGCCGCTATAACAAATAACAACAAATACTAAAAAACAAAAAAAAAAAAAAAAACAAGTGAGGTTCCGACACAATAAACACTTTTTTTTGCGATAATGATACGGAACCCTTCATGCGCGAGTCCGACTCGCTTTTGGCCGGTTTTTCCAATACATATTTATATTAATATTTTATCTTTAGACAATTAACTTCTATAATATATTGTTAGTTATTCGAAAAACTCGAATCACAAGTTATTCGTTTTCATCGCCATCTCGTTATTATGTTTAACGAGTTTTTAATAACTTTGTAAATTATTTACGATACTTTATTATTAGTTTTTTTTTTAATATTAATAAGTAATACGTGCAAATTCGTTGGTGACCTTTGTAAAGTGTTGGAATTAGTCAATGGTAAAGGTCACGTAATCAAATTTTAATATAATTCAGACTACATCAAGGTAACTTTGAGGTTGTGGTCAAGATCTAGAATAAATAAAGATTAATGTTTACCTATTAAAATGTTGTCTGAAGACTCAAGAGTAATCAAACTAGCTCTCAGGCTAGAAGTTTGCTAATACATGTTGTGGTCTCTTTGGGTCAATTAGGTACTAATGGTCTTCGCCGCCATCTTAGAAAAGTTTTTAGGCAGATAACTCATCCATACTTAAAAGCGAAAGTAACTCTGTCTGTCTGCTTGTTATGTTTTTACGCCTAAACCGCTAAATTTATTTTGGTATAGAATCTTGAAGATGGATGTGAAGCACGTAGTCTAGGTCAGAGGTGACAGAGACAGAGTCTACGATGGAGTGAGCTTACCCAGAAGAAGCCTGTTTACTCTAACTTTGAAGAGATTCGGGTTGAATGCGTTCGGAAACACAGACGCAGGTAGAGAGTTCCATTCATTCGCTGTGCGCATTATGTCATGTCATGCCAAATCTCATCAAACTAACAACTAGTCCATTAAAACCTATTACTAAAATTAAATCGTATAATAAGAGCGTTTTAAGAAATAAATTTTCGCCCAGTGCCACTTACGCGTTCAAGAATTATGAATAAAACATGGCACACTTCTTGGTACGGCGGTGCGGCGTGGCGGCGTGGCTATCTGTCTTGCGTTGTGAGGCATTGAGACACCTATCCATCTATTATGCAAGGTGTTATTGTACTTCCTGCCTTATGGCACATCATTTTGTGGGCCCCGGAGGCCCATTGAAGCAAGATCGAGCGTATTCTTGTTTATTGTTTCCTACCCTCCTCCCGAACAAAGCGTCGGACCCTAAGGTGACCCACTCACGAATGTTTTTCGTCGCACACCTTAGACCTGTTTTTATTCGCATACCTTCACGTCTCGGATAATTCATCCTATACTTAATATAGAATGTGGTTTGGAGAATCTTGCGAGTAACATGTCTTTAGGCTGGTCTTGCATACTGATCTGAAAATGGTAAATATAATAAGTTGGGTTTTATTCTGTCTGAATGGTGTGCTAAATAATTCATTGGTGATTAAAAATAGACTTATCTTTGGTTTGATCGACTATGAATAAGCAGCCCTGAACCTACGTTTTTCGCATAGGTAGAGCATCTTGAACTATTACGGATTTGAAGAAAATTGCATACTTTCTGAATTATCTTTTTGTGGTAATTTGGGTGGCTCATCAACGCCACGGGAATCCGCAGGACTATCTTTGAGACAATGCGTGGGTGAGCGACGGAGGAAATCTTTTCGCGGACAATCATGTCAAAAAACTGATTTACTCGTGTCATACTTTTTTATATTTAATTTTTTGATGGGGAGTCAAAAAATGCATAGCACATTTTTCAAACTAAATGTTAAGTAAAGATTCACAAGCCAACGTTCTTTCGTATGTATATTCCATATATACATGTTTACTGGTATTTCTTATGTCCTTGTTCTTTACAGGCCAGGCAGCCAGTTAAACTCGCCACATAATTGATGAAGGAACATCATGTGCTTGCTAATGAGCCTGCCAGTAGTTCCTCTAAACAATGCGGATCTTGGCAATTAGCTGGAGAATACTAGGATTAAGAAAAGGGGTTACTAAGTACCTGTACACTGTACAAATTCTATACAACTGTACTTGCCTACTTTGTCAGTTCAACTCGTTTTATTTGACTTGTATTTATTTTTTAGTAGTTGTATTTACATTCTTTTTAATTATTTTGGCTTTGCTTGCTGTGGTCAGACAAGCGTAGTTTTCGTTGCTCAAAATGAGTGCAGTCATTTTTGACCGAAATCCCTTACCTACTTATTTTGGGGCAAGTGTAGGATAAAGCATAGCATAAAATAAAAAGGGTCCATGACCTTGACCTTTATCGAAATTTACATGGACAGACAATGAAGTGATCCTATAAGATTTTTTTTTTTCCTTTTGATATACGGAACCCTAAAAACTGTAAGTGTGTCGACGACTCTCTTCAAAAATACACATACTAAAAATGGATACCGTAAGTAAGTTTATTTTTAGATGCAAGAAGAACTTTCAACAGTAATAAAAATAACTCCAAGAAATAACTTTTGTTCTAAGAGTTTCGGAACTATGAAAATAAAAATGTCTTTCCATAGAAAGTTACATGAACTTTTCGAGTGTTCTTTCCTCATACCAAAAGTCGGTAAACTAAACTTGTGAAGGTACTTTACCTAAAACGGAAATACCCTATTCACTTCAAGAAGTTTTCTTGCACAATCAATCTGCCTTCGTTTTTCCATCTATTTTGAAGTTTGCTTCCAGTTTTCCGAATGCAGCTGAATACAATTCCAAAAAAAACGGCTAAGTGCGAGTCGGAATCACGCACCGATATAAACAGCTAAATTCACCAAAATAATTAGGTAACATTATTGACGTTTATAAACAATGCAAGAACCGAACATTGATCTAACGAAGGGTCAAAATTTAACATTGCCATTCGTAAACTGTTGTCCCCCATCGATATCACCAAATAAGTTAAATAGTAAAAAAATTGCCACTTATTCTTCATTTTGCGCAATTTCTCTTTGATATTTAATATGCTTCTGGTTTTTTGCATTTTAAAACTTTCCGAACTTTCTTTTCTTTTCAGAGTATACATATACTCTACTGTTTAGAAACTTATTATTTTGTTGAATGTAGCTGTTTGTACGGAACCCTCGGTGGGCGAGTCCGACTCGCACTTGGTCGGTTTTTGTTTTGTAGTTGAATTCCTGTCGGAGAATGGTTATGTAACGAAAATTATATTTGTTGGAAGATTTAGGTCCATATTCCAAGTCATTTCCTATAACAAATTGACTGTTACAGGTTATTATTATTTATTTATATTAATCGATGGTTTTCGGCTGTCAAGGCAACAAATAAGTCGAGTTGAGGCCCTTCAAACTGACAAGAGCTGAGCTTTACTCTAGCTATACTATCCAAGAATGCATGAAAAATTCAGTGCATACTGGTGCAATCATTATTCCATTCCAGGTGGAAAATATGCATATAGGGGATCGAAAACCCAGTTTCCCTGTGTACTTTTTACGGTAAATACATCAGCATAGGTCGCAAGCCAACCGAAACCACATGGCCATTACCACAGAATAATAAAATCGTATAGAACCGAAATTTTGTAGAAATGTGGCTGTTACCACGCGTTTTTGACAAAAGCAAGCCTTTTTACGTTGGAAGGCTTCCCTCTAGGTGCACCGATGACCTGGTTAAGGTTGCGGGTATCCGCTGGATGCGAGACGCACGGGATCGGTCAATGTGGCGACGCCTGGGGGAGGCCTATGTCCAGCAGTAGACGTCTTTCAGCGGAAATGATGATGATGACGCCTTTTTGAGTTTAGCTACAACAGACATATGTGACAGTCACAATTTTAAGCTCGATGTGCCATATTTTTTTATACGTTCGTAACTGGGCAGATACACCAATGCTGCTTAAATTATCATCGAGGTAGATAAGCCTGTTACGTGCCCTGCCTACACCAAATCAGCTGAATAGCGACATGATATGGAAATTACGTCAAACGGATGTTTCTACATAAAATTCCAACACGCCACCTGCTGACTCAGCGAACGGACGCCTCGTGCCGCCGAGTGGCCACCTACTTCCAAATCTGCTGACACCGCATCCACGTTTAGCATGACTTATTGTATCGTAATAAAATAGAATATGATTGGTAACGCACTTCGGTACTAGCATCGTCCGAAATTAGACTTAAATACTAGTATATGTTAAACTGTAATTTTAATCTTAATTAAAACCTTTATAAATAATTTTGGTTTTTTTTTAAGTCCTCCGGCTGCCACCTTCATAATTGGCGCAGTCGGTAGGATATTCGAGGCAGTGCGCGGCGCGGTATAGATTTCCAAAAATCGTTTATCTGCTGACTCCGATAGTCGCTGTCGGTATTTCCAAATACCTCGTCGAATATCCGAACTTAAGAAGACGCAGCTGAGGACGTATCCAGCCATCGATACACCAAGGAAAACCATGTATATGTAAGTGCTTGAAACTTTCTTTGAGTGTTGCTCCCGACTCCTTCCTTTTAACCCCTTATATAATATTAATTCAAAATTTTTCATCCAAGGGAAGCTAGGGCAAAGTCTGTCTCTTCCAGACAGATAAATAGGACTAGGGAAGTAGATTTAAATAGATTTATAGATTCAAATAGTTTAGGTTTAGATACATTATTTAGTAGTGACGAAATGGAATTGAACCCCGATACTATCTTTAAGGCCTTACGCCCAGTGCCAGAGTTTGATGGAAATCCGAATGTTCTAACACGTTTCATTAAAATTTGTGATCAACTCGTAATACAATACGTCAGAAATGACCCGAACTACGAGTTCACTAACCTATGTATAATAAACGGTATCTTAAATAAAATCACGGGATCTGCAGCTACAACCATAAATTCTAATGGTATACCTGAAAATTGGCAAGGGATCCGCGACGCTTTAATTAACAACTTTTCCGATCAAAGGGACGAGACCGCCCTTTATAATGACATGTCCTTACTAGCCCAAGGAAACAGCACTCCACAGGAATATTATGACAAATGCCAGACCCTTTTTAGTACTATAATGACTTACGTCACCTTGCATGAAAATATAGCTACTACCATCGAAGCAAAACGCGACCTTTATAGGAAACTGACGTTACAATCTTATGTCAGAGGTCTTAAAGAACCTTTAGGGTCCCGTATCCGATGTATGAGACCCGAAACTATAGAAAAGGCTCTGGAATTTGTACAGCAGGAATTAAATGTCATGTACCTACAGCAACGCAACGAAAGTATTCCTGAGCGACGTAACCCGACACAGCAAGCGCATTTAACCCATAGAATGCCTCCAGCGGTCCTTATGACCACGCCCAAACCTTTTAGCTTTGCGAATGCAGGCACGAGCTGGCATAAGTCTATGCCCGCGCCGCCGCAGCAGCAGCAGCAATGGAGGCCACCCTTCCAGCATAATCAGGTACCTCATCGTGCCCCTAACATGGTTAGTCGAACCCAGCAAATGTTTCGTGCACCCCCGCCAAACTACCATCCCCAGAGTAACATATTTAGATTACCGAACGCAAACCCGTCAGCGCAATAAGGTCCGAAACCGATGAGCGGCGTTAGTCACTTCGTACAAAAACCAATAGGGTTACCAGGAAATAATTGGCAAAGATCAGGGAACCCACCACCTAGTAATTACTTCAAGACACGAGAAATGAATTTTAACGAGATGACAGACCCTGAAAACGCTTATTATTACCCCGACTATTACTATGAACAGCCTGACTATTCCTGTTACTATGACTATCCCGACTTTTATTACTACAATCAAACCGAGCCCGATAGTATTTTGTATGTACAAGATGACACACAGCCGCAGAGTACTAACAACGCGAATTGCTTAGAAGCACCAAAGCCTACCTCTAGTGCTAATCCGGATTTTCTCAAGGAAATGGATCAAAAAGGGTTAAAATAGAGTTAAATATACAATCTAAAAGGGAGTTACGTTACATTCAGATATCGGACCCACCACTTAAGTTATTAGTAGATACCGGGGCTAACCAGTCTTTTATTAGTCCTGAGGCAGTCGAGCAATACTTTTCACACATACCTTTGAATTTTGACCCCTTTGAAGTAACAAATGCCCGTGTAACTAGTACACACAACCATTCAATTACTGTTCCGAATTTTCCTGAATTTAATAACCCTACGAATGTTAAGTTTTTCATTTATAAGTTTCATAATTATTTTGACGGACTAATAGGCCTAGATTTACTTGACGGAGCACAGATTGATCTTAAAAATAACTATTTAATTACAGATTTTACAACTATACCTATTCGGTTTTATCAATGTAAAAAGTCCAGTTATCAGGAAACCATTCCCGCGAACTCGTCAAAACTATTAAATATTCCTATCTATAGCCCAGACGGTGACGTTTCCATAGCTCAGCAAATACACAGTAATTGCATTATACATGAATGCATTACTCGCGTTACCGACTGTACGGGCATCGTTGAAATTGAAAACCCGACCGATTATGATTCACTCGTTACATTTGAACGCCCTTTACAAGCAGTGATATTTAATAATGAGTGCACTAGCACTAAACAAGATCCTAAGCGCGTTAAAGAAGTTTTATCTCGATTGCGTACAGATCATTTAAATATTGAAGAAAAAACTAACTTAGAGACTTTATGCAGTCGTTTTGCTGACGTATTCTATGTAGAGGGAGAACCTTTGACTTTTACAAATAAAATAAAGCACCATATCAGGACGACCGACGAACTTCCAGTTTATACGAAAAGTTACCGCTACCCATTTGTTCACCGACAAGAAGTTAGAGACCAAATTACTAAGATGCTGGACCAAGGTATTATACGACCTTCTGAATCAGCCTGGAGCTCGCCTATCTGGGTAGTTCCTAAGAAAGCAGATGCATCAGGCAAACAAAAGTGGCGCATAGTAGTAGACTTTCGCAAACTGAATGACAAGACTATAGACGACAAATACCCGATTCCAAACATCAACGATATACTTGACAAGCTTGGTAAATGCCAGTATTTTAGCACGTTAGACCTTGCATCAGGATTTTATCAATGCCAAATGGATCCAGACGATATTCCGAAGACAGCTTTCAATGTAGAGCATGGGCACTTCGAATTCTTGCGTATGCCCATGGGTTTGAAAAATTCCCCATCTACTTTTCATAGAGTAATGGACAATGTGCTCAGAGGCTTACAAAATGAGATCTGTCTGGTATACCTTGATGACGTAATAATATTTAGCACATCGTTGCAAGAACACATGATTAATCTAGAGAAAGTATTTAAAAGATTGCAGGAATCTAACTTCAAAATCCAGATGGACAAATCCGAGTTTTTAAAATTAGAAACCGCGTTTTTAGGACACATAATCAGTGGCGAAGGTGTTAAACCTAATCCTGATAAAATAGCGGCTATAGAAAAATACCCATTACCTAAAACCACGAAAGAAATAAAACAGTTTCTCGGATTATTAGGTTATTACAGGAAATTTATCCCGGACTTTGCCCACGTCACTAAGCCTATGACTAAATGCCTTAAAAAGACTAATAAAATAACTTTCGACTCTGAATACATTAACTGTTTTAACAAATGTAAGAGCTTACTGACAAATGACCCCATCTTACAGTACCCCGACTTCACTAGGGAGTTTATATTAACAACAGACGCTTCAAATATAGCTATAGGCGCAGTACTCTCGCAAGGTACCATCGGGTCAGATAAACCCATCTGTTACGCCTCAAGAACTTTGAACGATAGTGAAACCAATTATAGTACTATCGAGAAGGAGCTTTTAGCTATAGTATGGGCTACAAAGTACTTCAGGCCTTATTTATTTGGTCGTAAATTTAAAATACTCACCGACCACAAGCCACTACAATGGATAATGAACCTTAAGGAGCCCAACTCAAGACTGACTAGGTGGAGACTTAAATTAAGTGAGTACGATTACACTATAGTCTACAAAAAGGGAAAGTATAACACTAACGCAGACGCATTATCCCGAGTAGAAATTAATAACGAGGAGACAGAGTCAATGTTAGCCAACCCTTCAGAGCGACCACCTTCTCGAACAGGTTCCACCACAGCCACTGCACATACCAGCTCTGAAAACCCTATTCTAGAAGTACCAATCACTGACGAACCTTTGAACAAATTTCACCGACAATTATGCATTACCATAGTAGGTGACATTAAACGACGTACAACCGCTACTAAACCTTTTGACACGCACACCCGGACATTTATTCAGGTTTCAGAATCGAACTTAGAACAAGACGTAGTAAATGCTATAAAAGAATACGTCAACCCTAAAGTTAAAACCGCTATAAAAATTACTCCACCCTTAGGGATGTATTCAATTATACCCATAATCCAGAATAGTTTTAAAAGCTCAGCAATTAATTTAGTATTAGCCAAAACCGAACTAGAAGACGTTAAAGAGTACCCAAGACAGCAAGAAATCATAAAACACTATCATGAAGGGAAAACTAATCATAGAGGAATAAATGAGTGTCATCTCGCCCTATCCCGAAAATATTATTGGCCTAAAATGAGGGAAGAAATAGCTAAATACATTAATGAGTGTACCATCTGCGGACAAACGAAATATGACAGGAACCCGATTAGACCTCAATTTAATGTAGTACCCCCAGCAACTAAACCCTTCGAATTAATACACATGGATCTATTCACAGTTCAAAACGAAAAGTACTTGACAGTGGTAGATGTTTTCTCAAAATATGGACAAGCGTACCATTTGAGAGATGGTACAGCAATTAGCATACTTCAAGCAGTTTTAAGTTATTGTACACATCATGGGTTACCGTTAACAATAGTGACCGATAACGGCACAGAATTCACAAACCAACTATTTTCCGAATTTACAAGATTACATAAAATCAACCACCATAGAACATTAGCACACTCTCCTAACGATAACGGAATCATTGAACGATTTCACTCTACGTTACTAGAACACCTACGTATTTTACGATTACGTTAAAAGGACGAACCCGTAATCAACCTCATGCCTTATGCCTTATTAGCCTATAATAGTTCAGTTCACAGCTTCACCAAGTGTAGACCACATGACATAGTCAGAGGACACTTTGACCCAAGAGACCCCCTCGACATTAACATGACTGAACACCTAATGCAACAATATATTTTGACACACCGAGACCAGATGAAAACTGTATACGACCTTATCAATGACTTTACTCTTGCTGACCGTACAAACATCATACGAAATAGGAATAAGGACAGAGAGCCCGAAATAGAATACCAACCGGAACAACAAATATTTATTTCTAACCCAGCAGCCAACCGACAAAAATTAGCACCACGCTACACACATGACACTGTTCTAGCTGACCTTCCGATTCATATATACACCTCCAAAAAGAAAGGTCCCGTAGCTAAGTCTCGACTCAAACGTATCCCTAATAAATCAAAATTGTTACAGGATACTGCTGGCAATGTTAGCCCAACAAATAACGGCGCTCGAGATAAGACTTGAAAGCTTGGACAATGGACCCGGACTTTTACCTTTTAACCTTGGACAAACAAGGCTCATTACACATTACCACACCTTCCTACAATACATAGACTTAACTGACATTGAACACAGACTTGATTCTGTAATGTCTCAACTCGACATTTCCAGACTAAACTAGACAACCAATCCTTCCTCTTGTATGAACTTCAAATCAACCATTTAACTAATAAGTTAACTGAAACCAGTTCACAGTTAAAAACACTAGAACCCGGTCGTAGCAAAAGAGGTCTTGTAGACGGACTAGGGTCCGTTATAAAAAGCATTACCGGAAACCTAGATCATACGGATGCCCAAAAATATAATAATGCAATCAATCTTTTAGAAAGTAACAACGATAAAATAGTATCAGAATTCAATGAGCATGTCAGTCTTAACAAAGTTTGGATCACCCGATACAGCGACATACTCTCAAAAATTGTTAGCAATCAAGAGAGGCTGAATAGTACCTTAGGATTAATCTTAGACGAGAAAACTAGTGCGAAAAATGACCTTATAAGATTCGCAAAGTTTGCCCAGTTGCTGACTATAATTAGCGACAATACGGAAGATTTATTTTTAGAAATAACTAGGATAGAAGATACCTTAGCTTTTATACGTGCATCGAGCACCCATCATAGTATGTTAAGCATAGATACTTTAAGTAACATGATTAAGCGATTAATATCTATTTACGGCCAGGATCAGTTAATAGATGCAGATCTAAGAGAGTATTATACTGTTATAAAACCCGGGTATTACTACACTAATAAAAAAATTGTTATTATATTTAAAGTTCCAATAACCAGCTCCGATAAGTTCGAATTATACAGACTAGCGATAGTTCCCAATAAACTTATGTATACCTATATTCCTCCTTACCCTTTCCTTGCAACTAATGGGAAAGCTTTCAAGTACATAGAGGCTGAATGCCCGAAGTTCGGCCCATATCATCTCTGCGAAGAAGATATCAACCGTCAACCAACAAGAGGACATCTAGATTGCATCCAAAGTCTCATCTACAACCAATCTTTGGAGAAATCTTGCCTGCCTACGAAGCTCACACTGACTAAGGCAGCCATGGAACAACTGGATGACAGACGTTATACGCTCATCTTCCCACAACCGACCCGGACGGAGCTACACTGCGAACGTCAAGAATTCATCTCCCTGCATGGAAGTTATCTCGCTACCATCCCGCAAAAATGTCTACTACGCACCGAGCGATTCATTATTACCAACACCAACGACTATATCAAAGGGCAGCCGCTGAAAATCACCGAAATACCCATAAACCTGAATATTGTTGAAGAAACCATCCCACATCTGAAGCTAAACCCACTGCACCTGAAAAGCCTACATGAAATCGAAGATAAAATCTTAATGCAACACCCAGTACAAATAGAACACGCAACGGCGGAAAATTTACTATACCATACGACGATTCCACTATACGTCATACTATTCAGTGCAACTGTACTGATCACCACAATCACTATACGTCGCTATAACGTTTGCACAAAACTTACGAAACCACAGAAATCAGATGTAAACCCTGAAAATCATCAATACGAAGATGCAGAATCACCCACAATCACGGAACAGACTCCAGCAACATTCTCGCTCAAGATTCTCAAATAGTTGCTGTTCTGAGGGGGGAGGTGTTACGTGCCCTGCCTACACCAAATCAGCTGAATAGCGACATGATATGGAAATTACGTCAAACGGATGTTTCTACATAAAATTCCAACACGCCACCTGCTGACTCAGCGAACGGACGCCTCGTGCCGCCGAGTGGCCACCTACTTCCAAATCTGCTGACACCGCATCCACGTTTAGCATGACTTATTGTATCGTAATAAAATAGAATATGATTGGTAACGCACTTCGGTACTAGCATCGTCCGAAATTAGACTTAAATACTAGTATATGTTAAACTGTAATTTTAATCTTAATTAAAACCTTTATAAATAATTTTGGTTTTTTTTTAAGTCCTCCGGCTGCCACCTTCATAATTAGCCCGTCTGCCCGTCACCAGTTTGTTTACAAAAACGCTTGACCAGCCTGAAATGTGTTATAATATTGTTGATGATCCAGCGAGAAGGAATCGCGTGTGTATTCGTGGCAATTAAGCAACGAATTTTATTGCAATAGCATGTCGCGTTGTCGTATCGACGACACGCAACTGCGATGCATCCTGCATGGCCCAAAACTGTGCGAATGCGTTCGCTGTGTATGTTTCGCCTCTGTAACATTTATATTCTTTGCCATTACAAATAAAATTACTACGACACACCGGGCCGGCCGCTTCGGTTCAAACGCATTGGAATGGATTCACTCAATTTTGCGAAATAAAATATTTTATTTTTTTAAATTTCGATTGAATTATGTTTAATTGAACTCCGATAGTGCATATGCCTTTTGGGTAATCGTATGGTATGGGCAGGCTTTTTCGTATAATTTTATAGCTACTGAATTATTTGGTGTGGTGTAGCGTCAGTGTGGTATGCTGTGGGCTTGTGGCTGACTTACAATGAGGAGTATCGGTTAGACAGCAAAATAAAGCTGTATACGCAGCAAAAGAACGGATTGGTTTCTGGCTAGCACACAACGTTGCCATTTTTAACCGACTTCAAAAAAAGGAGGAGGTTCTCAATTCGTCGGAATCTTTTTTTTTATGTATGTTCCCCGATTACTCAAAGACGCTTGGGCCGATTTGGACAATTCTTCTTTTGTTTGAAAGGGTATACTTCCTAGTTGGTACCATAGTCATCAGGTCAGGATCTAATGATGGGGTCTTGGAGAAATCGACGGATCTCCTCAAATATTATAGGCATACATATAGCGATTTTGGCATTTTCATCTACAATGCAATCATTTGCACTCTGAAAGTATCATTTGGTGAAGTGGAACTGGTGAAGAAGACCACAGATGGCCAATGGAACTCCTTAATGCTAAGTTTCTCACTTGTCAACGATAAAACATAAACGAATAATTAATATTTAAGATTAATATTTAATTTGACATGAAAATAAAAGATTTACGTATTAGTACATTAAACAAAATAAAAACAAATAGAAAGGGAATAGATAACTAAAATGTTAATAGATAAAGAAAATATTTTTATTTGTAATAATATTGAGCGCTATTCCTCTCTCCTAGACACTGACTGTATCTAGAACGTTGCTGTGCCCGACAGGGTCCATAATTGTTTCTGTAACTTATATTTACCACCTATGTGTACATTATGGATGCAATAAATTTAATTTGGTTTTGAATTTGATATCTCGAATATTTAAACGACTATGATGAAGCATAGCACATATAAATAAATAATACTGATGAAAATGGTACTATTGAACTGATCTGATGATGAAGCCGGCAGGTAGGCACTGGAACTCCGAAATAAAACACTGTATCCTAGTCGTGTTTGGGCTTATTGGAATCTTCGTGAGATGTACTTTGACTATATATGATTTTATGGCAATTGGAAGTACCTACCAAGACTAAAAAGAGATAAATAAAAACTTTTTAACAAAAAATCAAACCGACTTCCAAAACAAAACACTATAAAGCGTAAAATAACTTTCTTTTCCGAAGTCGGTGTCGAAACATGGCAAAAAAAGTTACCGAAGACACCGACTTCGGAAAGAAAGTTATTTTTCGCTTTATAGTGTTTTGTTTTGGAAGTCGGTTTGATTTTTTGTTAAAAAGTTTTTTTACCAGAAAAACTTCCTCTTCTTTCAATGTGTTTGCATTTAGCTTTGCAAGAAAAGCTTGTTCTATGATTTCTAATCTTATAATATCTGACTGTTTTCCCCGACCAGGTGAAAAGGAGTTGTGTAAAACAACTGATGATCTAGTGAAGGTTGCGGAATCCGCTGGATGCGGGACGCACGGGATTGGTCAATGTGGCGACGCTTGAGGGAGGTCTATGTCCAGCAGTGGACGTTTTCTGCTGATATGATGATGATTATGATGAAAACAACTAATGTATGGTGGAATTTTTATATTGTAGATGACTACTCGGGTTATGGCGGTCATGGCAACCACTAAATGTATTATGTACTTTAGCCAGATCTATTGTGATTACAAGCCAACCCGAGTTAGGAACAGGCAAGATTAGGCAGGTCTTTGTAGGCTTGTTCTTACTCGGACACTAAATGGAACGCTCCGAACTGGTACAATCGTTGAAATAAACTAGTTCGGTCTTCTAATACTATTAGTTCATTTTAGTTCACCGTTCATTACGATATTCTTGTGCGCCAGGTCGGTCATCGAGATCGTACGTAGACAGAGCAAACTGTACTAGTTCTTCGTTCATTAGTCATCACGCTCGCGCGTTCACTTGTCAAATCTCTCAACTCGTTCACTCGCTCCGGTTTAGACAATCGTAGTTCGTACCGTACCAATTCGTTCTGATTCAGCACTCGAGCGAGCCGATGGCGATTGGATCACTGTACTAGATGAACGATTTAAACGACCGAAACAGAATAGTTTGTTCTCGTTCACCTAAAGGAATTGCTTCCTAATAGTACATAGTACATGTACTACACAAGCCTAAGTCTTTGGCATGATCTTACTAAGTAGTGGAAACGCACACAATACGTCCTAAGCAACGTTTGTTTTAGCTCGCTCATATTTAGTTAGCAAACTAAACTCCTCAACATGCAAACACAGCGATATAAACTACAACCGTGGCAGTCTTACTTCCTTTTCTATCGTGTCAGCACTAGCTTCGGCTAAGAGAATAGCACGGTGTGTGAAAGTTTTGATGGTAAAACCCAGTACTGCTTGCTGCACAAATGGGTGACCAGTAATTCAAACTTGCTACGACTAGACGAAAGGGGCAAGAGACGACAACTATCTTACTAATTTAGCTTACTTCACACTAATTAATATTTTGTGAGTGTGTGTATGTGTGTTTGTTACTCAATCACGCCAGAACGGCTGAACGGATCTGGATGAAATTTGACACAGAGATAGATTATAGTCTGGAATAGCTTTTTATCCCGGGTATATGCTCCCTTGGGATAATTTTCGACTTTCGCGCGGGCGAAACCGCTGGCATAAGCTAGATATCAATAAGTTCAAAATGTATGGAATTGACATGCGGTACTGAAGTGTCACACCAAAGCTCATCCCAAGCACATCAGGGTAAATCAATTAAATATAATTAATCTGTAGACAAGTGGTTTTTGTACACCGGACACGTACAAAGATAACCAACAGAATCCATTTCCAGCATTTTTTGATGTTTTTTCTGTGTATCTGATATTTGTGCACCCATCATGTAATGTAGGAAACCAATGTGGACAACTTTTATACATAAAAATTGTCATTGCAATTGGTTCACTCTATCAAAAGTTAGATGAATTTAAAGTGTTGAAGAAGATAAATATCACAATACACGCAATTCAAATACTCGGCAAGTTGCACTCCATATTCGATAGATGGCGTTGTGCATTTGACGTCATTTTGTGAATGGCGGTGTAAAGATTCTCCGCGGCCGAATGACACTAGAAAAATAAATCGCAGGTAGTTCGGTTAGGTAGTAAGGTAGCAAACTAAGTAGGTAAGTAGGATAGGGTAGGTAGTTGACACTGTTGACGGGAACGAAGCCGCGGGCGCAGCTAGTCCCAAATATTTTTGACTTTTGACGATCCTTAAGCTGGGAACAAATTATCGGACGCGGCTGACGGACGCGACTTACAGCCGCGGCTGATATGTGTGCACAGTCGTATGGGACGCGGCTGCCAGATCTCTATCAGACGTCCGAACGCCCAAGGTCACGTCCGCGACTTACGTCCGATAGTTTGCACAATGTAATGTACATTCATTACGTAGATACTCTATAAGTCGAGGCTGTCAGTCGCGTCCGTAAGCCGCGTCCGATAATTTGTTTCCAGCTTTAGGCTGATAGAACTTTCCTTTATCAACGGCCGAAGAAGTTTTGTAAAAAACAGTATTATGGTGGTAATTTCAAAATGATGATACCGATAGATCAATCAATCATTTTATTTGTGAAACATAGGTGTTTACATAGATGTTAACATAAATAGGAGGTGCGCTTTGTTTTGTCATAATTATAACACATTAGGTGTCATTCGATTTTATGTGACTAAAATAATATGATGATGTCATTTTGTTTACACATAACTCTCATGTTCTGTTCTAAATGCCATGTCATATAAGGACTTAGAAATAACCTGAAGATTGTTTAAGAGAGGTAAATAAAGATATCTATTAACTTAAAACATAAATCGCTGAACTGATTGCTAAGAATTCTTATTTAAATAGTTACGTTCTATCCGGTTTGTTATTGGCACTTAATATTAACTTCCATTGTTTCTCCAGTTCATCATTTTTATGTTCGAATATTTAGCATTTATTTCAAACTGTTTATTGATATTTGAAAGCTGAAGAAAGTGAAGATAGATAAATATGGCAATGTGCTACATAAATGATTTGAGAGTGAATGTGCAAACATGGTGAATGGTGATAAAAGTGTTATTTGCGCAATCATCACTGCAGTGGTGAAACTTTCACCGATAGGTATTATGGATGAGTGTGTGTGAAGTGTGTGTTTAATACTCTATTATATTTTATTTTATATATATATATGTAACGAAATAATTATAACATTTCTTTATTTGAATTCTGCCGCGACTCGTGCTGTCAGCTATGCTATTCTCTAAGAGACAGTTTCTTGGCTGTGCTCGTCGACGAGCTCGTCAGCGAGACAGTCTTGAGATCGACCGATCGTGCAGCGCTGATTCAAACGGTATTCTCTAGTGCGGTTATGGTCGTCGACGAACTCTAGGCCTGACATCGCCCGTCACAATTTCGTAGACGAATTAGGGCTTGAAACAAATTATTAAAATTATATAAATAATTATATACAGTATAGCAGAGCTGTCAATGGAAAAGTGTCAAAAGGTTATGAAAATATTGTAGAGACTAAACATTATAAATATCATTGTAAATAGATTTATAAAGGAATAACATAATACTGAATAATAAACGTTAAATGTCGTTTCTTTGATTACAGGTAAGTTTCCTTAGATTCAGTATTATGATGTGAAGTATTGAGTATTGTCATAGAATATAACTCATTGAAATAAAACTTTGATTACAGAGCAACACATTGTTTTTTATACCGTTATATATATAGTATAAAACAAAGTCGCTTCCCGCTGTCTCTTCCTATGTATGCTTAGATCTTTAAAACTACGCATCGGCTTTTGATGCGGTTTTTTTAAATAGATAAAGTGATTTAAGAGGAAGATTTCTATGTATAATAAACGCGGGTGAAGCCGCTGGCAGAAACTAGTTTTATTTATAAGGTACTCCAACGACTTATTTGCTAATACATATTATATAAAACAACTTAATATATCTATTAGTATGGTGAATTTGTTACTTAAAGAAGTACCTACACAGCTTAAACATAAGAAGAAAATACATTAAAGAGAACATATTAATAATATATAATTAATATATAAGTTCAAGCTCACTCACTTAATTACGTAATTCTAAACTAATAACCAACGTAACTTTCGTGGCGTTCGAACCTAGGCAGGCGCTTTACTTTGTGTAAATTATTTCATCACCATTGCTCTCAAAACGGTGAATGATTACATCGCGAGGAAACCGGCATGTCCTAGAACCAAATATTCGAAGACATGTGACACCGAAAAACCCGCACTGGGCCCGCGTGGAGGTTTACGGCCCATTCCCTCTCTCAGAGAGGAAGCCTGTGTCCCAGCAGTGGGAACATTAATAGACTGATGATGATGATGAAGTAAAGATGAACCAATCACTAACTAAAACGAAACCACAACGCACATAACCAATAAACCAACCGAGAACCTCAGTGCATTATTCCACAAAATTATACAAAAGAATTCTCTGTTAACACTTTTATTTCTTAGTGTTGATTAATATCTATTGGAGTCGGGAGGGGCAATCCTCTCGGGACACGATAATTTACGGGGCGGCTCACCGCCAATACCTTATTTACGTTTAAATAAAATACGATCATTGGATTATTGATAAAAAACCTAAGCCACCGATATTCCCAATACATTTTGTAGCATAATGAAGAGTAATGCGAATAAAGAACGGACCGTAACTTGTAGTTAGTTTTCAGTTTATTTGTCAGATAGTTATGCTCGTTAAAGTTAAGGCTGTTTAAGTTGTAAATGTTTATCTGGACGACGAGTTTTGTAATTAGTCGAAAGAATAATTAGTAATTTGTTAGGGTTTAGAAACTGTAATTATTTTTGTTCGAGTAGGTTGTGGGTATTGAAATTGATTTCAGTGCGTACGTAAGTCATAAACTTGTTTTTTTTATGTTGGCCCACACTGTCCAACTACAGGGCAAAGGCCTCACCCAAATCCTTTCAGGTATTCTTTCCCTGAGGCACCTCGAATCATAAACTAGTAAAATGTTTTAACCCTTTATTATTGAATGCTACCCACATTGAATTAAGGAAGGACATAGTTATAAATATTCTTACAAGAAAGATTGTCAACAAGGAGAAGAAGAAGAAGTAGTGAACCGATAAAAATAAGGAAGTTTGTATCGTTTCAAGTTCTATCACAATAGAAAATTAAATAAAAATAATCTCACTCTTTGACAGGCGATCCCTTTATGTCTTGGACCCTAGACAAGTGAGATTCTATTTTCGAAAGCGTGTCAATAGCGATTGTCAAAAAGTCAAAATTGTATGGCATTGACAAGCGATATCGAAAAATCACGTGATCAATCACTTACATTTTGACATTTCAACTATCAACTTCGCTGACATCGAATATCACTTGTCTAGAGCCTCATCATCATCATCATCATATCAGCCGAAAGACGTCCACTGCTGGACATAGGCCTCCCCCAAGTGTCGCCACATTGACCGGTCCCGTGCGTCCCGCATCCAGCGAATCCCCGCAAACTTCACCAGGTCATCGGTCCACCTGGTGGGAGGCCTTCCAACGCATCGTCTTCCGGTTCGCGGTCGCCACTCCAGAACTTTTCTGCCCCATCGGCCATCCGTTCTGCGAGCAATGTGCCCTACCCACTGCCACTTAAGTTTGGCAATTCTTCGGGCTATGTCGGTAACCCTGGTTCTCTTGCGGATCTCTACATTTCTGATTCGATCACGCAAGGATACTCCGAGCATAGTCCTCTCTATTGCCCTTTGCGTGACTGTAAGCTTTCTGATGAGGCCCATTGTGAGCGACCACGTCTCAGAGCCATAGGTCATCACTGGCAACACACACTGGTCATAGACCTTCGTCTTGAGACACTGTGGTAAGTTGGACGAGAAGACACCGCGCAATTTCCCGAACGCTGCCCAGCCGAGTCGGATTCGACGGTTGACCTCTTTCTCGATGTTGGCCCTACCCAACTGGATCGTTTGTCCCAGGTAGACGTAATCTTCCACAACTTCGAGTGTAGAGTCTCCAACCTTGATAGGAGTGGGTGTTACAAGAGCCTAATAGTGTGTAAATAAGATAGAAAATCAAGATAGAATCCGCAAGATAGTCTCCATTTGTTTTCTTCTATTCATAATACAACTGAGCCCAATTAATTTGAGGTCTACGCAACATGTCTTCTTCTTCTTCCATATTAGCAATTTCAGATTGGATGATTATATTCATGATAAGAATGCTTGGAAACATGCTGGCCATGCTCCATAGAGCAATCTTTAGTGTAGATAAAATCTAATCTAAATAAATCTAAAAAAAAGTTGAAATGCCTGGTGGCGTGTATGAACTTGAAAAGTGTGTTTTTGTTGAGAGAAAGTAAAACGATTGGTGACCAAAGCCGCTGCTTTGAACGGCATAAGTTACCTGCTTTGCGCATGCATTACCCACATTAAGCAAGACCGTGGGTATATTGAAGATAGCCCTCATACTGCCTACATATTTGTATATATTTTTATTCATCCAAAATACAAGCAATTCTATCATTAACATGCCAGATAAAAAAAGTTGTACTGAAAAATACAGTCCTATCTTTAAATTTTACAGCCACTATACACACAGCATTTGTTCGGGTATTTCGAAATCAAAGGCATGCAGGCACAGAGCAGCCATATTTTTATATTGTTCTATAGATTCCGTTCATGTCACCCATGAATGGCATATTGGAAAAGGATTATTTTATCAAACAACGGGCCAGGAGACTGAACATTGAATACCAGAAAGATATTAACTGGTACTCGTACAGGCGTTCCGGAGTCCGGGGGTAAATATAACACATTAATTTTAGAAAGAGAATGTTTTCGTACTGGTAGCCAAGTGTCAAAGACGGCACGGTTGGTGCAGTGCCTGTTCGATTGGCTGTTGCGCCGCGGGTCGCGGTTTCGATTCCCTTTTTTTTTGGGTGGGTAATCATCCAATGACTTCACCCGCTCTGGGTGAGGCGGGAGGGCGTGTCATACTTTTACTGACTAAAACCCACCCGTGTTCCTTCAGTTACTTCAGCCAGGGCCGCGGTAACTCTTTTTCAAATTTATCCGCGACCCAGACAGGCATCGGCCCTCGCAGACCCCGTCAGTTCTGCTGACATCTCTTTGTGGCGCGCGTGGAACACAACGCGCCGTCGACACGGGCCTGTTCCTTATCGGACGGCAAGCTACCCATTACTCGCCACCCACAATCCCGCGCCTACGGTGGGTGGGAATTGGCTTGCGACTCCCGAAACCCCGGGCGTCTCCTGCGGTGGCTAGGGGCGTGAGAGCGTCTCCGTTGCAACTCCCTCACGCGTTCCGACTCCTTCTTCGCGAGCATTACTGCTTCGCAGAAGGTGGAGACAGTTTTCCATACCCTTTCGCTCCGTAACATGGCCTGAACTAGGGCCGGACGTGAGAGGTTGCCACCGCCGATCGCCTCCACGAGGACACGGTGGTGCCCAGCCCAAGCGGCGCAGATCGCCACCGTATGCTCCACCGTGTCCTCCGGGCGATCCACACAATTGTGACACCCGGGCGTTTCCTCCCGCCTAATCCTATACAGGAAACTCCCGAAACAGCCGTGTCCGGTGCGGACCTGCGTCAGGCGGAAGGTGAGGATGCCATGGCGCCTCTCAAGCCACTCCTCAAAGAGGGGCCGCAATTGTGGCGTGCCCACGGTTTCGATTCCCTAACGGAATAAATATTTGTATGGCCTACAGATTGTTGTTTCAGGTCTGGCTGTTTGTTAATTTAAATGTTACTAAACGCACCCACGATAAAGCAGTAATTCAAAAAACAAGAAGAAGAGGGAAGACGAAGTCGTGCTTCTTCAGACCCGATGTGGCAACTGTACTTATATAATTTCAGGTCTGAAGAAGCACGACTCTAATTAGAGCCGATATTGCTAATGTGAGTTAATTATTACACTATTATTAGAAGGTACCATATTTAGGTGGTTGATTGCATCTTAGTAAATGTCATAAACGAGTAAAACGAGTTGGGTTTTACTGTTTTACAGTTAAACAAAAAAAAAATGAAGAACTTTGACATTACACCGTAATTAATCCATCAATCGCCTCATCTTATCGCTGTGTCCTGCTGAGTTTCCCCAAACCAACCCCAATTCTCCCTTCTATAACAAATTTACACCAACTAATTTTTAAGAAGAGACAACCAACTGATTAATTCTGTTATTTTTTTTCATTCTAAAATCATTAGCATTCAAATTTAGATGAGGGGATTAAAATTAAATCACAATTTACATTTTGTAACAGTGATTAAAACCATGGCTAGTTTTATAAAACTGAAATAATCATGAAGGAAATAACCTATTTTACAAGCTTTTACTTCACTTGTAGTGTATGTATCTATACCAATATTATAAAGAGGAAAGATTTTTTTGTTTGATTGTTTGTACCGAATAGGCTCTGAAACTACAGAACCGATTTTAAAAATTCTTTCTCCTATGGAAAGCTACATTATTCCCGAGTAACATAAGCTATAATTTTGACGGGAGCGAAGCCGCGGGGGTCAGCTAGTGTATGTATATGTATGAAAGTGTGTTCGGGTCAAACCTTTCAACAGGATTTTAAGGCAGTTATCCTCCACCGATTAATATGAAATTTTGCATACACGTTTAGTTTGGATGACAATGCTAGGTAAGCTAAGTTACGTCATTGTAAATCCAATATGGCGGACAGCCCAAGATGGCGGATTAGTTATTTTTTGTACACTGGCATGATCTGGGTATCAAATCAAAGGGTTTACTGAGAAGCATACGAAAAAAGCTTGTTTAAAAAAAGGTTTTTTAATGAATAATTATTTTTAGTTAGGTACAGTATGTTATAGGTATGGATATAAACTGCAGATCAGTGATGAGGCCCAGTGGTAACAGCCCCGACTTACAAGTTGTAGGTCGTAGGTTAGAATTTGGCAGTTTGTGTGTAATTTAAGGACAAAGGCGGCAACATCGTGAGGAAACCAGCATGTCCGTTGGGCCATCAATTCGAAGACATTTGGAACATCTACCAATCCGCACTGGATTCGTGAGGTGGATTACGGCTCATTCACTCTCAATGGGTCCTCCCATGGGCCTGTGACCCAGCAGTGGGAACTATCTAACCTTACGGTTAACATAAGAAGTACATAGTTACTTACAGTCAAACGTTCATCTCTGTCATCACTTTAAATTTGTACCTACTTTAGAAAATATTCAGCAAAGAGGCCACCAGGCATCTAAGATCATGCAAATGTTATTCAAAAACTAATCAGAGACTCACATTTAGCCATTCTGAGAAAACGCATTTTCATCCTTTACTTGACCTACTTAGGATTCATCGGCTTGATTAAACATACGTCCAAGAATTGGCTTAATGAGTCATTACACAATAGAAAACAATTTAGATCAAAAAATTGAGTATATGACGTTGAGTTTTTGTCAAACTCTACTTTATCCTGAAAACTTGTCAGATTTTGGCATTTTAGGGGTTTGAGACATTCTCAAATTAAAACACTTAATTTAGAAAACGCCCGTCAGACTTCTACACTATGAGCACAAAGTACGTAAGCGGCGGCGCGCCGCAGACAGAGGGGCCACTACGAACAAAGTGTAATTTTGCACTCACCCTTTGACATTGCGGTTTTACAGGGAATATTGGGCAATATTGGACCGAGCTCAGTCGTGGCTGTCATGAATGCTTTGTGCGGGCGTTTGTCACGTCATTCATACATTAAGTACTGTAACGAGGTTGGTTGCATTGGATGGGTTACCTTTCTTATTTGTTACAGACCGAATTTACTTTTTGTTTTTAATTATTTCTTTCAATAATTTTTAGTTATAAAGGTCATTAAATCTTTCAAGATGACAAATTAGAAATTCATTAACTAGGATTACAATAAATTATTTTAAGTCCATAGACGAAATTGGGCACTTGTCATAATAATAAGGTTTAAGTCATACAGCTTACAAATATGTAGGAAACATATTTGTAAGCTGTATGCCGACTGCACAGCACATTTTTTTTTTGTTTAATGTCATCTTTGGTTTTTTGGTTTTATTAGGTACCTGTTTTTTCACATTTATATTTTTGTCGAGCTTGGTGCTTTTCACAATTTAATGTTTTAAGTGGGATCATTATTACACTATTACTACGTCTTTTTACTCTCGAATCTTCGTCGTATGTGGCGTAATATTAAATGTTTCGTGATATTAAATGATGATGCCCTGTCTACCCTCTAAGGCAGGGATGGCGAACCTATGGCACGCGTGCCTGTGGTGGCACACGACAAAATATTTTGGGCACGCTAAAATGCGGTTATTTAGCATCTAGGTAGATTGCAACAGCAGAAATGACACAAAGTCCTACTTTTATTTAAATACAACACACACTTTAATATTTTTTTACATAAAACTGTAAATTAATATTAGGATTGCTGTAAGAATTTCTAGGTGCAAATAAAGAATTGATTGATTCAAAGCATTTAGAACTTTATTTTTTGTTAATTAAGACAAAGTCAAAATTCTTTGGTGGCACTTCATTGTCACATAAAAAAATACTTAATTTAAATGGCACGTGTTTTTAATAAAGGTTCGCCATTTATTTATTTATATATTTATCACAATTACTCAAAGCACTTACAGTTTTACCCAACACGTGCAGAGAGTCACAACATTTACTATTACAAATATACATCCATAAAAATTGTCAGAGAAACAACACAAACAAAAACATAACAATGCCTAAATAATACAAATATTCATTAACAATAATTAAAATTCAATAGTAATATAAAAATATAATTATTACGAATAATTTAATAACAATAATTTAATACAAATAATTTAATAAGAAACAGTTCATTAATTTAAATTTAATAATAAAAATAATTCAATAATTCAAATTTAATAATAAAAAACGTTCAGAATCAATCAGCATTATCTAGGTGCTAAAACACTCTTTACATTCCTTTAGGAATCCATCCCTGCTCTAAGGCATGATAGCATGATATGATGTATGTTTAGACGAATCGATGTATTTATGTTTGTAACTTATACACCCTACTCTTTTTTTTTAATTCGGAATCAATATAGAAGCAACCCTAGTGAATCTGTCATGCTGTCAATTTTCTAAATGGCGGGAGTGGTCCTTCTGTATACTTACTATTTCTTGCTATGAGATAATTAGTGTTTTTATAAAGAGGTCAAATAAAAAGAAGAATAAATAAGGAGATAAATTGTTTGTTTGCTCGTAGCAATCTCAGGAAGGTACTGACTGAGTATGAAAAGTCTTACATGTATAAAAAGTTTCACTATCATATATTGCTTTTTCATGTATGCTACTTTTTATCCCCAAAAATGCATGCTTCCATTGGGTGGCAAACGGGAGCGAAGCAAATTCTGTTAAGTGTAAGCATGTTAAGCATAGTCTACATTGACTTCAAGGACACCCATATTGTTATGTCTCCCTCTTCTGAAACAATGGTTCATGTTGGCATTATATTTTAATAAACATATAGAAATTGTTCTAGAACTGTACATTGTTAAGATACAAGAGAAATTTCCACGTCACGTACTACAATCCTGACCTACGACCTTTGTTTACGATCTTTCTTTCAGCACCATCGTCAGCCACAAGTCGTCCACTGCTAGGCGGAGTGTCACCACATCCAGGTCAGTATAGCAACGTCCTATGATGCTCGCATCCATAGGATTCCCGCATCCTTCACCAGGTAATCGGTCCACTTTGTAGGGATCTACCCTTTAGGCTTCATGGGTCATCCATTTTATGAGCATTGTCCCTACTGCCACATAATTTGGGAAGTTTTTCGAGCCGTATCGGTTTCTTTGTTTTTTACTAAATATGACATTCTATTAAATATTTTGATTTGTATTCTTTATTAATTTGCATGGCATTTTCCAAGGCAAACATGACTTTCTACCATTTTGTATCCTAACATCTCTTCATGCTGACAATTTGTTATGTATGTATGGTACTTATGTTTGAGCAAATAAAAATGATTTGATTTGAATGTTTTTTTTTTAGAAAAGTGTCGTTGTAGGTACTTATAAATTCTGTCGAGTATGGTTTGAATGGGTTAGGGGTCATTTGGCCCACTATGAAAGTAGGACCAGGTACCAGTAGCCCCTTTAAATTTGTAACAGTAAACTGGACCCACATCTCTTTTGATTTTTATAAATTTTGAACATGTATAAGCCTTTATAGCCAAACTACCAGGAGGCCAGAATCATAAAGAAGTATTTGCGGGGCTGGAATCATTAGCGGTAAAGACTAAAAAAGTACCAAGAGATTCTAATCATGATGAATTATTACCGATGCTGGAACCTGTGATGATGAACCTGTGATGAAGCTGAAAATCAGCACCTAAAACACCTTAATTACTTAGATATTAATTACTTTTAATTCTGATACCGACTCACAGACCAACAAAAGCTTGCCAAACTTTTGTAACTTTCAGGAAAACTGTAGAGACACACCAAATAATAGTTACGAAGAAGAACAAGAAGAAAACTCCTAGCTATGTTGATAGAGCCACAAGACTATTAACGGGTATACATAATGAATAACTGATGGTGGAAACTGTGAAAGGTATTGCAATTATACGAAGTTTCCACCGGCCGAACTTACCAACAGTTCTCCTGGTTAATTGATCGGATCTATTATTCAACGTTGGAAGTTCTCGAGGTGTTCAGTTTCCTCCTGTCACAGCTACATGAATAATAAATCATCTTTATTATTTAAATAATCATACTTTTGCTGGAGAACAGGAATTTTCAAGAGGTAATGTTACCGGTACACGTGTCAAACTTTTGTCTGGGTAATAAGATTCCTGGTTGAATACAGTTTCGCTATTGACAGTTATTGTGTTTTGAAATTTTAATAGGGTCTTACATTTGTTAAGGAATTATGGAATTATTTAGTTATATAACTTTATGCACAAGTACAAAGGCGGCCTTAGTGCCTTAGGCATTTTCTACCAGTCTACCTTAGGGTGGTGCAGAGATAAAATATGGAAGGTGCAACTTAATGAAAAAACAAATAAAAAAAAAGACTCGTTCAGTCCATTCAAAGGTTGTCTGTAAGAGATTGCCCTGTGCGATAAGACCGCCCATGTACAGTTGTTTTTATGATTTTTTGGCCTGTATATATATTTTTGTGGTGTACAATAAATAATATAATAAATAAAACAATTTAATATATTATATATAAATATATACTTAGATACATACATACATATAAATAATGTAATTGATAAACCGATCCAACAAATTAACTCTGTGTTGATTTTGCAAACTTGGATTCATGGAATTAGAAACACAACCTTGGGGGTGACCATAACCTCTTAGAGTAAGGTTATTTTGAGTGTGAGTAATTGACAGATGTATATGACGTGTATACATCTGTCACTTACTTGATCTAAATGAAAAAATTTAGTTTTGAAGTAATGAATACTATCTAGTTTTTCCAAATCATAGTTAAACAGTTTTTAACTGTGCACTGAAATCATGGATGTGCATTGCCTGTGCTTGATAAGGTCATCATTTTTTCTAAAACATCTTTTTTTCTGATATACGTAATGGTAGGAAAGTGGAACATGTAAAAAATTACCAATCTTTTCTGAAAAGCAGCTTCTCATTCGTTTAAATCTCGACAAGCTCGTGTAGGACTATGCCAAAAAAAACTTAATTAAAAAAATCTAAAAACCCGACTGCTTCAAAAGCGAACTAAAAAGTAGTAAACAAGGAAAAAATCATGCTGTGCAGGCGGAGGATACACCAGATTTTGGTTAGCCAGCCCGCGAATATGTATCCTCCGACTGCACAGCATGATTTTTACCTTGTTTACGACTTTTTAGTTAGTTTTTTTCGAATTAGATACATTTAAACAAATAAGTGTTATATATTTTTGAAATCACCTCTTAATTCCCTTTATTTTGATACCCCACACGATGGGTTTGAAAAAAAAACGAGAAAAAAAAATTTGTGCCTCCACAATATGGCACCCAAAATCCGCCATTTTTCTATTGTCCAATTTGAATGTAGCCTATGACACTTGTAGGGTTAAGACGAATCGATTCACGTATGAATCATCAAAATCGGCCAACGCGTTTGGTCTCTGGAACGCCATATAGGAACAAACATACATACTTACATACATACATACATAGACTGATAAACACAATACCCTCCTTCGGCAGTCGGGTAAAAAGAACATAGGTACCTTCCACTCAGCAACACGATTCTTGCCTCCAAATCAATACCCTTTACATGCAGGTGTAAATACGAACAAACAGTAAATAGCACTCGCATGTGCAGTTATGAGCACAAACTATGTTCAATAATGAACAACCGTACTATATCCGAAGCGGCTTGCATCCGGCGCGGCTTCTCTATTATAAAAAAAATATTTTCCATTAGCTTCGATCCGCTTTGCATATATCTGGGAAGGCAAAATGAGAATTTCATATCCATTAGGATTACCTGTAAAGGTTGTAAGTAATGTTGTTGTGCACTAAGCTTCCTGAATTGCTGCCATTTTGACAGCGCTCTTGTAAAGGCAAACGCCGAAAATGCCCAATTTGCTCCACTATTTTGACATCTGCCATATTATTTATCAGTCGCCGGTACGTCAGATGCGCCGGATTTCTATTTTTGAAATGTGATCGTATTAGGTCGTGTGTAGCAAAAATGAATTAGGAACTCCGAATTCAAACTACGTAAGTAGAGTGCGCGAAAGATAAGTCTGCGTGCGACGGGTGGCGTGCTTAATGTTGCCAGCATAACTGATCTTTTTTCCTTCATTTAGTCAATAGTCATTTTTCATTACTCGAAACTTAAAGTAATTTAAGTTAAGCATAATTAATCACTAGCTTTTTCTACTCGCATAGGATATGATGAAAAAAGCTTCATGAAATTATTATCTTTTATTGAATACTTAGTAGTACCTACTGTTAAATTTCAGTTTGGTCAAAAAATTGTCCTACACTGGCTAACACCGTCAATTTCAATTACAATTCTTTTTTAATTTCTTCTTCAACAATTTTTGAAGAAGCTTTGAACATAACACTCTTGAGTTATTTAGGTGACGGTGCGTTCAGAAACGCCTAAAACAATAGAACAATGATGCATTATATTACATGATGCCGGTCCTGTCCCGCTGGTATATTTATGTACCACCCAAAAACCAATACTGTCAGGCACCAGTAGTACAAAAATGCAGGGCAATTTTAGTATAATGGTATCCCTAAAAGTTTCCTGTCAAATAAGCAATGCGGACTCTATCTTTGTAAAACGGTACCGTAGGCCCGTTATTGTCTTGTTCACTTCAAGAAAACATCCCTGCCAACACTTTAAAATACTTTTGGCATAGTGATGGCGATTATTTACTTCGGAAACAAATAAAAACATGAAATACAACACACTCTCTTGACATCTGACATAAATGACAAAAGATTAGTTCCTATTTTGGCCGCGCGAAGAATAAACTTGCGCGCACTCAACTTACCTTCCGAGCTTCAATATGCTATGTTTGTATTGCTGAACTGAATGTTTCTACGAAATCTACACAAAATAATATTAGCTTTGATAATTAAAACTGCAACATAGGTAGGATTATAAAACCGTAGAATAAAGTATGATAGCTGAGCTTTTCCACATTTCATGAAATTAATACTAAGTAATAATAATATAATAGTAATACTGTACTCGGTTACTGATTCGCTTTTACACATTCAGTTACAAAATAATATTTTCCCTAGCTGTAAAAAAATTGGCTAGAAGTCAAGTGGCAGTGAATGGCTACCACTAGAAATCTAGGCTTATATTTAGAAAAAAATGGAACTCGGATTTTTATTCGTTGTAGGGTACTTAATTGGTTTCCGTGTTTACCTCGTAGCTATTAAAATATTATATAAAAAGGTTTGCTACACTTGAATTTTTTTTTTTAGTTTTTTAACGAAACTCTTTTTATATTTGTATGTAAACCGATTGATTGTGCCCCGTAGATGCATTTTAATGAATCTTGATCCTTTACCTGATGACTTACCGAGACGGTAGACCCTTGAATGTTCAGTGGTAAACTCAGTATACTGTGGGCTCATTAGATGTGTCTTAACGAGTCCTGTATGTTTTAGGTGTCTGCTGACTAACTTATTCTAAACAGGGTGACGTTGTCTACACTGTTCAGATGAGCTCTCTGTTATTTTTTAACGCAGTTATTTGAAATGAGCTACCATAGTAGTTAAATTCAAATACCAATCCAATGCATTTAATTATAATGAATAGCGAGATGAGAATATTAAAATGTTGGAAAAATTACAAGCAGTATTAACTTCGGTTTTGGTTTAAGTTTTGCGTAACCTTCCTCCAGATTTATTATTGAAATAAAGGTGCTAAATGTTTATATTTATTTAAACTATATGCGAACAACTGGCACAAATTTACAATAGCACTAAACATACACCGACATAATCAGGGGGAGGCGTCGCGTCGCATTCAACTCTACTCGTATGTGCTGTGTCGTGTTTACGAGCGCGTTCCGAAATGTGTCACACAGGGTTTAGTGAATTAAATTAACATTTTTATTATTGTTTACGGTTTTACGCATTTTGTTTCGGATTTGTCCAAGTAGTTTGTAGTGTGGCGTTGATGAGCTGATACTTAAGTCTGCCTCTTGATAATTTACAATGGGCTTAAACAGTTACCTGATTTTACTGACCAACATTTTCCAGGGAGGAAGTACTAAAAAAAATTGTATTCTAAAGCAGGTAAGTGTGAAGCTTTTCAGCTGCATACTTCTAAAATGTATGAGGATCGGTGTAGAAAATGCTTCATATTCTATAGTTTTACTTAGCAAACTTTTGCCGTAGGATTTAATACAGCAATTCATTAAATTTTTCTTTCACGTACCATAGTTTTGGTGCGTATATAATAATAACCAACATAAAGATTTTTTTAAGATATGCCTAAAATAATCTTTTTGTGCTTCCTTGTCTAAAACGCAAAACAACAACAATAACGCATACTTAAAAAAAAAGCTGCAGCGCCTACAACATTTCAGAACGCAGCCAGTTCAGGGAAGGTAACCGCGGCTGTAAGACGGGCTTATAATTCCATTTGTTGAGCGTTCAGCCAACTTCTAAACGTTACTTTAATTGAAATGCGTTTCTCATGCCCTCCGTAATGTGGACTTGGAGCAATACATTAATTTTATTCATGTTTTGTGACAAATTTCGTGGAAAAGTTATGTAAATAGGAAAATATTTCTTCAGGAGTTTAATGAGAAGACGAAAACCGTTTTGCACCGACCCCATATAAATTGGGATGAGGGAAAGATAATGATATGCTGTATTTATCTACCTACTACAGGTATAATCAAACATAATGGCGGCTCGGAACAATCCGCGAGTTGCTGCTCAGTTGAAAATTCATGTGACAGCAAACTTCACAGACCTCATTAAATTTAAATCGGCCTGTACCTACTGCTTATTTGCTCGAGCTATTACAAAATGACTACCATTCTGTCTTATCAGTATTTTTGGTTATTATAGAAGCCATTTTCAACCATTATCACTAACAACAACTGGCATAAAAATATAGCCCGTCATAACGTGGACACGCCGCGTCCACCCAAAGCATTAACGCTATCTGATATCAAAAATCGTTAGAATCAATCATCAGGATCGCCATGACAACCTATCATCACCGTTTCCAATTTGTAACATCGTATGGGCAATACCTATAGACCGGTATATAGGTACCTTCCACAGAGAACCGGAACGACTCGGCGGCCACTGTTAGACAGCTTTTCAAAATGTTTTAATTTCAAAATCATGATTGATTTGTATGAAACTGTCAGTGAGAAAAAAATTTTACAAAACTGTCAGTGAGTACATTTACGAAAAGAAATGGTGAAAAATGGTCAATTCTGCTATAAAGAATTTAATTTAATAGAAACTTGTGCTCGATGCATATTGCGCGGGCATGATGTTTACTAATGGTACAGAATAGATCAATTAGTAGAAGGTACAGGTTAAATCAAACTTAATGACGACTGTAAAGTTCACTTTTCGCTATGTAATAACCTACTCCTTACCACTTCTGTCTCAGGATTGTTATTATGCACAACAACTCACCTCGTGTTCCAAACCACCATTAAGTTTTCATTTAACTGAACAGACGGGATTGGTGCCTCTAGTTGCCGCGGATTCCATGCTCTGTGATAAGTTCTTACATACTATGAAATAATCGTCCGTGTCATGTCCACGCTAGCATAACGCACAAAGCGAACATAACGTGACGAGTTAAATTCATCGCGGGCCCACCATTATAAATAACTCTCTTTACACAATTCGGTCGGCCATTGTATTTAGCGCACCAGGAAATTTCCCGTTTCAACTATTTCCAGTTTTCACAAAATTAGAGCGCTTACAAAATTCATAAGACCTTTACGCAGAAACCCTAAATGAGCAGCTTTTGCAGAACCCGAATTCAAAGTGATGATGAATTATGGTTTATTTGTTAGCATTTTGTTTTTTGGATCTCGTGGCTAGTTAGGTGATAACAGCCCCAAGGTCCAAGGATCGATTTCGAAGGTAAAGCAATGCTTGCCGAGGTCGCTCTGTGGATGGGTAAACATACCTTGATGTGAGAACATTTTGTTTTCGGAGCTCGTGGCTAGTTAGGTGATAACAGCCCCACGGATCGATTTTAAAGGTTAAGCAATGCTTGCCGAGGTTGCTCTGTGGATGGGTAACCATACCTTGATGTGAGAACATTTTGTTTTAGGAGCTCGTGGCTAGGTACCCGTAATAACAGTGCATAGCGTCGATATTCCAGGTTAAGTAACGCAAGCTGAGGTAGGTCCGAAGATGGGTAACAATTGATTATCCCATACAAATCGAAACAGTGACAGAGACGTTACGGGTACTAGTCAGAATCCCGAAAATCTGTTAACCAGTCTTGGCAAGGAATGTCCATAGCTGGATGGGTCGATTTTCATGGTAAAGCAAGCTGCCCGAGGTCGGTCCGTGGATGGGTGTCATGTGACTATTCCATATATGTCGAGTATATAATAATGACTGAGTCGTTACGGGTCCTTGTCTAAAGCCCGAAAATCTGATAATCAGTTTAGCCTATGAGTATCCAGTATGTGTTTAGCAGCTCTTGGGTTGTAGAGTTCAAATAGGCATTGCAATTGCTCCATGTGAGGAACTGGTATAAGGTATCCAGCTGCATCCGCTTAGACTGAATACCAACCTCATGACTCATGATGATGATGCTGGGGACTCCCTTTTGCGCACTTGGGCTCTTATTTGGTCCGTTGCAGCCTAGCTCCTTCAAATGCCCAGAAGCAGCCTGGGGGCTTCACAGGCTTCGCGAAGTGACCTCACTGTTCTAAGGATTTCTTCACGTTGAGAAACCACGGCTTAGCGTTCCAGGATGACGTGGGCGGCTGATTCTTCGGCGTTAATGTAACCCTTGCAAAGTGGGATGTCTGTGGTGTCTATGTTAAAATGATGATTGTTAAGAGGATTATAGCCCGTAATTATGCCTAAGGGCGGTAACGCACTACACGTCCATGTTCGTGATTTGAGTTCCGAGTTCAAAATGTTCTGAATTATGAAGGACAGAGTTCGGATGTAGTGCGTAAGCTGTACAAGAAGTACTACGGCTACTTTGGAACCGAAATTTCACGGACACGGATCGGATGTAGTGCGTAACCGCCCTTAGGTTATTTCTACTCAGGCTGAGAAGTTTTTTGGTTAATCGCGATTCGCGGGTAAAAGACCAAGCTCAACATGGTTCAGAAAAGGGTAGGCACATTGATTTATTGTGAGTATTTTTTTATTTAAAAGCTTTTTAAAATAATTTTAAATTGCTGAGGTTGATGAACTCTTCCTGTTCTTCCGCGGGTGTCGTTAAGACGGCGAAAAAGTATCTCCCAGGGAGTTAAAGTCAGCTAAAAATTAAAGTTTAAACCTTATATTTAATGGGGGGTAACAAATACGTTAATTTCAGTAATTTTTAGAGTTCCGTAGCCAAATGGCAAAAAACGGAACCCTTATGGATTCGTCATGTCTGTCTGTTTGTCTGTCCGTCTGTATGTCACAGCCACTTTTTTCCGAAACTATAAGTACTTGAGTTTTTTTGAGGCATGCTACTCATTTTTTAAATTTTTATTGTAACACATTTTGGTATAATGAAACTTAAAAAACGTGCAAAAAAATGCTACAAAATAAATCGTCACTGTATTTAAAGAAAAAACTAGTCACGAACCGAGAAAACTCAGCAAGTCGCTGCTTACACCATCTATAGCCGTGGAACAGAACCGAACGCGATCGAAGTACTTATAAAAATAATCATCTTAATCAGACGTAAAACGCTAGTTACGTTGGCACGGTTTCTTTGTATGGTATGAGGCATCTGTATGGTAGTATTATGTCAAGAGTTCCTATAGGTCCGATTCATACTAACACCAACACATCCACCGTGGTGGTTAGCATCGCCCACAGATTGCTGCTTCGTCGGTCTAGTGGGTCCCAAGCCCTTCTACTGACTATGGGGTCCTGAGTTTTTAGATTTGTTACAATTTTCCATATGGAACTTCTCAGTAGCAGCCAGGTTCCTGGCAATAGGCTCGCCTTAAATATCATGAAACTTTAACGTAACTGACGAAATGTTGTGTATAAATTGGTAATTACACCTTTGTCTAACCCTTGAAGGATTTTGGAACAATCCCACCGCACTGTTCTCAAACCACTGCAACTCCTGAAAGCCAAAATCAACAGTGGCGACCACCAGAAAAGCGCCGAGGCAATGAAGCTGGACGAAGTCCCGGAGAATGAATTTAACTGTCTTGGATCCCGCAACGCAAAATTAATAAAAAAAGAATAACGGAGGAGAAGAAACTACAAATTTCCGCTTCCCTCCATATCAAGCAAGGATTGCAGGAGTGATGTTATATGTAATGTTTATTTTCATCATCTCATCATGAGCCTTATAATGTTCCCACTGCTGGGACACAGGCATCCTCTGTGAGAGAGGCAATGGGCCTTAATCCATCATGCGGGCCCAGTGTGGTTTGGTGAATGTCACATGTCTTCGAATTTTTGTTTCTAGGACATGCCGGTTTCCTCACGATGTTTTCCTTCACCGTTCATCATCATGTAAATTGATATCAGGTGAACATTGCATACCTATCTCTTACCTGACATCCCCCATATCGCCAAGAAAAGATAAAACATCCCCCCTTCCCAACAGATAACGTACTAAACTTCCACATGATTGATTGACAAGTACTGCCTACATTGAAAGGTGAAATGAGATGGTATCATGGCCATATTGAGCTTAATAAATATACTGGCATATTGGGGAATATTTGTGATACCAATTTCACAGGCAATATCACTGAATATACTCTCATAGGTGAAGAGGACCCTCTAACTAGAGATTTATATTGTAGAATAGAAAATAGAATCCCTTATTCGTTGAGTATAGAATAGAATAGTGTCTGCGTTCACAAAAGCAGTATTTATTGTGGGTCTAAACAGGTCTTGTTATGTGTGTAAATTGTACAATATATTTAGGTTATTTCTAGTATTTTGTGGGTGTTTTCGACGTGGTTTATTTCTGTTTGGTCTAATCCCTTATTCAACAAATAAATAATGGCATAGTGTAATGTTTAAGTTTACAATTTATGTTATGTAGCTAAATAAATATGCGTGTTTATTATATTTAATAGCAACTCAAAATGCGATTTCAGGGCGATCAGTCAGGTAGGAATAGGTATGATGGATTTTGAACAGATCTCGTTTATAAATAACAACTTCAAACAAACGTATATAAATCCTTCTTTAATTAGTTCCCAAAAGCTAAAAATAAACAACCCTAACACTTATACATCCTTAATATTTAATTTAATGTCAAAATGTCGCAACTCCTTTAGGAAGACAACGGGAAAGTTCCAGGAGACTTTCATAAAACTTTTAATTGGATTTTTGTATATTTTTTACAATGACAATACAAGCAATCAATATTTTTATTTCAAGCCATTGCTTGTGGGATTTATGTATTAAAACTTTTGCCGATGGCTGCCCGATGGTCACTGAATATTTACTGGAGTTGTTATTTTTAATGAGGCACAGTGTCATGCAATTACTTACTGTGGTACCGGTAGTGTAAGTTTATACTATGGTTTTGTCTCTTTATAACTTCATAGAAAATTACAGATGGGACATTTTGCGAATCGTTAACTTCTTATATTTTATTTATGGTTAGAATTTCTTCATAACTGAAATGGCAGAATATAAATCAAAGAATATTTTTCAAAGAAAACTGTCCAAAAGGAGGTTCAATATTGATATTCTGGCCCCGAGCGGGCTCAAGTCTAGTACTGCGTAAGTGATTATGTTAACAAACAAAATTTACGCGTTTCTGGGGCACAGAGAATCCACTTGCTTGCATGAAGAGCCATTGCATCCACTCAAAGTGACTGTTTGGTGTGGAATTTGCAGTGAAAAAGTGATTGGCCTTTGGAGCCGCATGTTTTGCGAGCAACAATTCAAAATTCCGTAAAACGAGCACAATTGTGCATCAACTCGGGAGGTGGTCATTTGAGCGATATAATTTTCTCCAATGAATGTCACCAATTTTACACTTTCAAATAAACTTTTCATGAAAACAGAATCCAATTTCCATCCAAAAAAATGGCAGCCAATTCAAATTGTGACATTACTTTTGCGCCACCTGTATAAGGGATTGACCACATGGCATATCTGAAACGCTCGTCAATCTCACTCATACTTTTTGGACTTTTTGACAGAAATTCACTTATCTGGAGCCTTATCAGAGAATCTAGAGAGAGAGAGAGAGAGTTTTTGGTGGTTTTGTCTTTCAGGGGTTGTTGTGGTTTTGTAGTGTGTTTGCTTGGCAGAAAAACTTGAATGTTACATTTTTAAACGGCAAATAAACGCACACGTAGGTAAAAGAGAAAAGAACAAAGCTTTTTCGAACTGTTTCACAATCAGACCCTGATTAGTATGTTTTAATATTTAAACTTTACTTTGTTTCTGCTCCATTCATTATTAACCGGGGTCGGTATAAAGAATTCATAGAACAAAGCCAATTGTGCTTGGATACATGGAACCTGGATTACAAAGGACTTGTACGTAATTATTCAAGGCTGAATTTATAATAATTGTGTACTTATTGGGTTTATATTATGCAAGAATAATGTTGAAATTTAATACAAAGCCAGCTTTATAAAGTTTGCATACCACTTGCAACTTTGCAAGTTGGTACTTATTGTAAAATTGTGTTATGTTGTCCATACATTCTGACACCACATACAGGGTTATAAAACTTTATCCTATATCTACTTATAAAATCCCCACAAAAGTGAAACAGCACACGTACCTATTGCATTTTTAATGGATAGGACATCATTACTTTTGTTAAAACGGGTCAAGTGAGTGACAGACGGATGGACTTGTCGAAATAATTATGATTCCTTGTTGTTTTCTACATAAAACTTTTTTTTTTGAATGTAGGTCATCCAATGACTTCTCCCGCTCTGATGAGAGAGATGTTAGTGTTTTGTATGTCAGGCTTTTGCTGACTTAAACCCACCCGTGTCCCTTCAGTTGCTTGGGTTAGAGCCGCGGTAACTCTCTTTCATATTCATTCGCGACCCAGACCAGGCCTCTCTCGGGGAGTGCAATATCTTTTACGAAGTAACTTCTCTAATCTGTGCCCAGACAGGCATCGGCCCTAACGAACCCCGTCAGTTTTGCTGACATCTATAAGAAGCGCGCGTGAAACACAACGCGTAGTCGACTTGTGCCTGGCCCTTATCGGACGGCGCTATCCTGTTACCCTATTATTGGATAAGATAGCCCTTAGGTCCTATAATCAGTCACTGCATTTAAAATACTGGTATTCGGCTGCATCTGGTCAGATTGGAGGTAGACCCCAATATTTGGGAAAAAGAAAGGAAACTGACTATTGTTCAAAAATACCAGAAACCACGATACAGTTGAAATTCCTAGCGCGGAAGCAACGTTTAAAAAAAATGGGTCACGTGAGTCGAATATACAGCCATACGAGAAATATGAGAATTTATTAATAAATGCATGCTCCACTATCTCCTGTTTTAACTCCGTGTTCATTGTTAACAGTTTGTTTCACAAACAAAGTATCCGATTCACCGTTGTTTAACTACGGTTTACATAATTACGTTTAACTGCGACGATTAACTGGCTAGTTAACAAGTTAAACTATGTATTTTCTGAAGCGCGGTCTTTCGTTTCAAAACAATTAAGTATTTTGCAAGTTCTTACTCTTTCGGGTAATTCGAGGACTGGAATTACGTTGTTTAAGCCTGTTGGAAGTTGTTGTAGACTCTTAAAGAGCGTACCAAATTATATGGGTGTATTATATTTTCTCATAGGAAAGTCAAAACACATTGCAAAATACACATTTTTACATTCGTAAATAACATGTCAAAGCTATGGCAAATTAAGTAAGTAAGTCTGCTAGTCTACTTATCAAATTATTTCCCTGAAAGACGCAAAGAGTGTGTTACGTTTTACGAACTAATTCCTTCTAACCCGTTCCATCATCGGACTACAAGACGTACGGCGATGCGTCATCGGTACATGGTGGACATCTCACTCATATGCACCAAACGTGTTGGGAATACTTTTATTATGCGTACAGCTAAGGAGTGGAATACCCTGACGGAGTCTGTGTTTCCTGATAGCTATAACCTAGGAGTCTTTAAGTCAAGAGTGAATAGATGGAAGGATCTAGGCAAGCGTGCTGCATCGTCGACCACATCATCGCTTACCATCAGTTGAGATTGTGGTCCAGCGCGAGCCAATAAAAAAAAAAAAAAACTGTATTTTTTTTTTCACAACGGGCCCTAGAAATGCTTTTGAGTCTTGGTTTTTCATTGCACTCAGCATTATCCATTGCGTGATTTCTTACTTTGCATAAGCGATAAGGAGTCGTTCACCCTTAGATTATGAACAATGGTACTTAAGAATGGAAGTCCGTTTCCCTCGGATAACTTTTACAGCTTACTGAGTTTGATAAACAGAGCGGCGTTCTCTGAGCATTACCTATTAATTACCCCTCAGTAGCTGATTTTAAAATGAGAATTAAAAAAAATAATATGTTAAATGAAAGCATTTTCTTAATAATTTGATCTATGAACATTTTGAGTTTTCTTTGTGTAACATAGTGTAATTAATTTGTAAAGTTATGTCTAACACGGACAAAAAATGCCGGGTGTATTTTAATGAATTTAACCATCTCAAAGACAATTTTATTATCTTTTTATGAAAGTTACAATAATATATGGTATAAGGAAAGTAACAGAAACTTCAGAATTTAGGCGCGGGTGTGAAACGAGTGCGCGTTTTGCTCCCTTTAGGTCGTTGGCGACTGTCGTCGTCTTAAGACGTACCCTGACCAAAAAATCGGCGTGCGATATGAGCATTCCTATTGGTCTAGCGGCACTGGTGGCGCATGAATTACAGTAGTAAATACGCCCAGATTTTAGAATAAAATCATTATAAAATGGAATTTTGGTAATTTGAAAAAAAAAAAAACTACAAAAATATTCGTTATTAAATTGTCTATCCATTAGTGTTAGTACAAAATAGTTATTTATGATACAAGTGCGGAAGGTAGGTGATTTCCGATGAGTGGCATTTTTATTCACGAGCGAGCGAAGCGAGTGAGTGGATAAATCGACACAAGTCGGAAATCATCTTACGTACGTGTATCATACAACATTTTACTATGCATTGTGCGAGAAAATAAATAAATTAATAAAATGAAATTAATAAAATGGCGGGCTCATTCAAACGTGTTCAGCATATCCACAGATTAACTAATAGTTCCTCGGGCATATCTACTGCGCATGTGCGATAAGCTGTCACATCGTAACGCAATAAGGCACGAGCAAAATATACGTTCTGCCAAACATATTTAATGAATATTTAAAATTAATTTATTGATCAAAATCTAAATCTAGAGTAATTAAAAATGCCTAAAATAATGTATTAGTTTTATTTTACCTTTTATATGAATGATAATCTGTACATAACTAATTTTTAAAACTTTTCTCAAATAATAAAAACTCTATGCGTCGGGCTGACGTTGGAGTTAAAAATTAAAAAAGTACAGGAAAGTAAAAAGCACTAGTGAAAAAAAGTGACACTTTCCGCACAGTTTGGCTGCTTGGAAAACCGCTCTTTTCGAGGACATGCATTGTAAAATAATTAATGAACACTTTACGAGGAGATGCATTCTATCAATAATTATTTCTCATTTTTGTTTTTTTTTGGAAGGAGATTAGCGAAATATAAACAACATTAAAAAAAAAAGAAATCTACCATTTTAGAATCAATATTATGCAAAAATTTTAGGGTTTTTTTTTTTTTTTTTTTTTTTTTTTAAATAAACTTTGGCCCACACTAGGAATTTCTTCCTGTATCGTGGGTGCGTTTACAAACATATAAACTCACATACACAACACCCAGAGCCGGAACAACTATCTGTAGGTCATACAAATATTTGTTCCGTGCGGGAATCGAACCCGCTACACGCAGCGCAGCAGTCAATCGCTCAACCACTGCGCCAACCGTGCGCCCATTGATATTGATATTTCTTTTTAAATAACGAGTAGATAGCTCCTAAAAACAGCACGAAAAACGGCTTGCGCGGCGTTTTGCTCGGGGTACCGCCTTAATGCCAGTGTCCTGTACATGTGTGCACGAAATAAATGAATATTATTATTCATGTCCATACACATTTCCTTACGACATTCCATAATTCTCCTCATCACAACTTTTGAGTGCCTCACAAATCCGTCCACACTGTATCAAATAAAAAATAACAAACCACCGCCACAACACTACTCATAATGAAAAAAGCTCCTGAAATTGAAAAGATATTTCAAACCAGTGCTGGTACGAAATTCTGTTCGTGTAATGCGGCTTACAATGGCCCTGTATATAGCCCTATAGTCAGGTAGGTGCGGCTGAATAACCTCTCGTGATTTCTCTGGAGATGTGTAGGTACCTCACGAATGGCGGTCTTTGGGCCAATGCGTTGCGAGGAAGTGTGGAGAAGGAATTTGGTTTGATTTTATTTTATGAGTGTTTGGACCCGACTTCAAGGAAATGGTTATGTTTTTCGCTCGTATCTTGTATTTATGTATGTGAATGTTCATATCTTTCAAACTATTACATGGATTTATATAAATAAGATATCGTTAGATAGGTCTTGCCAGCCTAAGTGTTCTTTGAAAAATAAAGTAAAAAAAAACATTTTAGGCGCCATATTGGGGGTGTCCCAATTTTTTTCTTTCCAAACTCATCGAGTGGTGTATCAAAATGCAGAGTTTTTAGTGGTGATTAAAACAATATATACCACTCATTATTATGTTTAAAAGTAATTCGAAAAAAAAAGATAACTACAAAAGGTTGTAAATAAACCCGACTGCTTAAGAAGGGAACTAAAAATATGTAAACAAGAAGAAAATCATGCTGTGCAGTCGGAGGATACGTATGGCTTTCTAAAATACTGGTAGTTGTAAAAGGTCTGTAAAAAATAACATTTATCAGCTTAATTCTCTTGCAGACAGCGACGCGACAATGATGCGACAGTCCTTTGCTATAGAAACTTTTCTGCCATTAGATTCGTAGAACAATTTGTATGAAAGCGCGTTGTCGAATCATTGTCGCGTTACGCCTCTCTACATATGCCTTATAATATACTGTAGGTATTATCAATCCGTCTGCAAAGTCTGGACAACTATGTTGACAATGTATGGTAAGTATACAAAAATACCCATAACACGGGGTCCCAGCGCTAACAAATAAAAATGGTTCAAATAAATGTCACTAGATAGCGCGATATGCGTCGATTCGTTATAGAACTGTGTGTAAAATCAACATTTTCTAGAATTGATCATTAAATTGTATGTTCTTATTTAATCAACTCTCCTAAGCACAAAATTATGGAATATTGGGATCATTTAAAATTGATTCAAATAAATGGCGCCGTTTTTAATTTCTGAGGCATGCCATTGTTTTTTTTTGTATTGTAACACTTTTGGTACAATGAAAAATAATCAGCATAATCAGACGGAAAACGCTAGTTTCGTCGGCACAGTTTCTTTGAATGGAATGAGGCATCTGTAGGTATGCTAGTATTATATGCTCGACCGCCTCAAGCCTAAGCGATCTGCGGGCCCGGATGGTATACCAGCGTTTCTTTTTAAAGATTGTGGTAGGGTACTCGCGGAGCCGTTACTTTATATATTTAACGCCTGTCTTCATTCTGCGAAGTTCCCAGCTCGGTGGAAGATTACGCGAGTCATTCCAGTACCCAAAGGCAGGGCGGGAGCTGACATCGGTGGGTATAGGCCGGTGGCGGTATTGTCGACGCCGGCAAAGGTGTTCGAGTCTGCCATTCAGCGCTGTATGCATGAGCAAGTGCGCGGACAGTTTTCGGATGCGCAGCACGGATTCCGGCCGGGGCGCAGCACTGCTACTAATCTCCTTGATTTCATGGGACGCGTGGTGCCGGCGGTAGATGCTGGGGTGCAGGTGGACGCAGCTTATTTTGACTTTAGAAAAGCTTTTGACACCGTGGACAATGACATCTTACTGCGGAAGCTAGCAGAGGTCGGATGCACCCAGCATCTATTGCGGTTTTTCGCCAGTTACATGCAAGGCAGACAGCAGTATGTGGACTGCAACGGATGTGAATCCGACTTATATTACACTTAGACGGGTGTAAGTCAGGGCACCAACTTGGGGCCTCTAGAATTTATTATTATGATAAACAATTTGCCGATGGTCGTAAGACATGGCGCTTGTTTATTATTTGCTGATGACCTCAAGTTGCTGCTTGAGATTAGGTCCGAGTCTGATTGCCGGCGCCTACAGGAAGACATCGATCGGATAGTACAATGGAGCCATGAAAACAAACTGTACTTCAACGTATCCAAGTGCTCGTTGATGAGTTTCACCCGTGCTCGTGCACCTCTGCTCTATGAGTACATGGTGGACGCGGCGCCACTGCAACGAGTCACGGAGGTGCGAGACTTGGGTGTTTTCATGACTCCCGATCTGACATTCCGTGAGCATGTAACAAAGATCTGTAAGAAGGCGTACAGAAACTTAGGATTTGTTCTGAGACAGACACAAAGCTTCACAAACATCACATCAGTTAGGGTCCTGTATGATGCACTAGTCAGGAGTCATCTGGAACATAGTGCGGTCATATGGGCTCCACATGAAGCTAAGTACTCTGTAATGCTGGAGCGCGTTCAGAACAAGTTCACGCGCCATTTGTACAAGAAATTATATGGGGTATATCCGTTTTACCCACTGATGTATCCCACTCTGTTTGTCCTGGGCATGGTTGGCTATAATCAACTGCATGTCCGACGGGAGTTTACGCTGGTCGCCTACTTGGTGAGGGTGCTTCGTGGAGTGGAAAGTCACCCGGGAGTATTGCAGCGCTTGAGTTTGTGTGTGCCGGACCGCTACGTGTGGAGGCGGCGCAGCCCGCCGCTGCTGCTGGTACCTACAGCCAGAACTAACCTGCTTGCCAAGGCACCCCTTACCAGAGCTATCCGTACCATCAACGAACTTCAAACTAAGATTGATGTGTTTACATGTTGTTTTAGTGAATTCGCAAGGGTATTACTATTTATGTTATGCTACAAGCAAAATAATACTTAATTTTAACTTTATTTTTGTACTATGTTTTTGTTAGTAATTGTGTTTTGATATGTTTTTTTTTTTTAATTTTAATAATGTTTTTATTTATAATTTTTTTTTTTAAATTTAGTTGTAAGTACATATATAATTAAGGTTATTAGTTTTAAGTTCTTAGCTGTCGCATTAGGGTAAAACCTGTAATGATAGTTTAAGCTGTTATAAATAAATAAATAAATAAAAATATTATCTTTACCCATAATTAACTGCAGATTTATCACTAACTAAAGGACTAAGACATTTAGACCGCATTTTACCTTTCTGCATGCAGCTTAAACAAATAAATAACAAGGAACCTGTTCCATAATACTTATGCATGTTTCATAGGAAAGTCCTCGATTTCTTTACAAAACCACACATATAACAGGAAGCTTCTTACAGCCAGTTAATTTTACACCAGAATTCCCTGAATTCCATGAAATTTCATTACATTAACCGAGTGAAGTGCGTTTATCTTCACTCAGAAGTGAGGTCCCATTCATTCCGAGTTCATTTACGGGAAAATACGTTTTTGATGTTCATTTAGAATCAACATTTAAGTTTTATAAGGCAGGAGGAGATTGTATCCTTGAATGAACGTAGAACTAAGTAATTTGTTCGTTTATTTTTAAGGTTAATTAAATGGATAGTAAAAAGGAGTAGGAGTAGAATGGACAGTTTAAGTTTTAAGTATAAAATACAGCTATAACTATAGTTTACGTACATACTAGATAGTAATTTCAACTCATGTGTGCGCGCGGCGCCATGTGTGAGTGCGCTGTGCGTGCGCATGTAATTAAACATTATGCAATTGTGTGGTATTAGCAGTAGATGGCATGAAATAGATCCTTCTTTTTCGATATTGTTGTATGATTTCCTATGTCTGGAATATCTCCGAATAGCAGCCTTAATTAGTGGTTTTTGCCAAATTAATTGCCTCTTTCATGGGAGTTAAACACAACTTCTGTGACGAAGTCCTACCTAATTTATGGCTCTGTCTAATCTTTTGGGGCATACGAGCGAAAGAGTCAACTAAATATAAAAATTGCTTAATCTACAACACGACAGTAATAGTTATTTTCTAAACAGTTTGATCCAATATCTTCTAGCAACTTGTCTTGCAATTTACAATGACTAGTCGGACATTTAGTGCAGAGCTTGGCCCGACATCTGACATGGTGCATAAATGTCGAATACAACATTTATTGTCGAATGCAAGGATTGGAACTGTCCTGGTCACAGACATTAATCTAACTAGATGACGCGATTGTATGTACTTCGCGCTTCGCGTGCCAAAAAATGGAGTAAAGTTACGATCAATAATAGTAATCTGAGCTTTTCCTTTAGGATTATTGCCACCGGAAATCCACCGAAATCTAGAAAAATGCCTGTTGTCGCATATTGAGCTGTAAATAATATATATAAAACTAGCTTTTGCCCGCGGCTTCGCACGCGTAGACTACATGCTTCTCCTTACCATATTTTAACAGTATGTAGAGAAAAAGTAAAAAATAATTATGATAAAAATAATGTAATATGAAAGTTTTTCTTAGGACAGACTTGTACTTACCTACTTTAAACCAATACGCTCTATCCTTGTCCTGTCCCTATCCCTTCATTATTTCTGTGTTTATCCATGACTAATAATAAGTAATCATAATCATAAGTAAGTAATTAAATTATAGTATTTACTTGTAAACAACATTTTTAACCATTTTGGATGTCGGCGCCAATATCACCAGACTATTTGATGAGCTAACACGTGAACACGCTACATAGAACTGTCCATGGGAAAAGCAATTCTCCCTCAAATCAACACCAGCATACTTCCAAACCCAAACAACAACAACAACACAACACAAACAAACAAACATCCAAACTTTCATCCCCTATTTCACGCCTTTAAGGGTGGAATTTCCAAAAATCCTTTCTTAGTGCTCACCTACACTACCAAAGGAACCTACATGCCAAGTTTCATGATTGAAGCTTCAGCCTTTTGGGCTGTGCGTTGATGGTCAGTGAGTGAGTGAGTCAGTCAGTCAGTCACTTTCTTCTTTTATATGTTTAGAAAAGTTGGCCGAGGCATTGGAAATGTTTTCTTTCATTGGTAAGTAAATTTGTTTTTAAAATGTTTGTGAAGAAGTGGCACGCTTGGTTTTCATACAGATGGAGGGACTTGCGTTACCTAGTCAGATTTACGTCTATGGTTCTAGTCATAGACTTTTTATATCTGTAGGCCTAGTACACTCATATAATTATAGAATTAAAATGATTTGACTATATGTTTTTATGTTTATATGTATCATTCTAAATAGTAGTCTTTGTAAGAACTGAACCGATAGCAAAAAAATATTCCAGTGAGTAATAAAGTATGTTACACTATAGCTAAATGCTATCAGCTACTTTATATCCAAGAAAACGCCACGGTGCTTGCAGGCCAAGAAAACGAAGCAGTTTGAAAAAACATAACTAAGTTCTAATCAGACTGAAGACATAAGATAAAATTAATAAAATATAATTGATAAAATTAAACTAAAATTGATTCCTTAGAGCAGCAAGCGAGGAATTGCAATATTGAAATTTGCAACGTCCCAGAAAGGCGTGGTGAAAACTTAGTTCGCATGATGGAACTGATGGGCACTGCGATCAATTTTCCAACATCACAGAAGGACATCGTCTCTATCCATCGGGTACAACACGCTCAACAAACCAGTAACAGACCGAAGAATATTATTGTAAAATTCTCTACACGAATTATACGCGATAATCTGTTGAGTGCATATCGTCTGGCTAGGGAACTGAAGACCGATCAAATTGGCATAACAGAGCTACCGACTAGAATATACTTAAATGAACATCTCACTCTGAAAGCAAAACAGTTATTTCGGAACTGTAAAGAAGCCGCTAAACAACACAATTTTAAGTATGTTTGGGCTAAAAACTCGAAAATACTTGTACGCAAACGCGACGGCATGGCTTCATTTGCAATCCGCACACTGGATGACATCCGAAAAATCAAAAGCGGTGCCAAAACCTTGTCGGTCGATGATCAAAATCACAGCGTTTAATGACTGCTGCGACACATCATACTCTGTGAATCTATTTAGCATACCATATCTGGCGTTTGATATTAATAGTGTATTTGGGATTAATGTTATTTATAGTTTGTACTATACAGCGCTTAGGTTTCGCGTTGAATTTCCTAGGTCTAACTTATTTTCACTTCAAATATGTATATTTATTTCATGGAGGCTGTTATTTTATAAAATATCTTTAGGTTTATCAGGTGGACACCTGAAACATAACACAAGATATTTCTTCTTTGTTAAACTCAAAACTGAGGCACAAAAAGTATTTTTTGCAAGTAAATGTGTGAACTTGCTTGTGATTTGCATGCCTCAAGGTGTAATATGGTTGGACTGTGCTATATTTTTTAACAACTTCATGTAATTACCCATATTAGCAAATAAATGATTATGATTATGATGATTATTATTATGATTAAAAATGTCAAAATTTTGTTCTTGTTGTGAAATGGAGTTGGTTTGTTTACCTGGTATGCGTTTGTGCTGCTGGTTGACTGGAATTGAACCATTTTTTTGCGTTATTTTAAAGTCACATTTATTATTATTTACGCTTGGCATCTGTATTCTCGGCATCCAAACATTTTTAATATATAATACTAATACACATACTTATTCTGCCATTTACAATGTCTGATAAGCATTTAACTATTTATTATCAAAACTGTTGGGGTATCCGTACGAAACTGCAGGCTCTGTTTGTGAATATACTTACGAGAACATATGATATTATAATACTCACAGAAACATGGCTAGTGGCGGAAATTAACAACAATGAATTCATTGACCAGCGTTACATTGTGTACAGGTGTGATCGCGACAGGTCCAGCACGGGGAAACGGGACGGTGGCGGTGTGCTTGTGGCAATCTTGAAAACTCTCCGACCTATCGAGATTGACTTAAATAATTCCGCTAATATCACTCCGTTACACAACTACATCGAGCAAATTGCTGTAGAAATACCTAGTGGTCAAAATATAAAGCGCCACATCGTGGCTGCTGCATACATACCACCTAAGACTCCCTCGATTGTATATGAAAAACATTTCGAGTTACTCTATGACGCTCTGAGTGATGCTAGCGTCGAGTCCTTTTATTTGGTCGGCGATTATAATCTTCCAGAAGCAACATGGCACATGCCATCTACCCTAAATACACCAATAAGTTTTCCTTTGTGCTCCGGCTCAACTGTGTCTTGTGATCATCTAAACAACTTCATGTCGCTTCTGAATGCCTCTCAGTATAACAGCACACTGAACACTAAAGGCAAAATATTAGATCTTTTAATATCCAACTGCCCCTGTAAAGTACATCAAGAGCCCTCTCCTCTATTACCTGCTGATGTGTATCATCCCCCACTTGTTTGTGACATAAATATTAAAATTAAATATCTTCCCCTTGACAGGCATTCGCTGCAGAAATATAACTTTCACAAGGCGAACTATAAAAAAATAAATAATATGATACAAGATACTGATTGGCCCGTACTTCTCACACACGAAAAATCAGAAGAAGCCCTATCTGTGTTCTATGACAAACTAAATGAGATTATTAAGTTGCACACTCCTCTGACTGGTTCTAAATCTTCCGCTTTCCCAGTCTGGTTTTCACGTCACTTGATCCGTACATTTAAAAAAAAATAGAAAGCCTGGACCAGGTGGAAGAAGTATAAAAATATATCTGATTATGAAACATTCACATCACTTAGAGCTAGTTTTAGGGAAATGTGCGGTAAATGTTTTTCTAAGTACATTATCTCGGTGGAAGATAGCCTACACGTCAATGTTAAACACTTCTGGACATATGTAGCAAACCGAAAGGACAAACCGTGCATCCCTGCTAAAGTTCACTACAAAAACACCCAATCCAGTGAACCAGAAGTGATCTGTGATATGTTTTCAATATTTTTCCACTCAGTTTATGAACCTGCCTCACCACTTTTGTCGCAATGGCAGCCGCCGGCTGAAATTGCCTCAGTTAATGACATAATTTCCAATATTCACTTTGACGAGCATAAGATCCTAAAAGAACTTAAGTCTCTTGATCCTTCCAAAGGTCCAGGACCTGACGGCATCTGCATATTTTCTACGGCACACTGCTGATCACATCTGCAAGCCGTTAAGTATAATTTATAATAAGTGTGTTACTGAGGGAGTGTTTCCAAAAGAGTGGAAACATGCAAATATCACACCTGTACACAAGGATGGAACTAAGAGTAACGTGGAGAACTATCGCCCAATCTCTATTCTCTCCACCTTGTCAAAGGTCTTTGAGAGACTCGTCCATAATGAAATATATCCATCGTTGCACAACTCCATTATACAACAACAGCACGGTTTCGTTAAACAGCGATCTACTACCACAAACCTTGTCTCCTTTTCCAACTTTTTGTTTGATAGCCTCGATAATGGCCTGCAAGTAGACGCAGTTTACACAGATTTTTGCAAGGCCTTTGACAAGGTGGACCATGAACTACTGCTGGATAAAATTGCCTTCAACGGAATTCGAGGTAACTTGTTGCGGTGGTTTGCATCTTATATTTCAAATCACTGCCAAAGAGTGGTAATTAACGGGTACAGATCAAACACCATCGAAGTTACATCCGGTGTACCACAAGGCTCTATTCTTGGACCGTTATTGTTTATCATATTTGTTAATGACATAGGTTGTTGTTTTCACAACACAAAGTACCTATTGTATGCAGATGATCTGAAGGTCTACAAATCCATTAAAACAGTTAATGACTGCATCCTAGTACAGCAAGATCTGGACAGACTATCAGACTACTGTCATAGAAACAAACTAAAGCTAAGTATACCTAAGTGCAATTACCTTACTTTCACAAAAAATAAGCACATTATAAACTTCGCGTACACTCTCTGTCATGTGCCTCTTACTAAATTAAACTCAATTAGAGACCTCGGTGTTATACTGGATTCCAAACTATGTCTAGACTTACACATTAACAGAATTGTGAGTAAAGCTTTCCAATTATATGGCTTTATCATGCGATCTGCCGTTGACTTCAGGAGAACCTCGTCCTACCTATGCTTGTATAAAGCCCTAGTTCGGTCACAATTGGAGTATGCAGTGTCAGTATGGAATCCCTTCAACAAAAAGTATGCTGAAATGGTTGAAAATGTTCAGTACAAATTTTTACGCGCCATGCACTACAGATGCCATAAGTCCTACTTACCCTACTCTCAGTTACTCAGCAAGTACAAGCTCCTGCCCCTTGGATCTCGAAGAATATACCTTGAAGCAATTATCTTGTATAAAATTGTCAGAAATCAATTTAATTGTATAGATTTAAGTAACATGATTTGTTACGCTGTGCCTAGAACCATTCATAGGCGACAGGTTCGCGCAGGTACTCTCTTTGCAGTGAATTCATGCCGAACTAATTCTGGCCAGCGCGCACCTGTCCGCCAAATGGTTGACTCATATAACAGTACCTTTGAAAACATCGACATCTTCAGTTGTTCAATGTGTAAATTCAAAAGCCTCGCCCTATCTTCTTTATTAAATAAAACCCATAATAAATAAAATTCTCATGTGTTTGATGATTTGCAGCAATAGCTTTCTGAAAATCGTCAAACATTTCATTTATTTTATATTGTGTAATATTTATACCTGCTCGTACAGCTACTATAGCTCCTAGCGATACACTCACTTATTTTTTTACTTTTAAACTTTTATGTCTACCTGTGGACAGCGTTGTGGGTTATATTATTACTAACATTGTCATTGTTAAATTAGTTATAAGTTCTTATAATGTAACTGTTTGCTGTTCCTTTCAATAAAAAATAAAATAAAAATAAGGCATAAAGTGCGTTTTGTCTTATTGATTGATCTGATAAGATCAATCAATCAGACAATACGCACTTTTTGTAAGAAAAAGCTTCATAAGTTGTTCGTTTTCAATGATGCCAAGTAAAACAATGCACTAAACGGCTATAACACGAACATACAATTTTATACATTGTATCACATCATTATTATCATCAGTCTTTTAATGTTCCCACTGCTGGGACACAGGCCTCCCCTCTTTGAGAGAGGGAATGGGCCTTCACCCACCACGGTTTTTGGTTCTAGGAAATGCCGGTTTCCTCACGATGTTTTCCTTCAACGTTTTTATAGCAGTGGTGATGAATTAGTTTACACCTAAAAGCGCCTGCCTGGGTTCGAACCCACGACTTAAGATACTTAAGTCGGGGCCGTTACCACCGGGCCTACTGCGTATCAGCAACAAAGTTTAGCAAATCAAAGTTGCACTACCACAAAAAGCAGCTATTTCGAACAGCTCTATAAACATCTAAATCTGACCGAGTTATTTTACTGGTTAGTAAATAATTATTTCCTTCATCAGAATATTCAGCGGAATGAGCTTATGAATCATTCCTTTACTTTGTCGGCGATTTACTTATACAGGAAATCTGTTTTCCGTTGGTTTAGCTCGGATCATAGACTTCGGTCTGCGGCGGACGTGCTTTGAGCGGAAACTAATTGCAAGAGAGCCATACAACACGGAGGTACAGTCTATGGAAGAATACGAAAGGGGTAGCTGAAGATTCTTGGATTTTTATTTTGTAACTTTGGTTAATTAATATCTTCTTAGCGTGTCGATGGGACATATAAAAATATAAATTCATTGTATATTAATGATAAGTCAGGTATGATGGCAGAGGTAGGTAATGTAGGAACTACAGGTAACAAAAATGCTAACAAGGTAAAACACAATGTTCCCCGCGCATACGGTTTAGCGGCCAGGCAGTCGTCCTCCCCACGCTGTCTGTATTACTTAGTGTAAGGAGTGCACTGTATCCAATATTGTCACCTTGATCGTCAGACTTTCATTTATCTAAACTCCTCTCTAACACGATCCAAAGGTCCCAGCAGGTAATGATTTTAAGGTTTTTTTATATCTCTTCTAAAACTTTAATAAAGTATTCGACATTATAATAAAATTACATATTTTTTATTAGAAAACGTGGTGTTACAACAGAAAAAATAAGGTATTCGTTTGTCAAATACCAAGTTAATTACGCAGAGTCACGGATTATAGAAATACCTATTTGTGATGTAATGTTTTACTTGATTGACCATTTTGTGTCACAAACGTTACAAATTGCCGATAAAATTTGGTATGTAAATTAAAGGTAAAGGTGAAAAAATACCAGTTTGATTTGAAAGCTATTAATAAAAATAGATTGTATGTGAAAATAATTACATAATTCTTAAGAAAATCAGTAGTTTACCTTATGTCTGTTTTTTGTACTTCGTAATGTCAAATATGTTGTTAAAAAAATAACTGTGGAAGTTATAAAAAGACGAGAGTTTCGTAAGTGGGCGTGGTAACAACCGTTTTATTTTTCTCTTCATTTATTTTTCCTTTGTTTTGATTCACTAAATTACTACCTACGCACAACTTGGACTTAATTGGATGATAAGTAGGTCTCTTTATACAAATTCTATTGAAAAACACACTTTAAATACTTTATTAATTCCAATCTGGAATTATGTCGGAGTTGTCTTTTTGATATAACTTTTTTCAATCGATCTTTAGTTTAAACCAATTTTTCTACATTCAATTTCATTCAATTTTTTTTTCTTTTGTGGTGTCTCCATCCTTACGGTTCTCAAATAATTTTTCTCGTTTTTAATTAGAGACTTGCAAAGTTGCAACCACTTAGAGTCTCTCAAGTGACTGCACCATCTAGTATCTTTAATTCCCCAACATGGCCCCCTGGATTAAAGCCAACGAAGATGTTTGGTGTAGTCCTGAATAACTAGACGCTGCCAGTATTCCGTTTTGCAATAATACCGGAATCCGTGGGCAGGCCAGGCTCGTTCTGATTACTGGGAATACTGGGCAGTATGCCTGCGATATCACGTGGAGAACATGGACAATCGCTTTTGATGTCTTTCTCAGTCGGATTACGACCGGGTGTGTTGTATGTGTGATTGGATTTCTAATGTATTGACAGAAAGCCTGTAATAGTTAGTGTTTAGACGCCTTTGAGGCTAATGGAATTCGATGTGCTGTCGGATATCTTTAGCTGTTTGTATGTGGGCTTTGTACTATTGTATCTGTGCTGACGTGACTTTAGGATCACTAGTGAATGATACTGTTATGATGTTAACTTTTGGGCGATTTGATGTTTATTTCTGAAAATCATGTTCATATCTTTGCTAAAAAATCCTGGTTTAATATTAACCTTTGTGCATCTTTCGACTTTCACGTACTGTGAAACTTGCCAAGAAACCACAATCGAGAGAAGCATTTCTAAGAAAAACATTTATAATACATTAATATTTTGTACAAGTTCTATTTATAATCTAAGGATTAGAATAATTTATTTGCCTTAAAACATGGTAGATTATTAGATACTTATTATCTAAAGACATGCATTTTCAGACATTTATCCTGTTCCTGTTGAACAACGTTGGTCAAAATGATTCGTCCTATGGAGAAATATGATTTTCAAACTGTAAACGGTCTGAATAGTGGTAATTCTGTCTTTACTGTTAGCAATGTGTCATCCACGAAATATTGGTTGTTTTCTGGGAATGCTCGCTACTGAATCCCTGTTGTTTCGAAAAAACTGAGTGCCTGTCTATATTTAGCATTTCAATCCGTTCGGCTGATGGTAAGGGCGAAAGTACAACAGCGGGATTTAGCTGTCACTCCATCAGTAAAGCGAAATCCTGGAACTAAAATTGAGGACGCAATGAAAATTTGCGTTGATGTAACAACGGATGCAGCAAAAGCGGGACCCTATTACTAAGACTCCACGATCCGTCTGTCTGTCTGTCCGCCTGTCACCAGGTTGTATCTCATGAACCGTGATAGCTAGACAGTTGAAATTTTCACAGATGATGTATTTCTGTTGCCGCTATAACAACAATACTAAAAACAGAATAAAATAAATGTTTAAGTGGGGCTCCCTTATAACAAACGTGGTTGTTTTGCCGTTTTTTGCGATAATGGTAAGGAAACCATCGTGCGCGTGTCCGACTCGCACTTGGCCGGTTTTTTTTGCGTTTCAGCTCCAACAGAAATATGTGTTAGACACTTTTTAAGCTCGATGTGTAATTTTTTTTAAACCTTCGTATTAGGTCAGATACACCAATGCTGCTTAAATGATCATCTACCACCAAGGCCGTCACCAGTCTGTTTACAAAAAGGCTTGACCAGCCTGAAATGTGTGTGTGCCAGTTTTTCACTGTTATTTTTTACTGTCGAGGAAAACTGCAAGAGTCGCCTGAACTTTTGGGGAAAATCCTAGGGAGTGTGGGATTTTACCTCACTAAAACCACCCCGGTGATCACCATCAACATGTAGAACCGAGACCTCTCAAAAAACCACCTCGGAGCCCCCTTTGTGAAACGCCTGTTAGGGCACTTCCCTTAGGCCTTTAAGCCAGGGCCGTTACCACTGGGTCACTGCTCTCCTGGCTCCTACTGATAAATTCCTGAATAACCCAACAACATTTGGGAAACGCAACCCGACTTGGGAATCGCACTCAGGACCTGATTCTCGACAGTAGCGCTTCAACACTAGATTAACAAAATATTTTGACTCTCAGTTAATCCCTAATATTTAAAAAGTTTCAAAAACACAGCTTCCATTCAATCGATTCAACTGAAGCATGTAAACACAAGTTGAGTTGCATCGTGGCCCATCGCAGTGGTCGAGCCGCGGCTTCCAGGGCGAGCTCGGATTAGCAATTTAGAAACATCATGGCGGCGACAAATCTCTCTTGTGCTTGGGTTTTAAGCGGCTGACCTCGAGTTGGAGATTTTAGTAATGGTAAGTAACATTAGTTGGAAACATATGGGATATTGATGGAACGTGTTTGCTGATGGTAAGTAGTCTGTTTCTTTCCCAAAAATGACTTTTCGCAATACAGTCGTTTTTGGGAAAGAAACAGATTGTTTCCTTTGCCGAATTCACTTACAAAATTAGGCTGCGGGTGTAAGAAAATTAATTCAAACGCGGTGCGCGGCTCATGATATTGAACAGTGTTACAGCTTACCTATTGTTTGAAAATGTCGACTATATCGTATATATTTTACCGTTAATTCTCTTACTCACACACTGTAGAATAAGAGAAGAAAAAAGAAGAAGGTAAGACTCCTTCTTTTTTCTTCTCTTCTTCTACGGTTTGGATACTTGCAAAGAAATAGACTTTTCCAGAGCAGTTCCACATTGAGATGTCTTTTCCTTTCCCTGTCTTCTCCGCTTTTATCAGGCCTATTAAGTCAGTCCTCAATTTTGAACGAAGGTACCTTCCTAGGCCCTATGTATCCCAAGCCTTGAACACCTGCCTATTAAAATCTTGGAAAGTTATTCCATTAAAGTTAACGTTTATCATTTGGTTGCTAGCTGTTTAATATGAATCTGTGCCAATTTGTTACACTGTAAGGGGAATGTTTATGATTCTGAAATAATAATTATTTTAGTTTAAACTAGATTTGTTAATGTAAATATAGGCTGTAAGCGTGAAGACCTACGTCAATAGTTGTTATAAGTTCTTAATATTTTATGTAGGCACGATTAACAATAAATATGGTTATTTCAGTACATTTCAGAGTATTGACTGAATAGAATCTCAGTTCGTATCACAGTATTGACTGAAATAAAATTTCAAATAGTTTATTTCAAATAAACCCTATAGGTAGTTTTGAATTGACAAACAAAATATGAATCTAGTTGCACATTCGCAAGCGTCTGTAGGTCTCTATAGACACAAAGAACATAAACGGCGGCGCGCCGCAGTATGGAGTAGAATGCGCAAGAAACTCTACGGACTCTCTTTTCCGTCAGTTTTAAATACAATTATTTGTTTACACCATTCTAGTTGGAAATTTAAATTATTTGGTTCTGATTAGAAGAGATCGGTAAATAATTTAAACACGCCAGAGTTCACGCATTGTTTTAGAATATTCTAATACTAATGTTCTAGTCCTGTACCCTTTTAAAGATAAATGTTTCAATCTATGAAGGTACTTGTATAAAAGCATACACGATTGATTTTACAGATTTCAACAGTTGAAAGTGCACCTACAAAAATATGTTCGCATTTTCTGTAATAGATAGATCAACAACAACAAAAATATTGCAACATTTTCGAAACCACGGCACAAATAAATGATTGAACATCTGGTCGTGGTTGATTAGTATAAATATCTGCTGAAATTGTGCTAAACAGTCAGATAATTGGGTATCACGGAGCCACCACAAGCAGACCTGTGGCCAATCTATCTGTATAATCTGGGATTAGTCCGGTTACCACAATGTGCAAGGTTTTGTTTACACACGCGTTTAGCTAACCGACGATTATATTACTAAATTAATTTGGACCATAATTATAGATAGTGCTGTAAGCCGGATTACCTAAATGATGTGTACTGATGTGAGCTGCATTGGTTAGTATTTGGCTGGCTTTCGAATGGGTCTGTTTCTCTGGTGGGGGTGATTTCACAGTCATTTTGTATACTTAAATCAATAAAACAAGAGAACAATCGTTCCTTGCGGAAAGTCCATCTCATTATAATAATTTTGTACAAGTACATACTCTTGTTGTCTGGGTCATATAACTTTTGGGTAGATTAGAGAAATCTAGATGCGATGCGCAATGTGTGCGATGGAATTGCATAATTTACAAGACTTACGGCGATGCGCCATCGGTACATGGTGGACATCCCACCCATACGCACTAAGCGTTTTGGGAATACTTTAATTGTGCAGTAGTGCAATAATACAGCTAAGAAGTGGAATGCCCTACCGGAGTATGTGTTTCCTGAAAGCTCAAACCAACCTATTCAGGTTGATTCTTGGCAGACGTGCTTCACATCATCGCTTACCATCAGGTGAGATAGTGATCAAAAGCGAGCCATATCATTAATACGAAAAATATGGAGTTTGAGGACACAGCGGGCAAATCAGGCTATAAAAATAAAATAAAATAAATATTTTCAGTCAATGAAGTAATGTAGAATAGAGTTACTATAAATAACTTTACATGTGACTGATTAGCAGCTAATATGATTTAAACATAGAATTAAAACCCACCACCTAACATCTCAAGCACAAAATCATATTTCAAACCTGCCAGCACAAAAGCTTACGAAAAAATTCCGGAATTCATAACACGTTTAAAGTGCACAAGTCATGGACTCATGGTGACACGTTACGGCACAAAGCCGGCTGAGAGGTGTAATTGGTAGCTAATCCTTGCCTTCGTCGCAACCCGACGGATTGCTGGCAACACAATCCGTGTGTACGAACGGGGTTGCTATTGTTAGCTTCCTGAAAATTCATGTTCTAATTTAAAATAAATATTGCACATATGTTTAGTTATTTTGCGCTGTTTAAATAAAATAAGTCTTGAATTCTATTGAAATGTTTTGGTTGTTTCGGAAGTTTGTATTAAAACTAATATTAATTACTGTTAAATTAATACCATAAAACATGTTGATTTTATGTGGATTTTCTGAATATGTTTACATTTTTAGTTTGTTATAATTTTTGATATTTTTCATTGTAAGTAGCTCAATGCTGACTTCCGGACAAAATGTCGTGTTTATTTTCCATTGGCTGATGCTGGTCTTTTACATCGGTGTCAACGAGGAAAGGACAGCCAATCACAATCAATCATCATTGAGCTATAAAAGATTGTGGATCATGAGAGTCAGAAAAATTGGAGATGTTCTGTAAAGCCGATAACAAAGTATTACAATTATTTGATGAAGTACAGTCTTTGAATTCTTATATCTGGAAGTTTTTAACAAATCAGAAGCGGAATAGCACCAAGGAATTCTGGTGTATCGCTACCACCTTGGTGTGATCATACGCCCACAATAAGGTATATTAAAAGTCAATTTGATTATTTAATGTGAATTTTATTTGTGTCTATTTTATTTTTCTGTAAAGAATATCTATCTGTATAATATATGGTTATGTACGGGTATGCATTTGTGCACGCATGTACATAATGTGTGCATGGGTGGCATAGACTATACACTTATAATGGGTGGCGTCCCGTCAATATGGACACACGACACATACTGAGACAGTTCGACTTCAATAAAAATAATGCCGTTAAATAGGTACGTTGTTTAGGTTTCATATATTTTGAATAGTAATAGTCATGGTATTAGGAAAATACCAAAAAACTAGACTAGATGCAGATATGATCAATGAAGCAAAAGCAGTATGTAAGGACTGTAGCAGGCTGCGTTCTGTTGATTTTGCCTAACGCCAAGGTGAAAGATGTGTTTATGTACGTGTACCAAACAACAGATAATCATTTTGAATTATTGTATACTTGTAAATTGAATTGAGATAGCTTGAACTTTATGCCGCGTATAGACAATTTTGAAACTAAGAAGTAGGCACATAAAAGAAACCAGATACTCGTTGTTCAAATTATTCCAGATCATTGGACGCATGAAGATGCCTAACGATCAGTCCGAGAGAAGACGGAGGTCGGCAGGGAAGCATTCCAGTGTGGTGCTGGGACAATCCTCGAGACGCAGCCGATCCCGGACTCGTGGTCGAGGCTCGGGGCAAAGTCGGCGCTCGTCAGCAGCCCCCTCGCAGCGGTGGTCGAGGCTCGAAGCGAAGTCGGCGTTCGTCAGCAGCCCCTCCGCAGCAGTGTTCGAGGTTCGAGGCGGAGTCGGCGCTCGTCAGCACCCCCGCAGCAGTGGTCGTGACTCCGAGCGGTGCAGATCCAGAAGATCACCTTCAAGGGTGGTGTTGCAGGCAAGAAGGAGGAGGGAGGACGGTCATGAGGGGTCATTAGAGGGCAACGGATTCACAGGTTACAGATACCTCGCGTAGAAAACATTAGACTAGAGATTTGCGAGTTTTATTTTTAGATCGCATAGTCCAGTTCGTTCTTAGAATAGAATAGAATAGTTCTTTATTTGCACAGAAAGTAGGTACAAGTTTATCATGTCAAGATGAAATTCAGTTAATAATTTGAAATAGGCGATACAATAAACAATGTGAATTTTAACAAAATGGGATTACAAATTCGTCATGTTTTAGGTCAATACAGTGAAACAATAAATAAATAAAAAATTATAAAGTTTATGTCTGGAAATCTGTCAATCTTGTACTAATGAAAGATTTCTGTCTGTGAGCCCACTGCATTCATCTGCCGATATAGTAATAATTATTATTTACTCAAATGAATCAAAGAGTCTTTACAGTCGATATAAGCTGTAAATTCACATACTTAAGAATGATTTGCGCATAATAATGTAGATCGAAAGTTTGATCCTCAATTGAAAACTACACAATGGTTACTTGGTTGAATAAAGTTAAAGAATGCTCAGAGATCTATGGGTGGGACAGTAAACAGATTGCCCACTACGTTCTATCTAAGCTAGTCGGTACTGTGAAAAAGTGGTAAAAAGCTAGCTAGCTTGGGACGAATGGGTTGAAACATAAATCTGCTTTTCCGTCTTACGAAATCTATGACCATTTACTTACGTACATTTAATGTTTGTTAAATAGCAAAGTTTGGCGATGGTATAGAAGAGTATTATTAGGATAAGATAATAGCTTTGTATCGGGGTGGTATAGTAGGTGAGAACGCTATTGATTGCATTGTTTATGGAGTAGAGGATAGATTAGTTCGGCACGGGGCAGAGGCAATTTTGAGGAAGCTGAAAAATTGTTTGGTTATCTGAGGGATGTCAAATGTGACAGATTAGTTAATTTTTGGTACGTTAGAACGTTCAGTAAGTGAAATGCGTAAACTTGTAAAATTTATTTGGATAGACTCTTGAGGTGTTGTAACTGTCGCGAAACGAGTCAAGTAGTATTAGCATGTAAAAAGCCTATCGTTAAGTGTAAACGCATTGGTCATGAAGATCCTAAATGCAGTAAGAGTGTTTGGGTAAGTGTGCCGAAGTTAAGACTTTATGACTGGTTAACAGCGCGAGCGCGGGCTAGAGACAAGACGACAAATTTATCAAGAGTATACATGTTAATAATGAACTTTTGATAGGGTGCGTAGATTTTGGTAGTCAGTGTACCTTGGTAAAAGAATCTGCTATGAAAGGAGTTGTTCCACGCAAAATGGATAGTAAATAATTTGCCTACTCTCAAAAGCTTTGGTAGTACAATCGTGAGCGTTTTAGGTAAAACTAAGATTTCGTTAGTGATTGATAACGTTAAGATTGGCGTTGAGATCAATGTCACTGAAATTTGTTCTAAGTTATGATATCTGTTGGATAGACTGCTACTGAGCAACCTCACATATGGGTGTTTAAATATTATACAAAATTTGATGACTTATGAGAGATACATAAGTGTGAAGTCATTAAGCGCGAGAAGGTTTATAAAGTAAATGAGGACGGACTAAGATACGTGGTGTTAAAGGGCTGTAGGTGGCAGGTTCTCTAGAAAAGTTGCGACGAAATAGGCCACGTTTGATAAAACATTAGTTAAAATTAAACAACATTATTGGCTGCCTCGCATGCGAAAGTTTACCAGGAATTATATAAATTCGTGTTTGGATTTAGAATGTGCTCTCAATAAATTATCAGCGTGAAAGAAGTAAGGCCTCTGCAACCTATTCCTAAGAAAATTGCACTCTTTCACATCGTACATATGAACCATGTCTGTACATTTGTAAAATCAAAAAGAAAGAATTCTTACATTTAGGTGATTGTAGAGTATTTTTATTTTTAGGCGGTTAAGAGCCACTTGCGCGTTCCTGGTTTATCCTAAAAACCCCTTGTTAAGAACTAGTTCAGGGTTAATCAGATAAATCGTCTTGCTCCACCAAGCCTTAGAAGTAAATCTAGAGTTAAACTTATAAATTTACTTAAATATTTAACCCGCCGTTGTAGGAGACTTAAGTCGCTAAGTCCTGGGTTAGTGATTATCAGAATAGAACAAGTAACTTGAAAACATGTTTTTTTTTGTTTATATTTTAATGGGTTTAGTTTCAAATGAGAGGTAAGTATTAATCTAGAACTGTTTTGACCGTTTAAATAATGTAAATTTTTATGCGGTGTACAATAAAGTTTATAATAAACTAGCTGACCCCCGCGGCTTCGCTCCCTTCAAAATTATCACTCGGGAATAATGTAGCTTTCCATAGGTGAAAGAATTTTTAAAATCGGTCCAGTAGTTTCGGAGCCTATTCGGTACAAACATACAAACAAACAAAAAAATCTTTCCTCTTTTTAATATTGGTATAGATAAATCGGTCCACGCGTTAACGAGATATTCGTTAATCAGTGTAAGGGAAATATTGTTTTCTGATGACAAAGAAAATGTTCTATGACATTTCTATATTTTGTGACTTTGTCACATAGAATTAAAATATCACCAGATGTGAAATTAGGGGCACGAAAACGCGATTGCTTCAGATTTCTTTCCTATTGAATAAAAAAAAAATATTTTGCCGAAAACAAATAAATTGTGATGACTAATGGCGTCGGTGAACGAATGATGCAAATTTTTATAAAATACGATTAAAATGAAATATCATCTTAAAATTCAAAGACCAGAAAGTATTACGTATCGTAGTGTAGTGAAATAAAAGGGACACACATACAGTTTCGTTCATAGATTTATGCATTTGTTTTTGGTCAGATTATATTTCAGGGCTGTACAGAGTAACTAAAGTTTTGAACCACGATAAGTATTATGGTGGGTTGTAGATATTTACTAGAAAAGGGACGTCAAAGTATATAGGTGTATTTTCTGTTGATAAAATACATCCTTGCCTTTGTTTCAATAACAAAGATAGCGAATAGCCTGCTAGCGAAACCGATGATGATTTAAATAATGATTTAGATAATTTATTTTGCCAATAATATTTATTTGTGTGTCTAGAAATTAATGAAGTACATATTTTATCATGCAGATTACTTTTTTTGAGTAAAAATATTACATAACCATTTATGTAAAATAAATGTGATCAGATATCATACTAGATGGAGAATAATGTTTGAGTTTATCCAATTTTCATAATTAGCTAAATAGTATGAATTACACAAATTGTTGATCATGTTTGATTGATTGTTGTTGTTGTTAATTGTTGTTGTTGTTAATTGTTGGTTGTTGTTGTTGTTGGTGTTTGTTTGTTGTTGTTGTTGAGCTATTATTCGCTATGAGCGACCAAGTTTTTTTATGGTTAACCTACACTGCTATGAGCGTGTAGTTAACTATTATTTCGCTATGAGCGACCCTATTTTTATGGTTATTCTACACTACTGCTATGAGCGTAAGGTGTAGATAACTATTATTCGCTATGAGCGACCAAGTTTTTATGGTTAACCTACACTGCTATGAGCGTGTAGTTAACTACTATTTCGCTATGAGCGACCCTATTTTTATGGTTATTCTACACTGCTATGAGCATAAGGTGTTGATAACGTAGTTTTTCTTTTTTTAAATTAAACTGCTATGAGCGTGAAGGTAGATAACTACCTTTTAGTGCAATGTACAATTAAGTAGCTATGAGCGAACATAAGTTTTGAAGTGCAAAGTGCACAATCATTGAAATAAGTCTTATATTTTATGATTCAGAAAAATGAAGTTTTTGAAATACTCTATTTATACAATTCATGTAAACAGTACTTGATTTGTGTGTAGTTTCTATTAACGAAATTTGTATTTTATAAAATACGTTTTTGATTTCAATTACTCAGTTAAAATTGTTGTCTTGTGTTTATTTTGAATAAAATCAGAATTTACTTTTAAAAAAATGTCATTCGCGGAGACGCGAAATTTATCAGGATGGACGAATGTTAGCTTCCTGAAAATTCATGTTCTAATTTAAAATAAATATTGCACATATGTTTAGTTATTTTGCGCTGTTTAAATAAAATAAGTCTTGAATTCTATTGAAATGTTTTGGTTGTTTCGGAAGTTTGTATTAAAACTAATATTAATTACTGTTAAATTAATTCCATAAAACATGTTGATTTTATGTGGATTTTCTGAATATGTTTACATTTTTAGTTTGTTATAATTTTTGATATTTTTCATTGTAAGTAGCTCAATGCTGACTTCCGGACAAAATGTCGTGTTTATTTTCCATTGGCTGATGCTGGTCTTTTACATCGGTGTCAACGAGGAAAGGACAGCCAATCACAATCAATCATCATTGAGCTATAAAAGATTGTGGATCATGAGAGTCAGAAAAATTGGAGATGTTCTGTAAAGCCGATAACAAAGTATTACAATTATTTGATGAAGTACAGTCTTTGAATTCTTATATCTGGAAGTTTTTAACAAATTTTTATACAAGTGGTGGAGGTGCCGAGAGTTGAAATAATTGGTGTAGGTTTTTTTTTTGGTGATGGAAGAAGTTGTTAGGTTTTTATGACTTCTAATTAAATAAACTATGTTTAACACGCTTTCAGACTTATTTTTAATGCGCTTTTATGAATAAAACTGAAACTAAATAGTTGGATCTGACTACACGATTTTGAGAGTTAAAATCTTAACTCCCGTGTTATGTTTTACTGTATGGATAGAGGACTCCGTTCTCTACAATCTTGAATACTCTGATCAAAAACAAAGAATAAAAAATCGCTCAATAAATCAAAGAGTCGAATTTTAGGAATGAACACGGAATAAAGCACCATTAGAAACGTTTGATTCTCGCAGACAGGAATGTTGGTTATAACAGACTTCGATATTCCACATTCTTTTAAACCGTTTTTGCTTTCGAAGCTACGAATCCACCAAGAGTGTTTTACAGTCTAGAGAAATTTAATTTTCCGAAATCCAGTGATTCCATTTTTGAACCTATGCATCCATAGTAGTTTTGATTTATTTGAATCCTGTCTAGCAAAGTTGTGTCCTTAAACTCGGTAACGCCAATTATGGCTATTGAAACGTATTTTTCAATTGGTTGGTTGAGAGCCATTAGCTATCTGCGCTCGTTGCTAACCGATGAAGCAATAAAAGCTATCAGCAGATTTCTAGAGTGAAGATGATATTTCCATTAATCATTTAAATATTCCCATTAGGAAGAAATTCTTTAAGCAAACTCCCATATTTTAGGCATTCTTCTAAATTCTGGCAGTCCCATGTACCAACATTGTTAGTATATGCGGCACGGCATTACATAGCTACCTAAGTTTATGATGTGCGTTGATTCTCCTAGTCTGGATGTACGGAGAGAATCTCCTGTTTACGACGGATTTCGGCTTAATCCGTTGTTCTTTAAGACTCCCTGTATTTGCACAGATCCTTACAAACATTCTGTTTATTTTGCATAGAATTAATATATACTTAAACTAATTTGTGTCAGTACTTACTTGTGTATATTTGAGTTATGTTTTGGGTTTGTTGGTTGAAGTTTCCACTGAAATCGAGATTGTCATTGAAATAGAGACCTTGAATCAAATTATTCAAGGTGGCTTTTGAAAACATTCCCTTTTTAGTCATTCCTTTACCTTTGTTATGGTTTGCTTCTACACCCGTTGATATAATATATCAGGTGTTTTTGCGACATTTCATTGTCAAAATAATAGTTGAAGAAAAGGGTCCTTCATTCTTCCCGGTCGGGAACTCGGGACCTCGGCCTATTTGTTTGTGAAAAGCCAAGGAAGGTCCCAAACAATTGCCGAAATGCTACAATATTTCACATTTGTTTGTGGGGTTGTGAACTTGTGATGTTTTGACACGAAAATCATTTAGTTTTCTGTGATTTTGGCTCCAGAAAGATTGTGTAATATGTTTTCTACTAACTGCCGTCCGCGGCTCAACCCGCGTGGATTTAACAATTGTAGCCAATGTGTTATTCTGGTTTTACCGTAGTTTGGGCTTTTCATGTTACATATATTGTTACATTAAAAGCCCGAAATACAGTAAAACCTAAGATTAACCAAGTCTTACTGGTAAAAGTCCGAAATAATCTTCAATCGCAAATTTCGTGCATTTACCAGCAATCCAGCAAACGTTGTAATGACTTTGTATGACACACTATGATACGAATGATGATATCAATACTTATTGATGAAAAATAATTTGAATGTGATTCGAAAAGTCGACTTCGTCGAAATAGAAATCTAACAATCATAATACCTACCTACTTTGGTGAAACTAATTAATCAATCACTTTGCAATTGTTCTCATCATTTCGTGTCAAGTTTCTAAGAGAAGTCCTAAGATTTGACATATTGCTGATTAAAACCCGCTAGCGAGTATCATACCTACACCATTTCGGACTTATATCGGTAAGACTTGGTAAATCCTAGGTTATACTGTAGTCCGGGCTTTTGTACTACTAAGTACTTTTTTTTTTTTTTGTAGTACTCCTAGTAGTGGTAGTGTGTTAGTAGTAGTTTTTGTGTGAAAGAGTATCAAACATTCATCCATCCACACAAACTATTCATAATAATAGTAAGATTACTGTTACTAGTTGTGTCTTTTCTTGATTATTTTCTTTACTGCATTGGCTTTGTAGAGAATTCTACTTGGTGCAGCAATAATGGTTTTATCGTTAAAACAAAGATCATTCTTCTGTATGCCCACCATTAACTCTCAATTCCAGCTTTTATCATTTCCGATCGATGTACGTCTGCCATGTTACTTTTGAACAATTCCGCCGTACACAACAGCAATAATTAATTGATTCAGAGAAAGCGTTGAAAATTCCTGATTGATATACATATATCAGGTCTTTCCACTCGAATTTTCCTCCTTTGGAAGTATTTACTTCGAAATTCGATTTGGTTCAACTGGGAGTTATTCAGTATTCTATAGAAATGGTAAGTACATTGTGAATATTCTACGTGGGTTGGACAGAACAGGGCTGCAGGCGAGTGTGTGAAATATGAGAGCCCAGTCCTCTGGACGTAGGCTTACAGTCGCTTTACTAAGAGAACGGCTTACTCTGCAGTTTATACACCAGCTTCCACTCGGTAGTTCCCGGCCTTTACGAGACGTATTCTGTTACTTATAGTGCCACAGCTTTAGTACCAGTGCGCACTAACTATAGCACTCTGAATAAAAGATTAAGTGTTTGTGTGTGGTCGAACAAAGATAGGTCCTTCGGTCGGAAGTGTAATTGTTTCATTAGAAATTACATTTTGCTCTCTAGTCACTGAAACATTAAAATAGCTGAGGTAATAACAAAAAATAAAAATTAACCTTTCATAAAACAACTTCGTGAAAGAAGGTATATCTTCTCGTTATAAAATCTAACACACCATTTTAGATTACCTGAAAATATAACTACCACACAACACAACAAGACGTCGATTAACGTACTGGCCACAAATAAAAATATGTCAAATACAGAACATTTTCGTTTTTTATTTCACTGCCGGCAAAGATAAGCCAGCCTCACTAAAGTGCCTAATTAATATAAAAATAAAGGGTCATTACCGTTAATTGACATCTGTGAGTGTCATATATTTTCATGCTATAACTTTTGTGCGCATACTTGGCATAAATATGAGTTACATTGTGAGTTTGTGACATTCTGGGTATAATTCATAAGGGCTTTAGAGAGGTACAATAATCTTAACTATTATTATAAGGAAGTGAAATTGTACGTTCGTTTGTAATTTGTAATATCTTGAAGTACTGATCTATTTAGATACATACACACATAAACTCACGCCTTTTTCCCATGGGGTAGGCAGAAACTACAGAACGCCATCTGCTACGATCCTTACATACTTCTTTTGCTTCACTTTCACTCACGTTCAGACATCTAGTCATACATGCACGCCGGTTACGAGTACTGAAGGCGTTGCGTTGGAAGGCCTCCTACTAGGTAGACCGATGACCTGGTGTAGGTTGTGGGGGATCCGCTGGATACGAGACGCACGGGACCGGTCAATGTGGCGACGCTTGGAGGAGGCCTATGTCCAGCAGTGGACGTCTTTCGGCCGATATGATGATATCTTTCTAAGGCGTCCCCTCCCAGCGTTTCCATTCAAGTCTGCCTTGTAAATACCTTTTGTTAGTCGCCTTTCATTTATCATCTCAACATGGCCAAACCATACTGGCATACTCTTTTCAATTTTTGTCACTACAGCTTCTTTTAAACCACAACGTTGTCTTATTACTTCATTCCTCAATCTATAATTTAAAGTTACATCATACATATTTCGCTATGAACGCATTTTTACAGCATTAATCCCTTGTGAACTGTGTGTTTCACTTCTCAAAACATTGAAGGAAAACATCGTAATGATTCTAGAACATCCATACGACATGTCCTAGAACTAAAAAACCGACACTTGACATCTACCAAACCGTACGTGGTAGACGGCCCATGTCCTCTCACAGATGATGAGAGAAGGCCTGTGTCGTGGGTCCCAGTAGTGGGAACATGATTACCCTTTGCTTATTATAGAAAGGTACACTATAGCTAAGCGGTGTGGGAGCGAAGCCGCGAGTAAAGACTAAGTAAGTAATAAATCTGAATAATCACAAGACGGATTTGTTTGGCTTTGCCTCCGAATGAGAACGTTCAAGTTGAAGTTATCAAATTATATAAAGTCGAGAGCTCGTCATTTTTGTTTAAGAAGTAATTAAAAGTTGTATTTCTGTAGCAAAATAAAGTTGTTGCCTATCTTCGGCCCGATATTATAATTTAGAATTCTACATCTGAAGTGGGCGCTACTAAGCGAACTGTTATCACCATCATAAACAGCCTATTCTGGTTCATTCCCGGCAGGCAGGTGCATGTCGAAAATGATTTACAGAATCCGTCAGATAGAGATGTCACACACTGATGTCTTATTCGAATTTCTTATACTGCTCTTATTTCTTCACCACTGCTCTCAAAACGGTGAAGTAAAACATCGTGAGGAAACTGGCATGTCTTAGAACCAAAAATTCGAAGAAGTTACAGAAAACTCGATGTTGTACACTTTCCCAAGCAACACACAACACATACACCAACCAATTTAGAGTAACCAAGCCGTCGTGATTTCAAAATCACCTAGTAAATTGTATGTATTGTGTATTTACATATCGCTAACGATATCTCAGCTTCAATGTATGCAATTTGGATCGTCATTTGCTGCGATCCCACGATTCAACTGCCGATGAATTGAGAGGTACCTAAAGGAGAAAATTACAGTCATTTTTGTGTGAAACAAAAGATTGGGTCAGTTATTTTTGAAGCACTATAGTATTGACACGGACCTATCTATTACATAGCCATGTTATTATTTTAATAAAAGACTCTCTATTGAAAAAAATCTTGTATTATTTAAATTTTATCATTATGATTAACTCAGCCGAAAGACATCCACTGCTGGACATAGGCCTCCTCCAAGCGGCGCCACACTGATCAGCACTGTGCGTTTCGCATCCACTGGATTCCCAAAACCTTGAAAAGGTCATCGCTCCACCTAGAGAGAGACCAACACATTTTATAAAGAGATAAAATTCTATAAAGGGTATGGAAGGACTGATCCGATCCCTGATAGTCATCCCAGAAAACTACACGAGTCTTGTGGAGTAAGCCACGGGACTTGAGCCGCGGATTAGCTAATATTTAAGCTGGTGTAAAAACACTACAGTGATGTTTATTACCTACTGATTACTAAAACTTAGATTTCACAACATCTACTTACTACTAATACTTTATGTATTTGACGAGTTTTGTAACGAAGTTTCGAAACACTCAAACTGATTTATTGACAACTTTAACGCAACATAAAACATTTACGCACCATGTATAAGCTCCAATACAAAGAGCATACTGAGACCGGCCGCAATAAGAGTACATCTTCATCTACCTAACTATTTCTGGGTTGACTTTCAGTCTGAACGGGTGAAGCTGACTGGTAGTATTTTATAAAGGGTGCCTATCCAGACAGACAGTTAAGTGTTATTAAAATATAAATTATTTTACAATGCATGTCCTCGAAAAGAGCGGTTTTCCAAGCAGCCAAACTGTGCGGAAAGTGTCACTTTTTTTCACTAGTGCTTTTTACTTTCCTGTACTTTTTTAATTTTTAACTCCAACGTCAGCCCGACGCATAGAGTTTTTATTATTTGAGAAAAGTTTTAAAAATTAGTTATGTACAGATTATCATTCATATAAAAGGTAAAATAAAACTAAAACTTTATTTTAGGCGTTTTTAATTATTCTAGATTTAGATTTTGATCAATAAATTAATTTTAAATATTAATTAAATATGTTTGGCAGAACGTATATTTTGCTCGTGCCTTATTGCGTTACGATGTGACAGCTATTCGCACATGCGCAGTAGATATGCCCGAGGAACTATTAGTTAATCTGTGGATATGCTGAACGCGCTTGAATAAGCCCGCCATTTTAGTAATTTCATTTTATTATTTTTACTATTTCCTCGCACAATGCATAGTAAAATATTGTATGATACACGTACGTAAGATGATTTCCGACTCGTGTCGATTTATCCACTCACTCGCTTCGCTCGCTCGTGAATAAAAATGCCACTCATCGGAAATCACCTACCTTCCGCACTTGTAGCATAAATAACTATTTCAACAGATACCTTATGACATGCTTGAACTTTTATTTTATTAGAATAGAATATAATCAAATTTATTTGCATAGAAACATGGTATAGAAGATGATTTAATATTGAATGTTAGTGATCTTTTCATTAGTCTTGGTTTATTGAACTAATTATTTGTTCGTTACATCAAAAAATGTTCGTCTTGTCTTTCCAAACCAAGATCAGATAAAGATAATTTATTTGTCAAACATGCGTTTAATACAAATCAAGCATGCAAGATCTTAAATAAAGGTAACAATTCCGTACATACAGAGGTCCGTTTTACAGATCTGCTTTATCGTATACGTTTTTATTCGGCAATGGCGTAGGAGTTGTATGAGCAACAGTATTAAAATACTGATCTGTTTTGTTTGGAAGTTGGTGGTTATTGTGGTGTGAACATTACCTCCAGTAGCATCGGATCCGTTAAATCCGATCCTGGAAATACGGATGTTCTGTGTGAATGAACCCTAAATGGTAACACACCCTGGACCAAAGGCTTAACGTGCTTTCTCGGTATTTAATGGATGGTTACTTATCCACGGATTGACCTCGACAAGCGTTCCAAAGCCAAGAGCTCCTCGAATACGAGCACGAGTTCGTTTCTCTGTCACTCATATTTGTGTGATAGCCCCCTTTCTAAAGCTCGATGTGTCATTTTTACGGCCGGGTAGTAGTGTAATTATGTAAAGAAAATATTCGGGACACCCTGTTGCGATTCAAAATGGCGGCGTAATTTGGGCCATGCTAATGTTCTTTTTACGATTTGTTGTGTAAAACGCGAAATCTTGATGTGGGGCCAGCTGTAGCGCTTTTTATCTGTCTATTGGTACACCAACGCCAAAATAGATTCCATTTGAAGTATTGGCGCCTGCTTCTGGATATAAATTACCTGTTTAAGCCCCGGTTTTATCTTGCATATGTGAGCCAGTTATCATTATTAGGTGGTCATCAGAATAAAACTTTTGATTTATAGTTTAGTTTAATTCAGCCTCAAGATTGCATTAAATATTATTGTGATAAATTTTTGCTAAAATGTACGATAGTTTTGTATGTATCTACCAAATCGCCGCCGCTTACGTACTTTTCAACCATATCTTCCATTAGTAATCAGTTAAAAAATCATCGCTCCTAAACGAAGTATCACAAATTACCAGATAATATCTTAGATGAGACACTTTACTATTAGGGTGCGTCCACCATCCGACCGCCATTCGTCTGGACTTCGGGCGAGTTCGGGTCTAGGTAGTCGGAACCATTCGGCGCTGCTCGGGGTAATTGAAATCCGTCATACCATGTATGACAAATGAAAAGCTGTCGACCGCTGGCCGTAGCGTGCTGGTTGTCAAATAAAATAGTATTGGTCACGTTAAACGGAAAACTAAAGGAAAACTTGGAAACAGGAAATGTTACATTTTGTTTTCTTATCGCTGTTTTGGTGAATTTACCTTCTCCGTTGGTATGAAAACGTCAGTGTTAGTGTTATTTAATCATAATATATGTCTTTTGTTCCAGTTGGTACTTGAGAAGTGCTACTGAACCACGAGATTTTTCTTCAAAAATATATCTTCAATGGGGTTTCAGTATTACTAGACGCAGCTGAGTTACTGCACCTGCATAACCCAGACATATGGTAACATGCAAGACAGTTGTTGTATTCTTTCGATGTCATTACAGATATTCAGGTGACAGATTTTCTGGTTTCTGAGTATCCGAAACGGCAAAGATCTACAAATGTCAGCCAGGACAAATGTCTTTTCCGGAATGTAAGGAAGATTCTAGGTATCGTTTTTCTTTTGGGACAATCCCACCGCACTATGCCGAAATCACTGCAACTCCTGAAAGCCAGAATCAACAGTGGCGACCACCAGGAAAGCGCCGAGGCACGAAGTCCCGGAAAATGAATTTAACTGTCTTGGATCCCGCTGTAAAATTAATAAGAAAAGAATAACAGATGAGTAGAAAAACATAAATAATTTCCACTTCCCTCCATATCGAGCAGGAGAAACAAGAGCAATAGGCACAAACACAAAGGGTCATTTACAACTGGGATAAGCCCAGTTAGCTAGTAACACGAATAAAAATTATCACTAATATTAATGGGTTCTAACATTGTGACCAGTTATGTTTGATTCCAATAAAAGGTATGGCAAAAACACTTGAACGCACGGCAATTTCTTCTAGTTTCCACAAGGTCCGTATAGTAAATAACTCTGGATGCAGCCTGTACATTATCCAACATAATAATGCGTTCATTCTGCCAAAAAATACACTCACATAAGATATGATGTGCAGATAAAACAAAATCTGTACTGCTCTCATCTCTGGGGCGGATCTGCCAGGTACCAACTTGATGAACTTGAGTCGATTGACAGACGGGCCAAGAGACTTATCGGCAACGATGCGCTGGCTGACTCAGAGCCTTGAACACCGACGGCGAGTGGCCAGCCTGTCGGTTTTCTATCGGTTACATTTCGGGGAGTGTGCGACGGAACTGCACAATTTGATTCCACCTAGCCCTTTCCAACATCGGACTACAAGACGTACGGCAATGCGCCATCGGTACATGGTGGATACGCCACCCATACGCACAAAGCGTTTTGAAAATACTTTCATTGTGCGTACAGCTAAGGAGTGGAATTCCCTGCCAGCGTCTTTGTTTCTTGATAGCTACAACCTATCTTACTTCTAGGCAAGCGTGTTCCACCTTCGACCACATCATCACTTAATATCAGGCGAGATAGAGGTCAAACGCGAACCTATAACAAATAATAAAAATAAAATAAAACCCAATCGATAGCGAATATGTACAAACATATAAGAACATTGACATAAAGGCGAGGCAAAAAGCTTGAAGCAAAATAATTTACTTTTAAAGTTACCATGTCCTGTGAGAAATTGGGCAACACAGTGATCCACTTCAGCCACGTCCTGGCCAGCCGCTCACGATTGGATGGAAAGAATTGGTGGAGGCGTCGGCCGTTGATGGAATTATCCCACCTGCATTGCCATTCGGATGAAAGTTCCTCTCAGACGTCAGTCTGTGGTTTAAATAATCTAAAGATTTTAACACGGTCACTCTGCATTAAAAAGTCCGCGTCCATAGTGTCTCGTACGGAATAGTACATTGCAGTACCTCGCTGCCCTTCAAGATCGACCGGCAGTACGCCAGCAAGTACTGGTAAGGCCTCAGTACTAACCGTCCTTACTCTTTGCATAAGAATATCAAAGCTTAACGCTAGCTTTGATATAATTTACGTCATACCGCCTGCCTATCAGCCCAAACAGGGTGCCCCGTGGCACATATAACCCAAGTAAGTAGCTCCATAAAGTTAAAAAAGACATTGGAGGATTCTCCAGGATTCTCGGTATGTCAAAATGGTCCCCCATCCACGGACGGACCTCGACAAGCGTTGCTTAACCTTGAAGATTTTCCTGTACGGTTGTTATTATTTATCCACGAGTTCCACTATATTTCCAACAAATGCAAAGCATAAAAAGGGCCACATAAAAATAAAAATTCATTTCAATCATTTAAATGCACCAAATAAAACAATCACACAGTTGTTTATTATTATTGTTTACATAAACTAATTTACATAGCGCTCGGAAATGGCGCATAACAAATATTGATAGGCAAGGCAATAAGCTGTAATAATTAATTGAATAAAAATCGGACGCAGGCTGAATGCTGGGTTAAGGTAATTACAAACAATAAAGAAAATATTTACATAATAGCATGAGCTGTAAGTACACATTTTCATGGCTCATCAACCAACTCGGATTCAGTATCTACTTAACAACATTTTGTATGTTTAAAGGCTTGCAGTCAATGGGAGCAAACGCGTTTTAATTATCCGCTAGGGGCGCTGGTGTAGACTGAGGTCTTCAAAATGTCAAATTGCATAGTTTTCTGGCTTTTAGCGCGAGTTTTTTTACCTTTTTTTTAAATGTTGTAATAATTTTACAGACAGGCAGATTAGATAGGTACGGGATGTACCAACCACTGCTTTAATTGAGTTTTATGTTTCGGAAAATGTTATTCTCCTTTTATTTGAAAAAAAAAGGGGCTGCCCAAAACTGTGGCTTAGGTACTCGTTATTCGTACTTGTTAAATTTAATCGCACTTCTACGGCATTAGAAAAACTTTGCTTCCATGTGTGTAATAACAACATTTAACAGCTATACCTATTTAAGGACTTTACTCGCCAGTGGCGCCAACTGGTGTACACAAAAACGGTAGCCCGCATTGCGTCTGAATATCAGAATTAATTTTATTGATGGGTCTATAAGCGTAATAAACCGAACTCTATCTCTTTGAAAGACAGGAATTTGTCCCACCAGTGGACACGTTATTTTAGGCTTAATATGTATTATTTAACTATTTATTTATGTACACACAAAACACTTTACAATAAAAAGAAAGAATACAGATAGAATAGCACAAAGGTACTGCTTAATTCAATAGAAATTTCGTCCAAGAGACCTGCGACAGGATAGTTGGATGATAGACGAAGATGATAGATGTGTTGAAAGAAATAAGGAAACCTAAAATAGACTATAATAAGTTAACTAGTTATATATAAATTACACATATACCTTAACTAAATATAAGTATAAAAGATAAAAATACATACATATACACAATTACAATATGGTAGAGAGATAAAGTTCTTTGACTTGTTTTCTGAGATACATTTTGGGAGTCATAGATTTTAGGTGGAAGTGAAATCCACAATCATAATGCATGGACAGAGAAGGAGTTGGAATAGAAATGAGTTTTATGGGACTTAACTATCTCATTTTGCGTATGAGTACTTGAATATAAGTGAACAGTGTCGCAGGTGCTTCGCGCCCAGGCAGGCGCTTTACTTTGTGTAAATTATTTTATCACCACTGCTCTTAAAACGGTGAAGGAAAACATCGTGAGAAAACCGGCATGTCCTAGAACCAAAAATTCGAAGACGTGTGACATCCACCAACCCGCACTGGGCCGGGCCCGCGTGGTGGATTAAGGCTACCAGAGAGGCTGCCTGTGTCCCAGCAGTGGGAACATTATTTTTTTTTATCTTTTCCCCACACTAGGAATTTCTTCCTGTATCGTGGGTGCGTTTACAAACATTTAAACTCATACAAGACACCCAGATCCGGCACATCTATGTAGGCCACGGAGCACAAAACCAAGTAGGCTATACAAATATTTGTTCCGTGCGGGAATCGAACCCGCGACACGCAGCGCAGCAATCGATCGCTCAACCACTACGCCAACCGTGTCGACAAAGGCATTATAAGGCTGATGATGAAGTGAACAGATTGCTGATGGCTGCACGACCCAGGTAGGTTCTCAACAAGACCTTAACCGAGATAGTTCTTATGAAAACAATCAATTTCCAATTCAGAAGTTTGCAAACAATAAGTAATATTTATTTGTTATACAAGAGTGCAAAGTTGCTTTTTAACCGCGTGTTAAATTTTGATGACCGAGCAAGCGAAGGATTCTAAAATTGAATCACGAGCGCAGCGAGTGATTCAAAATTAGAATCCTGAGCGTTAGCGAGGGAATCAAAAGAGCACGAGGTGAAAAATCTTTGCACTCGAGTGCAACACGTAACTTTTCATTCCACCTCAGCGAGGAAATGACTAAATGCAAAAAAAAAAACGTTTACAATCACAAGATAGGTACACTTTTATTTCAGTTTAGGTATTAATTACTACATTATGACAGGTAAGTATAACAGAATAATCTTTAAATTATAACAAAATAATACTAAGGTTAAGAAAATTTTAAAGTAACGTTGCTACAGTTATTTAAATTGAGTGTAATATTTTTGTTTGGTACTGTAATATTGGTGTTAGTCACTTGTGTACTGTTTTTATGGTTTAAGACATTTATTTCTCAAAAACAGAATAAATACATTCTGTTTTTCGGTAAACTATCTTTCATACTTAATAGTTGTACCGATTCATCGGATTCCCTTGGCGTGAATGTTGGAGAGAGAGGGAGATAGTTAGAACCGCGTACAAAGCAAATTGAAAAAAGAACACCAAGAAGGTTCCGAGTCTGAGTTTTTAACAAATTAAAAAAAAGTTGTATGATATATTCGGCACCATAGAGGTAGCAGTAAATAGGTTTAATGATTTTTTTAATTCACAAACTTAGTGCACACGATGTTCTAAATTCAATTTACTTTATCCTCTAGTGAATAAAAACGGCTTTTCCACTCAGATATTGAAGATTAAAAATACTCTTTCCGAGATGGTGGGATGAAAAAGTAATTTATCAGATGCAAAACTAACGAATTTCAGACGCGGTATCACTTCAAAAATTAATACGAAACTATTTAGCGAAAGCCACCTTTATTTAAATACTTCAGCAGAAAAAGTTACCAACTACCCGAAACACTAGTCTGACACGATTATTCTGTGAGCTCGTGCTTCTACATGTCCAGACAGATGTAAGGATACATTCACCACATTCTTGGGGCACCGCTCTTGACTGTCATTTGTCATCCGCGCTGGGCTGGATGCTGTGTAGTCCGATGTAGACCGCGACTGAGAAATTCTTTGCAAGTGTTTATTACGAGTTCTAAAGTTTGTTGTTTAATTAGTAAATAAATAAATAATAAATAAATAAATTTATTGTTTTCTCTACACTAAGGTTGCCTTAAAATCTATGTCCTTAAAACTATATTATAAAATTTGCAAGAAGTTATTATTAGTCATTTTTCATTAGGCTAGATTGTTTGGTGTAGATTTAGTTTTAATTTAAAATTATCCCGCGCAAACGTATCTACTATTTTCCAAATTTTATCTAAATCCATTCAACCGTTGAGACGCGATTGATTTACAAATACCTATGTAAAATAGCCTTTCATATAAACAGGTAAAAATAACAAAGATTTATCAGCACACAATAAAAACCAGCAACCAGTTAAAAAAAAAAGGGAGGAACAGTAAATTCGGTGTCGAATTCACAATAGGTATCGCAACTGGTATCTTAGCTAGATTGCAAAGTAACCTCTGTTAAAGATGCCTTTTCCACTCCCCGGAAGGTTTTCATTTAATGTAAGTAGGACTTTCTATTAACATTAATGGTAAATAATTAATTTACTGTAGGAAATGAATATAACGGAGTCAATAAAAAATTCTGAACTTTTGGGGGTAGATACGACTTCCAGAGAAGGTGTTACTTTTCCATGAACTTTCAGTCGTAAAGAACCAACAGAAACTGAATCTTGCGCATTGAAGACCTACATTAGAAAGATAACAACAGTTATACCAAGCATATCCTAACTTCACAGCCCAGCGCCCATATCCACAATCCTTTTAAAACTTTATTACAGATGAGAAAATGCATTTCAACCCTCTTAAAGCTTAAAGCAATAACACACTGCACACTCGTTTGAAAATTCTTCAAATGCAAAGCAATAAGAGAGCCCTTTGACTGCTATTGTGATTCAAAGGAAAGTAGTAAAACGCGGTTAAATCTAAAACTATAAAGGGAGTATGTTAATGGACACTTTCAGGCTTATCTGCATACTGGAGTCGTAACTCTGGAACTGCTGTGCTATCTTAAAGTAGTCATTATGAGTTGCTAATTTGGTCTAGACTGACTTTTATTGTTTGGGCTACAGGGTCGGTAGTTACATTTTTAACGGTAATAGAACATACTGGTTATTGAAAGGAAATTCTTCAGGGAATCCAGCAGTAAAGTATGATAGTTAGACATAAGGTAGGTAATAAGATCAGCCTAGATAAGGCTGGATAGTGGCTTTATAATTTGACTATATTACTTAAGTGAGAGAGAGCAGTTAGAATTTAAATATTAAGTGGTTTTTTTTAGTTTTTGCTGTGCACTTGAATGTACTGTCCTCATTTGCAAATTTCTCTTTTCAACTTAGTTTTGCTATTAGAGAACCCAATTATAAGGGTAAAGCTTACCTTTTTACATAAGCTGTACTATTGTATTTGTGTTTAGTCCAATAAATCCAATACCTTTAAACCAGCAATTCTTGTATATATAATTATAATCTGAATCTCGGAAACGACTCCAATTATTTTCATGAAATTTTGTATGCAGGGGGTTTCGGAGACGATGAATCGATCTAGGTTAGGTAGCTAGGTTTAATTTTTAGGAAACGTCGTTTTCTCTATTTTCACCCGAGCAGAGCTCGGTCGCCCAGGTACTGAATAATAATAAGAGAACGCAGACGAGGAAAGCATGACTCAAAAGAACCTATACTCGGCAGTGAGTGGAACACGGTATCATGGAATGATGATCAGGTTCACGTTTACTTGCGCAACAGGAATAAATCTTTTCTGAATGAGCGAAGAAGATTCTTCCAAAGTTGAAAATGCATCACAAACAAACACGAAAGTCCGTAACTCACCGTACATAAAAGAAATTAAAACAATTTGATCCAAAATCTGGCAGTAATTATAATAATCTGAGTAACATTAGCGTAACAATACTCATTGTTTCAAGCTATGTTGTTAAAGTCTCAAAGAAAACTTTTAATAGGCATGAAGTTACGGGGAATTCAATAGAACTCTGTAATTGTTATATCAAGCCTGTTTCTGAGGTAATAGCGTCGTAAAATATTCCCCTTAATATTATTTTGGGGGAACATTTTTGCTTCAAACTTATACAATTTCGCCACTGATATAATTACCTTTGGGGAGTAGCCACTTCTTTGTAAGTTGTTACCTACTTATCTACAACTTTTAAGTTCAATAAAAGGTAATGTTTGCTTTGATTTAGGATTTTTATGTTCAATTTTCTATGTAACGTTTAAGTTTTCATCGCGGTTTTTTTCCAGTGTAAAGTAGCTTTTGTTTAGGATATATGACCCCAGACAAGACATAAATATTTTGACACACCCAATTGATTTCATTTTTGAAGGTTTTTTTTTAAATTATAGATAGTTCGCGCTTGACCACTATTTTACCGTGCAATAAAGCTTATAATAAATAAATAAACAGTATTCCGTGCATCAAACACGCATTGAACATGCGCTTGATACAACTTAAGCAACTGTTCTGGCGTGAAGTACTGTCACACCTTCGCAAGGATCCTCAACTGTTTGGCAGCCAGTTGAGCCTTCGATTTAAAGAATTTATTCTCATAAGAACAATACATAGGTTCACTTACGATGAGATACAAAGTAATTGCTTATATCTAAATAAATATTACATTTCGCCTCCATTGCGTGTTGGTGAAGTTATACAAAACAAATATATAGGAAGTATGTAATTGCTAGCATTTAACAGCCTTCGCCTTAATATATGGCCCAAATTGAGTGTCGATCTCAACGTAACGCCTAGAAGCTCAAGATGGTCCGTTAACGGCACGGTTACACCTCGGAAAGATGGAACCAGGTGAAATTGGCTCTTTTTAGCTGAGAATAATGCAAGATTCCCGTGGCACAGCATTTTTCTGGGGTAAAAAGTAGTCTATGGCACTCAGATATAATATAGTTTTTATCAGTGATTTTTGGTGACAATAAATCAGTACTATCATTGATTACCTACAAACAATAGTATATTATGCAATTAGTGAATAAGGGACGGATTTAAAGCGAGGGCCATAGATGAATCACGAGCAAGTGAAGGATTCTAACGACTGAATCACGACCGTAGGCAGTGATTCATGTATGCTCGTGACGATTCAAGTGTTAGAATTCTGAGTGACGCGAGTGATTTATGGCCCTCGATATAAATCCATTTTATTCAAGTGTTGCAGACTATACTTTATACCATGACTACGAGAAAAAGAAAGATTTAAGCGAAAAACATGAGTACTTTTTGCGCAAGGAGGTTGTAAAGCATTGAGATGGAAATTGAATATATTGGTGTTTTCTAAATTCAAACACCAAAAAAGTGACTAAAAGTGCTTTTTATTCACTGTTTTTAGTAAATGAAATAAGCTTTTTAGAGGGGATTTTCATGAGAAGGACAGAAGAACACAACGGCACCTGAGGGCAAAAGAGGCCGAGGACGACCTTCTTTGACATAGTGGACCAGTATGACGAAGCTCCTCAAGAAGGAGAAATTGCCTGACCCGACTACCCTCGACAGAACGTCATGGCGCCGTGAAATAAGGAGAACCGACCCCACCTAAAGTGCGAAAAGGTAAGGAAGAAGAGGTTGAATGGTATAAACAAATTTATCTCTTTAAATATTAGTTTAACTAAAATTACGCAGGACTCCCGAAAATAGGCAAAACCTTATCGGTTCATATTCCCTCATGAACTCAACATGATATGACATTACACTGTAGCCCGCCTGTCTCGTAAATAACTCCGACAAAGAAACTAATTAATTTCAAGTGCCGTCAAAACACTTCATCACCAGTTAACTCAGATGTCACATTTACTAACGAATAGCTGGCTTAGCTCTCGTATAAAGTAATTCACGACAATTTGGGCGTTTCCATTTCATATACAGATCGTGTATCGTGTGATGCTACATCATTTGTAATCGTTAAAGAATCTGCAGACGTGGGACATGAATTGACGATGTTTATTTGTTTTAATTTCTACTTTTTGTCATTACGTTGTAATTGACATTTTCTATGCGATATCTATCTTCTTTCTATATTTATACAAGTAAAATTTCATAATTCAAAAAACCCCCGACATATTTATCGAAAACACCCCGATTCAAACAGTAAAACACCCATAACTTTTGAACGGCTGAACCGATTTTATTCCAAAATATCTAAGAACACTCTCGACAAAATTACCTTTCAAACAAAAAAAAAACTAAATCAGAATCGGTTCATTCGTTTAGGCGCTATGATGCCACAGACAGACACACCGATACACAGATACACAACAACACACGTGAAACTTATAACACCCCTCTTTTTCCGGCGGGGGTTAAAAAATACAACCGACTTAAAAAAAACACAACAAAGTGAAAAATAACTTCAATGTAGATACCGGGCCCGATGTGATGTTATACAAGTAAAATTTCAAAATTTTAAATACCCCCGACACATTTATCTTGCGAAAACACCCCGATTCAAACAGTAAAATGCCCATAACTTTTGAACGGCTCAACCGATTTTATTCAAACATAGCTAAGAACACTCTCGACAAAAAATTATCTTTCAAACAAAACAAACCAAAATCAAAATCGGTTCATCCGTTTAGGCGCTATGATGCCACAGACAGACACAAATATACACAGCAACACACGTGAAACTTATAACACCCCTCTTTTGCCGGCGGGGGTTAAAAAGAGAAAGTATGTACATGTATGTTCCGTATAGACTTCGAAACGGCTGGACTGATTTCAAAAATAATTTCACTGTTGGGAAGCTACACTATCCCCGGGTGACATAGGCTACTTTTTATACCTGTATTCCCACGGGAACGGTAAATATGCGGGTGAAACCGCGAGGCGTCCGCTAGCGTCTTATCATCCCCTATACACTTTTTACCCGACTGCCGATGGAAGATGTTTATTATTATTATTGTACAGATGTATGAATGTTCCTATGAGGCGTTCTAGAGACCAAACCTGTTGGCCGATTTTGATGATTCTCACGTCAATCGATTCGTCTTAAGCTTGTGAGTGTTACTACATTAACATTGGAAAATAGAAAAATTGCGGCTTTTGGGCGCCATATTGTGGGGGCCCAATTATTTTTATTCTTCCTAATCTATCATGTGGGGTATCAAAAGAAAGGGTCTTGAGAGGTGATTTCAAAAGTATGTCACTTGTATGTTTAAATGTACATCATTCGAAAAAAAATTTTAACTAAAAGTGCGAGTTGGTCTCGCGCTCGATGTCTTCCGTACCATTATCGCAAAAAACGGAAAAAAATTACGTTTGTTGTATGGGAGCCCCACTAAAATATTCATTATTCTGTTATTATAGTATTATTTATTTTTGTATTTGTTGTTTTAGCGGCAACAGAAATACACCATCTGTAAAAATTTCAACTGTCTAGCTATCACGGTTCATGAGATAGAGCCTGGTGACAGACAGACAGACAGACGAAATGCAGTCTTAGTAATACCGTTTTTACCCTTTGGGTACGGAACCCTAGATAAAGTTAATTATAATAATCAAAAAGCCCGACTGCTTATGCTGCCCGAATACTATGGTACTGGTCTGATGATGTGAAGCTGGCCTTATGAACTCCTGAACTAAACATTAACCCTCTTACTAATAAACGCGGAATAAAGTTATACCAGGTATAACTAAGGTATACCCATACATTTTCATAGGTTTATACCTGGTATAACTTTATTCTGCGTTTATTTGTAAGAGGGTAAAACTTGTTTGGTATATTTGAATCTATGATAAGATTGTCTTTAGGTCCCTTGTGTTAGCTTCCTGAAAATTCATGTTCTAATTTAAAATAAATATTGCACATATGTTTAGTTATTTTGCGCTGTTTAAATAAAATAAGTCTTGAATTCTATTGAAATGTTTTGGTTGTTTCGGAAGTTTGTATTAAAACTAATATTAATTACTGTTAAATTAATACCATAAAACATGTTGATTTTATGTGGATTTTCTGAATATGTTTACATTTTTAGTTAGTTATAATTTTTGATATTTTTCATTGTAAGTAGCTCAATGCTGACTTCCGGACAAAATGTCGTGTTTATTTTCCATTGGCTGATGCTGGTCTTTTACATCGGTGTCAACGAGGAAAGGACAGCCAATCACAATCAATCATCATTGAGCTATAAAAGATTGTGGATCATGAGAGTCAGAAAAATTGGAGATGTTCTGTAAAGCCGATAACAAAGTATTACAATTATTTGATGAAGTACAGTCTTTGAATTCTTATATCTGGAAGTATTTTAACAAATCAGAAGTGGGATAGCACCAAGGAATTCTGGTGTATCGCTACCACCTTGGTGTGATCATACGCCCACAATAAGGTATATTAAAAGTCAATTTGATTATTTAATGTGAATTTTATTTGTGTCTATTTTCTTTTTCTGTATAGAATATCTATCTGTATAATATATGGCATGTACGGGTATGCATTTGTGCACGCATGTACATAATGTGTGCTTCATGGTGGCTTCCCGTCAATATGGACACACGACACATACTGTGACAGTTCGATTTCAATAAAAATAATGCCGTTAAATAGGTACGTTGTTTAGGTTTCTTATATTTTGAATAGTCATAGTCATGGTATTAGGAAAATACCAAATAACTAGACTAGATGCAGATATGATCAATGAAGCAAAAGCAGTATGTAAGGACTGTAGCCGGCTGCGTTCTGTTGATTTTGCCTAACGCCAAGGTGAAAGATGTGTTTATGTACGTGTACCAAACAACAGTTATTCATTTTGAATTATTGTATACTTGTAAATTGAATTGAGAAATTGAGATAGCTTGAACTTTATGCCGCGTATAGACAATTTTGAAACAAAGAAGTAGGCACACAAAAGAAACCGGATACTCGTTGTTCAAATTATTCCAGATCATTGGACGCATGAAGATGCCTAACGATCAGTCCGAGAGAAGACGGAGGTCGGCAGAGAAGCATTCCAGTGTGGTGCTGGGACAATTCTCGAGACGCAGCCGATCCCGGACTCGTGGTCGAGGCTCGGGGCAAAGTCGGCGCTCGTCAGCAGCCCCCTCGCAGCGGTGGTCGAGGCTCGAAGCGAAGTCGGCGTTCGTCAGCAGCCCCTCCGCAGCAGTGTTCGAGGTTCGAGGCGGAGTCGGCGCTCGTCAGCACCCCCGCAGCAGTGGTCGTGACTCCGAGCGGTGCAGATCCAGAAGATCATCTTCAAGGGTGGTGTTGCAGGCAAGAAGGAGGAGGGAGGACGGTCATGAGGGGTCATTAGAGGGCAACGGATTCACAGGTTACAGATACCTTGCGTAGAAAACATTAGACTAGAGATTTGCGAGTTTTATTTTTAGATCGCATAGTCCAGTTCGTTCTTAGAATAGAATAGAATAGTTCTTTATTTGCCCAGAAAGTAGGTACAAGTTTATCATGTCAAGATGAAATTCAGTTAATAATTTGAAATAGGCGATACAATAAACAATGTGAATTTTAATAAAATCGGATTACAAATTCGTCATGTTTTAGGTCAATACAGTGAAACAATAAATAAATAAAAAAATATAAAGTATAAGTCAGGAAATCTGTCAATCTTGTACTAATGAAAGATTTCTGTATGTGAGCCCACTGCATTCATCTGCCGATATAGTAATAATTATTATTTACTCAAATGAATCAAAGAGTCTTTACAATCGATATAAGCTGTAAATTCACATACTTAAGAATGATTTGCGCATAATAATGTAGATCGAAAGTTTGATCCTAAATTGAAAACTACACAATGGTTACTTGGTTGAATAAAGTTAAAGAATGCTCAGAGATCTATGGGTGGGACAGTAAACAGATTGCCCACTACGTTCTACCTAAGCTAGTCGGTACTGTGAAAAAGTGGTAAAAAGCTAGCTAGCTTGGGACGAATGGGTTGAAACATAAATCTGCTTTTCCGTCTTACGAAATCTATGACCATTTACTTACGTACATTTAATGTTTGTTAAATAGCTAAGTTTGGCGATGGTATAGAAGAGTATTATTAGGATAAGATAATAGCTTTGTATCGGGGTGGTATAGTAGGTGGGAACGCTATTGATTGCATTGTTTATGGAGTAGAGGATAGATTAGTTCGGCACGGGGCAGAGGCAATTTTGAGGAAGCTGAAAAATTGTTTGGTTATCTGAGGGATGTTTCGGGTGACAGATTAGATAAGTTTTCGTACGTTAGAACGTTCAGTAAGTGAAATGCGTAAACTTGTAAAATTTATTTGGATAGACTCTTGAGGTGTTGTAACTGTCGCGAAACGAGTCATGTAGTATTAGCATGTAAAAAGCCTATCGTTAAGTGTAAACGCATTGGTCATGAAGATCCTAAATGCAGTAAGAGTGTTTGGGTAAGTGTGCCGAAGTTAAGACTTTATGACTGGTTAACAGCGCGGGCTAGAGACAAGACGACAAATTTATCAAGAGTATACATGTTAATAATGAACTTTTGATAGGGTGCGTAGATTTTGGTAGTCAGTGTACCTAGGTAAAAGAATCTGCTATGAAAGGAGTTGTTCCACGCAAAATGGATAGTAAATAATTTGCCTACTCTCAAAAGCTTTGGTAGTACAATCGTGAGCGTTTTAGGTAAAACTAAGATTTCGTTAGTGATTGATAATGTTAAGATTGGCGTTGAGATCAATGTCACTGAAATTTGTTCTAAGTTATGATATCTGTTGGATAGACTGCTACTGAGCAACCTCACGTATGGGTGTTTAAATATTATACAAAATTTGATGACTTATGAGAGATACATAAGAGTGAAGTCATTAAGCGCGAGAAGGTTTATAAAGTAAATGAGGACGGAATAAGATACGTGGTGTTAAAGGGCTGTCTAGCGTTAAACTTATAAATTTACTTAAATATTTAACCCGCCGTTGTAGGAGACTTAAGTCGCTAAGTCCTGGGTTAGTGTAAGAATTATCAGAATAGAACAAGTAACTTGAAAACATGTTTTTTTTTGTTTATATTTTAATGTGTTTGGTTTCAAATGAGAGGTAAGTATTAATGTTGAACTGTTTTGACCGTTTAAATAAATGTAAATTTTTATGCGGTGTACAATAAAGTTTATAATAAACTAGCTGACCCCGCGGCTTCGCTCCCTTCAAAATTATCACTCGGGAATAATGTAGCTTTCCATAGGTGAAAGAATTTTTAAAATCGGTCCAGTAGTTTCGGAGCCTATTCGGTACAAACATACAAACAAACAAAAAAATCTTTCCTCTTTTTAATATTGGTATAGATAAATCGGTCCACGCGGTAACGAGATATTCGTTAATCAGTGTAAGGGAAATGTTGTTTTCTAATGACAAAGAAAATGTTCTATGACATTTCTATATTTTGTGACTTTGTCACATAGAATTAAAATATCACAAGATGTGAAATTAGGGGCACGAAAACGCGATTGCTTCAGATTTCTTTCCTATTGAATAAAAAAAAAAAATTTTGCCGAAAACAAATAAATTGTGATGACTAATGGCGTCGGTGAACGAATGATGCAAATTTTTATAAAATACGATTAAAATGAAATATCATCTTAAAATTCAAAGACCAGAAAGTATTACGTATCGTAGTGTAGTGAAATAAAAGGGACACACATACAGTTTCGTTCATAGATTTATGCATTTGTTTTTGGTCAGATTATATTTCAGGGCCGTACAGAGTAACTAAAGTTTTGAACCACGATAGGTATTATGGTGGGTTGTAGATATTTACTAGAAAAGGGACGTCAAAGTATATAGGTGTATTTTCTGTTGATAAAATACATCCTTGCCTTTGTTTCAATAACAAAGATAGCGAATAGCCTACTAGCGAAACCGATGATGATTTAAATAATGATTTAGATAATTTATTTTGCAAATAATATTTATTTGTGTGTCTAGAAATTAATGAAGTACATATTTTATTATGCAGATTACTTTTTTTTGAGTAAAATATTACATAACCATTTATGTAAAATAAATGTGATCAGATATCATACTAGATGGAGAATAATGTTTGAGTTTATCCAATTTTCATAATTAGCTAAATAGTATGAATTTTACAAATTGTTGATCATGCTTGATTGATTGTTGTTGTTGTTAATTGTTGGTTGTTGTTGTTGTTGTTGGTGTTTGTTTGTTGTTGTTGTTGAGCTATTATTCGCTATGAGCGACCAAGTTGTTTTTATGGTTAACCTACACTGCTATGAGCGTGTAGTTAACTATTATTTCGCTATGAGCGACCCTGTTTTTATGGTTATTCTACACTACTGCTATGAGCGTAAGGTGTAGATAACTATTATTCGCTATGAGCGACCAAGTTTTTATGGTTAACCTACACTGCTATGAGCGTGTAGTTAACTACTATTTCGCTATGAGCGACCCTATTTTTATGGTTATTCTACACTACTGCTATGAGCGTAAGGTGTAGATAACTATTATTCGCTATGAGCGACCAAGTTTTATGGTTAACCTACACTGCTATGAGCGTGTAGTTAACTACTATTTCGCTATGAGCGACCCTATTTTTATGGTTATTCTACACTGCTATGAGCATAAGGTGTTGATAACTACTATTCGCTATGAGCGACCATGTTTTTTTTAGGTCATCTATGATTCTATAAGTGTTGGTGTAGTTTTTCTTTTTTTAAATTAAACTGCTATGAGCGTGAAGGTAGATAACTACCTTTTAGTGCAATGTACAATTAAGTAGCTATGAGCGAACATAAGTTTTGAAGTGCAAAGTGCACAATCATTGAAATAAGTCTTATATTTTATGATTCTGAAAAATGAAGTTTTTGAAATACTCTATATACACAATTCATGTAAACAGTACTTGATTTGTGTGTAGTTTCTATTAACGAAATTTGTGTTTTATAAAATACATTTTTGATTTCAATCACTCACTTAAAATTGTTGTCTTGTGTTTATTTTGAATAGAATCAGAATTTACTTTTAAAAAATGTCATTCGCGGGGACGCGAAATTTATCAGGATGGACGAATGTTAGCTTCCTGAAAATTCATGTTCTAATTTAAAATAAATATTGCACATATGTTTAGTTATTTTGCGCTGTTTAAATAAAATAAGTCTTGAATTCTATTGAAATGTTTTGGTTGTTTCGGAAGTTTGTATTAAAACTAATATTAATTACTGTTAAATTAATACCATAAAACATGTTGATTTTATGTGGATTTTCTGAATATGTTTACATTTTTAGTTTGTTATAATTTTTGATATTTTTCATTGTAAGTAGCTCAATGCTGACTTCCGGACAAAATGTCGTGTTTATTTTCCATTGGCTGATGCTGGTCTTTTACATCGGTGTCAACGAGGAAAGGACAGCCAATCACAATCAATCATCATTGAGCTATAAAAGATTGTGGATCATGAGAGTCAGAAAAATTGGAGATGTTCTGTAAAGCCGATAACAAAGTATTACAATTATTTGATGAAGTACAGTCTTTGAATTCTTATATCTGGAAGTATTTTAACACTTGCTAATGTTCACCTGTCAATATAATGAGGTATCAATAGCAGCCTGTTGAAGTACGAACGTTAATGTCATGGACCTCATAAATTTACCTATGCTTAGAGAGGTCCAATGCCATTGATGGACTTTGAGCTGTATTGTATAAATACCTGTCGATGCAAAAAAATCTAATCACGGATGTAGTCATCAGTGAGTTTTCAATGTATATTATGATAGTAGGTAAGCAGGAGACAAGTATGCAAAATACACCTACTTAACATAACGTCTAGTCTACACCAATATTATAAAGAGGAAAGATTTTTTTGGTTTGTTTGTACCGAATAGGCTCCGAAACTACTGGACCGATTTAGAAAAATTTTTCACCTATGGTAAGCTACATTATTCCCGAGTAACATAGGCTATAATTTTGACGGGAGCGAAGCCGCGGGGGTCAGCTAGTCTTAGATATAATTAGATTATCCATTCATCTTACAACTGCATTTCTCTTTGATGCTACTTCACCTCTTAACGAACTCTAAAATCCATGTCACCTTACATTTGAGTGCGTCTAAGTGCTTGGCAAATCCATTTCAAAAAAGAAACTTCAAGTTGAATGTCAGAAGCACTTATTGAGCGGGAATTCTAGTAATTAGTTATCCAAACATTCGAATTATACGAGGCCACAGATAATATAAACTAGGCGAAGATCGGAAACTCGCGAGTGATCTATAAAATATTCCATTTGACACCTCAGCCGCGGTGTTTGACTGTGTACGGAGCTGGAAAACAGACAGTGTCTGGGGAATTATGTGTATGTGACACGGAATAAATAATGAAGATGGGATTCGGTCACAAAGCACCAGCTCATATCGCGGCACAGAGGCTTAAAACTGCGGCGGCTGAATAAGCCGGGCTAAGGAATATTCTTGCCGTCTAAAGGTACAATTTGAATGAAGTTAATTAGAACTTCATAATGTATTCATTGAAGTAATTTTAATTGTACGACTTGAGGTGGAAAGTGAATTTTTAAATGGCCGCCAGTGATTCTGAGAAAGCTAGTGTTGAACTAATGATCCATTACAGTGAGCTTCTGAAAAAACTTTGCTATAGCGATACAATTAATGTATTCTAAAGAAATAAATAAATCCAAAATATAAATAATACTTAATTATATTTAGCATGAAACTTAAAAAAACGTTAATGTTTCTTATTAAAATTAGTTTAGCAATTTATAAAAAACATGTCACTATGATTTTCTTTTTTATTATTTTATACAAAACTATAAATAAATGAGCAACCGACAACACTTAGCGCCATCTACCTTTAGAGAACAGTCAACATAAAGCCCTCGGTGTGCACTGTGTTAGTGTCGCTGTAAGTGAGTAGATGGAGTCTTACGCAAGAGCAAGCGATTATCCGCGCTCTTTTTTTGTCAAGTAAAAATCTACTACATATTTAGAATTTTTATTCAATCGCACTTTTAATATATTTATAACATGATTTAATCATTTTTCGCGTTTCACGATTTGAACAAACTGGTAATAAGAAATCAAATTAACAAATAGCATGATGTCCGAATGATTTATTGCGAACTAGCCAAAATAAACGATGTAATTACGATTTCCGCCAAAAGATCTAAGAAAAATATGCAAAACTAACACATGTCTTCCTTTATTTACAGATCAAATACTTTTCCACACGAAAATTCCAAAAATAAAGTTTGTAAAACAAACAAAAAAGCGCGTTCTCCATCACACCCACAAGAAAAGTTCGGAGTGCTTCGAAAAATGCACTGCGGGATTGCAAAGATCGATTTGGCGCTTAGCAAGTCGAGGTCAGTTGCATAAGCCACTTAAAAGGGAAGCTTGAACCGGGGCCGGCTAATATTTTATAAAAGTTTTCTAAAGTCCGGTGTGCAACGTGCACTTTATTTCTTGAGGATAACAATGGGTTGGTCGACATTGACAGATCACACTGTGGGGCTTGCTTCCACCTCGGAATGGAACGGCTAACTATTTATAAAGGTGTTATAACAATATGATGGAGTTGCTCCAGTTTTTGTTAATTTCTTCGCGGTTGAGGGTAGATTGTGGAGACGATAGGGATTTTTTTCAACGTCACGATGTTGAAGATAGCCGAGATGACACCTATGCTCATAAATTGTAAAAAGAACACGATATGGTCAGCACTGGATTTTACCGCGCTGGATAGTCAGTGTAGTATGATACAAATCTCAAGCAAAGCAAAGTATGGGTGTTTTACATGTCATAGCTATGCTGAACTCAATTTAACTTATCTTAGTTTTTAAGGTTCCGTGGCCGAAGGATCCAAACGGAGCCCTATTGCTGTCACTCAGGCGTCCGTCTGTCTGTCTGTCGCCTGTCACACAGGTTTGACAGCCAAACGGTTGGAGCGACAGTCTTCAAATTTCTCAGTAAAAGCATCTTGATGACTCAAAGCCATACAAATTGTCAAAAATATTTTCAAGGTTTTTAAGAGGCACATACAGGCCTCAAAAACAGATAAAGGGGGCGAGAAATAGTTATTTGTTATACAAGAGTGCAAAGTTGCTTTTTAACCGCGTGTTCAATTTTGATGACCGAGCAAGCGAAGGATTCTAAAATTGAATCACGAGCGCAGCGAGTGATTCAAAATTAGAATCCTGAGCGTTAGCGAGGGAATCAAAAGAGCACGAGGTGAAAAATCTTTGCACTCGAGTGCAACACGTAACTTTTCATTCCACCTCAGCGAGAAAATGACTAAATGCAAAAAAAAAACGTTTACAATCACAAGATAGGTACACTTTTATTTCAGTTTAGGTATTAATTACTACATTATGACAGGTAAGTATTACAGAATAATCTTTAAATTATAACAAAATAATACTAAGGTATAATTAAGAAAATTTTAAAGTAACGTTGCTACAGTTATTGTTGAGGGAGAAAACTCATTTGCGCATTATTAACAGTTTCAGTCAATTCTGTTGGCGTCAAACAAACTTCCTCGTCGCTAGAATCACTCATTTTAGTTTTTTCACTTGTTTTCAAGTTTCTTGTTTTTAATATAAGGTTTAACAATGACGTGAAAAAATGCCGCGTAAAGAACCGCGTACAAAGCAAATTGAAAAAAGAACACCAAGAAGATTCCGAGTCTGAGTTTTTAACAAATTAAAAAAAAGTTGTATGATATATTCGGCACCATAGAGGTAGCAGTAAATAGGTTTAATGTTTTTTTTAATTCACAAACTTAGTGCACACGATGTTCTAAATTCAATTTACTTTATCCTCTAGTGAATAAAAACGGCTTTTCCACTCAGGTATTGAAGATTAAAAATACTCTTTCCGAGATGGTGGGATGAAAAATAAATTTTGACCTACCCCATCGAGTGGGGTAGGGGGACGTACCCAAACGTCAGCACTGCACCAAATAACAGCACCTTGGCGAAAAAGTTAGAAATATAAATTACTGGTTTATGGTGCTTAAATTGCCAAGTGAAAAAATATACGGCAGAATTTGTCTTTTTAATAATAGTATAATTTTTAATACGAAAGCATTCAAGATGCGGCGTCAGTAAAGTGATTCAAAGAAGTCGTTCTGCAGTTAATGTAATTTTTCGGCAATTATAATTCAACGGCGGTAAGTTTGTACTTCAATTTAACATTATATTTGTAGTGTTTTAGACGGCTATAATGAAATTGTAGTTTTTAATTGTTTTATAAGTTATATTATATGACCCTTTTTAGAATAATATATTTAAAACTCTCGGTTAACTTATTGCAAAACAGAGGGTGCCAAAAATTGGGTAAACTTTTTAAATTTTTCTAATTTGTCAGCACTCCTGTTAATAATTGGACAAAAGTAACAAAGATTAGTAAAACAAAAGTGAAGAAACAGAAATATAAACCTGAAATAAAAATTAAATTTAATCGAAAATGAAAAAAAGATATCTTCAACGGAAGACTACGAAAAAAATGTTCTGCCATTAATAGCTGATGACAACTTATCTCCAAATTTACCTAAGGTTCTTAGAGTTTCACATCAAGTCGAAATTCATGATACAAAAGAAAAAGAACAAGATGAAAACAAATTTACAGAAGAAGGAAGAAATAAAAATACATAAATACAAAAGATAAATAGTAAAATTGAAGAATTGAGACCATGCACTTCAAATGTTTTCCAAAAAAGACTGAAAGCAAAAGTCTCCTAGTACGAGTAACAGACTTCCCGCACGTAAAACCAACGTAACCTACGTTTGGTGGGTTTGTATGATAGGTTAGGTTAGGGCGTTAGGATAACTAGGGTGCTAGATAATTTTTATAGGGCTAGGTTTGTCGTCAGTGGGGTCATAGGTATCTTATAGGTACCAGGCTCAATTGGTGAAAACATAGCCACACTGTACTCAGTTGGAATAACGGCCGTACTAAGTACCTAAGTAAGGCCGGTGCGTACAGTGACCCTGAACGACGTATTAAAAGCACGAAAAAGAAATGTTACACAGTTGATGAGCTGAAAAGGATACTGTCTGCTGACTAGTTTAGTTAGGCGTAATTTAAAAAACCTTTCAATTGCTTAATTTTCTAGGTATAAAGTACGTAGCTGATTACAAAATGTTCCTATTGCTGTATCATTTCATTTTAAAGTTTTTAAGAGTTTGATTTTTATTTAGAAAGTAAGTTTAATTATTGTGTTTTAATATCTTGTTATGTATCGGATTATAATACTCGTGTTATTTTAATGTTTGGAGCATTATTTTCCTGTTTTTGTTTTGAAAAAAATATATTATTGTTAGTTTACAACAATTTACGTTAAGGCACAACTACACAGTTGTGCCTAAGGCCCTGCGCAGACGACAGACTATCCGTGACGCACTTTTTAGTCTGTGAAAATAGAACCTATGCAATTATATTTTTTGTGCGCCGGACTTCTTGCGCGTCGTGTGCGCTACTGCATATAATTGCATAGGTTCTATTTTCACAGACTAAAAAGTGCGTCACGGATAGTCTGTCGTCTGCGCAGGGCCTTAACGTAAATTGTTGGGGAATTAAAAAATAAATACCTACCTACTCTATTCCGTCTTCCTGTCTATAATTCTATATTTTAATAAAAGCATACTACCTACTACTTAGAACTCTTTTTGTAGAAGACTTATTTGCTCCAATTTTAGTGCTGGTAATTGGGTAATTTCGTGCCAATAACTGGCAACAAACATCAACAAATACGGACATGATCATGTTTCAATCTTTTTTTTTATATTATTAAATTTTTTACTTAACATTTAAAAAGTTTTTCAAAATATTATTTTTTGTAAACAAGACATTTTATATTCACATTAATTTATAATGATATAATTTGTTTTTATTATTATATACCAATTTGAAATATGACAACCACATAAAGTGCTGATAATTGGGTGTGTCACCCTATTGTTGTTTAGAGCTCGTTGATTGTAGGTAAATTCTGTATTTTCTGTTTAAAAAAATATTGGCAAACAAAGGAAGGAGAAGCCACCAAAGTCAGGTTTTTTTTTATAAATTTTGTGCCGAAGAATTTTAACTTGCCACTGGCCTATGAACTTCAAATTTGATGATAATGTTTATTATTATATATATTTTATTAACAAATAACAATATATTGATAAAACAATTTTTTAAATCGAAATTTCCAATTTTTTCCTATTAAAACCAACTTTTTTTGCGGTTTGGTACGGAACTCTAAATGTGCGAGGTTCGACATGCAAGTGAACTTTTTTTTGTTATCCAGTTAATGGCTTGCGGATGTCACATAGGTAGTTCCTCCATATGAAATAATGAAAACCAGCTCCATCCGTTTAGACTGAAACTGACCCCAATGTAGTTGGGAATAAAATTATTCATTTAAAAATCTTTTTAAAAACAAGCTTTTTTCGTATTCTTCTCAGAAACCCTTTCATTTGATACCTATATCATGGCATTGCACAAAAAATAACTAGTCCACCATCTTGGGCCGTCCGCCATATTGGATTTAGAATGACGACACTTAGCTAAACAAGCATTGTCATCCAAACTAAACGTGTATGCAAAATTTCATCTTAAACGGCCGAGGATAGCTGCTTGAAAATTCAGTTGCAAGATTTGACCCAAACACACTTACATACATTGAAAGTTTAATAAAAGCTCGCAAAAAGGCCAGGCAATGTGCAGGCAGAAATGTACAGGCTAGGTAATACTCCTCATAAAGGGTTCGCCTCAAAAAGTAAGCTATGTGTGTTCAACATCGACTTAGCAAACTTGTTAACATTACCTCTGATTTATTTTGCATCAGAAAAAAATTAAATATGAAAAGCTTTTGTAAACACTCCTAAGTTAAGTAATCTTCGTATAAAAAACAATTTATAAACAACAAACGAAAACATTACAATCATAAACCTCTTTTATTTTCTACCTAATTATGTAACTAGCTAGCTTGCCTATGATCTAGAAGTCCTAGAACTAACTATAATACGCTATGAAAAATCTTCAGACAATCGGCTCAGCAGTAGTATCTAACAAATAGAGTTCTTGTGTCGCTCCCGGGCCGCGGTTACGCTAAACGGTTGACTCGATTGCCCCACCGGCTTCGTATTGCCCCGCCGGCTTCCATTTGCCCCCGCAAACCCTACTGGTCCACTAATGGTTCCATTTGTTCTTAGTTTGTTAAAAATTGCGGTTGTAGTTAGATACTATGTGTTTGTTAATGGTGAGGAGTGAGAGAGAAATGATTGATGACTAGCTGGAGTGTTTTAGGTTTGCAGAATTCCGATCTTACTTTAGCATTTACTCCAAAACAATCGAAGACATGTGACGTCCACCAAGCCACCCTGAGAGCAGGCTTTTGTCCCAGCAGTAGCAACATTATAGGCTGATTTATGTTTTATGCTTTACCTATATTTTGAAATAATTAAAAAAAAATGTTGCTCAGGCTTCTAGACTTATATAGTACTCAATAATATCTTCTTCTTTTTGTGTCGATAAACTCAAATTTTGTCTGACTAGCATGTTGCCATCTGGACCGCTATGTCATTTTCCACGTTCAGATCCTGAAAGATGCAGGCGGCTGGGCACGAAGGGCAGACAAGGAGGTGGGGCATATCCTGCGACGAGGCCCCACACTCGCACTGTGTTTGTGATGGGTCTAAGAGACTCCATTTGGCCAGATTATTTCTACATAATATGAAAATTCATGAGAGTTACTGTCCCATAATTGCAACTTCGGCTACAGCTGCACGACAAAACCTTGATGCAGCACAAGTTTCGAATTCAATAAATAACATTATTCCCCGACAAACAATAAATCATCCTGAAGTCCACAAGCAAAATGTACTGTAAGCAAACAGCAATTTGACCCAATAAGCATTTCCATTCGAGTCGAATAACTCGTGGTTAAATAATAACAGATGCACGGGTCGATCTTCTAGGTTAAGCAACGCTTGCCAAGATCGGTCCAAGAATGGGTGACCATCTCTACATAGCGAGATTCGTCTGTGCCTTGGAAAGCACGTTAATTCTTTGATCCCGGCTATCATTTGAAGATCGGTGACAGTTGTTACGGGTCGTCAGAAACTTGAGATCTGACAACCAGTCTCACCAAGGGGTACCGTGTTACCCAGTTACTGGGTTGTGGAGGTCAGATAGGCAGTCACTCCATGTTTAAACACTGGTACTCACTCAGCTGAGTCCGGTTAATCTCCAATATAGTTGGGAAAATGGCAAGGCAGTTTGATTCGAGTCTAATTCGAGTTGCAATAGTACCCCTCTATAGTTTTCCCACTGGAACTTTTCAATCGTCAGTTAAGAGGCTTGCGGACTCCTCTCGATATTTATTTACCACGAATGGCAAAGAAACTTGCTTTGTCGACAGTAAATTGTGTTTGTTCATTATTCAATTGCTCCCCTCTTCATTTTAATAAGCTTAGCGATTTTTGTGGTGATATTTTGTTTGTTTTCTCTGTGAAGACAAGTTTTTGTTGAACTGTCTGTGAAGTTGTGTTGCTAGATCAAATATTGGTTTGTTGTTTTGGCTTTGGTATTACCATGATATTTTAAATATTATTTTAGTGTCTGAGAAAAGTTTGTCTAAGTAAGTAGATAAGTACCTTTATTTGTTACCGAGGGTAAACCTTCAAAATGCGCCTCAATTTTTGGGAAATAGACCAGGGAGAGTACCAAGGTAGATGATTTGAATACGTTATAAATCCTAAAGCTTAGTATACAATACTTAACAAATTAAATATTTAAGCGGCTTCATTAAAATAATTGTTACAATTCTTTAATGCCGGGAATGAAACCACAGTAGCGTGTAAAATTATCAACTTTTTAAATGGGCTCCAAGCAGCCAGGAAGCCAAACACCAGACCAGCTCTAAATAATAGGAGAAGAAAACATGTTTTCTTTAATTTTTCATAATGGATCCACTAAGCTAAGTACAAAGATTTTTTTTATGAAGTACAAAGAATCAAGGCCACCAAGAAGAAGTGGAGATCACATAGACATCGCTCATGTGAAATACAATAGTCGTGACAATCTTCTTAGATTGTCACGACTCGTCGGCTTTGACAGCTATAAAAATATTTATTTATTTAAACTTGTACAATAAAAACATGTACAATAGTGGTACATAGGCGGACTTAATGCCACAAGGCATTCTCTACCAGTCAAACTTTGGGTTAAAAAAAGAACAACGTTGTGAAGGGGTACAAAATAATATTTAAAAAACAACTTGTATACGAGAAAAAGTATATACTTACATATATATTAATAATACACATATACAAATAAAATAGACTAATAAATACCAATAAAAAAACGAGAAACCTATTAATAATTATTATGACTAGACTTCTGTCTCTAGATGAGAGCTATTTTGTCTGACACAAATAGTGGTTACGAACTTTTCTCTTAAAAGTGAATTTGCTTTCAGCCTAATATTAACTTTAAAACTTTCGCGTTTCATAATTGAAAAACAATCATCACAGGACCACGGTCGTTGCAACACGGCCGAAACGTCGGGTGAAATAGGTAAATAAACAATTGAAATCCCGTGATATATTGTTTTGCAGCTATAAAAATACTTAATAAAATCAAACTTGATGCTTACGAATGATACTCATTGTTATAAGTGTATGGGTAACATAATAATTAATTAGGATTATGAATTTCTTAAGTACAAAGTTATCGCGGCATGTAAAATGAGGAACGTCAACGGACTTATTACATTGTCACGATTAAAGTATTTGGAATTCGTCCCCAACATACATAGTTAAGAAAAGTCTAGCACCTTCATCATGTATTCTTTAATCAATTTGCACCTAACATAATATACGTTAAAAGGTACTATATTACATTAAAGTTTCAGCAATCTATCGAATATAATAATATGCAGAATATTACGTAGGTGCGTAGAGTACCGAGTTTGTCAGTCAGCCCACACTAACAGGCTCCACATCTCTTATTCATAACACCTAATGGCAAAATCCGTTCAGCTTAAACTGATGCCCAATTTCGATAACAATATGGTTGACTAAATGCGAAGAATTATTAATTAACTTATAGACGTGTACGATGTAAGGATCTAATATGTGTTATAAGTGGAGTTAGGTACCTGAATCAATGTTGCTTTTGATTTTAGGAAAAGTTCGTCATGTTTTTACAAGCTTTTATTTCAAATCTTGCAACTGAATTTTAAAGCAGTTATTCTTAACCGATTAAGATGCAATTTAGCATACACGATTAGTTTGGATGACAATGCATGGTTAGCTATGGTTGACCGTGAAAAGTGACGTCATTCTAAATCCAATATGGCGGAAGGCCTAAGATGGCGGACTAGTTATTTTTTGTGCAAGGTTTTGCTGAGTAGAATACAAAAAAAGCTTGTTTTAAAAGGAGATTTTTTAATGAATCATTTTATTTCTCTCCTCAACCGGCGGCGTAATTTATTGATTCTGTTTAATTGGTTCACTATTGTGTCTGTAATTACGGCAGATATAATGTTAGCCAATGACTGGGTTGTGTATGTCAGATAGTCGCTTTTTGTAAAAAAACTTTATTTATTGGCTTTGAAGATTAGATTTGAAGCTTTACTCAAGATAGTAAGAGAAAGGCATGGCAGCAGATGATTTTGTTTTTTATCCTACCAGGAAAAAGGCAGATTTTTAGGGCTTATGAGCGATGTCAAGTGTCAATGAAAAGGGAGTCAGTGATGGCGTGACGGGGGATAGGACGGTATGGAACAAGAAAACGTATTGCGCCGACCCACGGGCGAGGGACAAGGGAACAAAGGACAAGGGCAGGCAGATGATGATGATGATGATGATGAGCGATGTCAAGGTGATCAGTGCCAGAGAATGCTTAAATCAATAGAGAAGTGACCACTGCAAGAGAGTTCTAAAATCAAGAGAGAGAGAGCTTGAGCTTCTAAAGATTTTGAAAGTTTGTAAGCTATGAAAAAAAAATTGCATTGAATCCAAAATTGCCAGAACCACATTAAAAACAATTTTTTTATAGCAAAGTGAAACATGGAAACGCAACTTTTATAGTTTTATTAGGTAGACATTAAACCAAGGTTTTGCAACCGCGTAAAGTGGCCCCAAAAATTTACGCAGAGAACAATATTAAAACGTTTCCATTGCCGCATTTTACGAGGAGCTCGAAATTTAAAACGCGTTTCGGGGAGTGTTGCCAGCCTCCGTCTAAATGCTTTATGTTTTATTTTATTATCCGTGTCGCCACCTAGTCTTTATTACACGTTGTGTATTATTCGCGTTTGTTATGTTTTTTAAAGCTGATAAGGATTTTTAACAGAGTGTTTTTTGTTTGAAATTGTAAGCCTATCATAAAATTCAATGTTTATTTTGGTATTTTTGCGAAATTATGTCTGTGTTTGGTCGTATGGTACATTGACTTAAATGCTGTTTTAAAGGGTGGACATTAGGAAACCGTGTACACATACATATACTATCCAATATTTTTACAAATTATCTACTACCTAAATATATTTTCGGTGTGACAAGTGATGCTGCATGAAGCTGTAGGTATATCGAACCACCAGCACCACCCATCACTAATCACCAGTCTTGTAAGAAAAATAGTAAGTTTACTATACTGTGATTTTTTATTTCGTAGACTAAACTGACAGCTGCCAATGACCTTATTTTTTTAAATGTTGCAAGCGTGGAGCATAGTGTCGTAGGTAAGGCTCAATCAAGTGATCCATCGAATCGATGTGACATGACTCCTCAATTTAATTTTACTAATTGGTGTAAATAAATGATTTTTGAATATAAATGTAATATATTTAAATATAGCAGTATTCATACACATAGTACATAAACTTTTATTGTGTTAAATATGAAATTGACACAATAAAAGTTTATGTTTAAATATATAACAAACTATACACTAAGTACAATAAAATAAATCATCATCATCATCATATCAGCCGACAGACGTCCACTGCTAGACATAGGCCTGCCCCAAGCTTCGCCACATTGACCGGTCCCGTGCATCTCGTAACCAGCGGATCCCCGCAACCTTCACCAGGTGATCAGTCCACCTGGTGGGGGGCCTTCCAACGCAACGTCTTCCAGTTCGAATAAAATAAATGCGACCGATAAAATGAAGTCTGACATAAATTACTAGAAACTAAATAAGGGCCGCTTGTTTCTTAACAAATGAGTATTTTTGCCGTGTGATAGTTTAATTTTCGATCTACTTCGATTTTCGATAAACTTTCGATCATTCAGGATAGTCAGGATACGACACTATTTTTATGTAACTATAAAGTGACAGCTACCCAAATGTCAGTTTAGTCTATGAATTTAAAAATCACAGTAAAGTTGCAAATTGGTCACTGAACAGCTACTGTTCTGGGCACCTATATGTCAAGGTCCTATTCAGCCAAAAATATTCCCACTGTTACGTGTGACACAGGCCTAAATGTGGACTGATATACTCGTATTCAACGCGGGTCATGTTTGGATTGGTAGATGTCACCATTAGGCTTTTGTAGTACATGTACCTACTATTAGGAAGCAATTCCTTTAGGTGAAAGAGAACGAACTATTCTGTTTCGGTCGTTTAAATCGTTCATCTAGTACAGTGATCCAAGCGACATCAGATCGCTCGAGTGCTGAATCAGAACGAATTAGTACGGTACGAACTACGATTGTATGAGCCTGAGCGAGTGAATGAGTTGCAAAGACCTTATACGTATTTCAATGAGTTGAGAGATTTGAGAAGCGTGCGAGCGAGCGTGATGACTGATGAACGACGAACTAGTACAGTTTGCTCTGTCAACGTACGATCTCGATGACCGACCCGGTGCACAAGAATATCATAATGAACGGTGAACTAAAATGAACTAATAGTACTAGAAGACTGAACTCGTTCATTTCAACGATTGTACTAGTTCGGAGCGTTCCATACAGTGTCCGAGTAAGAACAAGCCTAGTCACCATGTCACATGTCTTTAAATTAGTTCTAGGACAAGCCAGTTTCAAACGATTTTGCTCACGGTTACAGGAAAAAGAGTACTTATTTTGAGAACAAAACAAATGTGAAATTTTTCCACACATCACTGCCTGACACCTACATAAAAGTTCGAGACACAAACATCAACTTCCTTTTAACAATAACAAATAAAAAAGTACATTATACACGGCTAAAACACAGCGTTGTATAAAATATAGGCACCATTAGCTTTAGCAAAAGGTTTATTCAGGATTATCCGAGTTTTGGAAGAAGCAATTAACGCTTTTGAATGATTGAGTAGGGAGCTCGCTTAGTTAAGCTTTGAGAGGAACCTTTCAACTTGTGTCTGTGTGTCTAATACATAGAAAGCATTTGGATCTATAAATTTTATATAACCTGAAATTGTAAACATAAGCTTATTTTACGGTATGAGTGTTTCTAATTTTAAAGTTGCTTTTTCTGTTTGACTTAGTGAGTTATTTCAAAAGAGATAAATTAAACTTGGCAATAAATTTCTCTTGTTCCATAACGTCATATCACATCATGCCTGTATGCCTAGAAGAGTTGGGCAGAATTGTGTTTTGTTGTACAATAAAACGCGCACAATCACTACCGATCTTTAAAAGACTGGTAAAGGAGCACTACCCGTTACTGTGATCTTAGTCTTGTTGGAGCTGTATTTTTCTTGCCTGTATATTTATATGTATGTATGTATCTATTTTAATATTTTAAATTTAGTGCTTACTATGTTTGTAACTTTATTTCATTTAAACTTGCACCAAGTGCAACCCTATGTCGTGTCCAAGCTATCTCGCTCCATTCTGGGTTGCCTGGAAGAGATCACAGAACGCGATAAGGCCGCCTGTTGTATGTTTGTTGTTATTGTAAGGTTTCCGTATGTATTATTGTTTTTATCTTGGTGTACAATAAAGTACATATAAGTAAATAAATACATGTCATTTTGTCAATTAAAGGTTTTGGGCCTATGGTCAGGGGCTGCTACTGAGAACTCTGAGAAGTTCGTACCGAATAATATCTTATCTTGTTCCCTGTCATCGATTTCATTATTGCCTTAATAAACTTTAGCTACATAAAAAATGTGTTTTAACTGAATAATGTGTATCGGTAGAACGGAGTTACATTGAGATCTGGGGCAACTATAATGATAACTTATTTTTTTAGGTTTTTTAAAGCTATCTCCGTGAAAACGGAACACACCACGATTTTCTTTTTAACATTTGTAACACTGACACGTTAGCCATGTTTTGCATCAACATCTGCGCAAGAATACATTTACTTGTTGCATTAAAAATAAATTGTAAATTACTTTACATTGCAATGAAAAAACAATGGGTTATCAAAGAAACTCCATTTTATTTTAACTTTGATAGGCTCGTTTTATTTTTATTTTATCCCAAACAAAGGAATAACAAAAATGGGATATAAAACTTTAAGTTAAGTCGCCAATACTGCATTTTTTTCATAATATAATTGAAGTAATTGGTCAATTTTCTGTTAGAGCATACAAGACGGGCGGGCCTTTTCATCACAACATAAAGTAACTAGCTGCAAACTTTGTTTTGGGTCAGCTTGTGTAACCTGAAAAATATATATCTACGAACAAATTCACGAATTAAATATTAACCTAATATATTTTTGTTTGTTTTCTTCAAACCGAGATCTACATTGCACAACTGCAGTTTATTGCAGAGCATGTCAGCCTTTCACCAGCATTTAGAACAGTAAGCTGGGTATCTTCCCCCCTTTCCATTGTGTCGGTCATCCGATCTTCACCTGTCATTGGGAGGTTGAAAATGCACAATGCACTGTGCGAGATTGGTGTTCGGGAATCAGCATAGATAATGCGACCTATGCAGTACCTAAATTGTTGTTAAGTTAGGTTAAAACCTAAACAGATAAGATAACAGAAAATGGAGTTGAAAATGGATTCTAAACTTAATCCATTTAAAACTTACCTGTTAAGCCCACTATATTTTTTAACCTTACAATTGCTAGTTTATATTATCTGAATTTAAGGAAACCTGTACTTACGTAGTTAATGTAAGTCTGAAATAGCCAAGTCAGAGGCCTTTGGGGTTTCCAGAGGCGGCTTAATTAGCTCTGAAGCCAGAGGTGGCAACATCCTCACACGAAAAGAGGAAGCGTAGATGAAGTCCTTGATTGCTCGTTTACGTTGATCTAGAATCTAAAGTATGGATATATATCATAATATTATTCTAGAATCTTGACTTCTGACTAGAATAACCCACTTGTGATGGAAAACACGGCATTGTTTCATCATATGTCTCTCTCTTATATCTCATTTAATATGCGTCGTTATTTGTAAGCAGATACCTAAAAGATAATATTTCTGTTTACATACATACATAAACTCACGCCTTTTTCCCATGGGGGTAAGCAGAAATTACAGAACACCACCTGTTGCAATCATTACATACTTTTTTAGCTTCACTCACGTTCATACATATAGTCATACACGCACGCCTTTCTGAAGAACACCATTTCTGTTTGTACGATAATAAATACGACACAGTTATATTTCAGTACGTAAAGTTACCAATATCTATTCAATCATAACAATTGTTTAGCGATCGCTTTACAATTGATTTGATATCGATGACATCTCGGCGCCAATCGCCTTGAACTCATGCATATTGCATGAGTCGCATATTACCATAATTAGGGGTAAATTATACACTTTGTGTACAATAACACAATGATACTGATGCCTGAACTATTTCAGTTGAATTATACGTTAAATGCTGCATCTGATCATTTGATTTTCATAATTTTTAGGTTAGCAGGTTTCGCATTTCAGTACAGTATTGACTGATACTTCGGTCTGCTGGTTGTTCTTGAGGCTTCTGATATAGCGAAGAAAGACTGTTCACGATAGTCATAGAAATGCGTAAGTAGTATAAGTACTTATAGACCAGGGTCACTAATTTTTGATAAGAAAAAAATATATAGTAGGATGAAACCCATTGGAAAAGGAAGATAATATACCAAAAATTAAAGGAAAAATAATTTACGGGCGATCTGAGGTCGGGAAGAGGAAGGGGGTGAGTTTTAAGGGTTAAAACGGTTTATCTCGATTTCCGGCAAAACATCAAGTCCTATGGAAAAAATTGAAATGACAAAGTTGTAGATAATAAAAAGATCTACAACTTCTGTATTGACACTTTTTTCACATAACCTCAAAATGTAAGTGAAAAATTCAAATAACCGAGTTTATGGTTTTAAATTTTTATCTTTTACAACTTTTAATTTTTTTCCACATAGTTTAGTAAAAACTTACCTTTTTATGTGCCAAATACACTGTATTTTTTTTTAATTTAAAATATTTATCTTTTCTCCTTATTTTGACTTAATATCGAAAACACTACCATAATTTTCAATCGAAAATTATCCTGTCAAAGTAACTGCTTTTTAAAAAAAGTCGGTGGGCTCTTTGTTCGTTGCAATCTCTCCTTTTTGATGGTATAAAAAAGTATACAACACTTAACATGGTGAGGAGAAGGTTAAGTTAGTATACTGATTCAGATGGTTTAGTTACTAGTGAAGCTTTCTAGAGTGGTGAACCAGTGATATCGGCCGCGACTTACAAGTTGTAGGTGGTGGGGTTGAGCCAGACAGGCGCTTTATTTTCTGTAAATTATTTCTTCACCACTGCCCTCAAAACGGTGAAGGAAAACATCGTGAGGAAACCGGCATGTCCCAGAACCAAAAATTCGAAGACATGTGACATCCACCAACCCGCACTGGGCCCGCGTGGTGGATTACGGCCCATTCCCTCTCACAGAGAGGAGACCTGTGTCCCAGAAGTGGGAACATTAAAAGGCTGATTATGATGATGTGATGATATGAAACTTTCTACAGGTTCATAGACAATAATCAATAGGTACATAATTATGTCAAAAGGGAGACAGAAGTACTTTTTAATATACGAAATACAATATCTGTCATTATCACCTCAATTATAAGTTGAGACATCGTCTCCTTTTTCACATGAAATTATAAAACGTATGAGTATCTATCTAAGCCATCTGATCCACACTCCATTATATTGAGTTTTACCTCCCCCTCACAGAATCGTCATGAATAATCATATGAATTAAGCTAATGCATCCAGCCTAATAGGCCATTCTACGTATATACGCGCTAATCGAATAATGGATATTAATCGTCTCGTATCTCTAATCTCAAATGGAACATATCTACTTACTTACTTCATTTAAAGGTGCCATTTAGGTTGAGTGTTTGAAAAGAATAGGGAACAAATTTTAAAGGTGTATAAACATCAAATAACAATATTTTATTTGTAAACTTAAAATACTGAAGTCACAAGGCTGTTCAGTCATTTGGCAATTCTAAACACTTCTATGTTCGTATATTATTCTTCTATATTACATATTCTTCTTCGAAACTTATTGTTTACAACGATTGGTAATCAGAAAGAGGAGAAAATTTTGACTTTGCCTATAAACTAATCAGTTCATTACGTTTTCTTTGAGTTTTGCTGTAGGCTGCAGATTTTACAAATTCAATAGATTTTCAATTCAGGACTGCTTTAAAATTTACTATTTCACCAAAATAAATTATGTGAAGATTTTTCACAAAGAAAAGCATTTTCATCGTACGTTTTAAAATAAACACAAAAGAAAAATTCACAACGCAGTTCTATAACCGTTCAAATTTCTCATAAGACCCGAACGTATTGAATATCGATGCGGTATCCATGATTAAACCTCCAACGAACGTAGTGTATTTAGTTTATGAAATTCAATATTTCCATCCAGTAACAATTCGAAAGTTGCCAATTTCAGAAAGCTTTGTATGTATTATGAATTACCAAGTATCGTTAGAATATTTCATCGACAATGTACACATAGTATATTGTATAGCTTTGTAGCAAAGCTTTTGTTGGAAGTTGTAGTCAGTTAAAAATATGGCTTTGGAACTATATAGATTGGTCGAATATCAACACAACGGGCATATTGTGTACAGGTTGGTTTAGCGGTGGTCAAGTTTGTTCTACCAAATGGCTAGCTTGTACATGGGGGTTACTATGAGGCTGCATCGTATTGTGATAGCAATTAATGGGTTGAAATCTCAGTGAGCTAACGCACGGGACTTCATGTTGCGAACAGACGGGAGTTGTTCTGTTTTGTGCACGAATTCAGTCTGTTTTGAATGTCCGGTATTCGAAACGGACTTTGGTTTATGGTGATAGTCCATTATACGTCTATTAGAAAAATACAGAATTTTCCTTTCATAATTGTTTTTGTGTGTTCAGTGTACATATTTTGATATGCAGATTAATGTATTATTTTTATGTCAGCGATTTTTCAAATAGGTAAACACTTTAACAGGATCTATCTTAATATTACCTCTTTAGGAAAAGGAGGTTTTCTGCGTGCTTGAAATTTAAGAGCAATTTAGAACTGATAAACGATTACGAATTTTCAATTGAGAATGTTTCCATAAAAAAATACGGCTAATAAACAAACTCACAACCAAACCATCCCTAATGAATTAACCTCCCAAAAAAACCTCAACTGAGCCACCTCTCATCGTAATTAACCTCACATCAATCCACTCGTAGTACGCCCTCGTTCACCGCCATTGTTCACCGGATCGGTTTTAATTTTCGGTTGGAAATCAACGAAGTGAACGTCGCCGATGTAGCACCGGCCGGTTTGCTTCTGGCCCTGTTTACCCGGCAAATAAACCGGGCCGGCCAATTCCGGGCATTGTTAGAAATATTGTTTGTTACCCACAGGGAGCTTGTATTGTGAACACTGTACCGGTAAAAACTTGCGATGATCGATTTTTGAATATATGGCTATAGATTGTGAAGTAACTCCTACTTCGGTGTCTCATTCAGTGCGGCTTCCTCTTTATATAGACTTATTCATAAATACCTATCGAACAGGAAAATACCATCAAGAATAAATTTCTGTAGCTATGTAGATCAGTAAAATACTTTTAAAAGGTTCATAGAATTTGGAAGCTGTAAATAAATTCCAAATTCCATGTTTTTTTGTGATATCTAAACAGAGTTAAAACTTTTTAGTTCATGTTCTTACGGCCGATTTCACCAATTTAACTAATCGCGATTATTTCAACTAAACTCAGTTTAATCAAATACAGCGTTCTGATTGGTAGTTTCTTAGCGGTCTCCACCAATACCTTAATGATTGAAAGGTCATTACAAAAAATATATTATCTAATATAATACCATCACATAATAACGGTGCAGCTCAGTCTCAATCGGTCAAAAACACCTCTTTTTTACTTTTTGAAATTTTTTAGGGTTCCGTTCCTTATAAGGAATGAAATGGAGCCTAATAGAATCAGTTCATCGTCTCTTTGTCCCAGATTATATAGGAGATTATATAGGCACTCACCGTACTCAGGTTTGCAATTTCTGCGATTATTAAATAAACTCAAAAAAAAACTTCTAAATCAACACAATCAAAAGACAAGAGAATAAAAACCTAAAGGGTACTTCTCATTGACCTAGAATCATGAAATTTGGCAAAGAAGCAATGCTTTATAGAACAGTTAAGGAAACAATCCAAAAACCGTAAATTTCTGCGACTTTTATCGATATATTTATGGGGACATAGTTTTCTAGCAGCAAAGGAAATTTTGTCCCTCAATCCAGTTTATCATTACGTTAGAGCAATGTTCGGTGCTTTCATTGTTTATGAACTTCAGTGATGTCGCCTAATATTTTGGTAAATGTAGCTGCTTGTACGGAACCGTCAGTGCTCGAATCCGATTCGCACTTGGCCGGTTTTTTGACATTGATCGCCTTCGAGACGAGATTGCAACTTGTATTTCAATGAAGAGTACGACAATTCGCCTTCTGGCGTACAGTATGTTCAGATTTCAAAATTGATAGTCAAAATGTCCATACTTGGATCCCTCGAACTTTACCCAGCGTGTGTACTTTGGAACACCTCCGTGATGACAGCGGCGGTCGAAGGCTTAACCTGCTTTCCGTGAGGTGAATACGACCACGATTTTGATGAAAATTTGTCGTGGGCCACCTTCCTTGATGTAGGTGTTATTAATAGTGACATATATATGTAGGGATATAGACTTATGACCAGCACCCGACAAATAAAAGTAAAATATAGAAATTTAAATAGTTTTTTGCGCAGTTATACATTCTCATCTATTGAGAAAACTGTGTACTAGTATAGTCTTCTTTGCTTAAAATTGCACAATATTTAAACTTGAAACTGTATTTATTTATTTATTATATTATTTATTGTAGACCATAAAAAATACATACGAAACAAACATTTTCAATAATTGTACAATGGGCGGTCTTATCGCATAGGGCAATCTCTTACAGACAACCTTTGGATGGACTGAACGATATGAGAAGAATTAAGGGCTGACAGTGTCCAATAAGATCATAAATAATATAACTTACTTACCTATACATAATAACATAAAATACATACATACGATACTAAATATCTAATATACTAATAAATATTTAATATGTGACAGAGAAAGGAAAAGACTAAAAATTATAATGAAAGGTAATGCTCCTTTACCATTTTCTTAAACGTTGGCAGTGTTTAAGCGCGTCTTATTTCTATATGTAATACATTCCACAATCGAACTGCTTGAATCGTAAAAGATGTATCAGAGAAGGAAGTGGAATGCATACGAACACTCAATTTTAAATTCAACTATATGTATTCATGAAAAAAAGAAAATTATATTTGAAAGAACTTAGAATTACTTAAAAGGTTCTATTTCTGTTTCTCATTAGAGGTAGAAGAGCTGACCTTTAAATGACCTTTTCTGTTAAAAAACAACCCACACCATATTCCCCTACCTAAAAAAACACTTCTAAATTAATTATTATTATTTCTGTATCGAATAGAGAGGTAGGCAATACCTACGTAAGGTAAGGTATCGCATTAAAACAACACTAGAACTTCAGTAAAACATGTTATTTCAAATATATATTCCAATTAGCCGAGTTTACTTTTGAAACCTAAGTTAAATTCACAAAGCGCTCTGTTTGAGGTGTAGCGCCCGGGGCCAGGCGAACCCGCCGAACAAACTAGTGGCCGACTATCACAACGTTATGGAATGGAATGCTACTATTAAATGGAAATAGACCTACACAAATAATCGAGGTTATTTTAAATGGTGTTGTTTTCTTTGAATTTGTGGTGATGTGCCGTTGCTAGAAATTCATTTCATATAAAAATAAGATGAAAGTCAGTGGATATGGTTTTAAAAAACTTATGTGATTAGTCAGTCAAATCACGTCACTTTTCTATGAAGTTCAACAATAATAGGATTTTTGTAAATGAAAAAGGGTATGCCCTTTTTACCCGGCTGCAAGGTAAGGGTTTTTGGGGTGTGTTTTCGCGCGTATCGTATGTAAGTATGTTTGTAATATTCTTTATTACCTCGTATCTTTCAAACCACTTGACGGATTTTTATAATTAAGACATCGTTAGATAGGTCTTGGCCGCCCAAGTGTTCTTAGATAAGTGCCGTTAAAAAAATAGAAACATGGCGGATTTTGGGCGCCTATGTTGCAATTTTTTTTTCTTCGCAACCCATTGAGTGGGGTATGAAAATGAAGGGTTTTTAGAGGTGATTACAAAAATATATACCACTTATATGTTTAAAAGTATTTATTAAAAAAATATTCACTAAAAAGTTGTAAATAAAAAAAGCTAATTTTAAAATCAAAAACCCGACTGCTTAAGAAGCGAACTAAAAAGCTGTAATCAAGAAAAATTCATGCTGTGCAGTCGGAGGATCAGGCAGTTCGCGAATATATGTCCTCCGACTGAACAGCATGAATTTTGACGGCCCAAGATGGCGAACTCGTTATTTTTTATGCACTGCCATGATATGGGTATCAAATGAAAGGGTTTGCTGAGAAGAATACGAAAAAAGATTGTTTGAAAAAAATAAAAAAATATGAATAAAATTTTCAAGGATTTCCTGGCATAAGGTTATGCTGAAATTTGGCGTATTTTATGTATATTTGGAAACACTAAAATAATAAATGGTAAAAAAAAAACATTTAGTATGTGACAATCGTGTTTTGGGGTCATTGGATGTGTATTGACAAGAATTGTTACATTTCTTACTTTTTAGCACGGGGTCCCAGCGCTAACAGAGAAAATTTGGTTCAAATAAATGTCACTAGATGGCGCGATATACATTCCTTCGTTATTGAATTGTGTTTATAATGAATATTCTCTAGAATTGATTATAATAATTGTATGTGCTTTTTTAATCAACTCTTCTAACCACAAAATTATGGCATATTAAGCTCTTAATTCACATTTAAAAGATTATGTGAACGGATCATTTAAAATTGATTACAATAGATGGCGCGGTTTTTAATTTCTGGGGCATGCCAATAAATTTTTAAATTTGTATTTTAACACATTTTGGTACAATGAAACTGTAAAAACTTGCAAAAAAATACTATAAAACAAATCGGCACTGTATTAAAAGAAAAAGATCACAAACCGAGATAAGCCTTGCAAGTCGCTGCTAACACCATCTATAGCCGTGGAACGGAACCGAACGCGATCGAAGTACTTATAAAAATAATCATCTTAATTAGACGAAAAACGCTAGTTACGTCGGCATGGTTTCTATATTTGGTTTTTTGTGTTTGGTTGTTTGTTTGTTTATATCTGTAGTAAGTATTATATTATCTGTGATTGTCTATTAATTAATTTTTATTTGATTTTTACTCTTATTATTATAGTGAAAGTTCCCATGTTTGTTAATATGCAAACACGTCTCAAAAATTTAACAGATTTGAATGTAAATTGGCACACAACTCACAGGTAAACCTAGTTTAGGATACGATATTTACTTTTTATCTCAGTTGTAAGTTATTTTTAAAACTATATTAAAATATGTCATATAGGCATAGCCGCTGACTGAAGATAGTAGGTACCTTCTTGATCTACGTTCCGGGAAGAACCCATGATAAATTTAGAAAACGTTAAGGACCACGATATTTGAAAACAGCTGGCAAAAGCAGACCCAATAGTCAAAGAACATAATAATTACACTATTTAACAATCCTTCAACATTAATTTAAATCTACTAGCTCGTCTTTAAACTAAACCTTGTCCAGCGAACAAGATTGCTAATTTTATACAATGTAGGAGTTTCCTTTGAGCTCCACAAGTTGACTAAGTCCTCCATCAGACGAAGTCTGAAGCTGATGAAAATGACGAGATACCTTGTCTTTATTATTAAGGAACACATAATGGGACGCTGCATTAATAATGGCGCTAGAATCTTTAACAAAAGCGACGTGTAATGTGTCAGAGATAATCAGTAGAGCCTTATTTTCATGCTAAGCAGAATAAACACAGATAATGCATTTATTTTACGGCTTTCTTGATGGTTTCTACAACGGCTCATTGGTTTTACCTTGGAATAAATCAACTGAATAACTAGGTTCTAACTCCAATGTATCTTTAATTAAATTTTAATAACCATAATTAAAGTGACTATAAATCATTTGTAAAACGTTTTGGTTTCACATCACTACTATATTGTAACTCTCATAATTATGATGATCTAAGAATTTGTCGAAGCCCTTAGTAGATCGGTTGGTGAAAGAATTTTTTGTCGTTATGCACCAGTTAGTACTTTTACCTACATAAAGGTAATGTACATACAGCAGCAGAATATCCTCACCCCTAGAAATGTATCAAAAGCGACATCTATGGACAGGAGGATATACTACGATGTTTACGTGCACCGCGTGCGCGCCATCATGCCATAATCGTCCTTTTGGAACTAAATCAAAGTTTAAAGAGTATTGCTCGAGAATTAAATGTCAACGTAAGTGTAACCTAATCTATAATCAATTTATATTTAATTTTTTTGCCACTATAAATCTAACTTTTTAATTTACTTCTATAGAGAAACACAGTTCGTCTATGGGTGTGAAGGTATCAAGAAACTGGTGAAGTAAAGTGTAACAGCCAAGGGCCACGTCCGATTGATTACACAAATCAATCCAGCCATCATCGTGATATTGTGAATAGCAAAACCATGGATTCTTTAAGCTCATATTATTTAATTCTTATAACACCAGATCGGGTGGTTGCACCCGATCTGGTGTTATAAGACATGGCATTTCGCTTACCACTATCCGAAGACGTGCAACTGGGATCTATAATTATAAACCTACCAAAAACAAAAACAACTAACCGATCGTCAAGCCAGGATAAGATTTGCGACCATTGCAATTTGTTTTAAAATATGGTTAATGGAATGACATCAAGATTAGAAGTTATCTATACCATACCAATATTATAAAGAGGACAGATTTTTTTTTTGTTTGTTTGTACCGAATAGGCTCCGAAACTACTGGACCGATTTCAAAAATTCTTTCACCAATAGAAAGCTACATTATTCTTGAGTGACATAGGCTATTTTAAATCCCGAAAACGGGTCCTGTGGGGTGGCCCACGGGAGCGAAGCCGCGGGGAACAGCTAGTAGAAAATAAAGCTTACCCTCTCCGTTATAAGTATAGGTTTGACCCATAGAAATATAATATGGTTTGACCCCACAAGTTAAGGTTAAGTTTTTTAAAGTAAATTGTTTTTTAAAAACAGTTTAGAAATATTTCAAGAGATATAAATGTTGTTCTGTTTGTTTCAAAGGTGAGTAACATGTCTCTTTTGAAACATTCAAAACTATATCAGTTTTTTCAGTAAATTTATATTTGTTGATCTAAACTGGGTTACTATATTAATTAGTACCATAAAAAAAAATACTGTTTTTTTTTTGTTCCCGATACCGGTGGACTACTATTTTTTTTATATTATTGAATGTGTTTTATAAAAAATATTTAAAAATGTAACAAATAAGAAAGAAATTACATAAAGGACAATAAATAATACTCCGTATATAAGTGAATCTCCTTTATTTTGAAAGACCGCCTTTTAAGTACTTGTTTTTTTTATTAATAGTGGTATACCTATTAATTTTTATTTTTATCATACCTACTTCCCCTCAACCCGCAACATCCCACTATAGCCATACAGTGCTGCCTAAATATGTTAATGTTGGTTAGCGCATGACAATTTTGTATCAATAACTTAAACAATTATTGTTAAATGGGTATCTTGCATGCTTACTTGTGGGATCGATGTCAATAACTACAGAAAACTAACTTCATTGTGGTAACAGAGATGGCGCGCACGCGTCGCACGTATAAGTCGTAGTATATCCTCCTGTCCATAGATGTCACTTTTATACACTTCTAGAGGGTGAAGTTTCTCTGCAGCTGTATGTACAATGCAAGCCCAAAGCACAGTATAAATATAGCACGCACTACTGACAGCATCGCGACAACCGCTTAGGGGTCTCGTTGATGCGCATGTTTGTGTGACTGTGTCGTTTCGAGCGTTAGTAGGTAGTTTCCGTACTGTTCGTCCATATTTATACTGTGCCCAAAGAGTTGTTTGCTGTGATTACGATGATCCAAATCACGATGATCTTGTTGAACTGTAATTTTATTAATAAAAATATTAAATTAATTCTGACGTCCTCGTCGCCCAAAAGCTGGCAAGTCATCTCCCACAAGGAGCAGATTCCAGTTAAATGAACCGAGCCCTAAATAAGCAGAGAACTAAATGAAATCCAAACTGCAAATAACCGTAAAATAAATACGACGCTAAGAACAAAGGTCTAAAGATACTTATCTGTCAGTTCTACAACGTAGCCTTATTTATTTTTGGTTTTTATATCTTTTAAGTAGGATTTAATGTTATTTTAAGTACGGTTTACATTGTGTTCTTCTTCTTTTGGGCTGTTTTTCTTTGCGTTGTTATTTAGTTTTATATCTATCAACCGTTGTCTTGCTTTTAAATGGAGTTTTTGAATTGATCATCAATATCAGATTTTTTTTACCATTAATCTTCTCTTTCTTTGACCGGATTTTGTCTGATTTTCACTAAACATTTGGGATCTTCGCTAACTATATTATCCTTCATATATCCAATGCAAGGTGCTTTCATCTAACTGTTAATATGCCTACTTTGTAGATCATGTTTCTCAAAGGAGGGGGTCATTTATTGATGCTCTGGTTTCATCTTAAGATTGTTCTCATTTTATGTCCCCAATGACTTTCACTTTAATCTAAAATATAGAGTTAAACTAAACGAATACTTTCTTAAATAGTCTTTAGTCTATGTGCCATAAAATTCTGTAGCTTCAAATGAAAGTGGAAGCACCAGAAAAAGACAAGGACTGAGAACTTCAAACTTATAATATTATGTACAAATTGCCGAAAATGAACTCAAAGCGACGATCAAATTAGCATTTAGTTGTACCCAAAGTGCACTTCGCTTTTCACTATGCTCTTTTTAATGGGCCCTAAAACGGTTAACTTGGTCGTATGCAGATGAGAGTGCATGCTGACTTTTGTCTAACTGAACAAAAAGGACGAAATTTCAGCTACATTAGTTTAACCGACTTTTAAACTGAGGAGGTGCTCTTTAAATGTTTTATATAATCATCACATTGTACAGAAAGACGAGCTCACTGGATACTTAAGTATACTAAAGGTCATTTTCTCATAAGCCCTCACGTGCATATTGAATCACTCAGGAGAATAGAGATGTTGGATTCCCCAACTTTCTATGTTGATTAGAAAGAATTTTATTTAGTTTGGGACCCAATGGACAAGACAAGACAACTTCGCTGCAATTCTAGACGGAGATGGCGATAAAGACTGTTCTTAACTAAACCCTTAATGGAGAGAAGTGGAAAGAGAGTAGGGAGATGTTATTAGTCCGGATTTTGGGAAAAACCATGCTAATAATGTGATATTTGGTTCTGAATAAGTTTTTTCTAGCAGAACACAGAAATATTTGGAAAAAGAATAATAATTAATTAATTGTTTTTTTTTCCATGTAAACTAAAAAGTAGGAATTATTAAGACCACTAGCTTCTGCCAGAGGCTTGGCCCGCGTGAAATATGCTATGCGTGAAATATGAATAGTAAATATGCTATGCTATGCACATTTTACTCATGTTTTTTATTAATTTCATTTAAATTTTTTTTCTGTCTGTGCCAAATTTCATTGAGATCCAATCAGCCGTTGGCGTGATTGAGTTACAAACATGTATCAATATATCCACACACACATCCATCCCAACAGTTACATTTATCATCACACTCCACACTATCACACTAATATTATAAAGGCGATAGTTTTTGAATTTGTGTCTGTGTGTGTTTTTTGTTTGTTACATATTCACGCTCAAACGGCGAGACGGATCTGGATGAAATTTGGCTCAGAGATAGATTATAGTTAGGAATAGCACATAGGATAATTTTTATCTCTGTATAATGTTCTCTTGGGAGGATAAAACACATTTCACGCGGGCGAAGGCGCTGGCAGACGCTAGAATTATATATAGTAGTAAGATTATTTTTTGAAAGTGTTACTTTAAAAAAATAATCGTTTATTTTCGCCCCATGTGAAACGTAACATCAAACAACCCTTTCTCAAATCGCCTCTACCAACCCCTTACCTACTCTTTGTTAAACTGTTCCACTATAATTACTGTTACCTTTCTCCCGCACCCATTATTTCTACGAGAGCTAACGAAAGACGCACCTTTTACACTGAATTATTAAAATTAAACCGTTTCACGTTGCGGGTTGCGGTCTCAAAGTCGCTTCGTTGCGGCCGCAAGAAAGTTGCGGAATATATATAATGTTGCAAGATTATTGTTAAAATCGTTGTTTTTGCGGCAATCCTGGAATTTTCGCAAAAGACAAGATAAAATAAAAGTGAAAGAAAGAAGAAAAGAAAGAAAGAAAGAAAACCAGTTTATTTGGCACACACAGATACACACAATGTACAAATAAAAGGAAAGGTAATAAAAAAAAAAGGACAATTACATACATAGTGTGCCCCGCGGCTGCGCCAAAAAGGTCCAGTTCAGCAAAATGCCAGACAACTTAAACAAAAGTTTAATTTAAGTTCAAACAGATATTTGGACATGCTAATGTTTATGTCGAACTGGAACTATTTGTTACAGCTGTAAGACACACAATACTGTGATGATTTTCTGATTATTAGTTTTTTTATATTGTATCTGAATCACATAACTTTATTTTCTTTTTGAATAAAATCTCGCATAACTACGAATTTTCTTAGTTACTTTTTTTTTTTTTTTTTTTTTTAGGATTTTCACGAAAAAACTAGTTTTCCAGTTATCCTACAACATCAGAGAAGGACAAAGGAACTAGCCCGGGGCCATTTGTTCATCGTACGTATTTGTTCGCGCCTAATTAAACAAGAAACACTGGCAGGTATATCAAGGGAATTAGGGATTCAAGTGTAGATTTTAATGTATTGCGATCCCAGTAGATGGGTTTTAGTTTTATTACTATTGTGTTTTGGTTAGTTTTGTTATGTTTTCAGGGGGTTTGTGAAAGGTGAGTTACGTTCATGGGTTGGGTACTTTAAAGTTCTGTAATTTATATCATTGAGGGTTTTCGAATGGTGTTTACCATAGATAGATCATTCTAAGGAGTGGCTTCTAAGGTGAAGTCAAAACCTAGGAACGTAGTTAATCTACATAGGGTTCTAGGATCTATACTTAGGCATTAACAGCAGTGCTATTCTGTAAACATCTCACCATTATACCTCAGGTGAAGTGAGCTGTCACACCCTAGCCTAGCGATGAATTTTTTTTTTAATGATTCACCTCATTAATGCCCAGTTTTTTGACTCGTAGTTAACTTGTCAATGGTTAATATGCCAATCAATTTAAAATTTATTTAAAATACTTTCTTTGATCAATTGAATGATAATAATAATATGACGAGAACCTCGTGAAAGCTGAGAAAGAGAAACAAATCAAGTATCTCGACTTGGCACACGAGGTTGTCGACATGTGGAATGTGGACTCGGCGATCATTGTGCCGATTGTCGTTACGGCCAACGGCCTGATGGCCAAGAGTCTCAACGACCATCTGTCGAGGCTGTAATTGCGCGGTTGGATCAAGGGCCTGATACAGAAGGCAGTATTTTCTCGATACGGCTCGCATCGTGAGGAGGTTCCTGTCTCTGGAGCCCTAACCACCGGTAGCCTGGACCCTGCTCCCGACACCGGCGGAAAACCATTATTTTTAATATTTTTAAATGTATTTTTTTTAATAATTTGTTTTTATAAAGAAATATTAAAAAATGTAAATATGAAATGTGTACAAAATTGAATAAACGAAATAATAATAATGATACTCTTTGTGATGAGTCAAATAAGTTGGGTAATTAATTATTTGACCATATATTAGACTAACACTTGATGAATAAACGCGTTTTAGCTAAATTTGAAGCCATTGGTATTTTTTTGAAGCCATTGACATATTTGGTTAAGTTAACTACATATCAAACCACTGGGCCTAAGGTGAGTCTGTAATGAGATACACTCGAATACCGCTCGCAAAAAAATGGCATATCTGGACTTGCATACTATAGAAACGCTTCCATAGTGATTCTATGGTTGTCTTATAAAGATACTAATAGGAAAAGTCACGTCTTAACGGCTGAACAAATCTTAGTGAAACTTGCCCCTCGAGCAGACTATATCCTAGAATATTTTGTACTAGGACCTTTTATTCCCAAGACTATGTTTCTTTGAGATATTTTCTGACTTTCACGCAAGCGAAGCCGCTGGCAGGCGATAGTAAACTATATTTTTATCATAGCAACATTGTATTCCTCCTGAACGCAATAACATTTCCAGCCAGCTTCATTCTATTTCCAAACGAGCAAACTACCTCTTTGTTGAAGCTCACACTCAGTAAAATGGTTAGCAGTTATATTAGCGACCTCATTCCGCTAATGAGAGCAATCCGCAAACATTTGCGAATGCACCGCTGTTTATCAGTTAGCTGGCAACACTTTGCAATCAGGACCGGTGTTGCCAATATCAGGGGGAGTATGTACTCACGGGAAATTGATATTGCTAGCTTAGAGCCGAATGGTGGACGTTCGATGGCCGTTTGGGCTTATGATGTATTGTTTTATGCAGTTATTGTGAAGGTATTTTGTTTATAGGTAGTAAAGTATTATTTTATGAATGGGGGAGTGATGCGTTTTCCAATTGCCTTTGGTAGAGGAAATTTTCTTTTAACTGGGATAACTTGACATTCTAATTAATTAGACTTTTGTGATAGATATTGTTGTTAACCGAAGGGCTGACAGATGTGATGCGACAATACTGAAAAAAAAAATGGTTAGAACCGAACAAGTTTTTCACTTTTAAGCCAACTCTCAGCTTTATACTAGAAAATAAACTTTAATAAACAAATACAAATTTAATTAGCCAACAGAAAATCTCTGTTTCGTTGCTAACTTGCTACTTAGTATGACAAAAGTTCGCAAATTCCAATATTAATTTTCAGTGAATGCAACAGTAACTTTTCATAGAAATTGTTCCGTGGTCGACGCGATGGTTGCATTGTTGCTTCGCACCTTATTACTATACAATTCCACATGTCAACGGAATAGTCATAAATACTTATGTTAAGATTCGTGTCCCGTAGTTATTGACAATGGACAGGTTCAAAAAGTATTCAGTATGCAGCTCGTACTATTCAAATATTTAATCGGTAATCTTGACCCTGATTCATATATTCAATACAATATGACCTAACTTATCTAGGAAGGAAATATGGGTTACCTGTTTTTACCCGACTGCCGAAGGAGGGTAATGTGTTTATCAGTCTATGTATGTATGTTTGTTCCTATATGGCGTTCCAGAGACCAAATGTGTTGGCCGATTTTGATGATTCATACGTCAATCGATGCGTCTTAACCCTGCGAGTGTCATAGGCTACATTAAAATTGGACAATAGAAAAATGGCGGATTTTGGGTGCCATATTGGGGGGGCCCAAATTTTTTTTCTTCCAAACTCATCGTGTGGGGTATTTAAATAAAGGATTTTAAGAGGTGATTTCAAAAATATATAACACTTATATGTTTAAATGTATCTAATTCGAAAAAAAATAACTGAAAAGTTATAAATAAAAAAACTTAATTCAAAAATTCAAAAAACCCGATTGCTTCAAAAGCGAACTAAAAAGTCGTAAACAAGGAAAAAATCATGCTGTGCAGGTGGAGAATACACCAGATTTTGGTCAGCCAGACCGCGAATGTATCCTCCGACTGCACATCATGATTTTTTCCTTGTTTACGACTTTTTAGTTCGCTTTTGAAGCAGCCGGGTTTTTGATTTTTTGAATTTTTTTTTTTTTTATGATGATATGTATGTCACCGGGTTATTGCAAGTACCGTGAGTTTTTAATAAATAGTGAAATGTAAACTCTATCTTCTCAATTAGATACGGGTATGTTTTATTCTATCGAATTTGGATGGGATTTATTGTATTTAAATTGTACGTTTGTAAATAATCTCGCAAGATTAATTACAAACTGGGCGCACGGTTGGCGCAGTGGTTGAGCGATTGACTGCTGCGCTGCGTGTCGCGGGTTCGATTCCCGCACGGAACAAATATTTGTATGACCTACAGATAGTTGTTCCGGCTCTCAGATAGTTGTTACACTGTTTGCGCTGTAGCATAGTGCGGGTGACAGTTTCAATAACATTTTTTACGCATATACGTATACGTATTTTTTTGTAGTTTAACGTCATACCATAGTTATACCATATACCATAGTTGCCTTTTAACAAAAACTAGCAAGTCTTTTCATATAAACTGTATACGCTTTTATAACAAGTTGCCAAAGTCAGTTAAAGAACTGACCGATGGAAAGCTCAAAAACTACATCAAACGTGTCCTTATTAAAAAAGCATATTATAAAATCGAGGACTACGTTGAAGATAAAAATTTTGGCTTTAGCTCCTTCTGCGGCTGCGGCCTCCCTGGTAACTCATAAATGGCACAAATATGTGGATATCTCTAACTATTCTCAATCTCATTAATGATTTTTGTTTTTTTACCCTTCTTTTAATTAGTCTTTTTACAATTATTTTTCAATCATCTTCATAGCCCTTTGCTAAGAATAGTTATAGCACTGATAAAACAATTGTGCCACATGTTAAATTTAGTCTTTTTTATTTTACCTTTGTATAGATTTTTTACCGATTGTTTTGTAAATGTGTGAACATTGTAGGCCTTCTAGATGCTTGTTAACTTTTTAATTCATTTTATTTATGTATTATGCCTACGTTGTCCCCCCATATCTAAGTACTAATGCTGTAACATGGAAATATTGTAAAACCAAACCATTTTTAAAAAGAGTAACCATGGAGTTTCTTGCCGGTTGTTCTCCATAGGAAACGACCAACCCGAACCGTGCACCTTTTGTCGACGTTTTATAAGTGCCCATGCAAGCCTACACGAAATAAAAAAATATATGTTTTTGCCTCTGATGTTAAACTACAAAAAATGCGTATACGTATATGCGTAAAAAATGTTATTGAAACTGTCACCCTCACCATGCTACAGCGCAAAGAGTATATAGTATGGGGCAAGAAGGTTTTTATTAAAAAAGACACTTAAAGCCGGCAATAGCTATAATACAAGTTATTATTAACAATTTATAATAAAGTTATAATATTGTCGTTATATCAGTCAACGGATCACCCGAAAAATACATGACGTCGAGCAGACGAACCGTCTTCCAATAAATCACTTTACAGTGTTATTACTTCCTTAATCCCTGTATCGGTTTTCTAATATCTAATCGTGTCGTATACGAATCCGGATTACAATTTAAACTCGCAATCGGCTTCTATTATTCGAGCAAAGATATCAAATCTATCTGAAACGCCGCTCCATACTTTCAGTACAATATTCGCGAAAATAAAGCCGCTTAACCACAGAGAGACCGGCGAAATAAAATATTCTATTAGCAAAATCCGTTGGCTCATAATTCACTCAGAGAGCAGAGCACTGCGGGCATGGCAGGTGGTCTTAATAAATACGAAAATGGCCTATCGCGAGGTTAGTAATAAATTCAAAAGGCAATCAACGCCACGGGGGCGGGTAAAAATATTAATAGCCGAGAAATAATTATGTATTCATGACTTCCAGCCTCGGTCGGGATGAAGTGGAGCCGAAGCATCGGGGTAAACTAATTCCGTGGGGATTGGGAGAAGCAGTGACCGCGCCCGCCACCGCTACCGCCGGTCGCTAGCGGTCAGACCTCACCCTGTCTCACGTTTTTATCTATGGGTCGATTCAAGTTTTGTGACGTCGCTTTACAGAGCGCATGTACCCCTCACTTCTGATGTCACATGAATTGCTACTGGCGCAGCGGCTCGGATAGTCATCCGAGCCCCTATTAGGTTTGATTCTACCTGTACTAAAGTGAAGTGCACGGATTATCGATGTTCACCCTATTGAATTCATACTTTCTTTGTCCGTTTTCATTTTAAATTATGAATTAATCCAACGAAGCAGTGTTAACACAAGAGTAGTCAAATAGTACAACTTCTAAAACGTTAGTTACGGCTAGCAAATTGTTACTGGCTCTGTAACCAGCCTGCGGCTTTTACCGCGTTAAATTTAAGTTTCACTAAATCCATACTCAGAAGCTATGTTCACCGAACCGACAAGGTAAACTTGTCACCTACACTCCGTAACATATGAGCTCAAGAACCTTAATTTAGTTACCAGCTGGACCCACTTAAGTACATAAATATGTATAAGTATTTTTTTTTAGTTTTTTTTTTTTGTGTCGTAATTTTCATAGTTATATTGAATTTCGAAAGTACGTGTATACATGTAAAGGCAGTCTGTCACTTCCCGGTTGTGTCCAATTTGTATCAAACACAAGATAATCCCCCAATTTACAGCTCACCCGTACCTACTTTTTATTAATCCACAGTGACTGAAAACAAAACAAGCCAAATCAGCTTTTCGCGTTCGGTTGCAAGTCATCAATCAATCGTTAATCCAACGACGCAATATCCATAAAATGGATCGCGGAGGTCGGCGTGCATTGGGTACGCATTGGGTCCGTAATTCTGCGAGCCGACGACAATGCCGCAATCGGACCAGCAATCTGCATAATGGATTGCTGGGCGAACGCTTCGTCCGGTCGCCGCTCATTCAATTGTCGCGGTCGCCGATGTGTCGCACCGTTATTACGGACTAGGGAATTCATAATTTCACGCCATATGGGCGTGAAGTTCACGCCTCATTGGAGGTTAGACTTTTTTGTTGCCTTTATTTATTTTTTGATTTGTAATTAGCTGGTTTTACCGGGGTTTGGGTGTTGGGGTTGTCAACTTTTGCTTAGGTTTTAAACACACGTGTTTTGGCAATGTTAACATGACCTATTTAAACATAAATATTGTTTTAATTTAAGCCTTAACACAACCTTAAAATCAGCTTGTAAAAATATTGATAAACAATGAAATGAATAAAACCGTCGACATAAATCAAATACAGCCATTACGTAGATGAAACTACATAATATCCAATCACCACAAATGTATGTACAGTAAATTGTGCGAGTTAGTAATGTTGAATTTGTAATGCAAAATAATACTGTGACAGTACAGAGACAAGCTTACTGGAACATGTCCCATCGGGGATCTTTGCATATTTGACAAACTGTTTTGTCATTTCTAATCATTTATTCAACGTAGGCTTGAATGTAGGGAAAGCTTTAACTATTAGCGTAGCTACACTTCTAGCTAAGGTAACGTGCTAATTCACAGTTTCACAGAATTGGGGTATTCATAAGTGTCCCAATAACCAGAAACTGGATCACGCAAATAAAGACGATGATCTTTGATATTTTGTGAACACAAATGTTTACACATGCTGGTGAACTTAGCAGATCATTTTCCAGCAGAGCAAAAAAAAAACTGAGTTCCAGTCGCATGCAGCATAGTTCTAGAGTTCTTGATACTTTTTGGAAATAGTTCTGGCCTTTTTCCTAGAAAAAAAGTCACATGAAAATATGATCTGCTAACTTCCGGTAGCAGATCATTTTTTCCAAAATAAAATTATTATAAGTGATTTAGGTGCACAAAGGTGAGTTCTATAGTTCCTGATACATTTTAGAAATAGTTCTGCAAAATTACACACAATAAAAAAACAAACATATTAAACTCATAACAGAAATAATCCAATATGTTTTTTTAAAACAGACGTTACTTATATAAAACGACAATTGCCGTTTCTTCTTTTGACCTTAATAATAATAAGCTTAGAACTTAAAGTAATAAAAATCAATAAATAAAAGATATCGTACTCTCAAGCGCCAATAGCTCTGTTATAACCGTGCAAAAGCAAAAACCAAGAAAATATTCAGTGTTCGATACAACAAAATCAAAACATAAAACCTAACTGTAATCAGGCCGAGAACTCCTCCTTTCCTTATACACCTATATCAAGAATAGACGAAAACATGAAGCAGGAAGCCAAAACCTTCACTCAAGTATCAGCAGAGCATGGCTGAAGATTTAGTTTAGCAAAATCAAGATAATTTTGAGTGTTCGATAAAAAAAAATCACAATAAAAGTGTTGAGATGCACAGTTGGCTGAGAACTCTTCGTTTTCAAATACATCTATATCAAGAATAGACGTTGCAACGCATCATAATTCAACTCAAGTATCAGCAGAGCATGGTTCAAGATAGAGATTAATAAAAATCAAGACACTTTTCATAGTTCGTAATAAAAAATCAGAATAAAACTATCAGAGGTACAGAGAGCCGGGAACTCCTCGGTTTCTACAACACCTGTATATGCACTTGATTAAAATATGCAGCAGAAAGCCAGAACTCTCACTCAAGTATCATCAGAGCATGGTTGAATAATAAGGTTAGCAAAGATCAAGATATTTTTCAGAGTTCATTGTAAAAAAAACAAAAATAATATATCAGCGTTACTGAGGGCTGGAACTTTTCGTTTTCTTTTACACCTATATCGAGACTAGACGATGAAATTTACCGTAAAGCTAGAACTTTAACTCAAGTATCAGCAGAGCATAATTGAAGATCGAGATTAATAAAAATCAAGACATTTTTCATCGTTCGTAATAAAAATCCAAAAAAAATATCAGAAGTACTGAGGGCCGAGACTTCCTCCGTTTCTACTACAACTATATATGCACTTTATAAAAAAAAGCTATAAAAAACCAGAACTCTCACTCAAGTATCAGCAGAGCATGGTTGAAGATAGAGATTAATAAAAATCAAGACATTTTTCATCGTTCGTAATGAAAATCCAAAAAATATATATCAGAGGTACTTCTTCTTAGCGTGTCGATGGCAAACACTATTTTTAGTTAAATGCCTTGCCTAGCCCAGAATTCAGCTACGGCAACGCCCTCCGCTGACGCAGTCATAAGGTCCTCACGTGAACAGACAACCGGACATGCGGCACAAGACGAAAGGTGGGCCATAGTCTGCAGGGCGACGCCGCACAAGCACCGAGGATCAGAACCATCCGAGAACCCCCATCTATGGAGATTGTCTTTGCTGCGGCCGACCTGAGTGCGGAGTCTATTCAGAGTTTTCCAGGTCGGCCAAGGTAATGCGTGCCCAGGCGAAAGGGTCTCCGATGGCTCTAGGAAACAATCAGGGAGTTTAAATTTATCTCGCCAAAGATCGCATCTTTCCGTGGTGACGTTTCCGGTAAATGGACTCACGCTACCAAGAAAACTTTTTCGACTTTTAAGCCTCTGGGGCACCGAGGTGTAGTTGTGCATTGGGTGGCGCGAGTCACTTTCTTGCTTTGCCCTTTCTATACGGCTTCCCATAGTCCTACGCACATCCGGAGGCGCGATGCCGATAAGTGGATACAGCAATCGTACCGGGGTCGGTTTAAGGCAACCAGTGGATATTCGGCATGTCTCGTTTAGTGCTGTATCCACTAGGTTGGAGTGGGCGGAGCGGCTCCACACTGGACAAGCGTATTCTCCAGCGGAGAAACAGAGCGCCATTCCCGTTGTTCGCAAGACTTGAGGAGATGCTCCCCATCCAGTGGATGTAAGGCGACGTAGCAGACTGTTCCTGGCATGCACCTTTCGCTTGACAATCTCACAATTTTCCCTGTAGTTGAGGGACCTATCCAAAGTGACGCCGAGGTATTTTGGATGGGGACTATGGATGATTGGAAGCCCCTGCCATGAGATGTTGAGTGTTCGACCCGCCTGTCTGTTACGGAGATGAAAAGCGCACGACTGCGTTTTTGATGGATTTGGTTTCAATGCATTTTCTGCATAATAGTGGCTGAGGGCTGAAAGTGCGATGGAAAGGCTGGTTTCAATCGCCTCAAAATTAGTGGCTTGGCAAGTTAATGCCAGGTCGTCTGCATACAGAAAGCGGTTCGTGTTAGGACTCACCGGTTGGTCGTTGGTGTATATGTTAAACAGCAATGGAGCCAGTACACTGCCTTGGGGCAATCCATTCTTCTGGGTCCGCCACCTACTCCTATCATCGAGAAGGTTCACTTGAAATCGTCGGTTACTGAGGAGCTCTCTAAGAATTCGAACAAACTTTGGATCCTCTGTTAGGTTGGTAACCTTCCATAACAAGCGCCTTATGTTAACGGTGTCGTAGGCTGCCGACAAATCCACAAATACTGCACCCGTCACTTTCTTGGTTTCGAACCCGTCCTCAATATGTTGCGTGAGGTTAAGGACCTGCCCGCAGCAAGACTTCCCAGGTCTAAATCCTGATTGCTCCGGTATAAGTTTTGGGTCGACAAGGTTTGAGAGACGGGCTAACAGTAATCTTTCGAAAAGTTTGTAAGTGTGGCAGAGGAGCGATATAGGGCGAAAGTTTTTTGGATCGTCGTGTGGTTTCCCAGGTTTGGGGATAGCAATTACTTTCGACCTCCTCCAAAGACGAGGTATATTCGCAGACTCCAGGCAGCGGTTAAAGAGTTTTAGCAACCATGACACCGATACTGGGCCGAGGTGCTTGATTTGCTCAACTGAAACATCGTCCACACCGGAGGCCTTACCAGAGCTCAGTCTTTGAATGGCTAGGACAATATCTGCTAGTTGGAATGGGTCACACACTGATTCCCTGGTAGATGCCAGGTTGCCAATTTTAGGAGTTCTGCCTAGGCGTTGTGGTGGTTTGCCGTTAAGCAGGAGTTGGTGGGCAACTTGGTTAGCCGTTACTGCACTGGGTGTAAGAGGAGGTGGTGACTCACTGGTGAGTCTGCGGATAGTGGTCCATGCTTTTTTGCTATTGTGCGTCAAGTCAATGTTAGTTACCGTGTCCATCCATTTTTTCTGGCGTTGTTCGCATATATGTGAAAGCAGTTTCTCACCAGCTTCAACGGTTCCAGCTGAGAAGGGGTCACCGTCGTATAGTTCTTCGTACGACTTTAGTAGTTCGCCAGATTCTTGGGAAATGCCGGGGATGTACGATGTGCGACACCCTCGCGGGATATATTTTCGAGATGTTTTTGCGACTACGCTTACGAATTTGTCGTAGTTTTGCGGGGTAGGCGGAATGTTAAGCAATTTGTCATCTACTGTCATCGAAAATTGTTCCCAGTCAGCTTTTAAATAATTAAAGCGGCGTTTGAAAGGCATAGTCACTGGGTGGACAGCGGACTGGATATTGCATATTATCGGTCTATGTTGGGTTCGGGGGATTGGTAGACAAACGACCTTTTGGCTTTGGCTGCTGATATTTGAGCTGACAAATACGAGGTCTGGATTGTACCCACGCTTCCATCGTCCACTATTAAAAGACGCAGGTTGTTTTGGATCGTAGATTAGGTTCAGATCGTTAGCCTCTGCCCATTCCTCGACATGTTGACCGTCCGAGTTCGTCGAGCGATAGCCCCAGCTGGTGCTATGGCTATTGAAGTCACCAATTACAATTTTTGTTCGCTGGGTGTTAAAATTACCCGAATTGAATTCAAATGGGGTGCCAGGGGGTTTATACACAGATGTAACAGTGCAGTTACCGAGGTCTACTGTGATAATTTCGATGTCGTTATCGTTGCAACACTTTGTAGAGATAATTCTTACGCCGGGAGCAGCAAACACTGCGTTACCGTGCTTCGGGTGACAGATCTCGGCGATAAGTGACAGTCCAGGAATGGAAGGCCTGCCCTGCGTGGAGTCCCGATGGGTCTCTTGGACACATAGGATGTCACAGTGTACCTTGCGAGCTAATTCGGAAAGAATCTCTGCTTTGTCGCGAGAGAACCCCTCGATGTTGATTGAGACTACACACAAGGCTGGTTTTGTTAGTGGACTGCTTGGCCCCGATAAGGGGTTTAGGTTTGCCATCGTGGTGAAAGGATTGGCCAATCGACAGAAGTCGATTGCCCAGGGTGCGCCGGACGTAACAGATGGTCGGATGGTACGTCGCTCGGGGAGGCTCCTTTCATGCACCCCAGAGGTACTGAGGGCCAGGAACTCCTCGGTTTCTACTACAACTATATATGTACATTATAAACAAAACCTATAAAAAACCAGAACTCTCACTAAACTATCAGCAGAGCATGGTTGAAGATAGAGATTAATGAAAATCAAGACATTTTTCATCGTTCGTAATAAAATCCAAAAACATATATCAGAGGTACTGAGGGCCAGGAACTCCTCGGTTTCTACTACAACCATATATGCGCTTTATAAACAAAAGCTATAAAAAAACAGAACTCACACTCAAGTATCAGCAGAGCATGGTTGAAGATAGAGATTAATAAAAATCAAGACATTTTTCATCGTTCGTAATAAAAATCAAATAAAATATATATCAGAGGTACTGAGGACCGGAAACTCCTCGGTTTTTACTACAACTATGTATGCACTTTTTAAAGAAAAGCTATACAAAACCAGAACTCTCTTTCAAGTATCAGCAGAGCATGGTTGAAGATAGAGATTAATAAAAATCATGACATTTTTCGTCGTTCGTAATAAAATCCAAAAACATATATCAGAGAAACTGAGGGCTGAGAACTCCTCGGTTTCTACTACAACTATAGATGCACTTTATAAACAAAAGCTATAAAAAACCAGAACTCTCACTCAAGTATCAGCAGAGCATGGTTGAAGATAGAGATTAATAAAAATCAAGACATTTTTTTTTCGTTCGTAATAAAACCCAAAAACATATATCAGAGGTACTGAGGGCCGGGAACTCCTCGGTTTCTACTACAACTATATATGCGCTTTATAAACAAAAGCTATAAAAAACCAGAACTCACACTCAAGTATCAGCAGAGCATGGTTGAAGATAGAGATTAATAAAAATCAAGATATTTTTCATCGTTCGTAATAAAATCCAAAAACATATATCAGAGGTACTGAGGGCCGGGAACTCCTCGGTTTCTACTACAACTATATATGCACTTTATAAAAAAAAGGTAAAAAAAAACCAGAACTCTCACTCAAGTATCAGCAGAGCATGGTTGAAGATCGAGATTAATAAAAATCAAGAAATTTCTCAGAGTTCAATATCATCATCATCATCATCAGCCTATTAATGTTCCCACTGCTGGGACACAGGCCTCCTCTGTTTGAGAGGGAATGGGCCGTAATCCACCACGCGGGCCCAGTGCGGGTTGGTGGATGTCACATGTCTTCGAATTTTTGGTTCTAGGACATGCCGGTTTCCTCACGATGTTTTCCTTCACCGTTTAGAGAGCAGTGGTGAAGAAATAATTTACACAAAGTAAAGCGCCTGCCTGGGCTCGAACCCACGACCTACAACTTGTAAGTCACGGCCGATACCACTGGGCCACCACTGCTCCCTAAAGTTCAATATAAAAAAACAAAAATAATATATCAGAGGTACTGAGGGCCGGGAACTCCTCGGTTTCTACTACAACTATATACGAACTTTATAAAGAAAAGCTATAAAAAACCAGAACTCTCACTCAAGTATCAGCAGAGCATGGTTGAAGATAAAGATTAATAAAAATCAAGACATTTTTCATCGCTCGTAATAAAAATTCAAAAAAAAATTATCAGATTTACTGAGTGCCAGGAACTCCTCGGTTTCTACTACAACTATATAAGCACTTTATAAACAAAAGCTATAAAAAACCAGAACTCACACTCAAGTATCAGCCGAGCATGGTTGAAGATAGAGATTAATAAAAATCAAGACATTTTTCATCGTTCGTAATGAAAATCCAAAAAATATATATCAGAGGTACTGAGGGCCAGGAACTTCTCGGTTTCTACTACAACTATATATGCACATTATAAACAAAAGCTATAAAAAACCAGAACTCTCACTCAAGTATCAGCCGAGCATGGTTGAAGATAGAGATTAATAAAAATCAAGAAATTTCTCAGAGTTCAATATAAAAAAAACAAAAATAATATATCAGAGGTACTGAGGGCCAGGAACGCCTCGGTTTCTACTTCAACTATATATGCACATTATAAACAAAAGCTATAAAAAACCAGAACTCTCACTCAAGTATCAGCAGAGCATGGTTGAAGATCGTGATTAATAATAAGTAAGAAATTTTTCAGAGTTCTTTATAAAAAATCAGTAAAAAAGTTTAGAGGAACATAGGGCTGGGTTCTCTACGTTTTCTTATACAACTATATCGTGACTAGTTGTTGAAATGCACCATAAAGCTAGCACTTTAACTCAAGTATCAGCAGAGCATGGTTGAAGATAGAGATTAATAAAAATCAAGACATTTTTCATCGTTCGTAATAAAATCCAAAAACATATATCAGAGGTACTGAGGGCCAGGAACTCCTCGGTTTCTACTACAACCATATATGCACATTATAAACAAAAGCTATAATAAACCAGAACTCTCACTCAAATATCAGCAGAGCATGGTTGAAGATCGTGATTAATAATAAGTAAGAAATTTTTCAGAGTTCTTTATAAAAAATCAGTAAAAAAGTTTAGAGGAACAGAGGGCTGGGTTCTCTACGTTTTCTTATACAACTATATCGTGACTAGATGTTGAAATGCACCATAAAGCTAGCACTTTAACTCAAGTATCAGCAGAGCATGGTTGAAGATAGAGATTAATAAAAATCAAGACATTTTTCGTCGTTCGTAATAAAATCCAACAACATATATCAGAGGTACTGAGGGCCGGGAACTCCTCGGTGTCTACTACAACTATATATGCGCTTTATAAACAAAAGCTATAAAAAACCAGAACTCACACTCAAGTATCAGCAGAGCATGGTTAAAGATCGAGATTAATAAAAATCAAGACATTTTTCATCGTTCGTAATAAAAATCCAAAAAAAATATCAGAAGTACTGAGGGCCGAGACTTCCTCCGTTTCTACTACAACTATATACGCACTTTATAAAGAAATGCTATACAAAACCAGAACTCTCACTCAAGTATCAGCAGAGCATGGTTGAAGATAGAGATTAATAAAAATCAAGACATTTTTCATCGCTCGTAATAAAAATTCAAAAAAAATATATCAGATTTACTGAGGGCCAGGAACTCCTCGGTTTCAACTACAACTATAAATGCACTTTATAAAAAAAGCTATAAAAAACCAGAACTCTCACTCAAGTATCAGCAGAGCATGGTTGAAGATCGAAATTAATAAAAATCAAGAAATTTTTCAGAGTTCAATATAAAAAAACATAAATAATTTATCAGAGGTACTAAGGGCCGGGAACTCCTCGGTTTCTACTACAACTATATATGCACTTTATAGAGAAAAGATATAAAAAACCACAACTCTCACTCAAGTATCAGCAGAGCATGGTTGAAGATAGAGATTAATAAAAATCAAGAGATTTTTCATCGTTCGTAATGAAAATCCAAAAAAAATATATCAGAGGTACTGAGGGCCAGGAACTCCTCGGTTTCTACTTCAACTATATATGCGCATTATAAACAAAAGCTATAAAAAACCAGAACTCTCACTCAAGTATCAGCAGAGCATGGTTGAAGATCGTGATTAATAATAAGTAAGACATTTTTCAGAGTTCTTTATAAAAAATCAGTAAAAAAGTTTAGAGGAACAGAGGGCTGGGTTCTCTACGTTTTCTTATACAACTATATCGTGACTAGTTGTTGAAATGCACCATAAAGCTAGCACTTTAACTCAAGTATCAGCAGAGCATGGTTGAAGTTAGAGATTAATAAAAATCAAGACATTTTTCATCGTTCGTAATAAAATCCAAAAACATATATCAGAGGTACTGAGGGCCAGGAACTCCTCGGTTTCTACTACAACCATATATGCGCTTTATAATCAAAAGCTATAAAAAACCAGAAATCACACTCAAGTATCAGCAGAGCATGGTTGAAGATAGAGATTAATAAAAATCAAGACATTTTTCATCGTTCGTAATAAAAATCAAATAAAATATATATCAGAGGTATTGAGGGCCGGGAACTCCTCGGTTTCTACTACAACTATATATGCACTTTATAAAAAGAAGGTAAAAAAAACCAGAACTCTCACTCAAGTATCAGCAGAGCATGGTTGAAGACCGAGATTAATAAAAATCAAGAAATTTCTCAGAGTTCAATATAAAAAAACAAAAATAATATATCAGAGGTACTGAGGGCCGGGAACACCTCGGTTTCTACTACAACTATATACGCACTTTATAAAAAAAAGCTATAAAAAACCAGATCTCTCACTCAAGTATCAGCAGAGCATGGTTGAAGATAGAGATTAATAAAAATCAAGACATTTTTCATCGCTCGTAATAAAAATTCAAAAAAAAAAAAACAGATTTACTGAGGGCCAGGAACTCCTCGGTTTCTAATACAACTTTATATGCACTTTATAAAAAAAAGGTAAAAAAAACCAGAACTCTCACTCAAGTATCAGCAGAGCATGGTTGAAGATCGAGTTTAATAAAAATCAAGAAATTTTTCAGAGTTCAATATAAAAAAAAACAAAAATAATTTATCAGAAGTACTAAGGGCCGGGAACTCCTCGGTTTCTACTACAACTATATATGCACTTTATAGAGAAAATATATAAAAAACCAGAACTCTCACTCAAGTATCAGCAGAGCATGGTTGAAGATAGAGATTAATAAAAATCAAGAGATTTTTCATCGTTCGTAATGAAAATCCAAAAAAAAAATATCAGAGGTACTGAGGGCCAGGAACTCCTCGGTTTCTACTTCAACTATATATGCAAATTATAAACAAAAGCTATAAAAAACCAGAACTCTCACTCAAGTATCAGCAGAGCATGGTTGAAGATCGTGATTAATAATAAGTAAGAAATTTTTCAGAGTTCTTTATAAAAAAAACAAAAATAATTTATCAGAAGTACTGAGGGCCAGGAACTCCTCGGTTTCTACTTCAACTATATATGCACATTATAAAAAAAAGCTATAAAAAACCAGATCTCTCACTCAAGTATCAGCAGAGCATGGTTGAAGATAGAGATTAATAAAAATCAAGACATTTTTCATCGCTCGTAATAAAAATTCAAAAAAATTTTATCAGATTTACTGAGGGCCAGGAACTCCTCGGTTTCTGATACAACTATATATGCACTTTATAAAAAAAAACTATAAAAAACCAGAACTCTCACTCAAGTATCAGCAGAGCATGGTTGAAGATCGAGATTAATAAAAATCAAGAAATTTTTCAGAGTTCAATATAAAAAAAACAAAAATAATTTATCAGAAGTACTGAGGGCCAGGAACTCCTCGGTTTCTACTTCAACTATATATGCACATTATAAAAAAAAGCTAAAAAAAACCAGAACTCTCACTCAAGTATCAGCAGAGCATGGTTGAAGATCGTGATTAATAATAAGTAAGAAATTTTTCAGAGTTCTTTATAAAAAATCAGTAAAAAAGTTTAGAGGAACAGAGGGCTGGGTTCTCTACGTTTTCTTATACAACTATATCGTGACTAGATGTTGAAATGCACCATAAAGCTAGCTTTTTAACTCAAGTATCAGCAGAGCATGGTTGAAGATAGAGATTAATAAAAATCAAGACATTTTTCATCGTTCGTAATAAAATCCAAAAACATATATCAGAGGTACTGAGGGCCGGGAACTCCTCGGTGTCTACTACAACTATATATGCACTTTATAAAAGAAAGGTAAAAAAAACCAGAACTCTCACTCAAGTATCAGCAGAGCATGGTTGAAGATCGAGATTAATAAAAATCAATAAATTTTTCAGAGTTCAATATAAAAAAACAAAAATTATTTATCAGAAGTACTAAGGGCCGGGAACTCCTCGGTTTCTACTACAACTATATATGCACTTTATAGACAAAAGATATAAAAAACCAGAACTCTCACTCAAGTATCAGCAGAGCATGGTTGAAGATAGAGATTAATAAAAATCAAGACATTTTTCATCGTTCGTAATGAAAATCCAAAAAATATATATCAGAGGTACTGAGGGCCAGGAACTCCTCGGTTTCTACTACAACTATATATGCGCTTTATAAACAAAAGCTATAAAAAACCAGAACTCACACTCAAGTATCAGCAGAGCATGGTTGAAGATAGAGATTAATAAAAATCAAGACATTTTTCATCGTTCGTAATAAAACCCAAAAACATATATCAGAGGTACTGAGGGCCGGGAACTCCTCGGTTTCTACTACAACTATATATGCGCTTTATAAACAAAAGCTATAAAAAACCAGAACTCTCACTCAAGTATCAGCAGAGCATGGTTGAAGATTGAGATTTTAAAATTCAAGAAATTTATCAGTGTTCATTATAAAAGATTCAACAAAAAAAATCAGAGGTCCTGCGGGCTGATAACTCCTCGTTATCTTATACACCTGTAATAAAACTATTATTTTCATTTATGTATCAGCAGTGCAGAGCATAGTTGAAAACTTGGATCAGTAGAAATAATGAAGTTTACTATAATACAAAAAAAATTAGTGCTCTTCGTTTTTTATTTTACAAATAATTTTAATTATACAAAATAAAAATTATTCAGTGCGACAAAGTAGCCCTAGATCTCACACTAGGATACCCTCTAGTCTGTCGTTGGAGCTAGTGCGATTGTTTTTTTTTTTAAATATGATTATTATTGAAAATCGGCATTAAATCCTTGATCCCTGCCTGGTTTTAAGATGTGGAACAATTTAAATATTCTTGATCGTATACTTAGAGAAATTTTGTAAATTTATTATTTCTATATTTTTGTTTTTTTTTTACATTTTTTTTTTACCTTTTTTTTGTATTCTGTAGCCTAATAATATTATTGTGATGATTAAATTTGTGTGTATATAATTAAATGAGGTGTTATCGAAGTCTTCGAATTAATGGGTGAACTTTTTTATAAAGGCCATCGTATTTATGCTAAAACTCGCCAGTTAACCCGTAGGTTACGTAGTGCTTTAAGTCAAGACTATAATTTACGACAGCAGCTAATATATATGTCTTTTGACCAACTTTTATAGTTTTGGCAAGCGAATCCAACCTATGAGCAACTATTTTGGGTCTGTTTGGATATCCAGGATCGCTAATAACCGATGAATCGAAAATCAGGTGTGGTCCAAAATTATTTGTGCATAATAATTCAGTATCGCAATCGTAGCAAGATCTTTGCAAAGCCATCGCATCCTCAATTGCTTCCTGCAGCAAATGCAGACCATGGCATAGAATCATGTCTATGTTGATACTTACGAATGTGTAGTTTCTTGTATTTGAATAACCGCAAATACAATCAACGCGACAGGAATAACTAGGATCCTTTTTAAAAAGATACTGTGCTAAATGAGCAGTGTTAGACTCCACATCTAAATGGTGGTAGTCCTCTGGGATTTTCTCTGTGGTTTTTGCTTCTTTACAAGTTTTTTGAGGTACACCATCAGACGCGTTGCTGCGCTCTTTAATTTTTTCATCCAGTCTTTCTAGATGCTGCATCACAAAACGATCGATGCGCATTGGAATTTCACCCCTTAAGTCACGATGCTTTAAATCGGAAAATTTCTGCCCCGACTGCAGAGGAGGTAGCGGTCAGTGCACCTCTACCAAAAACTGGGTACTTAGTCTGAACGGCCCAAATCGAATGGCACGTGGGTCATTCGAACGTAAACAAAAATCGTCTACGTACAAATGGCCCGTTGGTGACACAATCTATCTTAATTCAATGGATAAACTACATTATGTTCATTCGGGTGCAAAAGTAAAAAGTTTAAATAAAAGATGATTTTTTCTTAGATTTGTATTATCTTCATTAAAACAATCAACAAAATATACAATAAGATAAAATAAAACAACAAGCCAATCAACAAAATGTAAAAAAATACAATTAAAAAGTTAGTCAAAAGCAGCCTAATTTTAAAGAATAAAAATCCTCAATTCGTGGGAATTTACTATTACACAATAAGATTTAGTGAAAATCAGTCTTATTTTAGAGAAACAAATGAACAAACATAAAAATATTATTATACCAGGCCCCTCAGAAAGTATTGCGAAAAAAAGTTTTTATGTATGGGAGACTGGCCAGTTATAATGTTTTTCGAAAATATGATTATTTATAAGTAAAAATAAGTAAGTTCCAATTTCAAAATTTCCCTCCACATTTTTTGCGAGTTAATTCAAAGTATTGTGTCTCACTGAAATATGGATCTGCGCCGGGAACATTTTAGAGCTATGATTTTATACGATTTCAAGTGTCGCCTGAAACCGGATGAATCGTACGATAGACTTCAAATGGCATTCATGGATGAAGGCCCTTCCAAGGCAACCGTGTATCGTTGGTATAACGAATTCAAGCGCGGTCGACCAACTTTGGGGGATGACGAAAGAAGCGGTCGCCCTTTGACGGCTGTTACCGAAGAAAACGTGCTAGCAGTGAAAAATTTAATCCAAGACAATAGGCGAATTACATATCAGGAGATTCAACACATATTGAAGACTGGATCGGGAAGCGTTCACGAGATTCTACACAGCCATCTTCGCGTGAGGAGGATAGTATCACGCTGGGTGCCGCACAACCTCACCGATGCTCAGAAGCAGGCCCGGGTGGAATGGTGCCGTGATATGCTTAACAAATTTGAAGCAGGCTCGTCTCGGCGTGTTTACGACATCGTTACAGGTGATGAGTCCTGGATTTATCAATACGACCCAAAAACCAAGCGCCAGTCGATTGTTTGGGTGTTTCAAAATGAGCCAACGCCTACCAAAGTGAAGCGATCTAGAAGCGGGGGTAAGATTTTGATCGCTAGCTTTTTTAATTTGACTGGCCACTTGGTATCAATTCCCTTACGGGATCAAAGAAGCATTAATGCCGAATGGTATACTACCAAATGTTTGCCAGAAGTTTTCTCTGTTATAAGCAACAAGCGACCAAACACAGGGCTCCGCGGGCTACTGCTCCACCACGACAATGCACCTGCGCACACCGCACTCAAAACGAGGGACTTCCTGGACAGCACGCCAGTCAAACTCCTGGGTCACCCTCCTTACAGCCCTGATCTAGCACCGTGTGACTTCTTTTTATTCCCAAAAATAAAAAATCAGCTCAAAGGGATACAATTTTCGTCGCCGGAAGATGCGCTGGCTGCGTTCGAGCAGGCTGTAAACGAGGTGTCTGCGGCGGACTGGAAAAAGTGTTTTGAAAACTGGTTTAGGCGCATGAATCTTTGTATAGAGGCTGGTGGAAAGTACTTTGAAAAGATTTAATAAAAATATATTTACGTATAGAACAATTTTTTTTAGTTTCGCAAAACTTTCTGAGTGTCCCACGTACAACAATGTTTAGTCAAAACCAACCAGCAATTGTAAGGAAACATATCAACAAAATATGAGAATTTACTATAAGATTTACCTAAAATAAGTCTTATTCTAGAAAAACAAATCAACAAAATATAAAAATACAATATTAATCAATAAGATTTAGTAACAATCGGGCTTATTTTAAAATAAGAAACCAACAAAATAAAAAGAAAATACGACTGAACAATATAATTGATTAAAACTTTAATTTTTCTAAGCAATGCCCCACGCTTATCTGTCCAGTCAATAATTCTTCTACAATACTTTGAATTTTCCAGTTTCTTGATAAAGTTTCAGGTTTCCTTTTTGAAATTTTGATGCCATCAGGTTTCCTTATCTGATTTGAATAATATTTGAAGTCGTTATGCAACCCTTGCAGAAGTTGACCAATATTTGGTTTGACTTTTATGAATTTTCTAATTCTATTGTTCCATGACTCTACAATGTTATTTGTTTTATGATATTTATTATATGTACACCAGATACTTGAATTCACCTTACCGTCTAGCCATGTGCTAACAAAATAATCGTTGAATTTTGTAAAATTATCACTGCACGGACTTTCTGCCATAATATAAAGCCAACCATCGTCAACGAATTGTGGAGGAATGTGTGATAATGCTGTACATAATTTTATATGTGCCTTGCCTGAATGGGTCTTGTGTAGATTTAATTTATTTGCTTTACGCCACAAGCATTGACTAAAATGAAAATTGCACCCTGTTATTTTAACATTTGGAAAAATATTTTGTAATGCAACTATGGTAGCTGCTTCAAAATCCATAGTGGCATAAGTTGGTTTCCATTCTGGTTCTTGACTTTTTATTAATTGGAATAGTAACTGATATGTGTCAAGCTTCTTATCAGGTAGTAAAGCATACAAAATAGGAATCACGTTAACAAATTCTTGAGTGCTTCCTATATCTGCATGAACTGTAAAAACTTGATAAAATCCATTCGGGCAGATCTTAAATGTCCCATCAAAGAAAAAACTTCTTGACTGCCGCAAATAAACAGTGAAATCCTTATGTCCAAATATCAATATTCTTTTTTGTCTGCATTGATAATCCGCAAATAACATAAATAAATATTTTTGAGGGATAATAACGTCAGCTCCTTTTCTAAAGCAAAGTCTCTTGGCTCCAATTGAGCTATTTCGTTTTTGGTATAGATGTTTGCTTATATTTTCAAACTTAGGTAAAATTTGTACTCCTTTTTGTGTAAGTATTTGCATGTGCTCATTAAATATTTGAGGAATCGGAATAGATACGTCGTGTTGAACAGCGTTTATACATTTTTCCATTTGCTCTTTAATTTCCCTCGTTTCTAAGTCTTTAGGTCCATGATTATGTGATGTTTCACGTACAACTGTTAAAGGGTTACTTTTGGTTTTAATAGAAGCACTGCACGTACTTTTTTTTGCACAACGCCAAAGTTCTGTTCCGTCTTTGTTCAGCCTTTTCCAATTATATTCATAACCACCTTTACGTAGAAGGCGAGCACCTTTTCTTGATATACCCTCACTTGCAGATTGTGATGTAGAGGGATGTGCGTCATCCATTTCTATGATTATTTAAACCTAGAAAATACAATATGGACCTTAGAAGTGTGAAAGTATATAATACAGATTTGTATGTGTATGGTCTAAAATCTAGTCCCTGTCATATATTATTTATGTTCTAAATAAAATATGGTAGCTTAGTCTTTAGCCCGAATATTGATGTTGTTTACATACGAGTTGAAAGAGATGTAAGTACTTATATTAAATTCGATCATATTATGTTCTTGGACCCAAAAAGATAGAATACATATGAAACGCCTTTAACTGAAGAAACATTTTGAGAAAAATATTGCATTATATGCAATTGGCTTTATAATATATCAAAAAAACTTACCAGGATCCAACAGTAAACAAAACACAAAACTCTCGAAAGTAAAAGTTCAATGCACAACATTAATGGACAATTGCAAAATTAACAGTGGTGTTACTAAGTTGCACTATTAAACATATTTCTCCATAGTCCTCTGACGTCACAGATATGCATCCTACTTGTGATTGGATGACAAGAAGGGTCATTGTTTATCTAGCTACCTGAAATCGTGCCGACCGGTTATGAAGATGTATTCATAAACTATGTGATTAATAGAATGTTTGCGACTGTACTTTTGAATTATTTTTAAATTCATTTGACCACCGGGCCATTCGAACGTAGACAATTTTTGTTTACGGTCGAATGGCCCGCGTGCCATTCGATTTGGGTCGTTCAGACTAAGTACCCCAAAAACTGTAACCATAATCGCGGTCCACAAAGGTATGTAAGGAAGGAGGTACCTTTTAAACCTTTTTGCGAAATCAACGCTGTAACATGCGTTGATTGTATCGCCGTGCGAAGACTGCTCTTCTATTTTAACCGCTTCGTTATATAAGGTATTACACCACGATTTCCATCCGTATTTGTCCGTCACACCTTCTATCGCTTCAACGTCAAATTCATCGTCGAACTTATGTCTGTCTTCTTCATCAGCTTTGCCATCGTCATTTTCTTCGTCATCGTTGATATTATAAACTCCCTTTATCCGACTATTAAAAAAAAAAAAAACGTTCTACTGACGGTAAAGGTTTGCCATTCGCTCCCAACCCGATACATCTACTCAAAGCCACAACAAGAACTGACTCCAAAAAGTAGGTTAAACTTGTCAAATTTGTAATTTGGTGGGCTTGTCCTATGCAACGCTTATATGGCTGGGCCATCGCAAAATCATTGCAATTAAATGACACACGTCCAACGACGACGATGTTGGTTTATTTACAACGGAATCATATCATTTTTGTAAATAATTATTAAAGCTGGCGCACTGGTCAAATATTTGCGATATCGCAAATAACAAAGACCACCCAAAATCAGTAACTACAATCGGTGGGATCGGAGCATTTGCTGCTAGAATGTGGCTTAAAAAAATTGTAACAATAATGGCTCGCTGATCTGCTGATACCATTTGAAAAGTTGGTACACTACCTCCTCCGGTTATAGGCACGCACTGGTATAAAAAATATGCCACCAGTAGCATCGATTGCTAGTGTTGCGTTGGGATCTTTTTTGCAACGGGCAATGTAAATCTGCATTTGCTCGGGCAGCCAATACATGCAGTTGAATTTATACAATCCTATAGATTGTATACATCCAAGTAACTTGCCATGTTCAGCACTATTAAGTAAATTGAGCGACGGGTTTCCGAATTGCAACCCATATTTACTTAATAGCCGCTGTTCTTTGGCTTTGCGAACAACTTCGTTCGTAGGGAGAATTGGGGGATTTTTACCGCCGAATTTCGTTATGCGGCCGGCTTCATTTCTTCACCATGTAACCGCATCTTTACCTCCGTCAATAAGGTAATCCGCAATTGCCTGGTGACGTGCTCCTCTCAACTGTCTTCTTTTATTGCCCGAATGTAGGGTGCTTTTAATGCCTTCAAACTTACACTGAACTATAACATCTACACCTTTTGAAGGCCTCTTTATCAGTGTGCAAAAAATCGCGTGTGCACCCACAAAGCTTCAGTTATAACATCGGCCCATCCTTGACGCAATTTCCAGTACAGTCTCTTACCGTAGAGTTTTTGATGTGGCTTAATATTTTCCCATTTCTCTTGAACAATAACCAAGTTTAACTTCAGTAAAGTTAAACTGGTTATTTGAGCACTCGTATCTACGGTCTGGTCCGCACACATTTCGGGTATTATATTATGGACATGTTTAGGCGTTATTATGGACCCCTTGTCCGCCATTAATTTCGAAACCATTTGATAGACAGCATGGGAAGGTGGATACACACGCCCATTTTCATCAATGGTGCGACAGTTACCGTCCGATAGAATTTGCCTTAGATAAATTTTATAATATGGTGTTTTTTCCGGCATTTTTTTTTAAATCATCATCATCAAAATCTAAAATACAACAAACAAACAAAACAATTAACGACAAAAAACAAAACTCAAAGGCTAACTCAATAATATCTAAACTTACACGTACGTACACTTAACATTATTAACGATACTCAACAATAATAACAAAACATATTTATTTATTTATTTTATTTATTTTAAAAAACGTTGCCCCACACTAGGAATTTCTTCCTGTATCGTGGGTGCGTTTACAAACATATAAACTCACATACACAACACCCAGAGCCGGAACAACTATCTGTAGGTCATACACATATTTGTTCCGTGCGGGAATCGAACCCGCGACACGCAGCGCAGCAGTCAATCGCTCAACCACTGCGCCAACCGTGCGCCCTAAACATAACACTTAGAAATATTATTAGAATTAACAAAACAACAAAACATTAACAAAAGAAGTAAGCTGTAAATCCAAGCTTCACCTGCTGGCGAATTTACGGGTCATAATAGTTGCAAATTACCTACTTAAGTTATTCTACAATATTTACAACAATCGACCCACGTCGTACTTATACCTTCGTATGTAACAAAAAACAAAAAAAGTCTTGATTTTTATTAATCTCTAACTTCAACCATGCTCTGCTGCTACTTGAGTTAAAGTGCTAGCTATGAACCTAAATCTATGCTAAGTTGGTTTGAGTTCAAAAGGGACTATCATGAAGAAAACATAAAAAGGTTTTGTGACTGTATTACTGCGCTTTCATTCTCTGACATGTATGATATGGATAATTTGGAAGATGCACTTCAGGTATTCCATGGGACATTACAACTGTTTTATAAACTATGTTTTCCCTTACAAAAAATAAAAAGTCCGAATGAAAAAAGAAATACGCTGTGGTTGATGAAAGGTTTAAAAAGGTCATGTATAAGGAAACGTTATTTAAATTTAAAAACTATTCATACGAAAATAGATTAACAAAAAGGTCTAAAATATATAGTGACGTACTTAAACGTTGTATCAATAAATCTCAACAAATAAACAACAAAAGATATATTCAGAATATGAAAAACAAATGCAAGGCTACTTGGGATATTATCAATAAAACCATTGGTGACACACAAAAAAGTAATGACATAAAACAAATAGTATTAAAAACAAACAATATCACCGACCCTCAAAAAAATTGTGACATGTTTAACGAATACTATATAAAATTGACAAATATTAATGGATTTACGTATAAAATTGACGCTATAAATAAAACTATGGACTTTGATCACAATAACACAATATTCCTAAATCCTACCGATGCTATAGAAGTATTCAGGATAATAAAAATAAAAATAAATACTGCGTCTGTCGGGTTTGACGAAATAAGTACCAAAATTATAAAAGCTTGTGATAATCACTTATGCAAACCGATGAGCTATACTTAATTAATGTATCGTTTTCAGAAGGCATGTTCCCGAGCGCATTAAATAACTCAATAGTCAAGCCAATATTTAAGAATGGTGATAAATCGGACATGACGAACTATAGACCTATAACCTTAATACCTGTAATATCAAAAATATTTGAGAAAACGATGTTAAAAAGGCTATATGACTATGTGGAAAATTATAATTTACTAAGGCGGGAGCAATTTGGATTCAGGAAAAATTACACAACCTCTTTAGCTTGTTTTAATTTAATAAAGATAATAACTGAGGCGATGAATGACAACATACCTGTAGTAGCTATTTTCCTGGACATGAGTAAAGCCTTTGATTTCGTTGATCATAAGCTATTACTAAATAAATTAGAAAAATATGGCATAAGGGGCCAAGCGAATGACTGGCTTAAATCTTACCTAAGTGATAGGCGTCAATGTGTGCAAACATCAAAAATTTAATGGAACCAAAGTAGAATATAAATCTAACTTTAAAACTAATGCAGTAGGAGTACCCCAAGGTAGTGTAACAGGATCATTTTTATTTCTGCTTTATATTAATGACCTCCCCAAAGCAACTCGCCACGAAACAATCTTATTTGCTGACGATACAACACTAATAATAAAATGTAATAAATAAATTGGAACAGGAAATTAATGAAGCAATCAAAGACATAATAATTTGGCTTAATAACAACAATTTAAAAATCAATATAAATAAAACAAAAATAATTCAATTTCAAACTTATAAATCAAACTTTCAGACTCTTAGTATAAAATATGAAGACAGTATCCTAGAACAAGTAGTAAACACAAAATTCTTGGGCATAATAGTGGATCAGAACTGTAACTGGCAGTCGCACATCAATTACTCACTGCATATCACGGATACGTATCGTCTGTGCTATCATATGGTCTGATACTATGGGGCAATTCAGTTGAAATTTTAATGGCATTTCGGGTACAAAAGAAGTGTGTTAGGGCAATATCTGGCGTCTGGTTTTTGGACAGCTGTTGGACAGCTGTAAACCTTTATTTAAAAAACTACACATATTACCTTTACCCTGCATGTATATGAAAGAACTATGTATGCTTGTAAAAAAATATCCGCACTATTTTCGCATGCAATCAGAAGTCAGTCGCAAGCAGGCTATTGCTAGAAATAAGTACAAATATGAATTAAATGTACCTTAATGTAGATAGCAAATATTTAGGAGAAATGTTTATGTTAATGCCATTCAGGTGTATAACAGGTTACCTAACGCATTTAAGGAACTTCCCATCCCCATGTTCAAGAAAAAACTGACAAGTTGGCTATTAGATAATTGCTTTTATGACATTGGCAAATATATGGAATTTTGTAAAAATCAAAGATGACATGAACTTAATTTTGACATTTTAAAGTAACAATTATCTAATTTTAATAATACTAATTCATATTGGACCTACTGTAAATCGCAAATCTTAAAATTAATTATGTACTAAGTTAATGACTCGTTTACAGCCAAAATGCCAGTATCAGAGAACAAAAACTAGGATGAGGTCATCAGCCCCCGGAACACAACAATAAGTAAGCTAGTAGAACCACCAATGAATAAAATCAATACATTTCCCAAGCCGACTGGTCATCGCGGAGAATTAGACCACCACCCTCCATCTATAAACAACAGATCAAGTTACAAATTAAAATACACACATGAACAATGTTTAAAAATTTGCACTTACAACGTGAGGTCTCTTTCGTCAAGAGAAAGATATTTTGAATTAACTTATGCACTTGAAAGTATAAATTGTGACAAATAGGGGCTTTCAGAGGTAAGAAGAATGGGCTGTTTCATAGAAGAGTGCCCAGACTATATTTTCTGCTACATTGGTCAAACAAGAGGCTTATATGGGGTAGGATTCCTAATAAAAAAGGTACTTAAAGATAAAATAAAAAACTTCACTGGTATTTCAGAAAGAGTAGCATTATTACAGCTGAATCTTGGTGAGCTGAATATCTCAATAATCCAGGCATACGCTCCAACGGAAAAAAACCAGTGAATCAGAAATGCAAGAATTTTATAACAATCTCAAGGAAGCACATGCATTAGCCGATGATAAATAAAATAATAGTATTGGGAGACTTCAATGCGAAAATTGGGCAACCCAGAAAAGAAGGAAATCTCATCATGGGGAAGCATGGGATTGGAAAGCGAAATGAAAGAGGAGAGCGCCTGATAGATTATGCATATGAATACAGACTATCCATAATTAATACCTACTTCAAAAAAAGACTTAATAGAAAGTGGACATGGATATCACCGGGCAACAATATTAAAAATGAAATAGATTTTATAATGACAAACACCCCTAAACTAGTATTGAACTATGAAGTATTAAACATGGTAAAGTATCCATCGGACCACAGACTACTGCGAGTTACACTCTCTCTAAGCATTCTGAAAAAGAGCAGAAAACATTTTAAAACCCCACCTAAAATTCCAGAAACACAAGATGAAATAAACCATTACCAACATTGTCTTATGAACCTCATTGAAGACCGATCTAAAGGAATCACAAGCCCTCAGACCTACTATGCCACTCTGGAAGAAGCTATAATTTACAGCCTAACAAACAAATAAAACCGGCCAAGAGCGAGTCGGACTCGCGCACGAAGGGTTCCGTACTTGGTAAATTGCGGTTTACGATTTATGACGTATTAAAAAAAAACTACTGACTAGATCTCGTTCAAACCAATTTTCGCTGGCAGTTTACATGGTAATGTACATCATATATTTTTTTTAGTTTTATCATTCTCTTATTTTAGAAGTTACAGGGGGGGGGACACACATTTTACCACTTTGGAAGAATCTCTCGCGCAAACTATTCAGTTTAGAATTAAATGATTTTAGAAACCAACATATTATTTTTGAAGACCTATCAATAGATACCCCACACGTATGGGTTTGATGAAGAAAATTATTTTTAATTTTAGATTCAAGTATGGGAACCCCCAAAATTTATTGTTTTATTTTTATTTTTGTGTGAAAATCTTAATGCGGTTCACAGAATACATCTACTTACCAAGTTTCAACAGCATAGTTCTTATAGTTTCGGAAAAAAGTGGCTGTGACATACGGACGGACAGACAGACAGACAGACAGACAGACAGACATGACGAATCTATAAGTGTTCCGTTTTTTGCCATTTGGCTACGGAACCCTAAAAAGAGAAAAAGGAAAAAGGCATGAGTTTATGTATGTAAACAAAAAAGAGCATAGTAAGAATAAAGAGCACAAAATATTTTGTAAAGAAACTATAGCACTGATAAAGAGGCGCAACGAATTAATATTCCAAAAGAATAATAACAAAGACAAAAAGGAAAGATTAAGCAAAATATACAAAAAAAAAACAAATTAATCTATCAAGAAAGACTACTGGAATCACCGAGAAAATATAATAACGAAAATTCTGAACAAATCTAGAAGTACAAAGAAAGCATTCAAAGAGCTAAGCCTATGCAAAACCTGGATACACAAATTAGAAAGCAAATCCAAAGAAACGGCCAAGTGCGAGTCGGACTCGCACATGAAGGGTTCCGTACTTGGTAAATTGCGGTTTACGATTTATGACGTATTAAAAAAAAACTACTTACTAGATCTCGTTCAAAACAATTTTCGCTGGTAGTTTACATAGTAATGTACATTATATATTTTTTTTAGTTTTATCATTCTCTTATTTTAGAAGTTACAGGGGGGGACACACACATTTTACCACTTTGGCAGAGTCTCTCGCGCAAACTATTCAGTTTAGAAAAAAATTATATTAGAAACCTCAATATCATTTTTGAAGACCTATCCATAGATACCCCACACGTATGGGTCTGATGAAAAAAAAAATTGTTAGTTTTAGTTTCAAGTATGGGAACCCCCAAAATTTATTGCTTTATTTTTATTTTTGTGTGAAAATCTTAATGCGGTTCACAGAATACATCTACTTACCAAGTTTCAACAGCATAGTTCTTATAGCTTCGGAATAAAGTGGCTGTGACATACGGACGGACAGACAGACAGACAGACAGACAGACAGACAGACAGACAGACAGACAGACAGACATGACGAATCTATAAGGGTTCCGTTTTTTGCCATTTGGCTACGGAACCCTAAAAACAAGGCAAGATGTTATAATACAAGCTACGAATTTCTACCAAGAACTGTACAAAAAAAGGGAAGAAGACTGTGAGTCAGATGGTGAAATGGATAATAATACTACCTGGGCCTGCAGTCTCGACATAGCTAACGATCGTTACGTTAAGTAACATTCGTTAACTCTTACCACAAAATAGTAAGTATACAGAAGGGCCACTCCCGCCGTTTGGAAAATTGACAGCTAAACTTGACAGATTCACTAGGGTTGCTACTATATTGATTCCGAATAAAAAAAAAAATGGTAGGTTGCCCAAGTTACAAACATAAATACATAGATTCGTCTAAACATACATCATATCATGCTTACATGCCTTAGAGGGTAGACAGGGCATCAAATATCCATTTAATATCACGAACACTACAACCCTAGTGAATCTGTCAACTTTAGCTGTAAATTTTCCAAACGGCGGGAGTGGCCCTTCTGTATACTTACTATTTTGTGGTAAGAGTTAACGAATGTTACTTAACGTAACGATCGTTAGCTATGTCGAGACTGCAGGCCCTGCAGTGAAATAGTTAAGCCAATAGATGAAAGACACATATACGAACATATAAAACAGCTAAAATCAGATAGGAGTCCAGGTTCTGATGGCATAACAAACGAAGCCTTAAAAGTAGGGGCACCTATCCTAATCAACCACTTCTCAAAATGGTTCAACATGATACTTGACACGGGGACTATCCCAACACAATGGTGCTCATCGGACATAATCTTACTGTACAAAAATGGCAACCCATTAGACATTGGGAACTATAAACCAATCAGCTTAATGGGAAACATCTACAAACTCTTTGCATCAATCATTCTGAAACGGATAAGCGAGGAAATTGATAGGGCACAACCAGTCGAACAAGCTGGCTTTCGCTCAAGATTCAGCACAACAGATCACAGACAAGCACTGGACCAGGTTATGGAAAAATACAAAGAATACAACAGGCCTCTCTATCTGGCATTCATTGATTACACAAAAGCTTTCGACAGTATTAGCCACACTGCTATCTGGAACACCCTAAAAATGCTCAATGTGGATGTAAAATACATTAAAATAATAAAGAATATATACACTAACAGCATAAGCCGGGTTAAACTCGAAACTAGAGGAATAGAAATAAGAATAGAAAGAGGAGTCAGACAGGGCGACCCATTATCCCCAAAACTGTGCTGTGCTGGAAAACATATTCCAAAAGTTACATTGGCAAAACAAAGGAATACTGATTAATGGACGTTGGTTAAATCATCTCAGATTCGCAGACGACATTGTAGTGCTAGTCGAAACTGCAAAGGAACTGGATGGAATGATAAATTCTCTAGACCAAGTAAGCTGCAAAGTAGGCTTAGAGATGAAAATACAACTAAAACCAAAATAATGACAAATAGTCTAAAATTACCAATTACAGCCGGAGGAAAAGAAATAGAATATGTCAACAACTACATATATCTTGGCAAACAACTATCATTCAGCAAACAAAGTAATGAAGAGGAAGTTGATAGAAGAGCTAATATAACGTGAAAAATACTGGACACTTAAAGAAATATTAAAAGGAGATTATCCTATAAGAATGAAAATAGTATATTTTTTTTTTTTTTTTTTTTTTTTTTTTTTTTTTTTTTTTTAAAAAAAACGTTGCCCCACACTAGGAATTTCTTCCTGTATCGTGGGTGCGTTTACAAACATATAAACTCACATACACAAACACCCAGAGCCGGAACAACTATCTGTAGGTCATACAAATATTTGTTCCGTGCGGGAATCGAACCCGCGACACGCAGCGCAGCAGTCAATCGCTCAACCACTGCGCCAACCGTGCGCCCATTATGCAACTAGTGAATAAAAGACGGATTTAAAGGGAGGGCCATACATGAATCACGAGCAAGTGATGGATTCTAACAACTGAATCACGACCGTAGGGAGTGATTCATGATGATTGAATCACGAGCATAGCGAGTGATTCAAGTGTTAGAATCATGAGCGACGCGAGTGATTCATGGCCCTCGATGTAAATCCGTTTTATTCAAGAGTTGCATACTATATTTTATACCATGACTTCGAGAAAAAGAAAGATTTAAGTGAAAAGCAAAAGGAATATTACGAGTAATAAATAAATAAATGGTTTATTACCTTCAAAATTTAGATAAAATGTGAAACCCTGACCCCTGAGCTAGGTAACAGCACCTGTGTTTCAGAGGCCAGTGACCACCTCCGTTACGTTACATAATTATAATTAATTAAACACTATTGCAATTAATATACGAATTACAATCCAAATAAGTATTCAATAAATATCCTAGACTAAAATCAAAATCATTATTAAAATCCTAATTAACAAACTCAAAATTAAAATCGAAAAAGGAGTTTGAAAGTCAAATATTCTCTGCACAAGAAGTTTGTATCGAGTATTTTTTGCGCAAGGAGGTGCAAGGAGGTTACAAAGCATTGAGATGAACGTCTAATACATTGGTGTGTTCCAAATTCAAACACCAAAACAGTGATTAAAAGTGCTTTTTATTCAATGTTTTCGGTGAATAAAATAAGCTTTTTAGAGGGGGAATAGTATAATAGTATATTATGCAACTAGTGAATAAAAGACGGATTTAAAGCGAGGGCCATAGATGAATCAAGAGCAAGTGAAGGATTCTAACGACTGAATCACGACCGTAGGGAGTGATTCATGATGATTGAATCACGAGCATAGCGAGTGATTCAAGTGTTGGAATCATGAGCGACGCGAGTGATTCATGGTCCTCGATATAAATCCGTTTTATTCAAGAGTTGCATACTATATTTTATACCATGACTTCGAGAAAAAGAAAGATTTAAGTGAAAAGCAAAAGGAATATTACGAGTAATAAATAAATAAATGGTTTATTACCTTCAAAATTTAGATAAAATGTGAAACCCTGACCCCTGAGCTAGGTAACAGCACCTGTGTTTCAGAGGCCAGTGACCACCTCCGTTACGTTACATAATTATAATTAATTAAACACTATTGCAATTAATATAAGAATTACAATCCAAACAAGTACTCAATAAATATCTTAGACTAAAATCAAAATTATTATTAAAATCCTAAATAACAAACTCAAAATTAAAATCGAAGAAGGAATTTGTGTATCGAGTATTTTTTGCGCAAGGAGGCGCAAGGAGGTTACATAGCATTGAGATGGACGTCTAATACATTGGTGTGTTCCAAATTCAAAAACCAAAACAGTGATTAAAATGCTTTTTATTCACTGTTTTCAGTGAATAAAATAAGCTTTTTAGAGGGGGAATGGTATAAAAGTAGTTTTTGATACCTGTCTTTTGCCTTGTCTATTGTATGGTTGCCAAACGTGGGTCTATACCAATAGAACTAAAAATAGAATCCAATTAATTCAAAGGGCTATGGAGAGAAGTATGCTGAAAATAAGAACAATACATAAAATAAAAAGTGATGAAATAAGAAGAAAAACCAAGCTAACTGATGCACTCACACAAGCCTTGAGGCTTAAGTGGCAATGGGCCGGCCACATATCGCGCTATACCGATGGCAGATGGACTATACAGACTATGAGATGGAAAGGGCCAGCAGGCAAGAGGAAGGTGGGAAGGCCTAATAGACGGTGGGCTGATGACATAATCGAAAGAGTAGGAAAAGACTGGTTGATCCTAGGCCAAGAGAGAGAGTCGTGGAAGAAGGTGGAGGAGACCTTTACCCAAGTAGGCGTCCATATCCCAAATCCAAATACTAACAATACTAACAATGAGTAAATAAGCAAATTACTAATAAACACTAACAAAATTTAAAATGTACAAAATTAGGATATGGAAATAAAAGGTTTTTTTTTAATTTATTTATTTTACTATTTCTTTATAAGTTAATGACAATTAAATATTTATACACCATTTATATATATATTAGTGGTAGAATGTATAGAACGTAAAACGTATGTAAAACTACATTCTTACAAATAAATAAAATTCTAATTCTATAAGGTGCATTTCAACGTCTAGTTTCGATATAGGTGTATAAGAAAATTAAGAATTCCCGGCCCTCTGTGCCTCTGAAAATGTTTTGTGATTTATAAATAAAGAACTCTGAAAAAAATTCTTCCTTATTAGCTCTTGATCTTCAACCATGCTCTGCTGGTACTTGAATGAGAGTTCTGGCTTTCTATAGAATTTTTTCATAAAGAAAAAATATCGTTGTAGTAGAAACCGAGAAGGTCTTGGCCCTCAGTACTTCTGTTTTTTTTTTGGATTTTTATAACTAACACTGAAAAAATTCTTGATCTTTGCTAACCTTAATAATCAACCATGCTCTGCTGATACTTGAGTGAGAGATCTGGTTTTTTATAGCTTTCGTTTATTTAGTGCATATATAGTTGTAGTAGAAACCGAGGAGTTCTCGGCTTTCAGTAAGCCTGTTTTTTTTTTTTGGATTTTTATTATGAACGATGAAAAATGTCTTGATTTTTATTAATCTCGATCTTTAACTATGCTCTGCTGATACTTGAGTTAAAGTGCTAGCTTTATGGTGCATTTCAAAGTCTAGTCTCAATAAAGGTGTATTAGAAAACGAAGAGTTCCCGGCCCTTTACACCTCTGATCTTTTTTATTGATTTTTTTATAAAGAACTCTGAAACAATTTCTTATTTATTAGATCTCGATATTCAACCGTGCTCTGCTGGTACCTGAGTGAGAGTTCTGGCTTTCTATAACATTTTTTCATGAAGTGCATATATCGTCTTAGAAGAAACCGAGGAATTCCCGGCCCTCAGTACCTCTGATTTATTTATTTAAGTATACAAGTGTAACATTACAGGTCACACCTAAGGCGTTACACAATGAGATAAAAAATATACAAATGAAAAACACGATATAACAAAAAAAACATGAAGAAAAATACAAAAAAGAAAAAACTTACAAAAGTAAAAAAAAAAATGTACAAAGAATACATAATACAATTATTCACTAATCTAAATTTCATCCATCTTCTCACAAAAACTTAAAAATTCACGACACACATCTATCCATCGCCCAGCAAACAGGTCACACTCCGGTGCTGATGTCAGAAGGGCATTTAGCATTGTAAGCGCCCGAACTAGAGGCGAGTTAGCTCGGGACACCGTACGTGCCGAAGGAACGGCCAAAAGCCGGTGGCTTCGTGGTCTAAGCTGTTGTTTGGGCACCACAGGAACAAACAGCCTCAACAACTGCGCCACGAGCTCCTGGCAATCGGACTCTCCCCGCATAATACGGCAGGCAGAGATAAGCAAGAAGTAATTACGCCTTACTTCGAGTGAATTAAAATTTAAAACACCAAGTAGAAATTTGGTAGGGTATAGGAAGGGGTAATATCCGAAGAGTTTTTTATAAAGATAACGAAGAAAGGCTTTTTGGATTTTTTCAAGAAGTAAGGCGTAAGTACTCTCATACGGGTGCCAGATCACTGCTGCTGATTCGAGTTTACTCCTGACTAAGGCCATGTATACAAGTTTAATGGCATGTGGATTGGTAAACTCGCGCATATTTCGAAGGACAAATCCAAGTCTTCGATATGACTCAGCAGCAAGTGTCTTCATATGCTCATGAAAGGTGAGCTTCGTGTCGAACAGAACTCCGAGATCTTTTACAGAATTAACGCGGGCTATCAGATCACTGCCTAAAAAGTACTCTTCATGCCAGGGATTACGCGTGCGACTGAAGGTCATAACGCTGCATTTAGCAATATTGAAGAGTAACTTATTATCCATGCTCCACTGATAGACCGCGTCAATGTCATCCTGCAGAGTAGTTGAGTCAGCTACTTTTTCCAAGCCAAATATTAACTTAAGATCATCAGCGTAAAGTAAACATTTGGCGTGTTTCAGGACCTTCTCAAGGTCATTGACCATAATTATAAATAGTAAGGGTCCCAATATAGAACCTTGACTTACTCCAGACCGAGTATGATATGGTGCGGACACAAAGCAACCGTGTTGAACATACTGCTGACGATCTCGTAAGTAACTTGCGAAGAATTTAAGTAACTTCGGGGAAAAGCCTAAGTTATTGAGCTTGGTGAGCAATACGTCGTTATCTACTCGGTCAAATGCTTTTTTAAAATCAAAATATAGAACATCAACTTGTATGCCTCTATCTAAGTGCTGCGATATAAGATCCACCAGCGTTAGGAGGTTCGTATTAACGGAGCGGTTAAATCGAAAGCCATGTTGGGAATCGGAAAGAAATGGTTGTATCTGGAAAGTATAGGTTGGACTCGGGATACCTTCCAACGCTGTGGATATTTTCCAGTGGATAATGCCAGATTGAATATATGATGTAATGGTGATATTAGATGATCTTTACATCCTTTAATAATGTATGCGGGAATGTTATCTGGTCCTATGGCAGAGTTTGGTTTGAGTTTATCTATAGCTGTTTCTACGTCACTCGATTTAATTGCATCAATATGTACAAAGTTAGCATGGTTTTTCTGATTGTTACTGTCTGTTTTATAATCTAAAAGCGGGGCATCGGGTAAGAAAACACTAGAAAAAAAATCGGAAAAAGCGTGTGCAGCATTACTTCCAGCATATTCTTTTCCATTATAATTCACGCTGGGTTCAAAGCCACCTTTGGCTTTGAAGCTGTGTATATGTTGCCAGAAGACACGAGGATCACGCCTAAGTTTGGTTTGAATGTGCTTGATGTATTCATCATATGCGACCGACATTCTTTTTTTAACATTTGCCCTAAGCAAGGAGAAATTGTGATAATCAGCATGGCTTTTAGTTGATTTCCACTTACGATGCAGATCAGATTTATGTTTAATGTCACTTATTAGTTCTGTTGTGAACCAAACCGGGTAGCGTCTACATGGCTTTTTAGGCCTGTGTTTTTTTGGTACACATTCATCAAAAATATCGTACAAGATGTTATAAAAAAACTCTACAGCAGCGTCAACGTTACTAGCGAGAATCACGTCTTGCCACGATTCTTCAGATATGAGCTTGTACATCAATTCATAGTTTCCCCTAGAGAAATTCCAGTCTCTTTGCGTGTCAAGGTTACTTGGATCAATTTTATCAGAACCCAGCAGATGCGTCGTATTATTGGGAGTAAGGGAAACATCTAATGGCGGATGATACGCGTCTCGTTGTGGTACAAGGCCGCCACCCTCAATTTCTACCACATCGACACAGCTAATGCAATCAGACACCAGCACTACATCCAACTTACTTCCATACGCATTCATCACCTTATTCCTCTCAGTCAAGCCACAAACACTTAAAAAGTAACAATAGTAACTTAAAATATTATTCGATGTACGGTTAGCGTTTAAATTTAAATCACCAACAATAATCACTGCACTTTTTAATGAAATATTATTTTAGTTTTTTTTTATATTGAACTCTGGAAAATTTCTTGATTTTTATTAATCTCAATATTCAACCATGCTCTTCTGATACTTGAGTTAAAGTGCTAGCTGCATTGTGCATTTCAACGTCTAGTTTCAATATAGGTGTATAAGAAAACGAAGAGTTCCCGGCCCTCTGTACCTCTGAAAAGGTTTAGTGACTGAAAAAAAATCTTATTTATTTGATCTCGATCTTCAACCATGCTCTGCTAGTACTTGAGTGAGAGTTCTGGCTTTATGGTGCATTTCAACATCTTATCTCAATATAGATGTATAAGAAAACGAGGAGTGCCCGGCCCTTTGTACCTCTGAACTTTTTTATTGATATGTATATAAAGAACTCTGAAAAAAAATCTTATTTATTTGATCTCGATCTTCAACCGTGCTCTGCTGGTACCTGAGTGAGAGTTCTGGCTTTCTATAAAAAAATTTCATGAAGTGCATATATCGTCTTAGTAGAAACCGAGGAGTTCCCGGCCCTCAGTACCTCTGATATATTATTTTAGTTTTTTCATATTGAACTCTGATAAATTTTCTTGATTTTTATTAATCTCAATATTCAACCATGCTCTTCTGATACTTGAGTTAAAGTGCTAGCTGCATTGTGCATTTCAACGTCTAGTTTCAATATAGATGTATAAGAAAACGAATAGTTCCCGGCCCTATGTACCTCTGAAAATGTTTTGTGATTTTTATATAAAGAACTCTGAAAAAAAATCTTATTTATTAGAACTCGATCTGCATGGTCTGCTGGTACTTGAGTGAGAGTTCTGGCATTCTTCAGCATTTTTTCATAAAGTGCATATATCGTCTTAGTAGAAACCGAGGAGCTCTTGGCCGTCTGTCCTTCTGCTTTTATATTTTTTGGATTTCTATAACTAACACTGAAACATTTCTTGATCTTTGCTAACCTTAATATTCAACCATGCTCTGCTGATACTTGAGTGAGAGTTCTGGTTTTAATAGCTTTTGTTTGTAAATTGCATATATAGTTGTAGTAGAAACCGAGGAGTTCTCGGCTTTCAGTACTTCTGTTTTTTTTTTTGGATTTTTATTACGAACGATGAAAAATGTTTTGATTTTTATTAATCTCGATCTTCAACCATGCTCTGCTGGTACTTGAGTGAGAGTTCTGGCTTTCTTTAGCATTTTTTCATAAAGTGCATATATCGTCTTAGTAGAAACCGAGGAGTTCTTGGCCCTCTGTACTTCTGCTTTTTTTTTTTGGATTTTTATAACTAACACTGAAAATTTTCTTGATCTTTGCTAACCTTAATATTCAACCATGCTCTGCTGATACTCGAGTGCGAGTTCTGGTTTTAAAAAGCTTTCGTTTGTAAAGTGCATATATAGTTGTAGTAGAAACCGAGGAGTTCTCGGCTTTCAGAACTTCAGATTTTTTCAGATTCTTTAGCATTTTTTCATAAAGTGCATATATGATTGTAGTAGAAACCGAAGAGTTCTCGGCTTTTAGTACTTCAATTATTTTTTTTGGGTTTTTATAACTAACACTGAAAAATTTCTTGATCTTTGCTAACCTTAATATTCAACCATGCTCTGCTGATACTTGAGTGAGAGTTCTGGTTTTTAATAGCTTTCGTTTGTAAAGTGAATATATAGTTGTAGTAGAAACCGAGGAGTTCTCGGCTTTCAGTACTTCTGTTTTTTTTTTTTTGGATTTTTATTACGAACGATGAAAAATGTCTTGATTTTTATTAATCTCGATTTCAACTATGCTCTGCTGATACTTGAGTTAAAGTGCTAGTTTTATGGTGCATTTCAACATCTTATCTCAATATAGGTGTATAAGAAAACGAGGAGTTCCCGGCCCTTTGTACCTCTGTTTTTTTTTATTGATTTGTATATAAAGAACTCTGAAAAAAGTCTTATTTATTTGATCTCGATCTTTAACCATGCTCTGCTGGTACTTGAGTGAGAGTTCTGGCTTTCTTAAGCATTTCCTCATAAAGTGCATATATCGTCTTAGTAGAAACCGAGGAGTACTTGGCCCTTTGTACTTCTGCATTTTTTTTTTGATTTTTATAACTATCACTGAAAAATTTCTTGATCTTTGCTAACCTTAATATTCAACCATGCTCTGCTGATACTTGAGTGAGAGTTCTGGATTTTAATAGCTTTCGTTTGTAAAGTGCATATATAATTGTAGTAGAAGCCGAAGAGTTCTCGGCTTTCAGTACTTCTGTTTTTTTTTTGGATTTTTATAACTAACACTGAAAAATTTCTTGATCTTTGCTAACCTTAATATTCAACCATGCTCTGCTGATACTTGAGTGAGAGTTCTGGTTTTTAATAGCTTTCGTTTCTAAAGTGCATATATAGTTGTAGTAGAAACCGAGGAGTTCTCGGCTTTCAGTACTTCTGTTTTTTTTTGGATTTTTATTACGAACGATGAAAAATGTCTTGATTTTTATTAATCTCGATCTTCAACCATGCTCTGCTGGTACTTGAGTGAGAGTTCTGGCTTTCTTTAGCATTTTTTCGTAAAGTGCATATATCGTCTTAGTAGAAACCGAGGAGTTTTTGGCCCTCTATACTTCAATTATTTTTTTTGGATTTTTATAACTAACACTGAAAAATTTCTTGATCTTTGCTAACCTAAATATTCAACCATGCTCTGCTGATACTTTAGCGAGAGTTCTGGTTTTTTATAGCTTTCATTTATAATGTGCATATATAGTTGTAGTAGAAACCGAGGAGTTCTCGGCTTTCAGTACTTCTGTTTTTTTTTTTTGGATTTTTATTACGAACGATGAAAAGTGTCTTTATTTTTATTAATCTCGATTTCAACTATGCTCTGCTGATACTTGAGTTAAAGTGCTAGCTTTATGGTGCATTTCAACATCTTATCTCAATATAGGTGTATAAGAAAACGAGGAGTTCCCGGCCCTTTGTACCTCTGTTTTTTTTTATTGATTTGTATATAAAGAACTCTGAAAAAAGTCTTATTTATTTGATCTCGATCTTTAACCATGCTCTGCTGGTACTTGAGTGAGAGTTCTGGCTTTCTTAAGCATTTCCTCATAAAGTGCATATATCGTCTTAGTAGAAACCGAGGAGTACTTGGCCCTTTGTACTTCTGCATTTTTTTTTGGATTTTTATAACTAACACTGAAAAATTTCTTGATCTTTGCTAACCTTAATATTCAACCATGCTCTGCTGATACTTGAGTGAGAGTTCTGGATTTTAATAGCTTTTGTTTGTAAAGTGCATATATAATTGTAGTAGAAACCGAAGAGTTCTCGGCTTTCAGTACTTCTGTTTTTTTTTTTGGATTTTTATAACTAACACTGAAAATTTTCTTGATCTTTGCTAACCTTAATATTCAACCATGCTCTGCTGATACTCGAGTGCGAGTTCTGGTTTTAAAAAGCTTTCGTTTGTAAAGTGCATATATAGTTGTAGTAGAAACCGAGGAGTTCTCGGCTTTCAGAACTTCAGATTTTTTTTTTGGGTTTTTATTACGAACGATCAAAAATGTCTTGATTTTTATTAATCTCGATCTTCAACCATGCTCTGCTGGTACTTGAGTGAGAGTTCTGGCTTTCTTTAGCATTTTTTCATAAAGTGCATATATGATTGTAGTAGAAACCGAAGAGTTCTCGGCTTTTAGTACTTCAATTATTTTTTTTGGGTTTTTATAACTAACACTGAAAAATTTCTTGATCTTTGCTAACCTTAATATTCAACCATGCTCTGCTGATACTTGAGTGAGAGTTCTGGTTTTTAATAGCTTTCGTTTGTAAAGTGAATATATAGTTGTAGTAGAAACCGAGGAGTTCTCGGCTTTCAGTACTTCTGTTTTTTTTTTTTTGGATTTTTATTACGAACGATGAAAAATGTCTTGATTTTTATTAATCTCGATTTCAACTATGCTCTGCTGATACTTGAGTTAAAGTGCTAGTTTTATGGTGCATTTCAACATCTTATCTCAATATAGGTGTATAAGAAAACGAGGAGTTCCCGGCCCTTTGTACCTCTGTTTTTTTTTATTGATTTGTATATAAAGAACTCTGAAAAAAGTCTTATTTATTTGATCTCGATCTTTAACCATGCTCTGCTGGTACTTGAGTGAGAGTTCTGGCTTTCTTAAGCATTTCCTCATAAAGTGCATATATCGTCTTAGTAGAAACCGAGGAGTACTTGGCCCTTTGTACTTCTGCATTTTTTTTTTGATTTTTATAACTATCACTGAAAAATTTCTTGATCTTTGCTAACCTTAATATTCAACCATGCTCTGCTGATACTTGAGTGAGAGTTCTGGATTTTAATAGCTTTCGTTTGTAAAGTGCATATATAATTGTAGTAGAAGCCGAAGAGTTCTCGGCTTTCAGTACTTCTGTTTTTTTTTTGGATTTTTATAACTAACACTGAAAAATTTCTTGATCTTTGCTAACCTTAATATTCAACCATGCTCTGCTGATACTTGAGTGAGAGTTCTGGTTTTTAATAGCTTTCGTTTCTAAAGTGCATATATAGTTGTAGTAGAAACCGAGGAGTTCTCGGCTTTCAGTACTTCTGTTTTTTTTTGGATTTTTATTACGAACGATGAAAAATGTCTTGATTTTTATTAATCTCGATCTTCAACCATGCTCTGCTGGTACTTGAGTGAGAGTTCTGGCTTTCTTTAGCATTTTTTCGTAAAGTGCATATATCGTCTTAGTAGAAACCGAGGAGTTTTTGGCCCTCTATACTTCAATTATTTTTTTTGGATTTTTATAACTAACACTGAAAAATTTCTTGATCTTTGCTAACCTAAATATTCAACCATGCTCTGCTGATACTTTAGCGAGAGTTCTGGTTTTTTATAGCTTTCATTTATAATGTGCATATATAGTTGTAGTAGAAACCGAGGAGTTCTCGGCTTTCAGTACTTCTGTTTTTTTTTTTTGGATTTTTATTACGAACGATGAAAAGTGTCTTTATTTTTATTAATCTCGATTTCAACTATGCTCTGCTGATACTTGAGTTAAAGTGCTAGCTTTATGGTGCATTTCAACATCTTATCTCAATATAGGTGTATAAGAAAACGAGGAGTTCCCGGCCCTTTGTACCTCTGTTTTTTTTTATTGATTTGTATATAAAGAACTCTGAAAAAAGTCTTATTTATTTGATCTCGATCTTTAACCATGCTCTGCTGGTACTTGAGTGAGAGTTCTGGCTTTCTTAAGCATTTCCTCATAAAGTGCATATATCGTCTTAGTAGAAACCGAGGAGTACTTGGCCCTTTGTACTTCTGCATTTTTTTTTGGATTTTTATAACTAACACTGAAAAATTTCTTGATCTTTGCTAACCTTAATATTCAACCATGCTCTGCTGATACTTGAGTGAGAGTTCTGGATTTTAATAGCTTTTGTTTGTAAAGTGCATATATAATTGTAGTAGAAACCGAAGAGTTCTCGGCTTTCAGTACTTCTGTTTTTTTTTTTGGATTTTTATAACTAACACTGAAAATTTTCTTGATCTTTGCTAACCTTAATATTCAACCATGCTCTGCTGATACTCGAGTGCGAGTTCTGGTTTTAAAAAGCTTTCGTTTGTAAAGTGCATATATAGTTGTAGTAGAAACCGAGGAGTTCTCGGCTTTCAGAACTTCAGATTTTTTTTTTGGGTTTTTATTACGAACGATCAAAAATGTCTTGATTTTTATTAATCTCGATCTTCAACCATGCTCTGCTGGTACTTGAGTGAGAGTTCTGGCTTTCTTTAGCATTTTTTCATAAAGTGCATATATGATTGTAGTAGAAACCGAAGAGTTCTCGGCTTTTAGTACTTCAATTATTTTTTTTGGGTTTTTATAACTAACACTGAAAAATTTCTTGATCTTTGCTAACCTTAATATTCAACCATGCTCTGCTGATACTTGAGTGAGAGTTCTGGTTTTTAATAGCTTTCGTTTGTAAAGTGAATATATAGTTGTAGTAGAAACCGAGGAGTTCTCGGCTTTCAGTACTTCTGTTTTTTTTTTTTTGGATTTTTATTACGAACGATGAAAAATGTCTTGATTTTTATTAATCTCGATTTCAACTATGCTCTGCTGATACTTGAGTTAAAGTGCTAGTTTTATGGTGCATTTCAACATCTTATCTCAATATAGGTGTATAAGAAAACGAGGAGTTCCCGGCCCTTTGTACCTCTGTTTTTTTTTATTGATTTGTATATAAAGAACTCTGAAAAAAGTCTTATTTATTTGATCTCGATCTTTAACCATGCTCTGCTGGTACTTGAGTGAGAGTTCTGGCTTTCTTAAGCATTTCCTCATAAAGTGCATATATCGTCTTAGTAGAAACCGAGGAGTACTTGGCCCTTTGTACTTCTGCATTTTTTTTTGGATTTTTATAACTAACACTGAAAAATTTCTTGATCTTTGCTAACCTTAATATTCAACCATGCTCTGCTGATACTTGAGTGAGAGTTCTGGATTTTAATAGCTTTTGTTTGTAAAGTGCATATATAATTGTAGTAGAAACCGAAGAGTTCTCGGCTTTCAGTACTTCTGTTTTTTTTTTGGATTTTTATAACTAACACTGAAAAATTTCTTGATCTTTGCTAACCTTAATATTCAACCATGCTCTGCTGATACTTGAGTGAGAGTTCTGGTTTTTAATAGCTTTCGTTTGTAAAGTGCATATATAGTTGTAGTAGAAACCGAGGAGTTCTCGGCTTTCAGTACTTCAGTTATTTTTTTTGGATTTTTATTACGAACGATGAAAAATGTCTTGATTTTTATTAATCTCGATCTTCAACCATGCTCTGCTGGTACTTGAGTGAGAGTTCTGGCTTTCTTTAGCATTTTTTCATAAAGTGCATATATCGTCTTAGTAGAAACCGAGGAGGTTTTGGCCCTCTGTACTTCTGTTTTTTTTTTTTTGGATTTTTATAACTAACACTGAAAAATTTCTTGATCTTTGCTAACCTTAATATTCAACCATGCTCTGCTGATACTTGAGTGACAGTTCTGGTTTTTAATAGCTTTCGTTTGTAAAGTGCATATATAGTTGTAGTAGAAACCGAGGAGTTCTCGGCTTTAAGTACTTCTGTTTTTTTTTTTTGGATTTTTATTACGAACGATGAAAAATGTCTTGATTATTATTAATCTCGATCTTCAACTATGCTCTGCTGATACTTGAGTTAAAGTGCTAGCTTTATGATGCATTTTAACATCTAGTCTCAATATAGGTGTATTAGAAACCGAGGAGTTCCTGGCAGTCAGTACCTCTGATATATTATTTTAGTTTTTTTTTATATTGATCTCTGAAAAATTTCTTGATTTTTATTAATCTCAATATACAACCATGCACTTCTGATACTTGAGTGAAGGTTTTGGCTTCCTGTTTCATGTTTTCGTCTATTCTTGATATAGGTGTATAAGAAAAGGAGGTGTTCTCGGCCTGATTACAGTTAGGTTTTATGTTTTGATTTTGTTGTATCGAACACTGAATATTTTCTTGGTTTTTTGCTTTTGCACGGTTATAACAAAGCTATTGGCGCTTGAGAGTACGATATCTTTTATTTTATTGATTTTTATAACTTTAACTTCTAAGCTTATTATTATTTAAACAAAAGAAAAAACGGCAATTGTCGTTTTATATAAGTAACGTCTGTTTTAAAAAAACCTATTGGATTATTTCTGTTATGAGTTTAATATGTTTTTTTTGTGTGTAATTCTGCAGAACTATTTCTAAAATGTATCAGGAACTATAGAACTCATCTTTGCGCACCTAAATCACTCATAAAAAACATATTTTGGAAAAAATGATCTGCTACCCTGCCGTCATATTAAAGAAGGCCGTAATTACGTCAATGCTGATTCCGAGATAATCAAAGTTTTATCTAAAATGAAGGCCCACGATTTACTGAATATTTTTAGTAAATGGTTATTGTTTTATACAACGTCAATAAATACAGGCGTTATTTTGAACCATAGTTTATTTAAATTTATACACACATATTAATTTAATTCAATTTTTTCCCTTTTGTTTTAGCAAAAATATAATAATAAATTGTGAAATACTTATCTGAAAGGCCGTAATTGCAAATAATGTAATTACGGCTTTTCATATTAAAAGAAAAACGGCTGCCGCGTCGCGCGTCGTCCCGTCACCGCACACACACACTCTACACCTCGCGTGGCCTCCTAGCTTGCAACTGAGCGACGCGGATTCCCGGATTCATTCAAATATTATTACCTCTCCCCGCGCCCACTCCCGCGCGCTTGTTCCTTCAAATTACTTATATGCAAAGCCCTTATTGCGAAGTTAGGGCTTTTTTTTGTAGTAAATTTACTTAGTTAAAAAGCCCTAATTGGTAATTGCAGCCTTCTTGACTAGCAATACGAAAATATTAACAAAAAAGGCCGTTATTTTGTAATTATGGCTTTTCAGATTCAAAAACCAGAATTTGTGTCGTAGTTATGGCTAAAATCCTTATGATATCTCTGGTCTCATACGAGTTACAGCTTTGTGTGTAAGTCCATAAGATAGCATTTTCTTTGCTGATTCAGATATGTTTAGAACCTCATTTTTGACAAAAATGTCAGTTACGGCCTTCTTTAATATGACGGCAGTACCGGAAGTTAGCAGATCATATTTTCATGTGACTTTTTTTCTAGGAAAAATGCCAGAACTATTTCCAAAAAGTTTCAAGAACTCTAGAACTATGCTGCATGCAACTAGAACTCACATTTTTTTATGCTCTGCTGGAAAATGATCTGCTAAGTTCACGCAGACTGTTTACACGCTCTAAGCTACATAAGTACTGCTTTTAGACCTACCTTTATTTTAAGACCAGTGATATTTAATTGACAAATGAAACAACTTCAATCAAAGTTGCAACGTACCTTAATCAATGTAGTATCGAAAATAGACCACAAGATGTACGACTACGAGCTACGACTTAATAACACGTCCTAATTTAAGCCGGGCTTTTTCATCTTTCTTTCATTGCAAACCCAAGTATATCCAACAATATGTAATTGACAAATACTTCATTAAAAGCTGCATCTATATACATCATCCCAAATTATCAAGTTGAACATCTCGTTGGTCCCATCTCGATGTCGAGTTTCGAACAAAAAATGTAAACACCTTCTAATCGTTATAAGTGTAACTAATCTTCTAAAGAATAAAGTTTTATGACCAACAAAATTTTAATGGGCTAAATATTTCAATCAAAGTTGCATGTCTATCCGATACCAGCATCTTGTCTCACCTCAGTGTCTCGGTGCCGAGTGCGGACCACAAGACGTACGGCTCAATAACGTGTCCTAATCTAAGCCAGACTTTTCATGTTAATATTCTAATTCTAAAGAAATTGTGTGTCAAAAATAAACACAAACACGAAACAACGATTAGCAGAGTCGTCTCAATATGCGCCTTTCTATTAATTTATATATATATATATTATTTTATATATAGTATTTATTATAGTACATATTTAAGTATTTTTATTTTAACTATATACTTTTGTACTAATTTTGCGTAAATATTTCATCTCTTATGCACCTGCCATGCTATCTCTTCACCGCCCTTGGTTGACTGGTAAAGAATGTCTCAGGGATTAAGTCCGCCTATATACTTTTATGTTGCATGAAGTTTTAATAAATAAACAATAACTTAACTTCTCAATCGGGGAGCAGCATATTGTTATCTTGAATATGAACCACAATAGGTTTAAAAACAGCGCTTTTTTGTTTGTTTTTATTATAAAAGAAACAGACATATTGAATTGACAAATACTTCAATCAAAGTTGCATCTCTATCCGAGCATCTTGAGCATCTTGTCCCAGCGAGTGAGGACCACAAGACGTACGGCTCAATAACGCGTCCTGATCTAAACCGGGTCTTCTTCATTTTAATTACTATTATAATTGCTTCATTTATATCAAACAATAAAAAAATATTAACGTAATTAACAAATACTTCAATCAAAGTTGCTACGTGTCTTTATCAACGGAGCATCTTGTCCCACCCCGATGTCTCGGTGTCGAGTGCGGACCACAAGACGTACGGCTCAATAACGCGTCCTAATCTAAGCCGGGCTTTCAACAGCCGCACGAGATTTACTGGCCACATATTATATGTGTTGTGAAGAGGAACAATAGCCAGGATATTGATTTAAACTATGATATAGTGTGCGTACATCTTGATGTGGATGTGGAGTAAGATGTTACTGAGTTATAGAGAGTGTTTTGTTTTCCTGTTTCGGCTTTGGCCAGTGATTTGTTGAGGCTGGCTTTGTGGATTAGTGACTTGGTAACGGACTAAATGGGGTGTTATCGGGTTTCCTTTATAAGAGACAAACGTAAAACTGTTGTTCTAAAATAGATGGATGAAGAGCAAGAGCTCTTCGAAGACTTTGAGGTTATAGTTGCTCTGTGAAAGTTAGAAATTAATAATGTTTTAGATTTAAAAACTGAGCTTTTTCATGATGATGAGATTCAAATAATAAACAAAGTAATTTTCTCCGTAGACGGGTAAAACGTCCAGTTCAACTGGTAGACGCTAACAATGAGCTGGAAGAGTCTCAATCAACTTTAAAACATGCTCTTGGAACGTAAAGCAAAATTGATTAACATTAACATTCAAATACCGGTGTATATACCCACATAAATCTTACAAAGCAATACGTAAACTATTAGACAGTTGTCATCAACAATCAGATACGTATTACTAATTACCTCATATAACGAGATTAGGTTACTATGTATCATTAATAATATAATTAATTAGTGGAATATACTTCCTCGTCATCAAGCAATCGAGTCACGACGCTTACAACAATGTTATTTGATTAATTTGCAATCATTGTGCTGTCAGGAATCAATTTGCTGAATGAGATCATATTGGTACTTAAAGGTGCTTAGCTACATAGTTTTCCAATTATGATTCGTAATATGGTAGATGGGAGACGTATATAAAGCGAGGGTGGGATAAGTCTGTTAATGATTATGAAGAATATAATTATATTGGTAAGTACCTTGATGAGCCCCCATAGGTTCTTCTATCTTTACAGAAATTATTAGGATTTAATGTAATTATTTATTTATTTAACTATAGGCTCGCGTTTGACCACTATCTGGCCTGAAGGTAAGCTCGCTTGCCTAGAAGTAAACTATTTACAAGGTTGTAGCTATCAGGAATTAAAGACTCCGGCACGGAATTCGCTTTGTACGTATGGTTAGGATGTCTACCATGTACCGGTGGCGCATTGCCGTACGTCTTGTAGTCTGATGATGGAAAGGGGTAGGTGGAATCAAATTGTGCAGTTCCATCGCACACTCCCCGAAATGTAACCGATAAAAAACCGATAGATCAAGGCTTTTTAAGTGCATCGTTGCCGATAAGCCTCTTGGCCCGTTTGTAAATCGACTCAAGTGTATCAAGCTGGTGTTTGGCAGATCCGTCCCAGACGAGTGAGAGCAACACTCCATGCATGTCCGAACTTGTGCTTTATACAAGTTGGGCGTGAAGTACCGTCTCACCTTTGCAAGGATCCCCTACTTTTTTGCAGCCAACTGACGTGTTCTTCAAATAACTATATCATCTCTTTATCATCTTCGCTAATTTTGGGTCCCATCGGGCTGGCATCCCTTCATTATTATGTAGTCTGCTACATAATAATCAACATGTTTTAGCTTAAAATACGTGCCATTCTTATAATGTTTGTAGGTGTTTAGCTACATAGTTTCTCCATTAGGATTGGTAATATAGATGAAGGATCAATGGGTCGGATTGTGATAAGGAGGCGTGGATGTAGCGAGGGTGGAATAAGGTTGTTAATGATTGTGAAGAAGAATATGGTGAAAGAAGGGGCTTACCCTTGATTGGCCCTCAGAGAGTTTTCTATCATTGGATTAATTTATTATTAGAATTAAAGAGTTTTCACTTATTATATGTATATTATTTACAATGATGTGTTTTAACTTTGGAAACATAGGCAATAATGCACCTATTTAGCTAAAAACGGTAATACCTCTTACTTGAACTTTAAATAATTCTCAACAATTCAAGAGGATAAATCGTGTGCAACACTTTGACCGGAGCACTCCCACGTTTCATAATAATATGTCTAACCATATATATAATGCCTGAAAACCATTGAATTACCAACCCAACCCACACGAAACGCTTCAATAGAAAACGAAAGAAAAAGGCACCCCTACACAAAACCCATTTACACATTGAATTCTTTTTAAACCGAAAAGCAATTCAATTAAACTAAAAGGTAATCCTTGCAGCCCGATAGTCTATTAAAATAACTAATCCAGCAATTTCAGTTACATAGTCAGTACAGTAATTGAAATCCATGAACGGTGGAGCCATTTCTCGTATGAGCCGTCGGTCAATAGAAAAACACAATGGAGCCAGTACAATAGGGACCATTCACTGGTCTTAAACGGTCGCGAGCGAAATGGAAATTTTAGTGTTCACGAAACTCAAAACTATCCCTGATAGCCGATGGAGCTGATGTTACCTTGATTTTTTTTCGGACGGTGTAATGCGAGGCAATTTTTGGACTTTTGTGTGGATCTTTTGGTAGATAAATGCTTTTTGTCGCTATTAGAAGGCAGTAAAGTATATTAGTGATGGAAAACATATTTTCACACCACCTGCTCGACAATTTCCAATTACATATCATGCAATCTCAACGTAAAGTAAAGCATTACCTCTTATAGGAGGTAAAGTTGTATGTAACTCCCAAGGGAGTAAAGTGATTTGAATTTGGAACTTTAAATTCGTGTGGCAACTCGTGGAAAACTCTAAGTAAAGAAATATCCGTATGACATTGTATAGAGGTTTGTTTGAAAATCGAACAGGCCACCATAAGTAGAACACAAAAAAAAGGCGCTATTTCAAAGAATGTGATACAAAAGACGGTGTTTGGTGCTGTGATTTAAAGTGAATTATATTGCAATATTCTTGTTGACAAAAAATTGCAAGCGATAGTGATTCACTTCAGAGTTTCAGCATCTTTTGCGGCAGGAAACTTATCTCCAACGTACACGATCCTAAATGACACCCAAACACAAGTCTACACCTTTGAGTACTGAAATGAACTCCACGACAACTTTCATAAAGGTACCGAACAAAAATGTTATCCATCCATAACTGGACTGATATGTCCAACATCAATTTTAACTTTTTATCTATATTAATTACAAAATAAATACTTATTATATGGAGCCCTGGCTTTTTATTGCCTCGCAGAAGGTGTGAAAAGTAGTGTATGCTCTTCTGGAATAAAGCCTGTCTTCGTTTTGGACAGCTTTTGAACCCCTCGCTTCACTCAGGACTCTATATAATTCGTTTCGCTCGGGAGTAAGACACTGCTTTATTCCCTTGGCGCATAATCTACTATTATTTCGCTCTATGTGAAAAGTTGTGGTTAGAGACCGACAAAATTATTGTTTTTGATTCAGGCGGGCAATTTTTCTGATTGGTTGATTGGAGTTTTAGAAATAAGAATTGAAAAAGCTGCATCCACTGCATTCTTTACTAAGGTAAAGCTCCTGACAAGGTATTGCACTTAAGAGAGTCAAATACAACTAATAAAAATGGTATTTTTTACCATTTAAATCAAAATTAGCTATACGTGCTGATATTATTGTGTTTCAATCTCAAAGCCTTCCAATGCCAGCTTGAAGGAGCTTTAACCTACAGTTTGCGAAAATGGAGTGTTGGTTTTGCCATATCATAGCGCTTGATAACATAGGGTTATCATTAGCAATTCACAATGGAAATCACTACCCAGCGTAATCCTCCTCACTTCTTACTCAACGAAGTACTAGGGCAGCATAACAGTGAAACACGCCATGGCATAAAACAGGGAAGGCACAAAGCAACTCGTATGTACTCGTATTGTGTGACTTGACTCCATAAATCCGGGTTGTTTCAGTTTCAGCTACACGTCATTTCATTTAGACATCTTGACTCTAGATGCAAGTATAGTGCCCTTTGCAGAAGCTTGGAGGTATATGGAATGCAGAAGTGAATTCAGGCTGAACATTTGTTCAGGCTGATTATATGTGTGTGTATGTGATCAATAAAAACCAATTAATTATAACACAATGTTTGGAGACTAAAAAAGTAAGATGGCTCCTATTTTTAACCCCCGAGGGAAAAACAGGGCTGTTATAAGTGTGACGTGTTTAACTGTGTGTTTGTGTATATGTTTCTGGCACCATAGCTCCTAAACGGATGAATTGTTTTTATTGTCATTTCTTTGGTTTGAAAAGTGACTTTATCGCGAGTTATCTTGCCTATGCTTGATGAAAATCGGTTCAGACGTTCAAAAGCTATGGGCGTTTTACTGTTGGAATCGGGGTGTTTTCGCAAGATATCGTGTCATAATTACGTGTTCAATAGATTGTCGATCGAAGCGTGTCTACTACTATAACTCTGATTTTTATTTTCGTAGACTAAACTGACATTTGGGGTCCTGACTATCCAGAGTGATCGAAAGTTGATCGAAAATCGAAGTAAGTCGATCGAAAATGGAACTATTTCACGGCAAAAAAAATACATTTGTTAAGAAAGTAGCGGCCCTTATTTAGTTTCTACTCATTTATGTCAGACTTCATTTTATCGATCGCATTATGTTATTGTTGATTTCTATATACTAGAAAAGTCAATGTACTATGTGTATAAATACTGTTATATTTAAATATATTACGTATATATTCTTAGAACATTTATTTACACCAATTAGTTAAATTAAATTGAGGAGTCATGTCACATCACAGATAACTACATAGAAATATGGATAACTAAGTCAAGATTGTAAAAATAATGTAAAAATAACATTTTCTCTTCATTTCGTTTTAAAATAAGGTTTTTTAATTACGATCTAGATAGCGCTTAACTTTAGGGTCTTTAGGTCCCATGCTAACCTTATATTTCAGTTATTTTAGTATCCCTGCTCATTTTAGTTTTGGGAGAAGAAAACTCTTTCTGACTGAAATTAATGAAAAACAGATAGCTGATGGTAGACATGTTGTTTTATCTAGTAACTTTTGTGAGCTAGGCAGTTCGTTAAAAGACATTTACACATTTTACATCGTAAAGCCGGGTATCGACATTGCGAGGCTGCTCATCTGGTGCTCGCATTGAGCAGGCAGTTGAGAGGCAGCCTGGTGGTGCGCTCAGCTTCCGTCTACACAGTCATCACGAGCCTACGAGGCGTCGGTATACGAGATTACGAAGCTCTTCTCTGTCTTCCATGACGCGAGCAGGTGAGGCAATTCTCATGCGTCCCTTGCAACTGAGCAGCTCACACTGAGCGAGCGCAATTTGAGCACCACCAAATTACCGACTGTAGTATCATCACGCGAGCCACGCTCACGTGCGACAACGTTCAAATTTGCTCGCGAGGTAAACGCGTCTCCACTCCGCGAGGCAGCCTTGCAAAGTCGATACCCGGCTTTAGGTGTTATAGATCTATAGGTAGATCGATCTGTACGTGATTCATCATCTTAACTGAATAAGATATACTTTTTAACTTTTTTCCAGAAGGCTAATCATGATTCTGATAGGCCGAAATAGTAATACAAGTAGACCTTTAATTCTTTGGCAATTTTTCAGGGGGTAAAATGTTCATGAAATTTAAACCGTTTAGTTCATTCTATGTTCGCATAACTCGATAATATCACAAAGTACGTAAGCGGCGGCGCGCTGCAGACAGAGGGGCCACTACGAACAAAGTGTCATTTTGCACACACCTTTTGACATTGTGGTTTTACAGGTAATAATGGGCAATATTGGACCGAGCTCAGTCGCGGCTGTCATGAGTGCTTTGTGCGGGCGTTTGTCTCGTCATTCATACATTAAGTACTGTAATGAGGTTGGTTGCATTGGATGAATTTCCTTTATTTTATTATTTGTTACAGACCGAATTTACTTTCTTGTTTTTAATTCTTTCTTTCAATTATTTTTAAGTTATAAAGGTCATTAAATCATTCAAGGTGACAAATTAGAAATTCATTATCTAGGATTTATTATTTTAAGTCCATAGACGAAATTGGGAATTTGTCATAATAATAAGGTTCAAGTCATACAGCTTACAAATATGTATCCTCCGACTGCACAGCATAATTTTCTTCTTGTTTAAGATCATCTTTGGTTTTTTGGTTTTATTAGCTTACCTGTTTTTTCACATTTATATTTTTGTCGACCTTGGTGCTTTTCACAATTTAATGTTTTAAGTGGGGTCATTATTACACTATTACTACAGTGCGACATAAAAGTGTAGAAATTAAATGAGGGCGCCACAATCGCTCAGATAGCAACCCAGTTAGTACGACCCAGCTGATCTTGATACTTGAATAGTATTATTTATTTATTAGGTATAAATAATGAGTAAATATATTAAATAAGTATGTTTATTAAATATTTGATAATTATGTCGTAGTAATAAAACAACAACTTCACAAAAAATAAGTATTTTTAATAATCAATTGCTTTCAATATAAAGTCGTCCAATACGTTTGGGGGACAACCCTTTCTGTGTTTAGCTGGTTTTGAAAATTTCCCACCGTTTTCAGTGCCTTGTTTCACGATCCTGCGATCCTGCGCTCTGTGCTTACAGAAACACCTAAAACAAGTAAATAAAAAAAAACACTTTCAGTCCGATGAAAGAAGTTCCGCGGTAAATAAACATGAATATATTTTAAAATTGTTTCTTTCTATTAGGTCGATTGCATCAACAAATATGGTACAGCAAAAAAATATTTCGTATCCGCAATAAATTGCATTAATTTTTGTTGCCTTTCTATCAACGTTGTTAAGTCGCGCTATAACTACAACGCTATTTGTTTATCTTAGCATAACCTCAAAAATGGTAAACAAATAAATTGTAAATGATATTTGGTTCGAAAAATTTTCTCCCTGAATGTATTAATCGTTTGTAATTAACGTTTAGTGCAACTTTCAATAGTTACTTACCAGTAAAATCTGCTGTACGATGGTAAAAATCTTCTAAGTTGGATAGAAATTTCCCAGCTTGGAATTCGGCTATACACCGCATATAAACTTTGTAAACATATACGGGCACCTCCACGAATTACCGAAAACATGTTTTTCCACTGTTTTTCTATCCACACACAGAAATATCACACAAAAACTATAATTCTTACGAAAATCGAAACCGATCGAGATGAATTGACAGCTCAAGTAAAAATGAAAACTTTTAGTTCCCAAATATTAAACTTCTACTCTTTTATGTTGCACTGTACGTCTTGTTACTCTCGAATCTTCGTCGTATGTGGAGTAATATTAAATGGATATTTGATGCCCTGTCTACCCTCTAAGGCATGTGCATGATATGATGTATGTTTAGACGGATCGATGTATTTATGTTTGTAACTTATACAACCTACTCTTTTTTTTCCTTTCGGAATCAATATAGTAGCAACCCTAGTGAATCTGTCAAGTTTAGCTGTCAATTTTCTAAACGGTGGGAGAGGCCCTTCTGTATACATATGGCCGGTTTCTGAGTTGAGTAAAGCAGCAATAATCAGTTAAGTATTGTCAAATAATTTAGGAAGCGTTTGAGTATTTTACGTTTCACAATTGAGAATCTACCTAGATCAGTTAAGTAAGTACCTATTTATGTATGGACCTGTCAAAGTTCCATTCACTTTCTCTTTCACCCTTACGTTCCTTTTTACAAGCGAAAAAGAGACATCACAAGATTGCATAAAATTAATTAATTTAAATTTTATACAGCTATAAAAAGTATGTAAGTATTTTAATACATCATCCAGAATTAAAAAACTCAAGTAATTAAAGATATATTATAATCTATAATAACTTGATTTTTCATATCTAAGCAATTTTAAAGATCTGATCTGAAATATATACAACCTTATTATGAATCTATGAAATGGATCGTAGGTACTAGTCAATTACTTCAAGATTGTCATGGCAACCGTAATTATTTTGTCAATGATGTCTTATCGTAAGAAAATAATATACATAACATTGAGTAATAATCCTTTGTTTTCATAAGGACAGATTCTCAGATGATTCTCAGTAATAATGTACTAATGATACATAATAATTTGTTATTGCCAAAATCAAGAATTGAAGCATATAATTACTACAAGTGAATGTGTTCAGAGCGAGCTGTTGCTGGTTCTTGTGATACCTCATAGAACTACAGAATATTTTACTCAGAATTTCACAAGATCTCTCAAGAGGGCACTTGTGCATCTGCATTTGAATCTGATTGCAATTGTGATTAACCAACAAATGTGGACTATTGTGATGCAATTTTTAATGAGTGACCTGTGTTTTCAAGACCGAAAGCTTTGCTAGCCATCGAAGAGCCTCCAAAGATAAACAATATTAGCCAGTGTCGGTGCCATTGGATATGTGTCGGATATTATGAAGGAGGACTGTGTTCTACCTACTTATTTTGTAAAATAATAAATAAATGAGACTTGTCATGTTGTTTTTATCAACTTTTATTGTTCTGATACCAAAATCGTATCATACAAAAGCCAAATTCCGTACACAATTTCATCGTTGTAAACTCTTCTTGTCTTGTGGATCCTACTAAAACCTATTCTATATAGGTATGAAAGTCTGTATGTTTGGATATTTGTTAATCTCACCTCAATGGTTGAACGTATTTGGAAGTACCTATATACTTTGAAAAATACACAATGACCAGAATAACCTAGGATATAATAACAAAAACAAATATATTAAATAATAGATATAAAAATAAATAAACGGAATAACAAAGCCTTTTATTATGAAATCAGAGGTATAAAACTGAAGTCTTGACTACGGATACTCAAACCTTGCTCAGCATCGCAGAAAACTTAAAGTGGCAGATGATCAAGGGTGACAGATGCTTAAACCGAGATCAGCACATACTTAGCGTCGAATACTTAATTCAGAAATCGGCCAATTTTGTGATAATATATAGAGAACAACTGACTGGCTGGCTTTCTTTTGGTTAGTACACACGAATTGTACTTTCATCCCCTGAAAAGTTGTCTTCCGTCAATTCTGTTGAAGACGACAACAAAATTAACTAAGAAATAAACTGTGTTAGATGATACCTAGGTAGGTACTATTTCAACCTACTTCCATTATCTCTCATTATTATCTTATCTCTCATACATGACCCATTATGAAGGTATCTCTAGCTTGGTCCACAGCTCTGTGGACCAAGCTAGAGATACCTTCATAATGGGTCATGTATGAGAGATAAGATAATAATCTGCACAATAAGGCAGGCAACAGCGCTCGGCCGCCGCTACATTAGGTAATAATAGAGAATCCTTCGGGCTACCTGTGGACTTTTACACAGACTTCATAACTTCACAGAGAGGACAAACTTTTTAGCTCTTTAGCTGGTGAGTGATCATGATGATGATTGATGACTAATATGACCATGTGTGTTTTAAATGTACTATATTTGGAGTTAGTGCCTCCACTCGACTCAACCATTACTCAGCTCCTTTCTATCAAATTGACTGTTATATTGAGTGACATAAATTTAGTATTTTTCCATTGTCATGGCGATTGACACAAGTGGAGTGGCGGAAGTTTCTTACAAAAAGATTTAAAATATAGGTACAAGTTTGTTTTGAGGTACTAATTATGTTTGTTAAATACGATATAGGTTATAAGAAAGGATTTAAAATATTACAAATTATGATTATTGGCAGGAGTCTTTGCTAAAGCACGATACCAGCTTCTTTCTTTGGTTTTATAAAAGTGCCTTTAAAAATCCCTAATTCAGTTTTAACCTAAACGAGAAACGCAACTAAAGCGCAGGGTAAAGTTGCAGTTGCAAAGATCAGTTGCGTTAATTAATTAAGATCTTCTGTGCCTTTGCAAATCACTCCACTACTACTATTGCCAAATGATTATGTTGAAAATGCCCTGTCTATAAGTTCCAAGCACTTCACCCCCATGCTCGCACCACCGTAGTGAGGGGCTGCAGTAACGAGCACAACATATCATTTGCTCGAGTGTGAAATCCGAAATGCCTGCAAACAGTCACCGCACTACTAGATCTGTGCACTTATTGCGCTCTCTCATTGCAGACAGAGACTATCTTCTGTTTATGTAGATGAATTGATGCTGGGATTGGTATGAAGTGGTTTTGCATTTGTTTATTTACGTCTGATGGACGCGGATGAGCCATAGAATTGGCTAGATAGTGCTTCTAGACGTCAGTCTAGTGTCAACTACCAGCGAAGCCGATTGAATGACAGTATCGGACGAGTTGAGTATGTATCAAACTATACTTTAGCTTAAAAACTTGTCAAAAGGAGATGTTCCAGAAATGTATGGAGCCTGGGCCTGGTCTATGTATACTTTATGTAAATATTGCTCCGTTTTTTATCGTTAATTTTCTTTAATTTCACTTCATTTCAATGTAAACTTAAATTAACTTTATTAAGTAGAGCAACACAACATCTATTAAACATGGTGGATCAGATCAGTAGTATGCGAAAAATGTCATTTTGACAATGACATTTGATTGACGTGTCATCGTAAAATCTGCGCTAGAAAAACATCACGATTTCATTTGCAACAGAGAAACAATCAATCAATATCCGTAGTAGCAAAATGAGTTGCAAAACTAAAACAACCACTAAAAACGCCGAAACATATCCAATTCAAAGCCAAAGCAAAGAATGACTCAAAGACGTCACTTCCTAAAACCTCAAAGTCGTCCAACGTCATGTCAAACACAACTGCCATGGCTGCCCTAAAAATAGGGTTATCGTAGTAAAAAAATTGATCAAATGATCATTTTTTACGCATGTACCCTTCTTCAAATTAATTTGTTAGTATTTTCATGGTATTCCTCTATTTTTTTTCCTATTTATCTATGTAGTGTACTTAGTGATGGCCCAAAATCGAAGGCGATTCTTGACTTGAAGACCCCTAGGTTGTAGCTATCAGGAAACAAAGACGCCGGCAGGGAATTCCACTCCTTAGCTGTACGCACAATGAAAGTATTTTCAAAACGCTTTGTGCGTATGGGTGGAATATCCGTTGCCGATAAGTCTCTTGGCCCGTCTGTCAATTGAATCAAGTGCATCAAGTCAACCTTCCCTACAAGAAGTACTAAGGCTACTTCAGAACAAATTCCTCGGATTCAGATCGGATGCACAGCGGTTACGCACTGTATCCGAAGTCCGCCCTTCTGTAACCAGTACATTTCCAATTCGGATGGAACTCGGATCTCGGATTCGGATATAGATCGGATGCTGTGCGTAACCGCCCTAACCACTCAAACAGTTTAAAACGCCTAAAAATGAAATAAAAGAGTGCTTTCTTTTTTGCTTGTAAGCTTTTATTTAATACCTTTATTACAATTTCTTTTCATTCATTGTAGGTATGTACATCTCTTTGTTCCATCCACAGTTTTCTACTCCATAGGTGATTTTTTTTTCAAAATAAATAATTCAATGGCATAACTATTTCGTATTTAGAACTGCAAACAAGCTGTAGGCGGACCGAAGAACCTAAAAAGAATATCCTTTTTTAATATTCAAATTGTTTTTCTTCATTGTCTGAAGAGTCAATTAAATTAATGTCAACAATTCCTAGAAGACCAGAACTCTTCCCTAAATCTGTACTAGAAATCCTTATTTCTGGTAAAGGTTTAGGCCGTAAATAACTTATTATTTACCGAAACAAAGGTGGCAAGTGAAAGCGGCACGATGCTAGATACTCTTGGAGTAATACTGTTTGACCAGCGCAGCATGGCAATCAGCATCAGTCTTCGAAACTGTGGCGAAGCTGATAGCCAGTCACTCAGGTAAATCGACGTAATTACTGAATCACTCTGTAAAAGATGCATATTTATTTAGCCAGTATATTAAGGCTCTTAATCCGCTTTAGAGCCGTATAATGGTTACTTTTTAAAGCATACTCCACAAATTAAAAAAAAAGATTCATGTACATTATTTGTAAAACATGTTTTTTTCGTTTAACTAATGCTTTTGCTTGAAAAAAATAATTACCAACACAGTATTTTAGTGCTTCTTTTGCATATTTCCATAATGATTGCATTGTCACGAGAAACAAACGTGTGTGCTAAAATTTAAGCGCCATCGAACACCGAGAAGTGGATCAAATTTAACTAACAAGCATTGATCACATATAGCAAACATACACCGGGAAATGTATATAAATAAAAGTTTATTAAATTGTACAAAATCTAGTCGCAATCTCATCTCAGTGACAATCAATGTTGACAGATGGAAAGTAATTATAAAATGCAAAATTCTTAATATTACCCTTCAGTGTAAAATTCAAAAGATAGAGTATATTTATTTGTTAGCTAGTTTCTAGCTTTTCCTCTCTTTTCAGTGCAAAATGCACTTTTTTAGTCTCTTCCAGTAGGATCGTTCTCTTTTCCGGTATAAAAAGCGGCCCATGACGCTTTACGGCCGACTTAAGGATGAATTATGCTAGACCGTGGGGGGCGCGAGCCGTGTCCGAGTCCCATACGTGCTACGTGTTAAGAATGAATTATGCTAGACCGTAGCGGGCGCGAGCCTAGCTCCGTGCAAGGCATGGTCGAGGCACGGATCCAAAACTTCTTTATATGATTCGGCCATGCTACACCGTTGGGTTCGCATCCACGCGCCTCTTCCGAGACGTCCAAGCGTGTCCAGGACGCAGACGCCGCATGGTAAAGAATAAACCACCGCATCATATAAAGTTTGTTCGCAGTTTTGAATCCTTGCCTCGGCTGTGCCTCGCACGGGGTACGGCTCGCCTCTGCCACGGTCTAGCATAATTCATCCTTTAATAGGACAAGTCGAGAAGGGCACGGGGCGGAAAGGTGCGTCGTCGGGCACGTCCGAACCTCGTCCGGGACGCGGACACCGCATGGTATACTCGTTGTATGGATCGCATCATATAAAATGCTCGTGAAGCTTTGAATCAGTGCCTCGTCCGTGCCTCGCACGGAGCTCAGCTTGTATCCGATACGGTCTACCATAATTTTATATTTATCCTATAAACTACCATTTTTGCATAAACGAAAAACATACCAATACACTTTTGCAGGTATAACATTAGAAGGAATCGGAATTTTTGCATAAAAGTTGTTTGGATGCATACCTGCTCATTTCTGTGTAATGGATAACATTACATTGATTTAATGGATGACCTATTGATCTGGTTTTACAACCAGCTCGTTTACACCTGGAACACCTTTTAACTATATGTCTTCAAAGATGCCTGATGCATGTTGTAGTTGCTAGTACGGATGTGTTGTAGCAAAACTCAATACGATAGCCTCCGGCATGTATCTAAAAGCTTTTTTCGAACTTATTGTTGTTCCTTACCTCGTATTGCACCAAGTTGCCGAAGTAGCAGTACATTAACACCTGACTTAGCAATAATAGTAGCAAGATTATCATGAACGCAGAAGACACTGATAATACAGGGGTCTGAAAATGGAAGAGTATTATAATATAGTAAGGACCATTTGCACGAAAAACTTAACTAGAGAGTTAGTTACCAACGAAATTAAATTGATAGTTTGTCATACAATATTGTTAATTTAACCTCGTGTTAGAAACTAATTCCAAGTTAAATTTTTCGTGCAAGTGGGCCTAAGTAAGTATTAATAAGAATGTGTTTTAAAATAGACTAATTAATAACAGAGAAGATTACTTAGAAGACTTGACTTACGAAACTCATTCTGTATGTGACCACACAAATAGTAGCACTTGAGGTGAAGAACTCAAACGACATGGAACTGTTGAATACTTCACTGACTTCCTTTGTGAACCTGAAATGTGGAGTAAACAGAAGAACAAAGAAGAAAAGGATATGAACAGAATTTGGAACATAACAAATCACCGATTGACGGTGCAGATCTTGTGAACTAAAACGGCCGGATGTTTAACAGTCTACATGAAAATAATAAATAACCTAAAGAATACTTTTTAAATTTTTGTATATATTTTATCCCGAATTACATAATTAGAACCAGTCATATATTCTCACTGCATTATACATAACCACATTTCTTTTTACATACCAAACTACAGCTTCATATCTCTGCACATAATGCACAAAGAGATCCCTCAGATCTTTGTCCACAACATCCCTATAAACGCTATAGCCCCTGGATGCGCCATCTGAATCGAACAAATGCTCTAAATTGTACTTGATGATCTTCAATTGGACTTCCGCCTGTGCATAATACGTCGCTACGAGGCAGTCGAGGGACAAGTGCCCGTACCCGGTCCATAGTAGTGGTGCCACTTCCTGTAGTACTGAGAATGTGTATCTGTGGGCAATCATTCAATTAATGGATATTGGATGATTTTATATTATATGTAATTGTATTTCAGCGTTTACTTATTAATCTGTTAAGGTTGCCCTAGTCGGCGGCACGAACTATTTTGTGGCCAAGGTTAAAATGGATGCAATCTCATCCGACACTACGTACGAAAGGGATAGACACTGTGATGAGCAGTAAGAAGATGTGCGCGTACGAATACACACTCATGGTATAAAAATAACAAATGGATGATGATTTAGAACGAAAAGGAGCGCGTGAAATTTTATTGACAGACCTTTGAGAGTATGAGTATTATGAAATAAAATCTTTTTATGGTATTTATTTCCGCCCAAAGATGCGTTGAAATTAGTGTTGAAATATGGAACTTTCGACGCTCATAACTTTCAAATACACGTTTTTTTTTACTTTTTTATTTGCATACAGGGTTAGATAATGGTGAGACATATCGATTTATTTTTTTTATTTTGGGCATACACCGTCAAACAGTGGAGTAGTTGCCATACTACGTTTGTATGGAAGAATTACTAACTAGGGCAACCTTAAGTATATATCTGCATAGCCTTTTTCCCAACTATATTGGGGTCGGCTTCCAGCCTTACAGGATTCAGCTGAGTACCAGTGTTTTACATGGAGCGACTGCCTATCTGACCTCCACAACCCAGTAACTAGGGCAACCTTAAGTGTTTGTTGCAAAATGAACACTCTGAAATGCCGTCTATATTCGTTGAAATTGTTTGAATCTTGCCATTAGAAAAGTCTTACTAGCAACGTGATAATACTGGATTATCATGTCGAAGTGAGCCTATTGGTTTAGATCGGATCTAAGAAACGAACCCGGGATATAGGAGTGGTGCCCGATTAATGGCATTTAGTGACAAAATACCCCAATAACTTCTTGCCTTGATTTTTCTAAACATACCCAGTCCACGTATCAGTAGCAAAAGGCGTATAAACCGCAACAACGGCTGTTGGGTCCTGATACCTCTTGACAAAGAGCGATGCTGGCCACATGATGATACCAGTAATCGTTACACTTATCTTAATGAGCTTAACACAATGATTCATGTTTCTTGTTGTCTTAAGAAGCATCTCTTCGTCTTTAGCGGTATATGCTGCGAAGATTGGGTCTGAAAAAAGAACATAATATATATTGTTAGTGCAGTATTTCTTTTATTTCTTTATTGAAGACCAAGCATGTCATAGTAGACTGTGTTTTGAAAGTTCATATACCGCTTGAACAGCTCAACTCAAAGTTGAGTTTTCTTCCAGAAACTTAGAAAGAGATCTAGTGTACAATAGGGAATATATGTATTTTATTTGCTAAATTAAATACTTATTAACTATAGTTAACAAATATAAAAGTTCTTTTGAATATCTTGATCAGAAACGAAGTTATAAAGCGTCAAAGTTGAGAATTAGAAAAGTCCGGCGAGCCACATGACGTCAGATGGCACAACGCCCATACAGCTGCCATAAAAAACGGCGTCGCCGGGATATTTAAAAGGTAGGAGGTCAGAAGCTGCGGCTGAGGCTATTTTTGATATGGCAATCAAAAACAGTCTCAGCCAAATTCTATGAACATTCAAGTGTCCAAGACACGCGTTTTATCATATCAAATAACTTGGATAATTGTTAATGACTTACCATTTAACATCTGATTGATTTTATCAACTCTTGATTCATTTAAATTCAGTGCAAGGTATTTCATGATTAAATTTAGCTGCGGTAGTTCAATCATCGATACATCGAACACGTCGTCCCAGTTATCACGTCTCTTAAAATATAAAAAAACAAGTAATATGTTTTTAATAAGCTATCTTTTGGAAGGGTGAAACTACTTATGATCGTTCATTTAGGGTCAAACGGGTGTAGTTGGTCATTGTAGCTGAGGCGGCGAGGCGGGAATAATTCTATATAGGGGCTTCTCCTCAGAGAAGAAATTAACATTTGCTGTGCCATTAGCACATATTATTTGATAGTTCTCGTCGATATAATTAAGAATGTACCCTGATAAGTCATAACTAACTGCAAGTTTGCTAATTAAGCCGGCTCGTACCCACTATTAAACATAGCTACTAAAGTATTAATTGTTTTGCAAAAGCCGAAAAGCCATCTCGATCACCTATTCAGCTTACTCCCTGTCTACTCTAAGCTATTTAGTTATATGTTGACCAACAGTAGTCCCCTGCTAGAGTTTGCGTAATCCAGCTGTATCAACGCTTTGTTCTATTGAAATAGAGCAGTCAACAATCATACAGTGCTTACAGTACTATGCAGGTAATGATATTGGCTACATATTGTTGGCCTAGTTTCATCGACAATAGAATTGGAAACATTTTCTTAAATAAATGTTACTTTTATTTCAGGCACTTTATTATGGGATCAAATTTAAAAAGCCAGCTGGTCAGAACATTTATTAATATTCACTTATCTCAATAAAATGTAGAGAAAAGCTGCTTTTTCCGATTTCAGAGTTGGTATCATAATACAAGTTTCTCATATTCATTATTCCTGGTTTTATCACCTCCTGAAAATATGTATATTGTGAATAATAAAACCTACCTGTATAATAAATATAATATGCACGACATTAAATCCAACGATCACCATAAACGCAAAACATCTGTACATCTGATGGCATATCCATTTGAACCTGTTCTTTGGCTTTTTCAGAAGCTTGAAGTATCCTGCCCACATCAATACTTTGTAAACCTCTAAAAAGGCATCAAAAGGATTGATTTTTTCTTCACTCATTTTTACCCAACTGTTCAAAAAAGGAGAGTAATGTGATACTACAATACTGTGTATTGTCTTCGTAAAAGTTCAGGCATGACTATTCAATTATCGTTTAGTGATATGTCTTCGGCCAATTAATTAGATTGTATGGAATAATTCATTAATCATTTTTAATCGTAGGTTTTTACCACCCTGTGATAAATTGAGGCATCTTTATCATTAATTTGACTACCTACTTTTATTAATACGACAATGACGCTGTGGTCTTCATTTCTTGTACGATAGGTTTGAGTTTGATTCCAACTCTCTTCAAAAAAAATTTAGTTTTTTTCGTTCTATGCGTTTGTTGTTCAAGATAGCTTTATTCCTTAACTGACTTGATAATCTTAATATGTTAAACTAAGCTTAGATACATTCAAAACTAGCTTCATACAAGATTTCCATAATTTTAAAATCGAAAATTGACCTTATAAACATAAATGTCGTAGACAGATCGTAGAACTGAACATTTAAATATATGGCCAACTTTTATTTTTATCGTGGAGAAATGCTCATGCATACTGCACTACCATGGGGAGATAGCGCAGTTATGTGGGACTCCAACTCACTAAAACTGCACGGTGTACGCGTTAGCACTCACCGCGAATCCGCCGCAGATATCATCATCATCATTGCAGCAGAAAGACATCCACTGCTGGACATAGACCTCCCCCAAGCGTCGCCACACTGATTGGTCCTGCTGTTCGCATCACCCGCAGCCTTGACCAGCTCGTCGAACTTCGAACTTTTCGACGTCAACGGCCATGTGAGCAATGTGCCCTACCCACTGCCACTTAAGTTTGGCAATTCTTCGGACTATGTCGGTAACCTTGGTTCTTTTGCGGATGTCTTTATTTCTGATTCGATCACGCAAGGAAACCTTTATGTGACTTTAAGTTTTCTGATGAGGCCCATTGCGAGCGACCACGTTTCTGTCTCGTAAGTATATATATCACCGGCAACACATACTGGTCACACAAGAATCTTTGTCCTCCACAAAAGAATCTTTGTCCTCCACAAAAGAATCTTTGTCCTAGAAATCCAAAGTAGTCCGAGAATCTTTCCGCTTTTGTTGCATGCCTGGGTGGGCAGTATACCGCTGATAGGACTAGCGAACCTTGCTTAACGTGCACAAGTATAGAAGTTCCTTGTAATTGGTCAGTTTTATATTCCTGAAGAACTTCATGCTTTATGTGTTTTCTTATTACGATTGCGGTCCCTGCATGCGCTGTTCCATCAGGATGTTGTTTAATCGAAAACATATGACTAGAGGTTAGGTGAGCTTCAGATATAAGCAGCACGTCAAATTATCAAGATCAAGGAGTATGTCCACGTAATTTTTGTGTTTTATAAGTCCGTTAATATTTCCACGTTGCCACACTGTATGCACACATTGTACTGAACTAACTTGCTGATAACTGTTGTAAGAAGAGTCATCATTGATGACATTTGATCAAGTTTGTCTAGCTTTTCAGCTTGTTGTGTAAGTAGAATTTCTAGTTTAGAGTCTGTTGTATAACTGTGATTTTTTGTGACTTTTGCGTAAGTTGGGTTCTCCTCATGATTACTGTGTGATTTTCTTTGCGTATATTTAGCTGTCTGTAGTGCCTTTTCTGGATTACATTTTAAAGTTTCAATGTTAGGTTTTGTTGATGGCGGTACCTTTGTTAGTCTATTTCCTAATTTTCTATGCATCTCTCGGTAACCTTCGCAACCTTTATAATTAGCAGGATGAGCACCCTCACATAGAGCACACTTTGCTGGTGTGTTGCGGTCTTTCTTTGGACATTACGAGGTCCTGTGTGGCTGTGCGCATTTGACACAGCGATATGGACGCATGCAATAGTTTTTAGAGTGCCCATATTGTTGGCATCTTTGACATTGCAGGATTGTGTATTTCTTCTTAGGCTCTTCAATTAAGACTTTTTGGTGATATATAGATGTTATGGCTTTGACTGCATTGTTATTGGGACCGGATACTAGATTTACAAAGAATGTTGATGTTGGTTTCTTTTCAGGTCCAAATTTCATGTTAATGATTTCCGCTTGTACCACATAGTCGGTGTTTTCGATTTCCTCTATGATTGCTCTATGGGGTGTTGTGTGGTGTCGATTCTTTATGACAAACCTATAGCATCTTTGGTCTTTTCTATTAAATGTATGACCTATGAGACCCGTTTTACGGACTATTCCAAAAAATTTCTTGAACGATTCTATATTTGAGCTTGTAATTCTGAGTTGATTTTTATTTACAACTTTAAAGAAGTCGCCTTCGTCAACAACTGTATTTATAAGTTCTGACAGTTTGTTTATATCTCCAACCCCATACGAGATTATGGGAGGGGGTTTAGGTACTCGTTTTTGTTTAGGTTGTTCTTCAGCATCTATAGAGTCAATCTGTAGTCCGCTGTATCGATTGTAGGTTACAACTTCAGGATATGGCGATTGTGAGAGTTTTTCCTCTTGTGGATCCTGGATGTTGGAACTCTTTGCCACTCTGGTGGTTGAGGTGTGTCTGGGACGTTAGCAGAAGTAGCCGTCTTGGAACTCCCAACATGTTGTTCGTCTCTTGGTGACGAAACTACATTTTTGACCTCAAGCTGTTTTGTGTTCGTCGGCTCTTGCATTTCTTTGTTTGGTGTGGTACCTAGGGAGTTGCATCTAGGTTGAGATAAGAACAAGCTATGGTGGAAAGCTTGCTGCACTTATTTCTTGCTGCCAGTAACATTCACTGCCATGGAAGCCTGGTTGCCTACTTCCATGGAGTCTTCGGTAACTAATTTCTCACCCACCGGCCCGGATACCGGAGGGCGCCGATTGCTAGCCGGATCACATGACAAAAACTCATTCTCTTTATTTGACATTTTCATAAAAGAGGGGGTTGGGCGATAATCTCATAGCTCTTGCCCAAGGCACTATGGCCACTATTTATAAAGGTATTTATTTGGATCTCCAAGGCCAGTGGATACCAATTAACGGGTTATTAAACCGCCGCCCGTGGCTCGGCGTTGTTGCTCGTTTTGCACCACCCGGGGGATACGTGTAGGGTGGGCCTAGGAAAAGGTGGTAAATCCTACGGACGCGAGCAACTCCATTCCCCAAAAATTAATACCATATGAATAATAAATAATACATTTCTGTTTTTTTTGTTCCCGATACCGGTGGGCTACCATTTTTTAAATTTTTATTATACCTACTTCCCCTCAACCCACAACACACCTCTATAGCCGTACAGTGCTGCCTAAATATGCTGATGTTAGTTAGCGTATGACAATTTTGTAACAATGACATAAACAATTATTGTTAAATGGATATCTTGCACGCTCACTTGTGGAATCGATGTCAATAACTACAGAAAACTAACTTCATTGTGGTCACAGAGATGGCGCGCACGCGGCGCACGTAAAAGTCGTAGTATATCCTCATGCCCATAGATGTCGGTTTTTATACACTTCTAGGGGGTGAAGTTTCTCTGCAGCTGTATGCACCATCACGAAATGACTAACTCAACGATCTATCTAAGAAATACATAAATACTTTGTCAGATTTGTCAAGCAAGTATTCCTCATCAATAAACTATTACTACCAGCATGTTTCTGTTTCACACAAGCCAAAGATCTCTTAAGATACAGAGAAGGAGAACATCCAAATGAAAGAGTGAAAATATCACTTGGGATCAAAAATAAAAAGAATTCAATTATTCTAGGTTTGGTAAAAAATAACACATAGATAATCATCACATCAAAGTAATTAAAAAGCGGGAGCCATCAATATAATTTGTGACCTATGCTCCGATGTAGACTCTACTTAATTACAGGTTTTCAATAATAAAAGTTCAGCTTTATTAACTTGTGACCATGTAATTACTTAAATGACGGTATTATCCGTCGGCTAACGAATACGTCACGTCACTTTAATTATGTTAAACTCTTGGAGAACAAAGGACGGTAATTAGTAGGTATGTAGGTATGCTTAATCTAGAGTTCGATGTGGATAACGGTATGTGGTAGGTAGATACATATATTAAAATTCATTTACATCTCTCATGTTCGGTAAGTAGGTTCTTATTACCTCCAAATGGGGCTTGTAGGTGACTAATTAGCGCTCTAGGGTAATAATGTAGCCAGAAAAGCCCTAGGGCGGTAAGTAATTTAAAAAAAACACTTCTTTCTTTCAAAAAGTTCGCGTACATCTAACCATCATACTGGCAATAGACATCATGCATTCAGCCCAATGACCAAAGAGGTCGCTTTGCTATTCAGCCTTGTCTTCGTGTGAGTATAATAGTCATCAATTTTAAATATCGAACAGCGAAGCTCAATTTCGTTCTTGAAAAAAAAAATGTTTTTTTAAATTATTTTATTCTTGTAATGCCGGTTTTTTTCTACTTACCTCACAATCGAGATGTAAAGCAGAATAGTTAGCTCGGGTGTAAGCACCAATTGCACCCTCGAACTCGGGCTGCAATTGATGCCTTACAGCCCTTGGCTACTAATCTACTATTAAATAGTCAGGGCAATCTTCGTCTACACCATTACCTATATGTTGATGTGATTGCATTCTCTCCTATCTACCCTAACACGCTATTATTCACTTTCCGTTGATGTCATTCATCATAAAATCCATCTATATTTTCTTGATCCTCCAACATCAATCATCACAATTATTATTCGTAGAATTATATTGTGGCATTTTCAGCTTCTGCCAGCGTTTGTATATCCTTATCATCTATAACCAGTTAGCTTTCAAAATAAGTCGGGACAGGCATCTATCTTCTGAGCGTGCTCATTCCATCGTAGACTTCATCCCTTGCTGTCCATCAGGTGAAATTGAGGTCAAGAGCTGTCTCATGACGAATTACAAAAATTAAAAGTCTCTCGGCAATAGAGCTTGCGAAAAGGATCGTCCGGGAAGGTCTGCAGTAAATCAATATAGGCCAGCACCATCTTAGATCTGCTCAGCAAAGCATTTTTCTTGTCCAATTCCTTTTTGAAAGATTCAGGAGCTACCTATATATACGGGCTTACATGTATTTAGTTTTTGAAACAAGTTGAGTTTATTAGGGCTGTTGTGGGGCCCGGGTGTCACCATTGTGTGGACCGCCCAGAGGACACGGTGGAGCATACGGTGGAGATCTGCCCCGCTTGGGCGGAGCACCGCCGTGTCTTCGTGGAGGCGATTGCCGGTGGCGACCTTTCGCGTCCGGCCCTGGTCCAGGCCATGGTACGGAGTGAGAGGGCATGGGAAGCTGTCTCCTCCTTCTGCGAAGCAGTAATGCTCGCAAAGGAGGAGGCGGAACGCGTGAGGGAGACGCAAAGGAGACGCCCTCACGCCCCTAGCCACCGCAGGAGACGCCCCGGGCGTAGGGAGTCGCAAGCCGATTCCCGGCCACCGTAGGCACGGGCTTGCGGACGGCAAGTTATGGGTAGCTTACCGTCCGATAAGGACCAAGCCCGAGTTTACGGCGCGTAGTGTTCCACGCGCGCCTCAAAGAGATGTCAGCAAAAGTGACGGTGCCTGATAGGACCGATGCCTGTCTGGGTCGCGGATAAATTTGAAAAAGACTTACCGCGGCCCTGGCGCAAGCAACTGAAGGAACACGGGTGGGTTTTATTCAGTAAAAGTCTGACACGCCCTCCCGCTTCACCCAGAGCGGGAGAAGTCATTGGATGATTTCCCACACAAAAAAAAAGGGGCTGTTGTGGGAGATAAAATTAGCATCTGGCTAAAAACATCCAGTCAAAGTATATCTTCATAAGCAGGACCAAATATCAATTAAACAATAAAACACCAAATATCTTGTATACTTAATAAGCATTTATTCCTCTATCTAACAGTACGCCTTATAGTTTAGGTTATAGTTTAAATATGAACACATTAGAAGGGTGGCAGCCACACTTGGAAGTGGGGCCCAAAGTCTAGCTTCTTTCGGAGGGCCTCTTCGAAGACTGCGTCCCTGGATGCGTCGCGGGGCCCCGAAGTGTCCTTACCGAGCTCACGACTCACCTCGCGAGCTGCTCGCACGAATTTCGATACCTGGGCCACGCTTTCGCGAACGTCTTCTACTGGTAACTGTAATAAAGTTAAAATACATATAATCATTTAATAATCTATTGTGGGTGGTATTTTGGTTAATGCACAAATCGCTTCAACTCGTAGATGCTATAATAAATAGAATTAATTAATTAAAAAAACAAAAAACCCGACTGCTTAAAAAGCAAAATAAAAAGACTTAAACAAGAAGAAAATCATGCTGTGCAGTCGGAGGATACCTGCTCGCGAGCAGGCTGACCAAAACCAGATGTATTCTCCGACTGCACAGCATGATTTTCTTATTGTTTACGTCTTTTCAGTTCGCTTTTTAAGCAGTCGGGTTTTTGTTTTTTTTTTTAAATCATCTTTTAAAACTCTATATTTTGATAACCCACACGATGGGTTTGGAAGAAAAAATTATTTGGTGCCCCACAATATGGCGCCTAAAATTCGCCAATTTTAAATTTTCTAATTTCAATGTAGCTAGTAGACAGTTGCAGGGTTAAGACGAATCGATTGACGTGAGAATCATCAAAATAGGCCAACCCGTTTGATCCCTAGAACGCCACATAGAAACAAACATACATACATAGACTGATAAACACATTACCCTCCTTCGGCAGTCGGGTAAAAAGGGACATTGTCAATATTCTGCATTCTGAAACGTGTTTCTGGCTTCACCAAGACATTGGCAAATAACAAAGTGGAAGTGTTTTAGTTCAACTGTTAACTACAAACGACACACAAACGAACTGGCAAGGTTTCAGCCTTATCTCCAGCGTGCTGGTTTATCATTTCTATATTGATGATATCTTACAATCCGCACTGTGCCTGTGTGGTAGATTACAGCCCACTCAACAAGAAAGCATGTGTCCTAGAATTGGGAACGTTGTAGGTGGTTTTTTTTTTATTTGGGAAAACATTCAATCGTACATTGTATATTATATCTAAATGCACAGTATTCTATAAGTAAATGCACAATCCACTACGTTTCAGCTTATATCAGATACAGTTTTGGTAAGATTAAATCAAAACAATATATAACTATAGTAAAAATTTTACGTTATCTCAGAATCTAATAGTAAATTTATAATAAAATAATACATAATAATTTTAAAAAATCAGCAAGGCGCTTACAATTTTTTTTTTAAGTTTATGTTTAGATAGGTAAAATACATCGATATCGTTAAAATTGTTATTTTAAGCTTGAACCAATCGCCGGAGAGGCGCTCTCTCTCTTCTGCATTTGTATGACAGTAAGTTGTAGCGAAGAGTGGATAAGAGAGTGCCTCACGTCTCATTACTGTTCTAGGCACAATATAGCATAATTTACTTATCAATAAAGAGCAATAAAACTTATTATTTGCAAGTCCGTGGAGCATCATTCCTTGGAGAGTAACAAGCGTCTAGACCAGTGGTCGTCACACTTTTCTGATGAAGGGCCACATGGACAATGTGATGTAGGTATGAGGGCCGCATACTCGTGGATTGGGTAGTTGACACCACCAATATATCGACATATTTTTAAGAGCTGTGTGTGAAAACGCGATTACCTCATTTTTTTTTCAGTTTACTATTCTCCTTTATTAAAAAGCTGCAGTGAAATGTTTATTTTTTTTGCAAGAACGTTAGCTACATGATTTTTTAAGGATTTGATTGAGGATATCCCCACTCCTAACTTTGGTCCTCCTGCGGATAACCGCAGGAGGACGAACTAAAGAATTAAATAAATACAGATATGTGGTTGGTCGTTAAAAATCTGACGTGGATCTCATAACAAGATTATACATTTGAAATTAATTAGAAGTGAATTTATCTATATGTAGATTTAAACAAAGTTTGCAATCAAGAAGAATGCCCAAGTCACAGATATAGGTTTCTTTAACTAGTCTTATTACAGAGTGAATAATCGTAGGTTATTATATTACTATTTTTAGTGAAATTCATGTATTTTAGTTTTAATTTATTTCCATAAGAATAATCTGAAAATCTATTCTATTCTTCCTGCAAAAGGCTGCTATCAACAGTGTTATTTATTGTTCTAAATATCTTAAGGTCATCAACGTACAATAAGAAATTACTATTTTGAAAGCAGTTTCAAATATCGTTTATATATATATAATAAACATCAATGGGCCCAGAATATATCCCTGGGGAACGCCTGAAGTTATGATTGATAATGATAGTTTCATCAAAACACAACAGTATTTATTAAGACGTGTAAATTAAATCTCACCTCATTTTCATCCTTAGGCAGAGAATGCGGGTATATCCTGACCCAATGTCCCACGCGTCCTATGGCCCTGTTCCAACAGACTCCGTTCCCCCACTGGCAGGCCGACATGACCCGACGTCGAGACGCCGCGGTCGAGTAACCACCGCGCCAGGATTCGTCCAGGCTCTCTGCTGGTGCTATGGGCCCGGTCGATGTTGACTAGAATTGAAGGCGGGATAAGGTTAGAGAAGATAGTGAAGTGTGGTTCAAAGAGAAAGCCCACGGTCATGCAATATTTGGAGAAGCATGCAAGCAGCACAACGTGGTGAATTGTTGTATCCAATATTATGGTATTTGGGACATCCTAGATGAAAATACAGGACACCAGTTGGGACATTTGCTTTGGGACGAATACCTACTAGATGGTTCCGTCAAGGCATTCAAATTACACTTATACCACCTATATATCAGACAGTCATAGTGCTGTGTGCTGTGTATGTACAAGTGACTTGATATTACACTTACATAAAATGTATTCAAAGTACGTCTAGATAAACTTTACGATCGCTAGATACCTTAATTAAACGACAATGTCTAGATATAACGAAGTCAATGAAACCTTGTACGATTCAGTACCATTTAGTGATTGAGTCACGGAAGACATTTTTCTACTCAAATCGAACTGTTCTATTTAAGGCTTTCGATGTCTTGCGACATAATAATTGTGTATTCATCCTTGTATTCATACTTTGTCAAGGCCGAGAACTGCGACCTTCGGGGAGGGATAGCAGAAAACGCGAGATTTTGTAAAAAAAAACAAACAGCAGATAATTTACATTTTATGTTAATAGTATCGAATAGTTTTTGATGGCAGTATTCGTTTTTATTTTATTCGATTGACATTGGGAATTATGTTTTGATGTAACGATCAGTTCGTGTTCCGTAGCAACACGCAGGGGTGTATATGAAAGGGAATGTGTTTACAAATAGTCAGGGAAACAAAGAGCCTATATTTATTCATTTATAAGGTCTAACTAAAATTATTTGATCCTCATATTTTTTTTAAATCTACTTAATGAAACAATTATGGTCCAGTTTTCTGATGCGAAGTTAACTCAACCAATGGTTAAATATGCTAACCAATGGCTTAAAATTTTGGTAAAACGCGTTTATTCGATAATTGTTGGTCTAACAAATGGTCAAATAATTAACTCAGCAATTTATTTGGCCATTGTGAGGCTAACAACTGAAGATACAAACCGGCCAGGTGCGTGTCGGGCCACGCGCATTAATAGGTTGCACAATAATGTGGTCTAAAAATAGGGTTTTTTGTTAATTTAAGAACATTTAAAAACGGTTTCGGTGGCTCATAGCGTCTTAAAACGAACCTAGGGCGATGGTAACTGAAGAAGGAGATATAAAATCCAACTTCACAGTGAATCTTTTTAGGTATCACCGCATGTAGGGCAAACGTTTGTAATAAAAGTTACAAATAAAGAAACATATATTTATTATTTTTTGACTTTATCCCTTAAAGGGTTAAAAAGGGGTGTTATAGTTTGTACGAAAAATAAATTGTTTATTATCACAATTACTTGAAATTGAGTATTTCTGCTCTTCAATACAATTAAATAAACATATGTCTACAACGATTTTTTTTATTGCATCTCTTAAAGGGGTAAAAAGGGGTGTTAAAGATTGTCTAAAAAATAAATTCTAAATCGTCTTCCAGTTCGCGGTCGCCACTCCAGAACTTTTCGGCCCCATCGGCCATCCGTTCTGCGAGCAATGTGCCCTGCCCACTGCCACTTAAGTTTGGCAATTCTTCGGGCTATGTCGGTAACTTTGGTTCTCCTGCGGATATCATCATTTCTGACGTGATCACGCAAGGAAATGCCGAGCATAGCCCTCTCCATTGCCCTTTGGGTGACTTTAAGCTTTCTGATAAGGCCCATTGTGAGCGACCACGTCTCGGTCCCATAGGTGATCACTGGCAACACACACTGGTCATAGACTTTTGTCTTGAGACTCTGCGGTAAATTGGACGAGAAGATACCACGCAACTTCCCGAACGCCGCCCAGCCGAGTCGGATTCGACGGTTGACCTCTTTCTCGAAGTTGGACCTACCCAACTGGACCGTTTGTCCCAGGTAAACATAATCGTCTACAACTTCAAGTGTAGAGTCTCCGATCTTGATAGGAGTGGGTGTTACATGGGCGTTCACCATGACCTTGGTTTTGTCCATGTTCATTTTAAGACCCACTCTTTCGGAAGCTCTACTAAGGTCATCGAGCATTTTACTGAGGCTCTCCATGGTCTCAGCCATGATCACTATGTCGTCGGCAAACCGAAGGTGAGTGATGTACTCGCCATTAACGTTGATGCCAAGCCCCTTCCAGTCCAGAGCCTTGAAGACGTCCTCCAGCGCAGCAGTGAACAGTTTCGGAGAAATTACGTCTCCCTGTCTTACGCCGCGCTGGAGAAGGATAGGTTTCGAGGTCTGATCCTGAAGACGGACTGACATGGTGGCGTTTTTGTACAGACACTTCAACACCTCAATCTACCGGTAGTCGATCTGGCACCGTTGGAAAAATCAGTGTAGCTGCTATTAATTACATACTTCTTAAGTCGTCTGAGGGCTCAGAAATTGAATACAGGTCTATCGGTTCAGTGCACAAGCGGAAGAAGTAGTTTACTATCCTGTAGAGTTCCTTCAGGGCTTCTATCACAAAAAATCCTTTTGAAGGTTGGGAAACCAGTAATGCTTAAACCACCTAAACTATGTAACGGGACTAGATTGCAAATAACAGCACTGTGATTACTGGATGTGCTTGGGGTGCATCAGTTTTCATACCTCGAATACCACTGATCCTCTGACTATGTTTTTGAGTTTAAACGATTACAATGCCCCCATAAGGTATGCTTTGCAATGACTATAAATACATCTCAGGGTCAGTCACTAAAGGTGATAGGCAGCAGATTCAAGGGAAGATTGCTTCTTATACGGGCAATTCTACTTTGCCTGTTCTCTCTAGAACCAATAGCAGCCTGGTCATTTTGGTACCAGACAGAAAAACTACCAATGCTTAAATTCTAACTTCCTGATGACGACTTTGTTAAGCGTAAGCTAATTGGTATTCCTATGTCTAGACTGTACAGGGTGGCGCATAAAACATCACCCTATCGGAAGATAGTATTATCTATCTTCTATATAAATAAAAAGACAAGTCCTGACTGACTGACTGACTCATCAACGCCCAGCCCAAGTCCTTGGGCCTAGGAAGCTGAAATTTTGCACAGAGGTTCCCTTTATAATGTAGACAAGGAATAAGGAATTCTTATCGAAGGAGTAAGGAAGTTTCATCGAAATTCAACCCCTAAGGGAGTTAAATTCTTTTTTAAATTAAATAAGGGATGAAAGTTTGTATGAAACTTTGTCATTTTTAATTTGAAATGAATTAAACAAAGTGGTCTTCCACAATTTGTACCGACCAGTGGAAATCGATCCCACGTGACCTCCAGAATGAAAGCCCAACGCTCTAGCTATTAGAACACGAAGGCAGTTCAGTTTATTATCATTTTATATAAATTTACATGTAATTTTTATAATCCAATAAAATAATAAAGTTGAACAAATTTTGTGGTCTACGCGAAAGAAGACGCGGGTGGAAAGTTATGTTTGGATAATAATTTGCAATATCCCGTCAGAACTTGATAAACGAAACAGCCACAATCGTGTAGTCCACGGAGGCGAAGCTGCGGGCGGAAAGCTATTATTTGTATAAACTCCTAAATTGTTTTTCACCTAGGAATACTCTAAGGTCTCATGCTATTGGCATATTATTATGCAAATATTTACCTGAGCGTCAGTCTCACTGCTGGTATCCGTTTTGTACCGACTGCTGTGGAACTCCTTGCTTTTTTCTGTCAACTCCTGCATTTTTGGGTGATTAGTGTCATGGAAAATTTAGCCAATGGGTGTTAAGACAAATTAGGATACATGTGTAGGTAGGAAATTCAGTTGGACGGTTGTCATGATACTTTTTGTTTAACCAGGCTTCAGATGTAGCTTAAATATCTCAATTCTTGAAGCGCTATCGTTATTTGATGCCTAGTTTTACAACTTTTTTTTTTTTTTAAATTTAATATTTGCTTGCACTTGACCCTATCCCACCTGATGGTAAGCGATGATGAGGGCGACTGGGCAGCACGCTTTCATAGAAGTAAACTATTCATTCTTGACTTGAAGACCATCAGAACTGATGTTCTGATGGTCTTCCTCACCTGATGATGAGATAGTGGTCAAGCGCAAGCTTATTATTAATAAAAAAGACCACTAGATTGTAGCTATCGGGCAACACAGACACTGGCAGGTACCACAATCCACTCCTTAGCTGTACGCATAGTAAAAGTATTCCCAAAATGTTTAGTGCGTATGGGTGGGATGTCCACCATAACAGTATCACGCCTGTATACTCTCGAAGAGTTAGATAGAGTTATACCTATAGGATTTTAAGCCCTATTAAATATGGGTTGAAAAATTCCAGATGTAAAAACCCAATTACACTTTACCCAAGCCGGGATTCAAACCCTGAACCCAGAAGTTTAATTAAAATTTTCTGTGTGTACAATAAAGAATAATAATACGAGCGCGAAACCGAATAATACAATCTGAACAAACCTTTTCAGCCTTCTCCGTCCCACCCGCAGCCTGCTTATCAGGTGCAGCAGGCACCCCAGGAGCAGCAGTGCTCCCCGCAGTAGGCGGAGCTAACGTGACGCAATGAATGGGCATCGCGCGACGCCGGCGCACGCGCACTCCTCTACGTGGAGCCGAGCGTGCGCGTCCCTTCCCCCCGCCACCCTCCTCCTCTGAGCTACAACTGCCACGTGTACGAAACGTCTTTCTATAAAAACTGTTGGGTTATCTCCTCTTCTCCTTCTATTTTAATCTTAAGGTCTACGTGCTGGCTATTTTACAAGCTTTTATTTAGTTTCACTTTGAGCTAAAATTTTGCACACTTGTTTGTTTCTCGTGACAAAACATTTTTTTATATAAACAAAAGCTTGTATAAAAAAACTTTTTGAATATAAAAGTTTTAGTTACCTACGGTCAATGATGAAATATCTTCGCTTCTGTATCTTATTAATTCTACACCTTACACACTAAAATAACTTGATAACAGACCCTAAGTAAATCGGATGGATCACAAACATACGGTAAGACCAATTATTAGAAAGCACACGGACAAATCAAAATGATGAAACCGACCCCCATCGATAACCCCCATAAGAGAGCACATTGTCTGAAATCACTATGTTGTTTCAATATTCACTTCACTACTCCAACCCATGAATCCCACTGATTTATAAAAGCTAAAACATACAATATAACTTTCTGAATATTGATACTTTCTATCATGGTTACCCCGCTTTGTCATCCAAAAATGCGTAGCCTCTTACATTTTCCAACTTGCTTACTATTTGACTCCCATCTAAATCTGAACAAAAATGAGTCACCTATTAGTATTTGGCGTAGGTGGAGGAGGTGCCTTCAGCTTGGCCAGTCCCGTGTGCTTCATGGGCAGTCCCAGCAGGTCGAACAGCTCGTGCAGCATCGGCTGCTTCACCATTACGTCTGCCTCGCAATCTGATGCCAGGGCTGGGGAGAGGTTCACCTGAAATTGTAACAAAGAAACGTTTGATATTGTTTTGAAGGCTGATTCGAGACGGTACTTGTCAAGAATATCTGGAAAGATTTTGGGCTGGGACGAAAGTCCATCAGTGCAACAACAACCGCTAGATATTTTTTTTATACAGTCAGTTCAGTAATGTAAAGAAAGAAAAAATAAGGAAAACATAATTTATTTGGCACACGAAATGAACGCACAATTTAGATAGGTATTCTACAATAATACCTTGGTCTTGAAAATAATATGATATAATAGAAAAAAAATAAGCATGTATCCCATTTGCCGTATGTTCCTGGCTATGTGATGTGTTATGCAAAACTAAGTGATAAGTGTGTTAATTTATAACTTCAAGTTTTTTACATTCCGTGACATGTTTCGAAACGTGAACTTGATCAAAACAAGGATATGGTGTAGAAAGCCGATGTTAATACAGAAAAGAGAAATTTTTAAGCTCTACCAGTTGGTCTGGCACAGATAGCAAAAAAACGATTTATAAAATAGTATTCTCTGACTCACCTCCAACAGCCAAGGTTTCAAACAATCATCAAGCAGGACGTCAAACCCGTAGAATTCGAAGCAGTTCCTCGCAGGAGGAGTACCAGCCGCCTGTGCCAGCAGCGTCAAGGTCACCAGCGCCCTGATCCGCTGCCACACCACCCACTCTGCGGCCCCCCAGCGCCCTATGAGGGCTTTGCGAACTTGCGTCAGGGTCCACTTGCACCCTGTAAGGTTGGACAGAGGTCTTATGAAATTGGGTGATTTATACGCTCTTGATTTTTTTGTTTGGAATTATGTGCTGTCTGTTTTGCAATGTGTTTTTGTTGTGTTTGTTGGCTAGTGAGCCAGTCTACTAGATGATGTTTGTCAATGATACATTGCTTTTTCGACACTAAACGAAGCCAGATCAAAAAATGTACAACTTTAAAAGCAGGATATATGAACTAGTAGTAGTGCTAGGTACCTGCACTGAATCCCACTATATTCGAAAGTCCTTCTGTTGCAGTCTAAAATTCAATAAAAAAGAAACTCCAGATACCAACTGCTATGCTTTATACAAATCAAACACAACTTACATTATGTAAACTCTACTCAGCAAGGTACGTTTACTCCAACTAGGTACATTCTTAGTGACATTAATGCACTACAATATCTAAGAGCTTAAGCACACGGCATTAATAAACTACTTCGCAAAAATACTTCGCGAAATCGAGCAAAAACGCGCGGTTGAAGCGTGCCCCATTGATAGACGTCTGTGAACAAATTATGCTCCATATATCCCACTAGCATGATTAGTAGAATAATAGAAAACTAAAAAATAATACCGTCAATACATACAACAGCAACATCGAACTTGCAAAGCATCACGCACGAGAGTCAAGACGCCCGGAGACAAGGGACCGAGCGTCTTCAGTGACGCGTCAACACTCACCGCTACCGATTCGGTCCTTACATTCTGCGTAACGAGGGCCGCTCTTGTTGAGAGACGAGTTCGTCAGGTGGCGGTACGGGTTGTGGATGTCCGACAGCGTGTACTTGTCTGTGCCTGGAATATGGAGATTGAAAGGTTGATTAGAACTGCTGAGTCCATAAAGCTCGACAATCAAAATAAGTTTCATGGTAAAGGACAGGATATGAAGGAGAAGTCTGGAAGAGAAGTTGATAAGCTTAAATCATATCAGTAGTAAATTAGGATGTTTTGCCAAAATCCAGGAGATACTTCGAATTACATGTAAAATGTGGAAAGCTTGTAAACTGAAGAAAAGAATAGTTTATGCCATTAAAAATATCGTTAGGTACATATATGCTAAACAACTTATAGTACTGGACCATTTTGATTAGGGCACGTTTTAATTAGGAAAGTCTTCTCATCAGTAGGGAACATTAGCAGACCATGTAAAGAAGACTATGCCTCAGTTGTTTGTGTAAGCATATGAGCGGTAGTTCCAAGGTAAGTATTTTTGATACCTAATAACAGCAGAAAACATACAACTTTCGATTCAGTTTGACTTGCATGGATTTCCAAAGACCAAGACAAAACAGAATTACAACAAGTAAAACTTAAAAAAATTAAAACGTCCCACACATTTTTATTTAATGCTGCATAATTTATCTAGTAGTAGACACGCTTCGATCGACAATCTATTGAACACGTAATTATGACACGATATCTTGCGAAAACATCCCGATTCAAACAGTAAAACGCCCATAACTTTAGATTTTCATCAAATATAGCTAGGAACAATCTCGATAAATTATTATTTAAAAAAAAAAAACATCAATATCGATTCATCCGTTTAGGAGCAATGATGCTACAGGCAGATACACAAATACACATATACACAAAAACACACAGTTACACACGTCAAACTTGTAACACCCTTCTTTATCCATCGGGGGTTAAAAAGGAAAACAAGAAGAATACAGTACCGAATCTCGCGAGTCCCTCAGCATACATGTAGGCGGTGAGCGGTCGGTAGCCCGGCACGCACACGTATAGCCGGAGGTCAAATTTGTAGCCTGCGATCAGCAGCGGACGCTCGATGTACCGCTGCACCACCGCTGAAGTGCCGCAGTTCATCTCGCAGAGGCTCTGGAATTTATAAGGAATGTTTTTCATTACATAAAACATATTTAAGATCTTGCCCATTTGCCGGAAAGTTACAATTATCACAATTACATTTAACCTGCTCTGTTCAAGATCTAAGAAAGTAGTGCAGGCGAGCCTATTTCTAATATCTGGGCACAAATTCTGACTCCAGAATTGAGAACGATTTTTCAGTATATGGAGGACACAAGTATGACTGACACCCTTGGCTATGCACCATTCGCCATAGATGACGCTAAAATTCTCTACCGCATGCATAATACGAGTACGTAAGAAACAGCAATCAGCGATCAAACGCATTATGTCTTAAACTAGGAATAACCTCCAGTAGTATGGTAGGTCCTATACAATCGTTTGCTAATCGCTGGCTGTTTGAGACTTATTTAAAAAAAACTGCTATAAACTCTTAAAACTTCCGCATTGAAGAGCAATTATTGCGCAAAAATTGCTATCGTTTTTCTCTTGCAAGATACGTAATAAGGGACATAACATGATAATGAAATGTTTAAGGTCTGTCTTCAAATAACCGCAGTAGATTTGACTTTGGGTAAGCTATATTTTCGAGTCAGTAATTCAGCTATAACATTGCAATTAAATGCAATTTCTAAGTGTAAACAATTCTACTACAGGCACTCTTGATATCGTGAAAGGCAACTAAAGCTTGATACTGCTGTGATTAACGATGTCAACTGTTTTATAAAGAAGCCAGGATACAGGTAGTTGAAACTGAAGACTGACAAGAGGCACAGAACCGGTAGATGTCTTGATCCTTGTTAAGCCGATGTCCAGCAGTGGAGGTCTTCGACAATTAGTAATGATGGGAAAGACTATATACCCTGAACAGAAAGATTCCTCTCCCCTGACTCTGGGCAACAGGCTTGTGTATCCACACGACGTTGGCTCCCGCTCCGTTCTCGTCCCGCCGCAGTCGAGAACACTCCGTCACCAGCTTCGCGTACTCCAGGGGTAGGTGGTAACATGGTGGACTGAAACATCACGGATTATTTATTTAGTTGACGATAATACATCCAAATCAAAATGTGGACGATTAAAGTAATTCGAAAGTCTAAGTTTGCCGGGGTTTTCAACACCCTGTTTGTAAACCAAAATTAACTTACTAAAGCTTTATTAGGTAGTTAATTATGTTTTATATATGATGGCAGACTGCAAACTATGTAAACTACGCTGGATAAATCATGTAAGTATGGTTTTTGCTCATTCATGCAACATAATCTAAACAAACTTAGCCGTTTTTTTCTTCGCATGAATACTTTTAAAAGACACCCGGACTTTGGGAATAGTTGATAAAAGCTATCAGTCAGGTAAGCAGACCAATAGGTCTGCAATCAGCTTTATAGGCAGCTGAGGTACAGATTAAAATCGTGGTTGGCTTCTGGTGGTACGGTTTAGAGTAACAAAATCAATGTTTGAAATATGAATGAATAAGTAAGTACACAGAAACTAGACATACCATCGCAGTTGTCTATTTATAGGACCCGACCATCAATGGTTATAAATAGCTCGCCCAAAATAAACTTTCTCTAAAAATATATCCCCAAAGAATTTCGGTAAAAGATTTACCCTTTTGCGTTCGGGTAACAAAATAAAATTCCGTAATTTTACGACAGACAAGCCAATCGAGGATATAAAAGTAACTGCCGGTATACATAGAAAATTTGGGAACGTAAAGTTTTCAGGCGTGCGGATAATAGCGGGGTAGCACCAAAAATATACAGGTCTGTACCTGTCCATAAAATTTCGCCTGATTGACGATAAGAATTTACAAGTAAATATATGGATGTTCACAATTTAGCAACACCACGTGTATCGTAAAAATCCAGCCGTGATTTTTTCACGTAAAATGCAAGAGACCTTGTGTGCACGCAACACTTTTATATCTAAACGTTTTTGTATGAAATGGTTCAAATCGTAAATAGTACACAAAGCCAGTGCTTAAGTGCGCGTCGTTTTTCATATTCTTATCAATATTTTTCATTTACGAGTACTTAGCTTTGGTTTACATAAATCTATCGATGCGTGCAGAAAACATAGCCCATAAACTATTTTTATTCCATCTGTGTCGATTTATATTTCTGAGTCAATGATCGACTTTCAGAAATCATTCAAACCTCAAACGCATTTAAATTCAAATGTCATTTGCATCGTACGCAAGCATTACTTTTTCACTGCCCCAAGAACCATCCATTTAATTTTTACTACTATCTCTGGCTCACTCGCACACCCCTAAAATACAAATGTTTGGGGTGTTTCAGTCAGTTTGTGGTACAACAATGAATACTAATATCCAAAACAAAACTGTGACATTGATTCCTTTTTCTTCGTGCAATCGTCACGCGATCTAAGCGGTACCACTTGGAGTAATTGCTGGGACTACGTTCATTAATATTCAAAACAATAATTTAGTATTACCGTGAACTTTCACCTTTAAGCATGGTGCAGAATTTTTAATACGACCTTTGAAAACTTGGCAGCAAAAAGAGGGTGGCCGATGTAACCAACTAACCTTGCTAGAATTAAACGGAAAGTATTATTCAATTTGCTGTAAGAATTCCAGTATTTACTTTCAGTTTTAACCATAAATTAATTGCAAAAACATTTAGCGTGCCCATAATTGAATGCAATAAATTGCAAGTTTCTACTTTTTGTAAGTTGACAAGGAATACAGTTGAATGTCAAGTTTATCCTTAGAACTTATTAACTGCAGTAAATTCTGTTAAACAAATATTACCTTGGCATGACATTGCATTTTGGAAAACAAGACAGCGTTTGTACATTCCAAAGTGCCTTTTACTTAGGAGGAAATGCGGTCGCAGAGCTCCGACTGAATTTCCTTAGTAAAACGTCATAATTCGAGGTTTGGCTCTCGTTTATTTTCTCCTCTGATACTAAACCAATTTAAAAAGTATCCCATAAACTAAAAAATAAAGATATATACTGTGCCCCTATGTTTGTCTTTTTTATTTATAGTTGTCAAATTTGTTCACGAGGCCTCAGTTGACAGCGCAATTCTGAGCATTTATTGAGGTGATTTTTTAGTGCTTTTAAATATAATGTAGCATCAAAAAGAAAACATAGCGACACTAACATAGTGTTACCCACACGGCAAGTTCCCCTTGTCAAGATTGATGTCAGATTTTAAAATTTCCGACTATCCTTAACTTAAGACAAAGGAGCGGGAACCAACGGCTTAACATGAGGGAACAGCGGGGACCAACAGCTTAGCGTGCTGTCCGAGGCTTTCAAAGCTAACTATAATAATGACTAAGTAATATTTACCAAAAAAGTAATCTGCCCATTACATCGCATTAAGACGGTACCCTGACCAAAAAATCGGCGTGAGATATGAGCATTCCTATTGGTCTAGCGGCACTGGTGGCGCGTGAATTACAGTAGTGAATACGCCCAGATTTTAGAATAAAATCATTATAAAATCGAATATTGGTCTTTTGAAAAAAAAAAATCTACAAAAATGTTCGTTATTAAATTGTCTATCCATTAGTGTTAGTACAAAAAATAACTAATGAACACTTTACGAGGAGATGCATAATATCAATAATTATTTCTCATTTTTATGTTTTTTTGGAAGGAGATTAGTGAAATATATACAACATTTAAAAAAAAACTAAATCTACCATTTTAGAATCAATATTGTGTAGAAATTTAATTTATTTGTATTAATTGATATTTCTTTTTAAGTAACGAGTAGATAGCTCCTAAAAACAGCACAAAAAACGGCTTGCGCGGCGTTTTGCTCGGGGTACCGCCTTAAATTACACACACTAAATATTCGGGCGCAAATTCTTTTTTCTTACCTCAGTAGCAATAGGTAATGCTAGGTACTGCCGTGTAGCACGCGATCCTACGCGTGGGTTCATTCAAATAGCGGGTGACGTGAACGATTGACTCGTGACCCGAACCACGGTACATGACAATGGAGACACATCTTTATATGTATGTATACCTACTGAGTACGCACTGGGTACAAAGATTAATGATTAGGCTGGGGTAGCAGTCAAAAAAATACATGAAGTCGGGGTGCCCCGATTCGTTCGCTAGAGTGTATTTAAAAACCGGAGGCGCGAAGGGAGAGCAATCCCCGCCCGCTGTAACAAAGCATAGGCATCCATGCGAGTCGTAGTGGCTGACGAAACCGAAGCTGATCATGGATCACGAGGTGATCATGGGTTTCCATCCTTTGTTACGTGCTAAAGGGTTGCACTTCCCGCAGCGCCAGAGACTATGCAGAAGCAACTTTAGTGCTTTGAGGTTAGGTTACAATTATTTATATTTTTCAGGAATGGTACTGTAATGGTGGCGTTACCTACCTTCGAAAATTAGTAAATATAAAAATTAGGTCAAATTAATATTATATCTATAAAAAGAACATTATACAATTTTTATTTTTTTTATTGTTAATAGGTTCGCGCTTGACCACTATCTCACCTGATGGTAAGCGATGATGTGGTCGACGGTGAAGCACGCTTGCCTAGAAAAAACCCATTCAATTTAAAATTATATGAAATGATCGTCATACTATGCAGGTTATATGAAATATAACATTAGATCAGATGAAATTAGATTATTTGTTTTTATAGCATATGAAAATTATATGATGATGTATGTGAACGTTATTTCAAGTGATATTATAATATCTGTGTTTATGCTATTATATTCTACATCCCAAAGAAACATCATACCTACTTAGCTAACCTAGACTTACGACACACACAGATAAATCCTACTTAGAGACTAGTCTAAGTAGCTTTACAAACCTAAACGAAACATTTTCATAGGCAAGCCCGGCAAGCCCAAAAAGAAGTCTTACAAAAAGTTCAAAACAACAAGAACATAAAGTCCTTAGCGATAGGGAATCGCATGTATCATGGGAATGTAAAGTTCTAAACCGTCTGTCTATACCAACTCTATGATTGAAGGTAACTTTTATGATTGATGGATAGACTTGGATAATTTATTTTTACGTTCCCGACATTATTATGAGTTTCCCAAACAACGTGGTATTTGTCAAAATTCTTTCTACGATAAACGGGAATCGGTTCAGCAATAAATCAAAAATTTCATGTGGGGTAATTTTGTCTGAAACGTACTTTTTATGATGAATAAGAATTCGGTATTATCCCGAAACGGCGACATTATGAAAATAAATAACATTTTCTTGGAATCGTGTTTTTCTTGAATTTCGTAAATTGTAACGCAATAAACAAAATTTCCTAAGTAGCGCTGCAGCTTTTATGGTCCTGATTTACAACTCCCGAAGCGTTCTCGAAAATAAAAAGATAAACAAAATAATAGCTTCTGAATTTTACGACAATTTTAAATCAATTTTATTAATCTTTGTAAACAATTCGTTTCCCCGGTTGTTAATTCCCATCAGGATAAAATTACAATTTACAACATCGGCTCGGTGGGCCTGCGTGTACAAAAATGGTTTCTGCTCGTTTTTATTGCTTTAAATTTGTAAAAATGACCTGATATTAAACCGTTTTCATTATTGTCGTGAGCAATGAAATGAGGTTTACATTTCTGGTTTGTTTTCCAAATATTTATGGAAAAACAAATATATACGATTACGTTGTTTCCGGTTGGTATTTTTACTATTGTACGCATTTTTTTAATGGATAGTTAAAGCTTTGTAATTAATTTTATATGGATAAAAGTAAAGACTTTTACAAAATACCTAATTAACTACATAGGGTAGGGCAAGAAGGGTAGGGAAGGGTGCAAGATTGCGTAGTGTACAAGAATGCGCAGAGCGATTCTCGAATCAGGAAACATTCTTCTGCGGCCAACTTTACTTGACAGCTCATCATTAACGTTTTAAATGGGATGCAGTGTAAGAATTTTCGTTTTTTTGAGAACTCTGGTTCAATATTTAGGTGTTTATAAAACATGATTGTAATAAATATAATCCAGGTAAGTTGTTTTTATGTGTTTATTTCTATCAAATTACTATCGAAACGTGTTTCACTCAAGATAATACGACGGTCTGACCAAAAGATGGCAGTAGCGGTCTTTGAAAAGTTGCTCTATGTGCAAGAGTGCGCATGGCCATTGTGTACAAGATACACTGAATCAAGATTTATTGTGTGAATGTGCATTGAGTGCATAAGTGCGCATTGAGGATGCTGCAATTTTTATTAATAGTTCCTAAACCGTAACCTTTAATTTATTTGATTTTAGTATTCTTCCTAGCCAGATAACCTAGGTAAATAAATAAAGACTGATGTTGATTTTAACATACATTGTGTTTTTTAGAGAAAGGTAGTAGACCCGCACAGGAGACACGAGAAATAAGCCTAAGATTATACTATAATAAAAAATAAAAAACCCGTGCTAGACCATAAAGGCTCCTATCTCAGCACACAGTACACATACACTGAAAAATTACAAACCTTGCACTTGTGCCCTTGTCTTACCGAAGATACGAATTATTCCCTTTACTATATTTAAGATTTACTGAAAGACCCTTTACTGAAACTAAGGCATTTGTCCTCAAATATTTGAGTGACCGGACTGCAGAACGCAGAACGTATCCAGTGAGACAAAGCCTTTATTCGATTCCTAAAATCATATTAAACATTCGAAATAATGCTTAATAAGTAGCCAAAGATACGATAGGTAATCAAAACGGATTATGATAATATTTCACGTCTTCTCCCGGCACGCAACCTTTGAAATTAAATGATTACATCTATCATGATTTGTTGGAATAATGCTACGTGAAATATAATCATTTTTATTGACGTAGGCAAGTATTCATTCACAGACGTCATTCAAGAAATATAATTAACCTTTGTTGTTTCTATGTTGATAATTAAGTAATTAGCGGAGATTTTTATGCTATTGTAAACCATTCATAAGTTGATTATAGTCCTAGTTTTATGATGTGGATAACGATGTGAGTTGCACATTTTTGCTTGCGGGTCTTAAATTCATATGTTTTCTTTCTTTCTTTCATTTGTATTATGTGCTTAATTGCTTATTTTAAACTAGTCTTTCCTATGCGTGTAAGGATATACCTATAACTAATTAGGACTACTGTCTAGGACATTCTAGTTTGGCCTGAATAAATACAGAAATCGGGTTAGGCCGGTTACAGCTATAAGATCTAATGTATAACTTTTGGTTATGCCGAATTAAATAGGGTGCTTGTCTGTTTTATGTTATTGAAATGGATAGCTGTACTTTTCCCTAAAGTGGACCATTGTACATAAGCTATGGCGGCCGCCATTCCAACCAGCCTACTTCCCCCAGAAGCAGATCAGATCTCCCATTCTGTTCAGGATATCTGTAAGAGAACTGAAAATTCACAATCGCATTGTCGTCAGGTCTGTCCCTGGAAGCTTTAACCGCAGTATAAATATGGACGAACAGTACGGAAACTACCTGCAAACGCTCGAAACGAGACACTCACACTAACATGTGCATCGACGAGACCCCTAAGCGGTTGTCACGAAGCTGTCAGTGGTGCGAGCCGCTTAGGGGTCTCGTCGATGCGCAAGTTTGTGTGAGTGTGCTGTTACGAGCATTTGTAAGAAGTTTACTACAACTATTCGTCCATATTTATACTGTGCTTGAACAATGATTTATGTCAATCATTAAGTTAAGTCGTCGACTGAAAAAATATCTTTAAATCACAGCAAAAACGGTAAATGTCAGATGACATAATACAATATTAATATCCCGTATCAATAAAACAATAAATTTACTTTAATGAGTCAATTTCAGGTCAGGTCAAGTCAGGAAAGATTAGGTAGAGGTGCATTTCGTCCATTATGTACCTAATATGGATCGATCATATTCCCATTCAAACTACGAGGTGCTACTGGTAAATTTGAGTTGGAAAAACCAAAACCGGCCAAGTGCGAATCGGACTCGCGCACGAAAGGTGCCGTACCATTATAGAAAAATCACCCCCACTCGGCAATCGAACCCAGGACTTCAATACGATCACTAAATGTCGCAAAAGTAGAAAGACGTCATAATATTTTAGACACATACAGGTAGTGTTATGAATGTGCAAGAAGTATAATATCAAAGTCACCTATAGTGCGTGGCACGAAAGTTGACCCAAAATTACCTACAAAAATCCAGGAAAAATAAGAAAACCAGTATAGTGCGCGGCACTTGATCCAAAATTTATTAACGTTTTATTGAAATTAAACGATTTAATTCGAAATTAATCCCTTTATACGACTTAACCATTGACAACATACAAATTATCAACGTTTAGGTAGTAAATAAGGGATTAATTTCGATCAAAAACGTTAAATTTCAATAAAACTTTAATACATTTTGGATCAAGTGCCGCGCACTATACTGTTTTATTTATTTTCTCCAAATTTTCATAGGTAAAGGGAAAAGAAGATTAGTAGCCTGCCAGTTTTACGTAACATATGCCTTCCGAACATTCCCCTTAGGGAGATACCCTAATATATAGCAGGCAGTATCATAAACTCACAATTTACGTTACAGTGGGAAGAAAAACTATTTTTATGGAGGGTAAATAAATATAATAAAGAAGGTACAATACATTGTATGTTTATATGTTTGTAAATTGTAATCTCTGGATATTGAACCGATTAAAATAATTATTTCGCCGATAGAAAGCTACTGTTCTTTCGAGAACAGTGGTGGCACCAGGTGTAACGACCACGACTTACTAGTGCCTACGTGGCTTCATTCAAACCCAGGCATGCGCTTTACTTTGTGTACACCACCACATCAAACACAACTGCTCTCAAAACGGTGAAGGAAAATATTGTGAGGAAACTGGCATGTCTTAGTACCAAAAGATCGAAGACATGTGGCATACACCAACCAGCACTGGGCCCGCGTGGTGGATTACGGCCCATTCGCTCTCACTAAGAAGCCTACAGAGTGTGCGGAAAAGGGGGACCATCTATCCTATCCTACTACTCTATCGCGGAGTGCTGTATACTACTTTTTATCTTGGAAAAATTAACGTACGCGCATGGCAATACTCATACCCGACGTGCGTGTATGACTGGATGTATTAAGGTAAATGTAAGATGTAAGGATCGTAGCAGATGTCGTTCTGTAGTTTCTGCCTACACCTATGGGAAAAGGCCGTCAGTTTATCTATGAAAAATTAACGTGTCCCTAGGAAAAATACTAGTGGAGACAAACAAACAAACATAAGAATAACAACAAGTTCAGTAGTTTCTTCAACGTGCCTTATTACATTATGATTTATTGTTTTACAATAATTGTATTATTAGAACTCGTTTTTAATTACTTTAACATGACCCTGTTTTGCAAATAAATATAGGTTATTATTCTGTTTGTAATACTAGCTAATCCTTATAATAATGTAATTATCTACTGTCATTCTACACGACAATTTTTACTCGATTTTAATAAGGCTGCAAAGTCCAAAGTTATTTTATTCAAGTCCAGTAGTGGACGTCTTTCGGCTGAAGTGATGTTGTTGATGATGATGATCTCTGTTTAGCTGTCCTCTATTATCCAGTTACTGGGTTACACTAGGGCACGGGGTCCCAGCGCTATAAAATACAATTTGGTTCAAATAAATACTACTAGATGGCGCGTATGTGGTGCTGGAGGCGAATGCTGAGAGAACCTTGGACTGCGAAACGCACCAATGCATCGATCCGGACTCAGCTCCGAATAAAAACTCACTGGTCCACCATATGCCAGCAGCGCATACTTTCGTATTTCGGCCACACAATGCGCAGGGGCGACGAGAATCTGGATAGACTTATTATGATTGGGAACACCGAAGGCAAAAAAAGGTCGCGCGGTCGTTCACCGACGAGATGGACCGATCAAGTGAAAGACTCGTCGTCCTCCAGATTCTACACGGTCGTAAGGGAAGCGCTGGACAGAAACCGGTGGAGGCAGATCATCCGCTCCAGATGTAACCCTGATGCTGACCACGATCCTCAGACATGAGGGACCGACTAAGAGAGAGAGATGGCGCGATATGCACCTATTTGTTATTGAATTGTGCGTAAAATTAACATTTTCTGGCAAATATTGTATGTTCTTGTTTAATCAACTCTCCTAAGCACAAATTTATGGAATATTACTAGAATTAAAGATTATTTGAACGGATCATTTAAAAATGACCCAATAAGATGGTAAGGTTTTAAATTTCTGAGGCATTAAACTCGGTTGTTTAATTTTGTATTGTATCACATTTTGGTGCAATGAAACTATAAAAACGTTAAAAAAATACTGTAAAAAAAAATCATCACTGTATTTAAAGAAAAAATATTGACGAACCGAGTAAACCCTTTTACTTGCAAGTCGCTACTAACACCATCTAACTATTGTCGTGAAACGGGACCGAACGCGATCGATGTAAAAAAAAAGAACAGTTTAGTCAGACGAAGAACGCTAGTTACGTCGGCACGGTTTGTTTGTATGGGAGGCATCTATATGCTAGTATTATATTATCTGTGACTAGGGGAAGTTTAACCTCACAATATTTCATATTAAAAGTAAAAACAATTGAGTCACATAACGAACCAAAGTACCTAGTTATTTTACGAAAACTATTGCAAACAAAATCGATAAAATAATTCAGTAATTAGAAGTTATTAAATATTTAATAGAGATCAATGTTAATTATAATCCATTTTGTCTAGTATAGACCAGACCATATATCGGACAAAATGACACAGAGATAATGGACATGATGACATACAATGTATTTTCATTAATTTTTATGTAAAGAACACAGATAAAACTCTTAGTTCTCTTTGGTAGATCAGCATAGTCAACATGAGCTTAACGGAAACAATGCATACATCTCAAACAACCTTCACAAGCCTAAAGCTGGAAACAAATTATCGAACGCGGATAACGGACGCGACTGACAGCCGTGACTTATAGAGTATCTAAGTTATGAATGTACATTACAATGTGCAAACTATCGGAAGTAAGTCACGGACGTGACCTTGGGCGTTCGGACGTCTGATAGAGATCTAGCAGCCGCGTCCCATACGACTGTGAACACATATCAGCCGCGGCTGTAAGTCACGTCCGTCAGCCGCGTCCGATAATTTGTTCCCAGCTTAAGAAAGTGACTCGTGTCACATTCATCTTCATCTTCCTGTACATCGTTGTTTACAGGGCTAGATTAATTGTAGCTGATGTCTGACATAAGAGATTGTCTTTGTAAATGCCTTCTTTCTTTCTTTCTGGTGGGTTCTTTGAAGATTTTTTTATGTCGTCCATGTGTGGGACGTATGTCATTTTGCCCGTAGCACCTGTATGTCGTTTTGTCCGTTTTAAGTTTTCTAAATTTTAAAATCATAGATCCAATTAAAATTCTAATTATTATGCTAAAAACAAAACGCAATCACGAAGATAACATATTTGGCACAAATACTGTGTCAATAAACTTTAGTGAAAAAAGAAATGAGATGGAATTGAATGAAATGAATGAAGGAGTGGCGCGTGTGTTTTGTCATGTTGGTCAGAGCTACAAAAACTATCGGCAGGCTTATTACGTATATTTAGCAAGAGCAAAACGATAGCGATTGTTGCGCAATAATTGCTCTTCCAAGTTTTAGAGTTGTTAGCGATTTTTTTTTAATAAGTTCCTTTGACAAACAGCAAGCGATTAGCAAACGATTGTGTAGGAGCTAACATACCTACACTGCAGGTAATTCCGACTTCTATGTCATAAAGCGTTTGATTGCTATCGTTTTGCTCTTGCAAAAGATACTTAATAAGCCTGCTGATATGATTAAGTGCTATTTCAGCCTCGCCAAATTCGAATAAAATCCAATGCGCATTTGGTTCGTATTTCCCTTATTGGTATTAGTTATGAGTTTGCCACATTTATCAATAAACCAGCATTTTATCACTCACTAATTACATCAACCTCGTACCTATTCTGCTGATAAATGAAACAAGCAATCTTTTAACAAACCAAAGCAAAGTATCAGCACCACTTAACCCTGCCCCACTACGTTCTAACAAGTGTACCAAAGTTCACAGCACGCCAGTACTTACGTACGTAACGTCTTGTTAGACGTCGTAAAACTTCAAGAGGTATATCAATCTATCTTCCAAGCCATTTTCCAACGTTGTTGAGGTCTACTTCTAGTTTCACAGGATACAGCAGAAAAACAGTATTTAAGAAAAACATGAGACACAGGAAATAAGCAAAAATAAAAATTACAATAATAAGTAATAAAACCCCGTGCGAGACCAAAAAGACTCCATCTCAGCATGTGCAACCATATCCAAAAAGGAAATAACGCTGCGCTGAAATTCTGATAAAACCAACTGTTGATGCGGACACACTCACGAAAACGGAAAATACTTATAAAATAATATAGAATACTAGAGGACGCCTCGCTGTTTCACCCGCGTAGTGCCCGTTTCCGTAGGAATACTGGGATAAAAAATAGCCTATGTCACCTGGGCATAGTGTAGCTTCCCAACGGTGAAAGAATATTTCGGTTTTATTATCGGTCCAGTAGTTTCGGAGCCTATATAAAAAATCTTTCCTCTTTATAATATTGGTATAGATATAAATAACAAAAAAAAAGAATAAACACAGAAGGAGGGTCAAAGTATGTATGTTTAAAACATATTAAATGAAAACCTATGTAGACCAACGTCCGCGACACGCAATGATCATAATTATGTCGGAACCATAGACAAACGACAGCGCGCGCGGGCCAAAGAATAACATATTAAATACGAAATCGAAATCTATGGTCGACTGTCAAAAATAAATATGATAAGAATTAAATTAAGTGTGAATAAACCATGCGTTTTATTATACATGGAGCGACTGCCTAACTGACTTCCGCAACCCAGTAATTAGATAACACGATGGTAGGACTGGTTTTAAACTTCTAACTACCCGTAATACCACGCCGAAATCAACAGCTGAAGGCGTATATGTATATTTCCCAATGTTAACGCAGTACTGGCTGAGCACCCGCTCGGCGCCAGAATATCAATATTGAACCTCGTTCTGGACAGTTTTGTTTGCAAAATATTCTTTGAATTACATACAATATTTCAGTTATCAAGAAATTCTAGCGATCAATTTTCCTGTGTAAAAATATTTTTAAACATCCAAGTCGTTTTGGAGGATTATCCGAAGGTAGCGAAAAAATATCATGTTTTTAACAATATTTTTAAAACACCATGTTTCACAAATAATGTACTGTGAATCAATAATATTTTTTTTTCAAACCTTTTATGCTAGCCTTTTATGGGGCCCATCTCTCGCCAACTAATCGACACTGTGCGTGACCAGAGGGCTGGCTCTTTCTTTGCGCAATGAATCAGCATTGCCATTCAACGTGGCAGTGCTGCCAGTCTTCTGGGCACGTTCCCGGATGACAGCGATGTGGAGGAGTACTTCGACGCCTAAGTGTACTTTTCTTTTGTATATAGTGTAAGTAGTTAGGTTTAGTTTTTTTTTTTGGATAGTTTACTTTTGTTTAGTGTTTAAGTATGTACATATTTACACTTTTGGTAAACCGGTTAATAAATACTGAGAAGGTAGATGAATAAACAATATTTGACAGGTATTTATACTTTTGACACGTAAAACATAAAGTGACGACGATACAGTGCGTTGTAATATCGTGAGACGTCACACCGTTAGTACACTTTATACTGACATAGTGACGTCACAAGCCCCCACTCCTGAAGTTTGATGCGCTTTATCTTTGTATTTTTTTATTGATTTGGTAAAGCAAAAAATACGTGTCCAATATTATTTGATAATCTCACTGACGGACTAAATAGAATTATCATTTGTCTACCCAGAAAACATCCCTATTGGTAAGGTACAAAATATACGATCAATGACCTAGGTGCCTAGAAAATTCCTGTGTTACAGGATCCATCTATCCGTCTATTACATAACCGATAAAATAGAAAAATTAACAATGCGGAGTATATTATATAAAAAACAAATTGATAAAATACCAATGGTAAGTAAAGTAACGCAAAAGACAATAATGTAAGACTATATTTACCTGAAATCGTATACGGCTCCGTAAATCCTCTTCATGCAACGAAGAAGGCGTGACAGATTGTCTTTTCTACAAATCGATCCGCCTTTCGGTATGTGGTTCATGAACTGAAAACGAAAACACTATATTATTATACTACTACTTTAAACTATCATCATCATCATATCAGCCGAAAGACGTCCACTGCTGAACATAGGCCTCCCCCAGGCGTCGCCACATTGATCGGTCCCGTGCGTCTCGAATCCAGCGGATCCCCGCAGCTTTCACCAGGTTCTCATAAAACTATATAATCCTTAAAATATAGTTTGTGAGGATGGATGCTTGTTACTCTTTTAAGGCTAGTGAATGATAAATCAGAATAACACATAGGATTTATGCGCATAAATTAAATAAACCACCTGAGCGGAGCTGCGGGTGGCAGCTTCTATCACAGTAATATTCAAAAGTATTTATTTTTAATATTTCATTACAGAAAAGGTCGATGCAAAAAACAATCCCATTTTCGACCGGCAAAAGTACGATAGCATTCTAAGCGTTAAAATTTTTCACTTACATTTGGAAATTCAAAGTGAACTAACCGTGTTTTTAAAATTCCAATCGCGTGTAATTTATCTAAAATTTCAATATTCAATTTATTTACCTACAGACATAATGCTTATAGTTTACCTTTCCCTTATTCTTCTAAATATAAATGAGATCAGTTACTTTTAATGTTCAGTCATTTGGATTGTCGACGTCATCCATTTTACGTCTAGACAAATATTTTAACATTACATAGTTCTACGATATTTTGTGTTCTGTTGTTTCAAATAATAATCATATTTCAGTAGCAACTAATTCAATAAAACTTTCCCTTCGAACGTCTATAAAATGAAGGTCCAATCATTAAAACTGTCTGTTACTTATCATTAATTTGTCTCTAATAATATAAGACTACTAGTTTCTGCCTGTGGCTTCGCCCGCGTGAAATATGAAAATTATCCCGAGGGAGCATATTCCCTGGATAAAATGAATCTTATGTGCTATTCTAGACTATAATCTATCTCTGTGTCAAATTGATATCCAGATCCGTCCAGCCGTTTCAGCGTCAAGAAGTAACAAACATACAAACACACACACACTCACAAACATTCGCCTTTATAATATTATAGTGTGATGTGATACAAGATATAAAACTATAAAAGTCTGCTTTTTTTCTTTTTGATTTCTTCTTTTTGCAGTTTTGATCTTGAAAGTGACTGTGGTAATGGTGATAATAATATGTAGTTCTTTGATTCAAAGGTAAACCCGCTAAACAGTGTAAACCAGTCCCTTTTCGTTACTGTATGTGTGAACGCATAGTGCTATAGAACCACTTATTGCAGTTTTTACCATATTTCGAAGAAATTATTCTGGAACCTTTATGTGTATAAACACTCATATTAAAGTTAAATATAATTAAGAAACCAGTTAAGAAACCCAAAGTGTTTTGTCAAACCATAAAAATGTTGCGAAGCAGGGGTGTGTCTCTCGCTAGTGTAAATAAATAAGAACTACTAACCTGCCAATCGCCCAAGGTCTTGTAGCTGGCTGCTGGGAAGGCGCTGGTCTTCCACCACAGGTTCCACCGCTCCTCCAAGCCGCTGTGGTAACCAGGGTACACGCGCCATCCTCGCTCTGCACACACCTGAATAAAAAAAGCATTATAAAAAAATGTCGTCAGAAATCTATTCAAATCTACAGAGCACAGTCTCTATAGCCGCTAGACCTGACTCTTTCGATGTCTCAATATGAAAGAAGTTTAGATATTTTTACAACTTTTGTATTTTTGAGGATCAATTTTTGTGACATAGTCATCATTATATCTTAAGATTCCTCTTAGATCCGATGATCATTCGCATTAACTTATACAAGTAAGTTTTTCAAGTATGCGTGGATGGTCAAAAACGAAAATCACATCACATCATCAGCCTATTAATGTTCCCACTGCTGGGACACAGGCCTCCAATCTGTGAGAGGTAATGGGCCGTAATCCACCACGCGGGCCCAGAGCGGGTTGGTGGATGTCACATGTCTTCGAATTTTTGGTTCTAGGACATGCCGGTTTCCTCACGATGTTTTCCTTCACCGTTTTGAGAGCAGTGGTGATGTAATAATTTACACAAAGTAAAGCGCCTGCCTGGGCTCGAACCCACGACCTACGACTTATAAGTCGCGGCCGATACCACTAAGCCACCACTGCTCACCGAAACCGAAAATACCTATGAGAAATAGCGATAAACACTCAAAGGAATCACGAGACCGATTTTGATGATAACTAAAACTGCATTGTTATATTTTTGAAAATCAATATTCCTAGCGGTAGCCAGGAATCGACCCTGTTGAATTTGGAAAAAAATACACACGCAGTATTATTTAATCATCCGATGGTGTCGCTAATACGGATCAAATCCGGGAAAGAATAGGCCAAACGGAAATATCTCATTTTTAACAAAATACCTTAACGCCACAATTAGGTCACACACAGGTCATACTAGATCGAAGCGAACTCACTATGCGGTCGTCTATCTACAGGAGCGGTTGTGTGCACGAAACATTAAAAATGTCTTGCAAGGTGAACGTGTATCCCGTATCTTTACTATTTAAATCTATAGGAATCTGTCACGAAACATTTCTCTTTCAGTATTCGGACACGTCATCCAAGTTAATAGGTAACTATCCCTGGTTATAATTGAATTACAAAGGACTTATGTTAGACTCGCTTACTTTATGAATTTACATCACACGACACATTTATCACACTAATATTATAAAAGTGAAAGTTTGTGTGTGTGTGTTAGGTACACACACACACACACAAACTTTCACTTGTTTGTAACGAAACGAAAACTAACGAAATTAAAGAACTGCCAATGATCCGCTTCAGAAGGGCTTTGCGCAGGTGGTTAATAGATAATTCCTTAAATACAAGAATTCCTTCAATTTAAATGACCTAATTGTATACTTACAAAAAATTTGCATGTCATTATGCTATGATTAAATATGTTAAGCTACTATTATACTACCATTGTAAGAACTTTTGTAACCATATTTATCTGCAAATAAACCTTTGACTTTGACTTTGTAAGTTTATTACTACTTTACGCTCAAACGGCTGGCCTTATCAGGATGAAATTTGGCACAGAGATAGATTATAGTCTGGAATAGCAAATATGATACTTTTATGCCGGGAATATATTCCATATGGAAAATGTTCGACATTCACGCGGGCGAAACCGCTGGCAAGAATCTAGTATAATAATTTTATAAAGGTTAAAGTTTGTGAGTTTGTTTGTAAGTTTGTTACTTCTTCACGCTTAAACGGCTGGACGGATCTGGATGAAACTTGGCACAGAGATAGATTATAGTCCCGAATAGCACATAGGTTTTATCCTGGGAGTATGTTCCCTTTGGATAATTTTCGCCATAAACGCGGGCAAAATCGCTGGCAGAATATAGTAATATACTAAATGCATGCAAATGTCGTTTTATTTGTTATAAATAACGATTAAATTGAAGCCATCGACCACCTTGTTGCTTTGACCTGTATAATAATAGATAATTACGACCGTAAAAATCAAACATTATCTTATTGCTTATGATGGCAATAAATACCACATAACAGTGTAAATGTAATAATTTCTTCTTATTAAAACAATCAGTCAGATTATTAACCCCATGCGTGCCTAAAACGTAGATCCACGCGAGACACCATGGCTTTTTAAGAGGAAACGGGGGCAGAGAGCGCCGACTGAATTTCCTAAGTAAAAAGTCATAATTCGAGGTTTGGCTCTCGTCTATTTTCTCCTCCAATATTGGACCAATTTCCAAGTTCCAAGTTCGATCATGCATGGAGTACTGTTCTCATCTCTGGGACGGATCTGCCAAATACCAGCTTGATGCACTCGAATCGATCGAAAAGCGGGCCAAGAGACTCATCGGCAATGAGGCACTGGTCAAGTCAAAGCTCCAGAGCCTTGAACATCGTCGCCGAGTTGCCAGCTTGTCTGTTTTTTATCGGTTGCATTTCGGGGAGTGTGCGATGGAATTGCATGATCTGATTCCGCCCAGCCCGTTCCATCATCGGACTACCAGACGTACGGCGATGCGTCATCGGTACATGGTGGATATCCCACCCATACGCACAAAACGTTTTGGGGACACTTTCATTATGCGTACAGCTAAGGAGTGGAATTCCCTGCCGGAGTCTATGTTTCCCGATAGCTACAATCTTGGGGTCTTTAAGACAAGAGTGAATAGGTTTATTCTAGGCAAGCGTGCTTCACCGTCGACCACATCATCGCTTTCCATCAGGTGAGATAGTGGTCAAGCGCAAGCCTATTGACGATGAGCAAAAAAATATTAATAGATATTCCATGAACTGAAAATGAAAGATAAATTCTATGTCCCTATATTTTCCTTTTTGATAATACATTATCTTTAGAAAGCATTAAAACCCACCAAAAATGCTCAAAATTGCGCTGTCAACAGAGGCTTAGTGTACAAATTTGACAAATAAAATATAAAAAAGGAAAACACAGGGACATAGTATATATCTTAGTTTACCAGTTTATGGAATATCTTTTAAATTGGTCTAATATTGGAGTAGAAAATAGACGAGAGCCCAACCTCGAATTATGACTTTTTACTTAGGAAATTCAGTCGGCGCTCTCTGCCCATATTTCCTCTTAATTGTTTCGATAATAGGGTAGTTTACAGAAAATTAGTTTTTGTCCGTCAGGTAGATTAATTAAAAATATTGGACACGTATTTTTCTTTTGACACGTATACATAAAGTGACGATGATATAATGCATTGAAATATCGTGTGACGTCACGCCGCTAGTACACTTTATACAGCTTTATACTGTCTTAGTGATGCCACAAGCCCCCACTCCTGAACTTTGTAAATTTTTATTGATTTGGTAAAGCAAAAAATACGTGCCCAATATTATTTGATAATCTCACTGACGGACTAAATAGAATTATCATTTTTTACCCAGGAAACAACCCTATTAACGGCACACAACTGGTTAAATTTTCCTAGCCACTTCCCAACCATTTTGTTGTAGACTTCCAGTCTAACAGGGGGGACCTGAATCTCAGTATTTTACAAGGAGCTAGTGACCTCCAAAGCCCAGTAACTGGGCAACACGATTCCCCTTGCTAAGACTGGTGTCAGATGTTATGCCTTCGACTACCATAATTACCGACTTTCACAAAGGAGATCGACAGAATTGGTACCGCGTTGTACATTATTTTGTAAACTCTAGGATTTAATTAAGCAATTAAAAGAGAAATTCATCTCTGTCGACAGAAATAGATTCTGCAGGTAGCCCTAAAACATAGTTGACATAAATTTATTTAAAGTTGTTTTTTTTATTAAAAACTAACCCGACTGCGGTTTTTTACCCGGGTCATGATTACGACTCGATTGATACCTTATTCATCAACATCGATTGATTGCGATGAATGAAAACTAAGCAACAATTCAAGATACGCACATTTTTTATGTGTAAAAGTTATCTACATTGGTTTTGTACATTAAACGTGATGCATGCACAACTAAACAGACAAAATTTCCAAAAATGCTGGAAATGGGTTCTGTTGGTTATCCTTTAACACTCTGGATATTTTTGTTTGGAAATATTTTCGATGTAAAAAAACGAGTTTTTCAAGTTATTATATGTATTGATGTTTTGTTGCTGTACAACTGTGGTGTGTAATTAAAACAATGCATTGGAAAAGAACTTAACTCCGGTACCAAAGCTCCAAAGAAAGTGGTTGATCTACTTTTCAAATAAGCCAGGATCTATGTCTTATCGTGCTTTCCGAGGCACATAGGAGTGTCAGTTATATTATGTAACAGATGGTTAGTTGGTCACCCATCCCATATTGGCCTCAACACGCGTTGCTTAACCTTGAAGATCGAACCATGCAGCTGTTATTACATAGCTCCTCCCACACAATCAACTAGAGATAACAACACAATATTAAAACTCCATCTATGCACGAGCACAACCTTTGAGTTGGACCTATGGACTAGTTTACGACTAACCGACTTATTGTGTCAATTAAAAAATAGCCTGTAATTATAGCTCTACACTATACTGCACATACCGTTAGCTACATAAAGGATTATAGTCTATAGCCTCCAAGGAAACCATTCACTACAATCGCAAAATGTGCAGCTTACGTCAACATTTATTAACAACTTATTGATAAATATCACACAAGGAATAATAATGAAACTAATTATAAATGCTCCTTGGATAAATAATTAACTACTCATTCTATTTAATGACTAGTTATGTGCTAGATAATAACTTAAAGTAAAATCATTAAGTAGTAATGAAGGTACAGAAGACATCTCGGAAACTACGTGTTTTCTACCAAGTTCTACGATGTACCTTGACCAGCAGGCCGGGTCCTGATCCGCTATCATTGAGTCGGAATACAAACGGCTCGTCATCATCAAAGCTGCCGTCCATTCTTCAGCCTATAAACATGACTTTTTTAATTTTCAAAATTGGACGCGATCCATCGGGAACATTTCCAAGTTTATTCATATCAGCCGCGATACATCTTCGCCTTCAATGGAATATACTCGTGTATGTGAACGCGTGAATCGCATGTCAACTTATCATTGCAATCGTAATACTAGCTGGATACGTGATATCGTTCGAAACACGTTTGCGTTGGTCGGGAGAACGTTCGGTTCGACGCGGGCCGACTGCCGCGCTCCGCCGCCCACCCAACACTGTCTCCGATTCTCCAAGTTTGTTACGTTGCAACCCCCAGTGATTTATTAACCCCCGTTCGTGACACGAGCCTCCTGTAAAAAGCAACGTAACAACGATAATGCATTTTGTTAGTCTAATGACGCGTCGCTTTTTATATTTAACCGAGCAAGTTCGGCAAAGTTGAATAACATTTTTGATGAATGCTACACGGTGGTTATATTTTTATTCGGTCGCGAACGGCTGGATTTCATGAAGGATTTTGATTGAATTATGTTTATGGGGATGTTTTGTTACATTATAACCAGAAATTTGAAGAAATGTCATTAAAATATCTTGTAAACATTAGATATTCTGTGAGTGCTTATTCTATATCATTTTGAAGTTGATATAATGAGAAGACCGATTTAGACTCTAACGTCAAAGTCTAACCACCGATTTTTAATTAAGCATTCGAAACTGAGTAGTTGTTAAACTTTACTTTAGATTGAAAACTTGCCAAATTTAGCACTAATAAAGTATTACTAGTGATAAATTTGGCAATTAAAAGCCTAATGGGTTTGACTCTGTACAGAAATCGGTTCTATGACGTCCATACTCCTGCCATAGAAAACGGCGGTTTCGACACAGGGTCAAATTATTATTATTTTAAAATTGATACATCTCGTTTATTTTTCGAACAATTTTGATACTGTTTTCATTGTTGTTTTTTTATTGTTGATAGGCTAGAGTTGTACTACTATCTCACCTTATGGTAAGCGATGATGTGGTCGACGATCAAGCACTATTGTCTAGAAACAGCGAACAAAAATAGAAACCTTACAAATAAAGACATTAAATTTAATAAATAGTTTATTATTTGTGAATCGATTTTTTGATTACGTTTTTTACTAATATTTAATATATTTAAAAACCAACAACCGAAAAAAGTATGTTACCTTTAGAATTTTAATATATATTTTATAGTTTTATCATTTTATGTTATTACTAAAATGTTAAAACGCAGTATAATTAATAATAAAAAAGGTGATATTAATAAAAGAAATATGTACAAATACTATTTATAAAAATGTTCGATACCTTCCTGGTTTTATTGAAAGGGACAGGTTTGAATAAAACCAGGAAGGTATCGATATTTTTACCCTTAATGAGGCGTATGACCTTGGTAAGGGACCAAGTCCAGTCGTCCCGTTCCTCATACCTCAGCCCGGCGAGCATGGCCTACTGTGACATCGCTTAAGTCACACTTTTAATCACAGTTTGGGCGATAAACTCATTTTGTCTTAAATGCTAGCACGGCGGCGTGAGATATTTTCTTGACTTGTGGCATAACTTCTTGACGATTTTTTTCTTTTTCGGAAATTTTCCAATTTTATTGTAGTTTCGGTTTAACCTTGGCCATAAAAACCATTTATGTTCTGAGAAGCATAGCCCTACGACGCACTGTTGCCGAATTATGGGCCTCCGTATCTTATTTTATTTTGCATATTTCCAAAATGATATCTCGAAAACGGTATGTCCTAGGCCAAAAATAACCAAAATTTAGCCCCCCCCTTTGCTACCCCCATGTTAGCAGCATCCCAACATGAATTTTGCTACCCCCATGTTAGCAGCATCCCAACATGAATTACAAGTTTTTTTTTTTTTTTTACTTTGCTTGGTTTTCGACTCGGTCATGACAAGTTATGATAAAATATGTCATGTCTTACAATTTGTCTTAAATGCTAGCACGGGACAACCATGTGACAAATTTACAGGCGCGACTAGCTTTTCTTGTTGTTGACTTCATAGTGCGACATAATTTGAATAGACGACCAAATAAAATAATACGTAAAAAAGTATGCCGTTCATACAGATAGACAACTTTTTAATTTTGTTGGGAATAAATTAATATTTGAACCACGACCATTGACTTATGCACACTTTATTTTTCTTTGTTTGTTTGATAACATATTAAGTGTTTGTTAGAAAGATATATTTATTGTGAAAATTTTAATAATTACTTAAAAAATATAATAGCTTGGACCAATACCGGTGGGCCCCTATTTTTTATATTTTAAATGTTTTTGTGCCCATAACCGGCGTGTGTGTATGACTAGATGTATGAATGTGTGTGAAGCAAAAGAAGTATGTAAGGATCGTAGCAGGTGGCGTTCTGTAGTTTCTGCCTACCCCCATGGGAAAAAGGCGTGAGTTTATGTATGTATGTATGTATGTTATTTAAGAAACATTTAAAAATGTAGAAAGCAAGAAGAATATGGTATAAAAGAAAATAATTATAAAAAAATTATCATAATTTAAATTAGAACAACGATAAAAAAAAATACAAGTATGAAAAAGTAATAATATAAAATTAATTAATAATCCTGTACTGTAACATTTCAATTAATTAATAAGCATTGATCACCAATTCACCATACACACAAAATTAATTTATTGCCATTTGGTGCCGTAATTAGAAGGCAAATATATTTTTTTCTACTATAAAATTTTATCACCACCTCCGAACGATAGTGATACATTTTTCTAAATCATCTGTCAAAATGTGACATTTGTGACAAAATGGGTGCGCCCGTATTAGCAATTAAGACCCGATGAGTCCCAAACAAAGGTCAGGACATTTTTCACGCCGCCGGTGCTATTATTTAGGACAAAATGGCGTTATCGCCCAAACTGCGATGAAATGTGTGACTCAAGCCATGTCACAGTAGGCCGTGCTCGCCGGGCAGCAACAAGAAAGGCATGTTGCGCCTTTAAAATATGTCATATGTTTGACCCGTGCTAGCATTTAAGCCAAATTGTAAGATATGAGTTAATTTATCATGTCATGTCACAAATGTCTTGGGTACGCCCATGCTCGCTAGGCAGCTAGTTGACAGAATTGTTTTGATGTATTAGATCAAGCATTTGGCGTCTAGTGGCTATGTGGTCGATTCCTAGAAATAACCCACTTAGTATTCTGTTTTGTATTTATATCGATAGACTGGATAGTTAACATTTTTATTTTCTTGCTATGCTTAAAACTATAGAAAAAAAAAAAAAAAAAAAAAAACTTATTTTTTTTTTTCTATATTTTTGCTCCAATTTCTACGATTCTACCAATGTCAGATGTGCAAAGAAAATTCTTAAGTTGATGAATAATTAATTGAACCTAATAGGTAGTCCATCTTGCCTAAGTATATACTTAATCATCAATACAGATAACCCATGCCACAGGGTCCAAGCGCTAAAAAAAAAAAGGTTCAAAAAATTACCACTAGATGGGGCGATATGCACCTATTTGTTATTGAATTGTGAACACGAACATGAAACACGGAAAAGTATTGTTTCGTGGTTTTATTTTAACACTTCATCGGCGTAATTAAAATGTATATACATGCCAAATTATAGCTTTCTAGTACTAATTCTCTTGTTGAAACTATAAGGGTTTCTTGTTGACTACGGACCCCTAAAACAAATAAAAATGAATAAGTTGAATTTAAATTAAAAAATCAAAATCATTTTTTTTATTTCATGTAGCACATGTACATGGGCACTTATAAAACGTCGACAAAATGTGCACGGTTCGGGTTGGTCGTTTCCTATGGAGAAGAACAGGCAAGAAACTCCATGGTTACTGTTTTAAAAAATGGTTTGCTTTTACAATATTTCCTTGTTACAGCATTAGTACTTAGATATGTGGGGACAACGTAGGCCCGACAATAAGTCGTAAGAAAAACAAAAAAAAAAGATTACTATTTAAACAAAAGAAAATAAAACGAGTTAAAAAGTTAACAAATTTTAACAAGCATCTAGAAGGCCTACAATGTTCACACATTTACAAAACAATCGGTAAAAGAATCTATACAAAAGTAAAATAAAAAAAAGACTAAATCTAACATGTGGCACAAATATTGTTATCAGTGCTGTAACTATTCCTAGCTATGAAGATGATTGAAAACCATTGTAAAAAGACTAATTAAAAGAAGTAATGGCCTACATGTTACTTTATTATCTGTATGTTAGAACGTTTGTTGTTCTATCTCGCCACAATGCTTAAATGGATTTGGATGAAACTTGGCACATGAATCAAAATTAAAACATAGGAAACTAATCCCGGTAGTAGTACCTACGTTTGTAGAATAATTTTCGACATTAACTCAAGGTCCGCTGCTGGCAAATGCTATTTAATACTAGGTATATACGTAGCCTGATTACAGAAAAAAAACTGGCCAAGTGCGAGTCAGACTCGCGCCCGAAGGGCGCCGTACCATTATCGCAAAAAACTAAAAAGATCACGTTTGTTGTATGGGCCCCACTTAAATATAAACTTAAAAATAAAATAATTATTCTGTTTTATATTTGTTGTTATAGCGGCTACAGTAATACATCATCTGTGAAAATTTCAACTGTCTAGCTATCACGGTTCATGAGATACAGCCTTGTGAAAGACGGACAGGCAGACATACGGATCGTGGAGTCTTAGTAATAGGGTCACGTTTTTACCCTTTGTGTACGGAACTCGAAAAATATGTAAAATTATTTCGTAATCAATTAATCATAATTTTTTAAACTTAGACCATAAGTTGACTTTAGTCCGCACATTTAAAAATCATCATCTTCCAGCCCTTCTCCTATGGGGTCGGCGCAATGCGTTTTCTTCTTCCATACCGTCCTGATGAACATTATTATATAATTATACTAGCTGTTGCCCGCGACTTCGTCTACGTAGCATTAGTACTTTCAATAGCCAATTTTGTTTATCGCGCCATAATATTATAGGTGTGTGGGGGGCCGCCTTACTTGAGAAATTATTAGTTCACTATACAAAACTTCTACCCCCCTGTCCACCCCATAAAGGTTGGTTGGTTGGTTGTTGATGAATAGGTTACTTCTAGGCAAGCGTGCTTCACCGTCGACCACATCATCGCTTACCATCAGGTGAGATAGTGGTCAAGCGCGAGCCTATAATATATATAAAAAAAAGCCATCCCAGAGTCTAAAACTATCTGCATTCAAAATTTCATCTAAATCAGTTCAGTGGTTTAAGCGTAAAAAGGTAACAGACAAACAGATTGAGTCACTTTCGCATTTATATGCATGGATAATTTAAAAGTAATTATATTAATTAAAACAAATAAGTTTATTAGTCATGATGTTACTTCGGCTTTAAGCTTTTCCTTTTACGTCCAACACGGAACACTTCCCAGCTACTAGAAGTGCCCACATTTTGATTGCATGCATTATCTTTATTGTCCTATAAACGTTTCTAACGCTAAATGAACGTATAATATCGGCTATAAAAGCGCTGGTACTCTATAATTAAATTCTATAAAACTTTAAATTGAAATTCCTGCCGCTTCCTGTAACCCAGTTTTATGGCAAACAGTTCGCGTGATACAGGTTGTTTCAATATAAAATGCCCGCTTTAAAAACGTACAGGCCGTTGTCAGTTGTTATTCAACTCTGCCTCTGCATAAAAAGAGCAAAATATTTCATTAGCCGAGTTACTTAGACTTGCGTGTCTTTACACAAATTACACTTGTCTATACCTACTTTAGATTAGTTTTAAACAAATAGCACAGATAATTATAATACTAGCATACAAATAGTAGAGACGTGTTGATTAAACCATTTAATTTAGTTTAATCTCGCTTGCATTGTTAGTACAATGCGTCAATGCAAAAACTTTAAACGTGCAAAAAATATATTTGAATAGAATGGTCTAGCTAATTATGCTGTATCTATTTCCTGATCATTGAAAATACTTAATGAGTATTTCTTGGTGATTATATAATTATTTTAAGTATCCGTGTTTAATTTATTTACTTTGTTGAAAGTAAGATCTGCATATCAGTTTAATGGCTTCCACACACAAGTGATTAGCATAAAGTCAGCCCAATATGAATTAAGAGTCAAGGTCTTAGATCAGTGCAGAATATACTCTGCCAGTGCCACTATTGCCTTCTGGAAAAAATGAACAACGGGTGTTTCAAAATTATAGTAGATAATCGAAATTCGAGTAGGTTAGACTTTACAGATTACATCACGCCCAGCTCTTTATTCTTGTGATCTTGTATTTTTCAATAAATTACGTCTACATCTCTATAAATAAATAAAAATTGCTCTACTTATGATTAAACTAATAAATAAATTAGATACCCAAAGATCTAGGCAGATCTTTTAATGAAAACTTATCTGTAGGAAAAATGTACTAAAACTAATATTACGGATAAATAAGTACAGTTAGCGCCTTTTCACACGCCCCGGTTGCCGGGTAGCCGGTGCCGGGTACCCGGTGGCGAAGTTTTTAGCCATGTACTTATGTACGCTTTAACACGTACGGTACGTGTTAAAGCGTACATACATGGCTAAATACTGAAATGTTCGCACCTTTTGGAAGTCTAGCCATCGTGTTGAGGATATCTACCATACACATTATCATAGTAATTACCTTGACCTACTCTACTGCTGCATTCTTGATAAAGGCCAAGAGCAAGGGTCAAAGTTAAATGCAATTCTTAATCAGGAAATCACTAAATATTATAAAGTCCCCCGCCGCGTCTGTTCTCGATAAACTCAAATACCAAGAATGATTGAGTAAATCAACGGATGCGGTTTTTATCAATAGAGCGAGAAACGAGAAAGGTTTTTGTGTATAATTTGTCACGAGTCATATCGGGGAAGGTCGCTAGTGCCAAACATATTTAATCCCTGTAGAAAGTTTTTATAGATGAGATTAATTTACTAACAATGTCGCTGTCTGCCTCTGCTTTTTCTCCGCGAGTCATATCGGGGCAGGTCGCTAGTGCCAAACATATTTCCTCCCTGTCGAAAGTTTTTATAGATGAGATTAATTTACTAACAATGTCGCTGTCTGCCTCTGCTTTTTCTCCGCGAGTCATATCGGGGCAGGTCGCTAGTGCCAAACATATTTCCTCCCTGTCGAAAGTTTTTATAGATGAGATTAATTTACTAACAATGTCGCTGTCTGCCTCTGCTTTTTCTCCGCTTACTTGTTCTTACTTCTCTCTACTCTTCTCTACCTACACGCAACGGCCTTAAAAATAGTTTTTACTAATGTAAAAAGCGATAAAAGAGTAAGGTTTGTGCACATAATTATAACTTGTCCCGTGTGAAGTCAAGGCCCCCGTCAAAATAATCGGTAATGAAAAATCTATTTTGTACGCAAAATACGCGCTTGGTCTATTTTCAATCGACTTCAAAAGGAGGAGGTATTCTATTCGACTGTAGGTTTGTTACAAGATTACGCCAATTAAGAACCGGTTTTGATAATTCTTTTTTTATTTGAAAGCTGGTGCTTCTCATGTGGTCTTATTTATATCAAAATCTGACGGTTACTTTTAAGTTATCCTTAATAATGCGTATTTCCATGGTAATATAAGGTACGAAAACTAAAAGGAGAAAACTAATTAACTTCGTCGGTGTCAAAAAATATATATAGGTACCAAAGACACCGACTTCCGAAAATAAAGTGGTTTTTTGCTTTGTAGTGTTTTGTTTTGGAAGTCGGTTCAATTTGTCATAAAGTGTTTTTCCTGCAATTATCTATCAATCTGCCCAGCCTTTTACCGGCTTCAGCTGAGTACCAGTGTTATACATGGACCTACTGCCTATCTGACTTCCACAACCCAGTAACTGGGTAATACGATACCCCTTGCCTGCACTGGTGTCAGATTTAAGGCTTCTGACTACCCGTAACGACTGTCAAAGATCTTCAAATGACTGCCGGGACCAATGGTACAACGTTACCGAGGCACGGAGGAATCTCGCTATGTAATGATGGTCACCCATTCAAAGACCGACCTCGGTAAGGTTGCTTAACCGTGAATGCCATATTTTATGAGGTGTTTACATAAAGTTGCCGCAATCTCGAAATTTTTATGAATTAATTCTAGATGCATTATATAGATATTTTTTGCTCACTGCTGTCGATATACATATTTAAATCAGTACACAAACGACTATAATAATTTAAATAAGGCATTCCCACACTTATAACATTAATTATACTTTCCAGAATGAGTCTTTTGACTCGACAAACTCGTACAAATATCAAAATAGTCAAGATACGGATCTAGCTAGCTAACAAACAGATTTTTAATATTAAATTAAAATATTTTTTTAAATTAAATTCCTTTGTCTGTCCTGGCAATTAAAAATAATGGTCGTTGTATTTTAGACAAAACCAGCTTTCTTTACAAAAAAAAAATTGCCTTCGACTCCAAAAAAAATCAACAAACTATTATATTGCCCATTTTCATTTTCAATTTAGTTTTTTTATTATTATGGCAAAATAACGAGTCGTGTCCGATCAATCTAATGAGCCTATTCTTAAATATGTTAGGGGCTGATACCGTCTATCCAGATGCTAGCCAAAAGTAGAACTAAGTGCTAATCGTGTCCACATAATTGGGCGCACGGTTGGCGCAGTGGTTGAGCGATTGACTGCTGCACTGCGTGTCGCGGGTTCGATACCCGCACGGAACAAATATTTGTATGACCTACAAATAGTTGTTCCGGCTCTGGGTGTTGTGTATATGAGTGTGTATGTTTGTAAACGCACCCACGCTACAGGAAGAAATTCCTAGTGTGGGACAAAGTTTTAAAAAAATATTAAAAAAAATATGGATGTTGACAAAAAAATATCTATCAGTTAGTAGCAGTCTATCTCTATATTGTTGTTCACTAATCAAATGATACATATACATACATACATAAACCCACGCCTTTTTCCTGTAGGGGTAGGCAGACACTACAGCACGCCACCTGCTGCTTCTTTGTCTTAACTCACTTTCATACGAGTACATGATGATGTTCAATGATGGATAATTAAAATAGGTAAATGTCCAAGTTGGTCTCTTGAATCACAAGGACATTTTTTGCCACTAATTTCCTAAATCTTCCTAGCCAGTACTATTTTTACCGACTATAGGAGGTAATCAATTCGTCACGTATGTACGTAATATTGTTGGAATTGCATAATATTCACATTTATGTTACTTTGTATGGGCTTCTAAACACGTGTGCCAAATTTCATAAGTGTTCCGAATTATAAAATAAAACGAATTTCGCCGAAACAACTTACCGGATCGTGATGATTATTTTAGTGTTGGATTGAGTATCTCTCAACTTAGGGAATAGTGCAAGTTTAATCAAAATCGGTGCAGCATTTTTTAAGATATGGAGACTATAACCGAAAGCCTTTGCATCAAATAGCACGAATGTGTAAATTTTAGTTATTATAAAGAAAGAAAGAAAGACAGAAAAATATTTATTTGTGACCCGCACAGGAGACACAAGGAATATGCATAATATGTATATTATGGGTATTTTTTTTGGTCAATTCTTTAGGTTCCTTACTGCACTTGCTCAATCTTAGTGATAGTTTGTAAGACTATGAAGAGAGAAATAAGTACATTTTCACAATAAAAATCAGTCAAGTTTCAAGTTGGAGTCTTTGGTACCTCTTGTATTTATCATTTTTCGACACAGACTGCCGAAACGAAAGTTATTTTGCCTTTTAAGAATTTTAATTTTGAAGTCGGTTTATATTTTTGTGAAAACGTTTTTTAGTTGTTATGGGGTAACATGCTTAGTTGTGATTCTCCCCTGTTTGCTGTTTTTGAGTTTAAGAATAAGAATCGATTTCGAATTCATATAAATTTTATAAGGAGTGAAATTAATCAAGCGTTACGTTTTCTTTGTAAAGTACCTTGTGCACCTCACCTTTCACTTTAAAATCATGTATGGACAACAACAGGAACCACGAGGTTTGCTTTTTATCGAATCAATATGAAAAATATGAATATAATAAAAAATATATACATGCTTTCAGTAAGTATTATAATAGATTATTCTATATTCAAAGACAATCATTCTTGTCGTGCTTCGGAGCTGACACACACCTTTTTTTTACGTGCATGTGTCTGGTATGCTTAATTTGAGTATTGGAGAGTTGATCTCCCACGTGATCTAATGCTCTAAACTTTTCCCAGTACTAATTCCTTCTTCTCAGGGTCGTATTACTGAGGATTGTGATTCTCCCAGTAACCATTAGTTATTCTACGTTATGTCCATCTTTTCTCGTAATGCTCCAAGATTCTTTGCGAACAGATAGAAGAAAAAATGTGTGGCCATAATAAGGCTTCCCACGCGCGATGTTTGAAAATCATCCCAAGGGCACATACTCCCGGGATAAAAAGTCTATGCCAGATTATAATCTATTTCTGTACCAAATTTTATCCAGATACGTTCAGCCGTTTTGGCGTGATTGAGTACCAAACATATATCCATCCATCGTCAACATAACTTTCGCATAATTTGAATGCAGTTCAGGGAATCTGCAACATCCCAATGCTACCAGGCGCTCCCTATTACTCTCTTTGCCTAGCCTTATCCTACTTTATTTGGGGTCGGCTGTCCTTATCTTTCTTCGCCAGATGTTTCAATTCTGGGTCGTCGAAGCATTGGTCATTGAGGACTTGCTTCAAGGTCGTTGTTGAGTACAAATATCCGAGTGGAAAGGGCTACCAGGCGCCCCCTGTAATTCCGGTAATTACTACAGCAAGTATTCACATCATAATCAAAAGCATCCAGTTGCTCAAGTATCATGTTTTATTACTAAATTATATTTTTTTTATTAATAGTGCTATAACCTCAACCAATCATAAAAGTTCTATAGCTACGATTTAGCATTAAACTATTTCTAATAGCTTGGCATTCCTTGTATATTGCAATTACTAGTCGAGCAATGGATTTTTGTCATTAAAATAAATGGTTGTGAAAGTTCGAAGGTCGAGAAAAAATGTTCGAATACAGTAGTGTAACCTAAGGCTGATTTTACTCTAACTTTTCTGCTGTAGGAAGACTATTTTGCAACTCTGCTCTAGTTTTTCTCCATACCAGTTTTTACCAAAGGGCATTGTGTTACCCAGTAACAGGTTCCTAGCGTTCTATATAAAATACTAGTATTTAGCTGTATCGGTGAGACTGAAAACCCACTACATAAAGTCGCCGGCAACCAACCAACCTGTACCAAAAAGTATAATTACGTAACTTGAAAACATGGTATTTGTTTGTGGAGATATTTTGATAATTTTTGTCTCAAATAAAAGATATAGGCGTAGAACTATTTTATCCGTTTAAATCATCTACTTCGGTCTATGCGTTTATGAGATATTAACTCATTACTGAATGCCAAGTGAAACGGTCAAGGACGCCCCTTATCGTGATACGTTTATTTTGATCGTGGTAGCGACACTGTCTTTACATTTCTTTGGTATCGTTTTGAAATATTGGAGAGGTGAGAGGGAGAGGGAGAGGTGTTAACGAATTTATTTTTTTTGTTATCTGGCGGTGACTTTAGTTGGAAAAGGTAAGGCAGACGAGAGTTTTTCTCCATGTGAGTATTTTTTTTAACTTGAGCGGCCATAATTCCATAGCGAATGGTAACATTATAGAAAGCCTTCACATGAATGGTGTTTAATCATCATTAGCCTGCAGAGGTCCACTGCTGGATATGTGCTTCTGAATTCCTACATCATTTAACTCGATACTCGAGAACCCAAGAAGCCTGAACCCTTTGTTTTTTTCTTCTTGATAAATGATTTTATTTCTGTAAGTTGGTTTGTACAAACGCTTTTACATGTCTAACATATTTTTTTTTTTAAACTAGACGAGGTTGGCGTTTCCTATCTGACTACTCTGAGAAGAAAGGCCGAAACAAACTCAGAGGTCACAGTCTCTTTTAAAGTCCTGACAAAATCTTGGTTCGATCATGTGAAGACCATGTAGACTGATGTCTGAAATGGTCTTTTGAGGAAAGAACCAGCCAGATTGAGTGGACCTGTCCAGTCAGTGCACGCATTTGTCAATAACCGAGCAGCTCAACTCAGAATTTAAGGAGCTCAACGATTCGACGAACAATACCAAAGAAAGGACATTCGGGTAGGCCGCATAAACTACTCAAACTGCCAGACCATGATTAAAAACTAAGATAAATTAAAAAACAAAATAATGATCCACATAGTCTTCACATTCACAATTATTAAAATAAAATAATATAATACTTTAAAAAGTAAATATTCTTGTCATTGCAAGAAAACAAATAAAAAAATAAAATAAAAAATAACTAAATTCATGGTGCAAAATATTTAAACAAAAAAACTAAATTAATTGGAGCAGCTCACTCCCAAGCCGTTTTATCCTCAACGTAATCTTTAATGCTATTAAACGCTTTTTGGCACAACTTACGTTTAATGAATGATTTAAATTTATTAAGACTTAGATCTTGTACGTGACTTGGAAACTTATTATAAAAGCGCACACATTGACATCTAAACGAGCCACCTATTTTCTTGAGCCTTGTTGTAGGTATTACAAATTTGTGTTTGTTCCTAGTATTTATTTTATGGATATCACTGTAGTTTTTAAACAATTTTATATTTTTATGGGCATATAAAAGATTTTCATAAATATACTGAGAAGGCACAGTCATTACATTAATCTCCTTAAATTTCTCTCTGAGAGAGTGTCTCGGGCTTAGTTTATAAATTGATCGAACAGCTCTTTTCTGCAAAACAAAGATAGTCTGGATGTCGGCGGCATTGCCCCACAACAGAATACCGTACGACATTACACTATGAAAATAGCTAAAGTATACTAAACGGGCTGCCTCTATGTCCGTTAAATTACGAATTTTTCTAACAGCATATGCTGCGGAGCTTAGCTTCTTTGACAATTTATCTATATGTGGGCCCCACTGAAGCTTAGCATCCAAAGTTAAACCTAAGAATACTGTGCTATTTCCAAATTCAATTCTTTGCCCTTTATCAGCACATCAGTTTTCACCTGCCTAACGTGAGGTAGGGTAAACTTAATGCATTTCGTTTTTTTTTCATTAAGAAGTAAATTGTTAACATTGAACCAGTAAACTACTTTTGAGATCGCGCTATTTACATCGTCAGTAACCAGCTGCTGACGTTTAAGTTTAAACAAAAGTGAAGTATCATCCGCAAACAACACTATATTATGGTTATCCTTTATGAGGTAAGGCAAATCATAAATAAGAAACAAGAAAGGACCAAGAATCGAGCCCTGCGGGACTCCCATTGTTACTATAGATCCAGGAGATCTTTTTCCATTAACGTCAACGCTCTGAATCCTATTACTCAAGTATGAAGTAAGAAGATCCAGAGCGCTGTTCCGGATCCCGTAGTGGCGGAGTTTCCTCATAAGGGTTTCATGAAGAACACAATCAAATGCCTTGGACAAATCACAAAAGATGCCCAAGGCATCGCACTTATCCTCCCATGCATTATAAATATGTCCCAAAAGCTCAACACCGGCATCAGTAGTTGAACGACCCCTTGTAAAACCGAACTGTTTGCTATGTAATAATTTATGTTTATTAAAAAATCTTTGCAATTGCTCTAAAATTAATTTCTCAAATATTTTACTAAAAGTAGGTAGTACTGAAATAGGTCTATAATTTGTAGGGTCTGATGTACTACCTGATTTAAACAAAGGTATTATTTTACTATTTTTCATTAGGTCAGGAAACTCCCCACAGTCGATACAATTATTAAAGATAATAGCTAAACTAGGTGCGACAATATCAATAATAGACTTGGCGACTTCAACAGAATGACCCCACAGATCAGCAGTCTTTTTAACATTTAAAGTGTGAAAGGTTTTAATTATGTCTCTACAAGTAATATGTTCAAAAAGAAATTCCGTATCGCAGACATTAACATTTTGTTTTAGCAAAGACTCAGCAAAAGAAGGTGATGAGTTTAGGGATTTAGTAGTTGAAATGGGAATATCCGAAAAGAAATTTTCAAAGGCCACTGCGACTTGTGAGTCTGATTTTATGATGTTGTCATTAATAGACAGGCTGTAGTCAATATTTCGGTTACCAGATCCTCCCGTTTCACTATTAATAATATTCCAAGTCGTTTTAATAACATTACTACTGTTTTTAATCTTCAAACTCAAATAACGCGACTTGGCCAAAAAACAAACTTTTTTAAATAATTTTGAATAATTTCTAACATATAAATTAAATTCAGCAGTGTTTACATAAGTCCTTTCATCGTACAGCTCATAAAGCCGTGTTCTACTTTTATGAATACCAATGGTAGCCCAATCACTGAATGATGCATTACCATTAACGGAGATTGTCTTGGGAATAAAGGTGGAATTAAATTGTGTACTGTTTATACTAAAACAATCATCATATTGATGATTAGGTTCAGCATGAATTGGCAAAATTGGTAATTTTTCAATGAGTTTAACTTTAAAAGCTTTCAAGCGACTTGCAGTTTTGGGGTTAACAGTGATATCCTTTTTAGCCACTTTGTTGTTTTGGATTGGTATAGTAATCCTCTGCCCGCAATGATCAGAATCTACTAAATTTATAATTTCTTTGTGGACTGGTACAACATTAGTATAAATATTATCTAAGCATGTGGCTCTAATAGGGGTTATTCTTGTGGGCTCCAAAAATAGGTTAACAAGATTGTAGGACTGAAACAGACTTATTATTTTACTACAAGAACCTGAGTTTTCCAACAAATTAACATTAAAATCACCACAAGTTATAATGGATTTATTAGAGTTACAAATCTTGTGTAACACTTCATCCATTACCTTTTCAAAGCAGTCATACAATCCTGAAGGGGGTCTGTATACACTTAATACAATAAACTGCTCCAATTCTATACAAGCTATTTCAACTGTCCGCTCAACAGATAGGCTCACAATATCCTTACGGTCTTTAAATTTAAGCTGGTTACTTACTAAAATCAAGGAAATGGGTGGCAAATGTCATCCGCCCTGACGGGGGCGGAGGGGTCTGTCAGACTCCTTGTGGATAAATCTCCCTATCCCTTTCCGCTGCCTCCTTCTGCGAGAGGTTTCGCAGAAAAATAACACCGCGTCCCAAGCCTCCTCACTGCCGATCATAGACTCGACTACGGCCGGCATCTACTTCGGAGATGAGAGTACGACGTGGCTCCTCCAAAGCTGCACTCTCTGCCAGCGTATGCCGCGCCGTTTCTTCCCGGTATTTGATGCAGTGGTGACACCGGGCGTCCGGCTTCCTGTTTATTCGACACAGGTACTTCCCGAAACAACTATGCCCCGAGAGCACCTGCGTCACTCGAAACAACAGGGAGCCGTGCCTCCTCCCGAGCCAGCGCTCACGCACTCGTCGGACCACCTCGATGGTGATGACGACGACGGTAGGGCCTGTCCTGACATTCGCTGCCAGGACCTCGCGGAGCTGAGACCAACGCAACTCCATATGTCACTGCATCGGCCCTTTTCCCCACGCCTCCGGTTTCTCGCACCACCGATACAGTGACGCGAGTACCTTTGCCTCCCGCAGCCCTCTACAGGCGACGCTTGGGCCGAAGTGGGGGTCGAAAACACACCGGCTGTGGAGCACCAATCCCAGGTACTTCATGGTTGACTCGACTGCGATTTGAGCCCCTACCGACGACAATATGGGCATCGGACGGCGGCGCCCACCGCATGCCATGAAAAACCATGGCCTCCGACTTATTGAGGGCCATCTCCAGGCCTAGGTGCCGTATGCGGCTCACTGCCAGTGAGACCGTAGCCGTCGCCAGCAACGCTGCCTCTCTGAACGAACTCCCCCGGGCGGCGACCAGCGTATCGTCAGAGGGAATCGACTGCAACGTGATGCCCCTCTAGTTATCTAACTACTGAAATCACCTTTCTAGGGCACGGTATTTGAAAGTCCTTAACCCAGTCATCCGGGAGTTTTTAAGCAGTACATATCCATTCAATTAAAGGCGTCAGCACGTCGACGGCGGAGGCTAGTCGGCTTGTAATATTTCCGCAGTTATCAGGTCGAGTTCTGGTGCTTTGCCTGCCTTCAAATAGAGGATCGCTTTAGTGAATTCAGAGGGTGATGCTGGTACCGTATCGAAGTATAGAGGTCGAGGTGGTGTAGAACCGACTTGCAGCGCCTCAGGCGTTAAAGATGTTGTCAACCGAAGTCTTCGAAGCATCCTCAGAATTTACTGGCCCGAGACCATACCCGAGAACATACCGAATTTATTGGCTATAATGTAGAGCTGTTGGAGAGATGCCACGAGACCCCGAGCGACCGCCAGATCAAGCGTCGTAAATAGTGATGGATTGGTCAGACGTTCCAGAGGGATTCCGATCACATTCCTAAACAGGCCTTGGATTGGAATCCTCAAGAAAAAAGGAGCCGGGCCGTCCCCGTCATATCTGACGATGCCGACGCACTGTATCACCGCGACGCAGCGCGAAGTGCAAGACCGGTTGCGATCGAGGACTACTGTTGACGCCTCTGCCCTGGGGCAAGGGCTGGGGGACATGAGATCTTAAGTCAAAAGTGAGTCAAAGTAGATGAACTAGTTCTTGTTCTGCTCTTTAGATTAATAGAATTGTGTCTAGTTGTAATACAGTCCGTTTTAAAGAAAAAATGTATTGATTGAATCCAAAATATCTATACCAATATTATAAAGAGGATAGTTTTTTTTGTTAATGGGGTAGATAGGGTAGTTAGCGTAGTTGGGTAGGTAGGTAGGGTAGGGTAAGTAAGGTATGTAGAGTAAGGTAGGGTAGGTAGGTAGGGTAGGTAGGTATGTAGGTGGATAGGTAGGTAGGTGGTAGGTAGGCAGATGGTAGGTAGGTGATAGGTATGTAGATAGCCAGTTGACGGGAGCGAAGCCGCAGGGGTCAGCTAGTTTGAGTATATTTTTAGAACAATTTCGAGTATTTCATTAAATAAATGGCTCACATTCACTATTTTTATAAATTTGACTGACGATTTCTGATAAAAAGATTAGGACTAAATGTTTTCAGAGGTTTAATCTTTAATAACTTTTATCTGTAAAAGTTTATGAGAACTTTAAAACTTCACTAGAAAATCACATCTCTCACTAAGTTCTGCCAGTATGAAAACACCTTTCTAGCTTTTAAAAATAACAAACCACATAATTTAACATGGAAATAGCTGCGGTAATAGAAGCTAGGGACGCACGATCATCGGAAAAGTGCAAGGCCATAGACTAGCGTAGTAATTGTTCTCCTATATCACTAATGATACTATGTCGTTCTGCTTGACTTACCAGTAATGATTCACGCATTGAGGTAATAATGTACTATGGATTCACGTATCTCTATGAAAAACTACGCAGCTTTATGAAAACTGTAGGTCTTGGAAAATTAAACACATTTGTACTTTCACGCCGTATATATGTAGTGCCGTGCGTGTGTGCGTGTGTGCGCCGTGTGTATGTGTGTGTATTATGTAATTATTTATGGAATCTTCCGTCAACACTTGACGTCTTGTCATGAATAGTTTACTGTCTGTTACCTTTAAATATTATCTTGTATTTTAGCAGAATAAAGCCAAGTTTTCTGTTGGTATTCTCGTTCAAATGTATCAATTTATTCTGCTAATAAAAAATGTCTAAAAATGATACAAAACCGAATACGCTAAAATCCGAAAAATCTTCAAGCATGTTACGATACTTACGACCGGACCGTTTCGATACCGAACCCGGAACGGTAGCGGCTGATTCAAAATGGAGACATGGGTATACAACTTTCTCTAATTTTATAATTGAAGAGAATTCTAATATTTCTGATTCTATGAAACTGAAACTATTGACGAATCATCTTTCTCCAACGATTTTCTTATTTATTAACGAATGCGATACGTTTGACAACGCTATTACACGGCTCAATGAAATATATATCAAACCTTTCAATGAAATACATTCACGCCATGTCTTGTCAACTCGCAAACAGCAATCAGATGAATCAATATCCAAATATATCCAAGCTTTGAAACAACTCGCGCAAGATTGTACGTTTAAAAGCGTAACTGCTGATGAATATAAGCAAGAATACATACGTGACGCATTCATTTCAGGAATTTCTTCGCAAAAGATACGTCAAAGACTGCTAGAAAATACGGTACTAAGCCTTGATGACGCTTTTCGACAAGCTATTGCAATTGATTCGGCTGAGAAACATAGTCTCGCATTTGTAAACACAATTGATCCATCACAACTTAATGCTGTAACATCCAATAATCATATCCAACCTTCTGAACCAAGCCAAAGCTCAAACTTAGCGGCTATGACACAAAGGAAAAGACGTTGCTTCTTTTGTGGATCTAATACTCTACATCAACGCATAAAATGCCCCGCATTTAACTCTATATGTCAACTATGTTCAAAAAAAGGGCATTTGGCTCGTGTATGCCGATCTTCGAAACCTGTCGCGTTTGCAGCGGCCAACAATGATGAAAACAACGCCTGTATTTCGGCTGCATCTCCGTCTAGTCTACGGAAAGCGACTATACCTATATTACTGAATGAAACTCGTGCTGAAGCACTGATTGACACGGGAAGTTCTGTAAGTTTTATCGACGAGGCTTTATCGAGAATAATGAATCTCAGAAGGAAGAACATAAATCAATCTGTTTCTTTGGCTTCTCTTAATCATTCAACATTCGTCAATGGATTATGTCAAGCGACTATCAAACTTGACAAACATATTTACAAACAACATCCTCTTCTCATCGTGCAGAACCTGTGTGCTGATGTAATCATTGGCCATGATCTCCTGAAACATCATCAGTCGCTAGAATTCCAATTCGGAGGTGAAAAAGAACCTCTACATATATGCAACGTTATGCAAGCATCTGTGCCTCCGGCCTCTGTCTTTTCTAACCTCTCACTTGATATAAGGCCACTTGCTATCAAGTCTAGGTCCTACTCAGAAGAAGATGAACGATTTATTAAAGAGGAAGTATGTAAATTATTAGCGAGCGGCATAATTGAACCGAGTATGTCACCATGGAGGGCCCAGGTTTTAGTAACGGGAGGTATTACTCACCGTAAACTAATGGTAATAGATTACTCTCGTACTATAAACCGGTACAGTGAATTGGATGCCTTCCCTTTGCCGAAAATAGAATCCATTATATCCAAAGTCTCAAAATACAACTTCTTTAGTCAAATAGACCTAAAATCCGCGTATCATCAAGTGCCAATCTTATCGAAAGAAAAACCTATGACGGCATTTGAAGCTTGCGGAAACTTATATCAATTTACACGAATACCGTTCGGTGTAACCAATGGCGTAGCCGCCTTTCAAAGAACGTTGTCTTTCATCATAGAAACTGAAAAGCTAAATGGCACATTCTCTTACCTTGATGACGTCACAGTCTGTGGCAAAACAAAAGAAGATCATGATAAAAATCTGAAACGATTTATGGATGCAGTTACTAAATACAATTTGACCTTAAATGAACAAAAATGTATATTTAGTAGTGAAGAAATAAATTTACTCGGATATACAATTCACAATAATATTATCAAACCTGATGAAAATCGACTTAAGCCCCTTTTGGATCTACCATTACCAAACGACAGTAGCAGTCTTAAACGAACTCTTGGTATGTTTGCACACTACTCGAAGTGGATACCGAACTTTTCTTCAAAAATACAACCGCTAATTCATGCGAACATTCCACTAAACAAAGAATCAACTGAATGCTTTCAAGAATTGAAATCTGATATCGCTAAAGCCGCATTAGTAGCCGTAAATTATTCTGATTTACTCACTGTAGAAACTGACGCTTCTGAGTACGCTATCGCTGGCACCCTATCTCAATGTGGCAGGCCTGTTGCTTTCTTTTCTCGTTCACTTAATAATTCAGAGAAAAAACATCCATCTATAGAAAAAGAAGCTTACGCGATCGTTGAATCCTAACGGAAATGGCGTCATTATTTACTTGGAAGACACTTTTTATTAATCACAGACCAAAAGTCTGTAGCCTTTATGCTGAATCAAAAGCACGCCAGCAAAATCAAAAACGAAAAAATCGAAAGGTGGCGTTTAGAACTCTCTTGTTTCAAATACGATGTAATATATCGCCCTGGCAAAGAAAACTTATCTGCAGATGCGCTATCAAGAGTTTGTGCTGTTATGAACACGGATAAATTATTTGAATTACACAATTCTCTTTGCCATCCAGGTATAGCCAGAATGGCGCATTGGGTTCGTACAAAGAATCTTCCCTTTACAATTAATGATAAATGATAAATGATTTTATTTCTGTAAGTTGGTTTGTACAAACGCTTTTACATGTCTAACATATTTTTTTTTTAAAACTAGATGAGGTCGGCGTTTCATATCTGACTACTCTGAGAAGAAAGGCCGAAACAAACTCAGAGGTCACAGTCTCTTTTAAAGTCCTGACAAAATCTTGTGATCCTATCCTATCCTAATGATGTGAAATCTATGACAGCATCTTGCTGTGTCTGTGCGGAATTGAAACCACGTTTCATGAAAACTAAGAGTCATCTAATTAAAGCTATCGAGCCCTTTCAGCGTCTGAACATTGACTTTAAAGGACCTCTACCGTCTAACACTCATAACAAGTACATTCTCACTATAATTGACGAATACTCAAGATTCCCATTCGCTTATCCATGTAGCGATCTTTCAGCACAAACTGTTATCAAGTGTCTCAAAGACTTGTTTCTCACGTTTGGTGCCCCAGCCTATATTCATTCGGATAGGGGCACAGCATTTATGTCACAAGAGCTAAAACAATTTCTGTATTCTTATAATGTTGCTTCTAGCAGGACAACTCCCTATAACCCAGAAGGAAATGGCCAAGTAGAACGGCTAAATGGAACGCTTTGGAAAACAATCCAACTATTTCTTAAGTCGAGACAGATGCAAACTGCGGAATGGGAACGAGCGTTACCTACTGCGCTGCATTCTATTCGATCTCTATTATGTACAGCAACAAATCAGACACCACATGAGCGATTTTTCTTCCACACGAGGCGATCGCCGACAGGTGAATCAATCCCTTCATGGTTATTGTCACCAGGTCAAGTGCTCATGAAAAGGAATGTAAGAACTTCAAAATATGATCCAATCGTAGACGAAGTCGAGCTGTTACATGGAAATCCATCTTACTCGTATGTCCGTTTGTCCGATGGTCGAGAGACTACTGTTTCTAATAGACATCTAGCACCACTACCTACCGAGGATCTAGAATCTGATGATGAGGATTCGGAACATGAAATTACACAAACATAACTAGCTGTACAGCCAACGCGAGAGGCTCCGGAACAAGAAATTGTAGAATCATCAGAACTAGCTGAACAACCTCTGCGTCGATCCACCCGCGAAAGGCGGCCACCAGCTAATTTTCAAAATTACGTCACTAACTAAATTAGCAACGACATGAAACTGGTGGGGGTGAATGTAGTGTGTCTATTATGTAATTATTTATGGAATCTTCCGTCAACACTTGACGTCTTGTCATGAATAGTTTACTGTCTGTTACCTTTAAATATTATCTTGTATTTTAGCAGAATAAAGCCAAGTTTTCTGTTGGTATTCTCGTTTAAATGTATCACTGCTTGACTTACCAGTAATGATTCACGCATTGAGGTAATAATGTACTATGGATTCACGTATCTCTATGAAAAACTACGCAGCTTTATGAAAACTGTAGGTCTTGGAAAATTAAACACATTTGTACTTTCACGCCGTATATATGTCGTCGTGATATGATGAAAACAGGGAATTGATCAAATCTCTAAGCGATTTCATCAAATCACGAAGGATGTTAAAATTACAACACGTTTTTATCATTCCCCTAAACAAATCTGGTGATTTGACAAATCTCACAAAAAAAATGGTGATTTGACAAATCTCACAAAAAAAATCTAGTGATTTGAACAAACCCCTAAATTGATTCAGTGAAAAGATAATAAAACATGTAACAAAGTCGACGTAGCCCCGCTGCGCGGGGCTCCTATTTCTGTCTGCAGGGTCAAAAGTAACCTAACACGAACGAGATGACGGGAGCTGCGTTCGCTCGCTTTGCTCGCTCACTTCAGCTCCCGTCATCTCGTTCGAACCTAACCTGTCCGTGTCGGGGTGCCCTAAGTTCCCGAGCTCGCTTCGCTCGCTCTTGGACTGATTCTTTGACCATATAACATAACGCAGCCGATTACCTCGGAAAGCAAAGTACAAAATAAACCTTTAAATTACTACAGAAAAGTTATTTTTGTCATTTCACTGAACCAATTTTGAAATTTGTTCAAATCACTAGATTTCTTTATTGGGATTTGTCAAATCACCAGATTTGTTTAGGGAAATGATAAAAACGTGTTATTATTTTAACATCCTCCGTGATTTGATCAAATCGCTTAGAGATTTGATCAATTCCCTGTTTTCATCATATTCCTGCGACATATATAAGTTTCTCTGTGCTTTGACGTTTTCAGCTTTCAGCAGTAAAACTACATAAAATTTAGAGACTGCTCTATGGACTGACTGCATAGAACAAAACTTCTTGCATATTTTTTTTATTATTGCGCATTTGCCTTGGCATTAAAAATTGTAAGTAGGTACTTGAAGTCTTGAAAACTATTTGGCCATAAAATATTTTGAAAACTTCTGTCGTAACGAATTAGTAGTTGTGTATAAACACTTCATACATACATACATAAACTCACACCTTTTTCCCATGGGGGTAGGCAGAAACTACAGAACGCCACCTGCTACGATCCTTACATACTTCTTTTACTTCACACACATTCATACATCTAGTCATACACAAACGCCGGTTATGGGTACTGCGCACTTGGCCTTACCCACACTTCAGTTATCCCACTAACAATTGTTCTACTATAGGTATCACTAATGAGAGTTCTGCTTGCCTTACCAGTAATGATTCACGGGTCTTTGAAAAACTACGCAGTTTTATGAAAACTGTGGGTCTTTGAAAAATAAACACCTTTTGCACTTTGACTGAATTTGACGTTTTCAGCTTTCAGCAGTAAAACCATAGACAGAGGCTTAAAGAATAATTAATTTAGCGACTATAGACTGACTGCATAGAACAAACTTCTTGCAGCATTTTTACCCGACTGCCGAAGGAGGGTAATGTGTTTATCAGTCTATGTATGTATGTATGTATGTATGTTTGTTCCTATGTGGCGTTCCAGAGACCAAACGCGTTGGCCGATTTTGATGATTCATACGTCAATCGATTCGTCTTAACCCTGCGAGTGTCATAGGCTACATTAAAATTGGACAATAGAAAAATGGCGGGTTTTGGGCGCCATATTGTGGGGTCCCAAATTTTTTTTGTTCTTCCAAACCCAGTGTGTGGGGTATCAAAATAAAGGGTTTTAAGAGGTGATTTCAAAAATATTTAACACTTATATGTTTAAATGTATCTAATTCGAAAAAAACTTAACTAAAAACTTATAAATAAAAAAAGGTTAAATCAAAAAATCCAAAAACCCGACTGCTTCAAAAACGAACTAAAAAAAAGACGTAAACAAGGAAAAAATCATGCTGTGCAGGCGGAGGATACACCAGATTTTGGTCAGCCAGCCCGCGAATATGTATCCTCCGACTGCACAGCATGATTTTTTCCTTGTTTACGTCTTTTTAGTTCGTTTTTGAAGCAGTCGGGTTTTTTGATTTTTTGATTTAACCTTTTTTTTTAAATTTATTAATTACGCATTTGCCTTCGCATTAAAAATTAAAGCAGGTACTTAAATCTTGAAAACTATTTAGCATAAATATTTTGAAAACTTCTGTCATAACGAACAGGTAGTTTTGTAATAATAAAACCAACAAAAATATTAAAATTCATTTAATCAATATTATTATAAGTCTATTTAACATAAACCTATACCTACTTCTAACCCAGTGTCTTTGGATGGGGCAGTCCACTCTGCCAACAGTAATTTCAATAAACAAAAATTAAAGCCTCGCTGTCATTTTTCCGCGCTTTTTAGTGTCGTCACGTAGGAACTGTTGCGTTTTCTCTTCTTTCCAATGCCACTTGGTATTCGTCGACAACCTTCATCATGATATCGAGTTTGACCCGAATTTTAGGGACAGGACCATCTTCTTTGTCTTCTACTACTTTATACTGTCGAAGTATCGTTGACAACGCTGTTTTTATTGACATCAACGCGTATTGGTAGCCTGCGGACAAGAGAATTTCATAAAACTTAGATACTCTACTTTTTTTTTGTGACGGGCTCACGTGAAATATGACGGGCTAGGCACCAAAGCAAAAGGTTTTTCTCTTCTATTCTCAGTTGTTAAGTTATCATTTACTCCCTTTTTAACCCCCGCCGGCAAAAGAGAGGTGTTATAAGTTTCACGTGTGTTGCTGTGTATCTGTGTATATCTGTGGCATCATAGCGCCTAAACGGATGAACCTATTTTGATTTAGTTTTCCTTGTTTGAAAGGTGATTTTGTCGAGAGTGTTTTTAGCTATGTTTAAATTAAATCGGTTCAGCTGTTCAAAAGTTATGGGCGTTTAACTGTTTGAATCGGGGTGTTTTGGCAAGATTAATGTGTCGGGGGTTTTTTAAATTTTACTTATTATTCATATCCCTTACGTAAATGACCTAATCATATTTTAATATTAATTCTTATTGGTATATTATCCCCTGACCCGTCCGTTTATCCGAATCAAGAAACGTCATTTTACCAAAAATGCGTCCATCCCTCCGAAATGGAAAAATCTGGTCAGTACAAGTGTGGTATAAACAAGTTTTTGTAGAATTATGTCACGTGGACGGATATTCTCGATAGATATTGATTTTATCCGGTGATTGATTTTATATAGGCTGCGGGTCTGTGAAAACCATTTTTCGATTCAGGGGGGTGACCACAAGCTCTTAGAGAAAGGTTATTTTGAGTGTGTGTAAGGGACAGATGTATATGACGTGTATACATCTGTCACTTACTCGATCTCAAAATAACCTTACTCTAAGAGCTTGTGGTCACCCCCCAGGTATCCGTTTGCATAAAGATTTTCCGTCGTCGAGTGTCGGAGCGTGCGGACGCGGTTAAACATTACAACCGAACATAACATTACACAAAATAAAATTATTTTAATTGAGGATGAGCTTTTCCTACTTAAAAGTTAGAACTGAAAATCAGATTAAATCTGATTTTTAACCGACTTTCCAAAAAAGAGGAGGTTCTCAATTCAACTGTATTTTTTTTTTTTTATGTTTGTTACCTTAGAACTTTTTACTGGGTGAACGGATTTCGATGTTTTTTTTTTATTTGAAAGTTGGTGCTTGTCATGTGGTCCCATTTAAATTTCATTAAGATCTGATGAAGAACTTTCCAGATATACATCGCAACTCTTCAATAAATGACTGCAAATCACTCGGGATAGCTGCAATCGCATGTCTGTTTATTGTTTTTACCATTACATAACATAACATCACACTAGTACGCTCTAAAGAGGGTACGCAGGTGTGAACAGTTAACCCTGGTATACTCTCATTCCACCGGTTTTGTTTAAGTTATAGGGATAATCAATTCTGGCTTCACTTTGGACATTATAGGTAACTAACCTATAGAACTGGTCCATTATGTACCACAACTAAAAAGTGAAAAATAAAAAAAAACTTTTTACAAAAAATACAACCGACTTCCAAATAAAAACACTACAAAGTGAAAAATAAATTCAACTTCGGAAGTCCGTGTCAAAAAACGAAGAAACGAAAACAGGAACACCGACTTCCGAAGTTGAATTTATTTTTCACTTTGTAGTGTTTTTATTTGGAAGTCGGTTGTATTTTTTGTAAAAAGTTTTTCAGTTCTAACTTTAAATTGTAAAAAATTCGTGCGGTGTTCCAAAATTCATATTTTGAATTTTGGAACACCGCACGAATTTTTTGTTGAAATACAAGATAGACTTCAAAGAGACAAGAACATATTTTTAACTGTCATGAGTGAGCGGGATTAGGTCAATCTTTCCTCAGACAAGAATTGCGACACTGAAGAGGTTCACAAGATCCTAGCGCAAGTATTCCAAGATTGCCCCAAACCCTTAACAACTACAAGATTGGGTAAATATAATGCGGATAAACCCCGCCCAATAAAAATTGTATTTAATTCTCCTGATATACCAAAATATTTACTGAAGAATCGCTTGAAACTGCCTAAGACAATCAAAATATATTCGGACCAAACACCATTCCAAAGATCTTCAAACCGAAAAGCAAAATCTCCAAACCGAAGCTCGGATTCGCGATTCGGAGCGTGAACAAAAGGGTGAAAAAAACTTAATAATATGACTGTTTTGCATTACAACAAAACAGGTATTATGTGTGGATAAAACACGTGGTGTTGAGTTAGAAGAAAGCTATCTGTAATTGCCTTTACATGGTGATTTATGGGTAAAAACTTACCAAATTGTCCATGGTTTTATACCTGTCTCTTTCACTCCAGCGAGTGTGACGTTAAGAGTGACGCTGACACTGACAGGTAGCTGTCAACTTCATAGGGTCTTCAACTCACCAGCAAGAGAATTGCTGCAACACCACGTGTTTTATCCACACATAATACCTGTTTTGCTGTAATGCAAAACAGTCATATTATGTGCTATGCTAAAACACGTGGTGTTGAGTTAGAAGACCTGTTTGGTATCTGCTAGTGATAAAACACAAACGCTATGTTGAACACCTTACAAAACTATTCTGAAATATAATCAGTTTTAATATACACTTGCACCATTCAAGTTAAAATAAAAATAATGATAAATTTCTGCAAAATCAACAGAAAATCAGAAAATTAATTCTGGATAATTCTATCAAAGAATTAATTCTTACTGTTTTTTACAAAAATATAAAAAATACTATTTTAATACAAGTTCAGCCAACATTGAATGCAAGCTGTTATAATATATATTGAGTTATTTACTGAAATACAATAATTAACATTAAGTTTTATTTAGTACTTTTCCAGTTAATATACTGTTCAGATCTACTTTCTAAACAAACTTCTAGGCTACTCTAGAGGCCACAGTTGACCTAATAGGTACCGCCCGGTGGGTTACCAATGTGTTGTGTTGTTACCAATGTTAGTATCTTTATAAATCCATTCCCACACAAATTACAATATCTAGAAGTACTAGAAGCAGGTTTAATATTCCCCGACAGACTTATATAAGCTTGTGACAGTACATGTGTTTGACCAAAAAGACACAACGGTCAGGTGTTTCCGCAACAACCTACCTGACTCTCTATTTATTTGCCTTTTGATAAAAAACCTTGGCCACATAGTCATCTCATCTTTCACAGACATTAGATTTTCATAGCTCTTTTCTAGAATAGTAAGATTATAAATCTTACAACTTGAGGCCAACAATATTAATATAATTGTTCAGCTAGTGATTTCAAGTAATGAATTAACTTGAATTTATTCAATTCTTTGTTATGTTAGTAAGCCAAATAAATGTTCAGTTTTAGACTGACTTAGTCTGACTAGCTAAAAAATTGGTAAGTGAAAAGAAAAAATGTTTTGAAATTAAAACTGCTCATGCAGTTAAAACAGCAAATTTATGCAAGAAAATATTTCTATAAGTACCAAATAATCTAGCAGCTTGCTTGGCCATATGATGCCTTTGGGTTGTAAATTTCATGGAATTACACTAGAATAAACAATTTTTATTGGAACCTAAGACATGTTATGTCGTTAAAGTACTGTCCGCCAGTTAATTCTTGGCAACTTCTGTCTGGTCCAGTGAGCTATTTGGTTAGCCCTCCTACGTCTTATTTTTTTTTTTTTTTTTAACCAACTGTTGTACTAGGGTGAATTCTGTCGTATGTAGCCCGAGCTACTAAAAACTTTCCGCATGTTCTTTATCGTAGTTAGCTCTGCTATGACCCTCGCTTGCAGATTGGACAACCAGAAAACTTCTGGTCCACATTGGTGTTTTTAGGATGAACATTCCTCTTTGTGACTGTTCCAGTGAGTTAGTAATAAGCTGAGAGGATGGAATGCCCAGCCCAGCTAATGGTCTAGTGTTGGCTCTGCTATGACCCTTGTTATTAGGACCTACATTCCTTTTTGCCACTGTTCCAGTGAACTAGTATTAAGCTGAGTAGGTAGAATGCCCAGCTCGGCTAATAGTCCCAATCTAGGCTGAAAATGTCGCAGAACCATCACTGGAATCCTTTGATACGACAGCCATCTTTCTTGACGTGAATAGATCTACGTCTGTGACGCCCAACATTTTATACATAGCCTCCGCGGCCTGGGCCAGAAGTCCTACATTTTGAACTGAATACAGCCTCCGCGGCCTGGGACAAAAGTTGCCATATGCTGTAATGTACTACGTCTGACATTTTGAACATAGCCTCCGCGGCCTGGGCTAGAAGTCCCACATTTTGAATTGAATACAGCCTCCGCGGCCTGGGACAAAAGTTGCCACATTCTACTAAGTACTTACTAGATACTTTGCGACTCCTTGAAAAGCAATTCGCTATTCCGATTACTACTCGGAAGGTAAGTGGCTAAGAGTGTTAAGTATAACTACTCTACAAGTCTTAGGAGCTTATAAGGGTTTGTCACCCCCTCCCCCGCCTTAATTTTCTGAGGTATGTAACAAAAGTTCTGTTGTCGGACTGTAAATAAAATTTGTCAGTCATTTATGGGGTTAGATCATTATTAAGATTCCGAATCTATAAGTAACTCCATTTTCTTCATTATCCTTCCTGACAAATTTTTTAATTAGAGTGGAAGTGAAGTCATCCGCTGTCTATTTATGACTGCAAATACAGCATGTCCGCATTCCTTTCAATTCTGAATGTTAGAATTTATTTAAATGTCGCTCATTTCTCAGATAGTTACGGACCATTAATTGCGCAAGGGTGGATTACTCTGAGTCTGATACAGCTATGGTCAGGAAACGACTTATACTTTACTACTAGTGTTGAACTGTAGTCTACAGCTTTTAATCGCGATTTGAGGTCTTGTTGAATAGGGAGAGAGGGAGTATTTCTTTCTTTGTTTAGATAGAACAATTTTAAAAGTTCAGTTTTCTGTGACACTAGTTAACATGTAACTCTATTAAAAAGCTCTGAGCTTAATACGGAGACACTATTTACATTGCTCTATATTTTGGAAACAGATATAATCTTATCATGTGTCTAAAAACCAGACAAAGCTTTTTGAGGATTTTACCTTCCTAACAAACTTGTAATAATGTATGTGCAATTACTCTGAAGGTTTGCCCTCACATGGGAATCAAAGAGTTTAACATAACTGGTATATTATCAACTATAAGCACCTCCCTGCTTATGCCCACAGAAAAAAAGTGGTGATGATAATCTTATTTTGATCCAAAGTTAACAATGGTCTCAGTGTCTCCGTAACCAGAGAAATAGATCTCATAGGATTTCCGCAATCTAATTTTTTTTTTTTCTTCAGTCACACATCTTTGAAGTTGATGGTGTTAAAACATAAGGCTTCTTCTAAGAAAAGCTGTCAATTATAATTGTGCATTTAAAAACACACTGGAAGCATCTCCAGTAGGCTCATGACATTAGTAAATACAAATAGGCCTGATGATTTATTTTCACTTACATTTTAATTTCAAATCATCATAAAGTTACCTACAAAAGAGAAAAATTTACCATACCTGCTTGTAAAATTGAATGAACATGTTTCACTAACAAAAACAACCTGAGACCTCCGAGGTAAAAGAAGGGATATAGTACAACCTCCAAGTTATATTTTATTTAGTACATTCAATATAGAATGTCTGCATTGAGGATTTAAGTGGTCTCTTATATTTCTCTTCTGTTGTAGGTGAAGGATAATGTGAAGAACATTCTGGGTTGTTCTTTATTATCTTAAGTACCTGATATGTTTTGCAAATAGTTGTGTTAATATTAAAAAACAGGTCTCTCGAATCAAATTATTAATTATTTTAATTTAGTAACATTATTTTCTTCCTGTTGTTGCCCTAAAAAGACAACTTTCTCTAAATTTCTTGACTCTTAAGAGTTCATTGATGTATTGTTTTAGAAGAAAAAATAAATATGTTCAAGGTCCGTTCAACCTAAAGAAGCTGGTTGCAAGGTCTCTTGGTTGAGAAGATTTTTTTATCATTTAAATTGTCTTTGATTTCCAATTTCTTCAAATATAACCCTGCACAAACGGCCTATTTATTGCTCACAATATATTTAGCATTGTATTCTTTGAGGTTTTTAACCTTGAAAGACATATGTATGCGAGCATTAAAATTATTCAGGTTTTTATAAACCGACTTATCAGTTTCAGCCGAGTTGTCTTGTATACCTGACTTGGATAGTTGCTATTGTTCCAAGTATATAGTTTCCTACTAATAAATGCTCAGTTAGTCAGCGGCAGCCAAAATAATCTTTGTTTTTGCCAAAATAACACAACTCTTTCTTAAAGTTTATAAAAAGTTTTCTTATAATCTTTATTTGCCATATTAGTACTGATTATTCTTAACTTTGTAAGTACCTAAATAGGTAGGTACTCAAAGGAAGTTCTCTAAACGTGTCATAGGTATTTTCAAAAAATGCGACAAGTGTGAAGTCGAATCGCTTAACTTATTAATAGTCAATCAATTAAGATACTATTATCTCACTATGAAGCTGAATAAATTTTTACGCACTCAGTTACGAATAATCCGAAACAAAATGTCACCCTTCATACTTGTACAGACTTGCCTACTTACGTGAAGCATTTTCGTCTTTTTCGGGCGAAGGTGATACAATGCCCACATCCTCTGCGGATGAAGATGTCGTCTGGACTCGTCAGTCCAGAGTCAGATTGCCTAATCGAATAATAATAATATCTATTCGAACTTTGGTCACCTCAACACTTACCGGGACAATTTTGTCCGTAATCATCAAAGAATGCTTAAAAACCACTGAAAAATTCTGACACGTATTCTAAAAAGACACCGTGTGTTAATTTAATACAATAATATATCGTATTTCCACACTTTTTTTAACTTTGAAAATTTTCCGTCTTTACCGGCAAAAATTTACAAACGCTATGAAGTTGACAGCTACCTGTCAGTGTCAGCGTCACTCTCGCTGGAGAGAAAGAGACAGGTATAAAACCATGGACAATTACCAAATTGTCCATGGTAAAAACTTATCAAAGTTTTTACCCATAAATCACTAAGTAAAGGCAATTACAGATAGCTGTCTTCTAACTCAACACCACGTGTTTTAGCATAGCACATAATAAATTACATCAAAGGAATGCCTACTATTACTCAAAGTAATTACTTCTAAAAAAAAATACGTGGGGCTGACCCCGCTGAAATACTGACCCTGAAATTATTTTAAGAAAGTCAAGAAGCTCCCGCTTTCCAGGAAAACTCGAAGAGGTTCTTTCGTTCTTCTTCTTTAAACAGTTATAAATGTGAAAACAAAACTTTTCAATCTGTGTCAACTGTATAGCTACTGTATATGTATATTTATTAGTAAAAAAGTTCGTAACACTACACAAACCAACATAATATTTCGTGGTTTCATTTTCGATATAAATAAACAGGTAGTCCTTTCACCTACAAGGAAACACTCGCACGCTTTTTAAAGTTATTTATCATCAGATTTAGGAATCGATTTCTTTAAATAATAATCGATTTAATAATCGAATCGTCTACTACACTATACTTGACAGTTGACAGTGACCTCATCTCGCTAGAGTATTTTTTTTTCTATGGACCTCATTCTTTTTCCGTGCGAGGCAACGAGCAACGAGTGCACGCGCTCCTACCTTCGAATGTTTTGTTCTTTTTCGAAAAAAAAAAATCGGTGGTTCGTCGTATTCAGATGCGATATACGATGCCTAAAAGGTCGTATGAAGAACGAATCAATTGTTACATGACTAGCTTTTGCCCGCGGCTTCGCACGCTTAGACCACACTTCTCCTTGCCATATTTTAACAGTATGTAGTGACAAAGTAAAAAAATATTATGATAAAAATAATGTAATATGAAAGTTTTTCTTAGGACAGACTTATACTTACCTACTTTAAATCAATACGCTCTATCCTTGTCCTGTCCCTATCCCTTCATTATTTCTGTGTTTATCCATGACTAATAATAAGTAATCATAAGTAAGTAATTAAATTATAGTATTTCCTTGTAAACAAAATTTTTAACCATTTTGGATGTCGGCGCCAATATCACCAGACTATTTGATGAGCTAACACGTGAACACGGTACATAGAACTGTCCATGGGAAAAGCAATTCTCCCTCAAATCAACACCAGCATACTTCCAAACCCAAACAACAACAACAACACAACACAAACAAACAAACATCCAAACTTTCATCCCCTATTTCACGCCCTTAGGGGTGGAATTTCCAAAAATCCTTTCTTAGTGTTCACCTACACTACCAAAGGAACCTACATGCCTAGTTCCATGATTGAAGCTTCAGCCGTTTGGGCTGTGCGTTGATGGTCAGTGAGTGAGTCAGTCAGTCAGTCAGTCAGTCACTTTCTTCTTTTATATGTTTAGATTAAAAATAATAATAGGAGAAGAAGATATTAATATGTTTAGATGTTTATATAAGATGTTAATCTTCAGCCCAAACCCAAAATACGAAGATCCGAACTTCAATCCTGACCGACTTTCATACAAACTTTCATCCTCTTTTTCAGCCCCTTAGGGGTGGAATTCACAGAAATCCTTTCGTAGTGGATGCCTGGGGGGTAACCACAAGCTCTTAGAGTAAGGTTATTTTGAGATCGAGTAAGTGACAGATGTATACAAGTCAGATACATCTGTCCCTTACTCGATCTCAAAATAACCTTACTCTAAGAGCTTGTGGTCACCCCCCTGCACAGTATAAAGTATCCATGTCCAAAATTTCAAGTCTCTAGACGATTTCATTTTTTCCCATGACTTCATCCCCCTTTTCACCCTCATGGGGGTGGAATTTTCAAAATCCCTGAGAAACGTGAAAATTATTTTTTAATCTTCAGCGTAAACCCAAAATATGAAGATCCTGACTTTAAAACTGACGGATTTTCATACAAACTTTCATCCCCTATTTCACGCCCTTAGGGGTGAAATTTCCAAAAATCCTTTCTTAGTTTTCACCTACACTACCAAAGGAACCTACATGCCAAGTTTCATGATTGAAGCTTCAGCCGTTTGGGCTGTGCATTGATGGTCAGTGAGTGAGTCAGTCAGTCAGTCAGTCAGTCACTTTCTTCTTTTATATGTTTAAAGAAGTTTAATAATAATAATAGGAGAAGAAGATATTAATGTAGCTACCCCCAAAAGATGATTCAGGGGATGTTAAATTTTTTGAAGAATCTGATTTCTTGGGTGAATAAACATGAAACTTGACATAAATACCATCCTAAATAAACAATAAAGGTTGTCATCATTAGTTTTTTGCAACTACCCCCAAAAGACGATTTAGGAGGTATTACAGTGTTTTTAAAAAATCTGATATTAAGGGGCAATAAACTTGAAACTTGCCACAAATACTAACCTAAATGAACAATAAAGGTTGCTATTATTTTTTTGAAACTACCCCCAAAAGACGATTTAGGGGTGTTTTTTTTTTTGAAGAATCTAATTATCTAAATAGACAATAAAGTCTTTCATTGTTAGTTTTTCGAAACTACCCCCAAAAGATGATTAAGGGGATGTTGTTTTTTTTTTAAGAATCTGATTTCTTGGGTGAATAAACATGAAACTTTACATAAATACCATCCTAAATAAACAATAAAGGTTGTCATTATTAGTTTTTTGCAACTACCCCCAAAAGACGAATTAGGAGATATTACAGTGTTTTTGAAGAATGTGATTTCTTGGGTGAATAAACATGAAACTTGACATTAATACTAATCTAAATAAACAATAAAGACTTTCATTGTTAATTTTTCAAAACTACCTCCTAAAGATGATTTAAGGGATGTTATTTTTTTGGAAGAATCTGATTTCTTGGGTGAATAAACATAAAACTTGCCACAAATACTAACCTAAATGAATAATAAAGGTCGCTATTATTATTTTTTAAAACTACCCCCAAAAGAAGATTTAGAGGATGTTAGTTTTTTTGAAGAATCTGATTTCTTTTGTGAATAAGCTTGAAACATGGCATAAATTCCATCCTAAATAAACAATAAAGATTGTTATCATTAGTTTTTTGCAACTACCCAAAAAAGACGATTTAGGAGGTATTACAGTGTTTTTGAAGAATCTTATTACTTCAGTTAATAAACTTAAAACTTGACATAAATACCAATCTAAATAAACAATAAAGGCTTTCATTGTTAGTTTTTTTAAACTACCCCCAAAAGACGATTTAGGGAATGTTAATTTTTAGGGTTACGTACCCAAAGGGTAAAAACGGGACCCTATTACTGAGACTCCGCGGTCCGTCTGTCTGTCTGTCTGTCTGTCTGTCATCAGGCTGTATCTCATGAACTGTGATAGCTAGACAGTTGAAATTTTCACAGGTGATGTATATCTGTTGCCGCTACAACAACAAATACTAAAAACAAAATAAAATAAATATTTAAGGGGGGCTCCCATACAATAAACGTGATTTTTTTGCCTTTTTTTACGAAAATGTTACGGAACCCTTCGTGCGCGAGTCCGACTCGCACTTGGCCGTTTTTTTTGAATAATCTGATTTCTTGGGTTAATAAACATGAAACTTGACATAAATACCAACCTAAATAAACAATAAAGGTTTTCATTAATTAGTTTTTCGAAACTACCCATAAAATACGACTTCAGGGTGGTAAAGATTTTTGTTTACTTTTACTGCACATAGCTTCTTTTTATGACGTTGGGGAGCACTCAGGAGAGATTTTTGGAAATTCAAAGTTTTTAATGGGTTAACAGAGAGACATTTATTTGTATAAAAATCTTATTCCTTTGGCAAAATAATAAAGGATGGCATTATTAGTTTTTCGGATTTACCCCCAGAAGACGATTTAGTGGTGTCAAAGTTTCTTTGAAGAATCAAATGGCACTAGGATGGGGACCTCAACATCGATTTGGAACTACCGAACTGCACCGTTAGTCTCAGGATTAATAGCAGCTTATTTTTGGTTGCCATCACACGAACGAAGTCGGGGGCGGAGTTAATATTATAAATGTGAAAGTAACTCTGTCTGTCTCTCTGTCTACCTTTTCACGCTTAAACCGTTGAACCGATTTAGATGCAAATTGGTTCGGAGATAGTTTGAGACGCTGGGCAGGACAGAGCACAGTTTTTAGCCCGGAAATCTTACTTAAGGGGGTGGAAAGAGGGGTAGAAGTTTGTATGGAAAACTCACAATATTATGCTGCGATATAAAAAATAAGCTATTCGAATTACTAATGGCTTCGCAGACGAAGTCGCGGGCAACAGCTAGTAAGAAATAAAAATACTTTAGTAATTTGTAATGCTGAGGGAATGTATTAAATGCTAAACTGTGTTATGAAACATGTAATGTCAGTAATAACAAGAGTGATGATGTTCTTTCTAACATTTGGCATAAACGCTTAGGTCATTTAAATAAAAACCGGCCAAGTGCGAGTCGGACTCGCGCACGAAGGGTTCCGTACTTGGTAAATTGCGGTTTACGATTTATGACGTATTAAAAAAAAACTACTTACTGGATCTCGTTCAAACCAATTTTCGGTGGTAGTTTACATAGTAATGTACATCATATTTTTTTTTTAGTTTTATCATTCTCTTATTTTAGAAGTTACAGGGGGGAGGGACACACATTTTACCACTTTGGTAGTGTCTCTCGCGCAAACTATTCTGTTTAGAAAAAAATGATATTAGAAACCTCAATATCATTTTTGAAGCCCTATCCATAGATACCATACATAATATGGTATATCCCTATCCATAGATACCACCATACGTATGGGTTTGATGGAAAAAAAATATTTTAGTTTCAGTTTCAAGTATGGGGACCCCCAAAATTTATTGTTTAATTTCTATTTTTTAAGTGAAAATCTTAATGCGGTTCACAGAATACATCTACTTACCAAGTTTCAACAGCATAGTTCTTATAGTTTCGGAAAAAAATGGCTGTGACATACGGACGGGCAGACAGACAGACAGACATGACGAATCTATAAGGGTTCCGTTTTTTGCCATTTGGCTACGGAACCCTAAAAAGGTTTAGGTTTGCAGTCCATGTTTAGAAGGAAATGCTACCAGAGCACCATTTAAGCAGACACTAAGACCAAAATCAAGGAGAGTAGCAGAGTTGCTGCATTCAGACATTGCAGGGCCTACCAAGAACTGCGGTTTAAACGGTGAGAAATATTTCATGACTGTAATTGATGACTACTCCCATTTATGTGTGGTATATCCATTGGTGCATAGGTCAGAAGCGACAGAGAAACTTATTAACTACATAATTAAATTAGAAAATGAAACAAGAAATAAAGTGCAAAGAATAAGATGCGATAATGGTGCAGAGTATACATCAAACAGGCTGAAGAATATTTGTAACAATAAAGGGATAAATATAGAATATACTCTACCTTACACGCCGCAACAAAATGGAGTTGCAGAGCGCTTGAACAGGACTTTATGTGATAAAACTTGAACTTTGTTTGCAGAGACAAATTTACCTAAATCCTTATGGTGTGAAGCTATTCAGTGTGCTGCATACCAGTTGAACAGATCTCCAACCTGGGCTACCAACTTTAATACGCCATGCTTCATGAAAAATGGACACAATGATTTATCAAGACTGAGAGTCTTCGGATCAAAAGCATGGGCAACTATAATACCGAAAAAGGACAAGTTAAGCAAAAGGGCAAGACCTACAAGAATGGTTGGTTATAATACTGTTGGTTATAGATTATGGAATCCAGAAGATAACACAATAATAGTATCAAGAGACGTCACATTTGATGAAAGCGATTTTCAATATAAAGATGGCGAAGAAAGTAAAGACAAACAGCGTATACAGGAAGAAATAGACTATAAAGGACAAAAAATTACAGAAAGTCAAGAAATTCAAGAAGAAGAAGAAATAGAAGAGACCTTAAATAGTGAAAGAAATATTGGATAAGAAAGGCAGTCAAGATCAGGCAGAATAGTAAAACGACCAGCGCACTTAAAAGGTTATACATCAAACATAGTCATATGTTTGAGTGCTGCTACACCAAACTCATTTGAAGAAGCAGTGAGTAATACAGAGTGGAAACAAGCTATTCATAAAGAATTACAAGCACTGGAAAAACTAGATACATGGGAAGAAAAAGAACTGCCTGCAGGAAAGAAAGCCATAGATACAAAATGGATTTTTAAACAAAAATAAGAAGGAACTAAGAAGGCAAGACTAGTTGTAAGGGGCTTTCAACAGAAGAAAGAAGATATATTTGATAGTAAATATGCTCCAGTTGCAAGACACTCAACAGTTAGGATGTTCATATTTAGATCACAACAAGAAGATCTCTACAAGAAGATTTAAAAATTAACCAACTAGATATACGTACAGCATTTTTAAATAGAAAATTGAAGTCAGAAGTCTATATTAAAGTGCCACAAGGATTAAAGGTAAAGAATTCTAATTCTAAAATAGTATTAAAACTAAAGAGAGCACTTTATGGTTTAACAGAATCTCCAAAATGCTGGAACGAGACAATAGATGAATTTGCAAAGAACAATGGATTTCAACGATCAAAATATGATTATTGTATATACTACAAGAATGACTGTTGGATGTTAATATACGTCGATGATATCTTAATAATTGGAAATGGAGATGAGATTATAAAAGAATTGAAACAGAAGTTCTAGATCTTGGAGAAATGGAAAGATTTTTAGGTATGGAAATACAAAGATGTGAAGACACTATAATCGTGAAACAAACTAACATGATACAGAAAATATTACAGAAGTTCAATATGATTGATTGTAAAGGAATTCAAACACATATGGAGATAAATTATAATATACAGATAAATGAAGATGAAGAAATACTGAATGTACCCTATCGTGAATTGATTGGTAGTTTAATCTACTTGACTGTAACATCAAGACCAGATTTGACATTTACAGTATCTTATCTTAGCAGATACCTGGGCAAACCAACTGAACAACTATGGAAAGCGAGTAAGTGAGTTTTACGCTACCTAAAAGAAACTAAAGATAAAGCACTAGTATTTAGAAGAACTACAGATAATAATTTGTATGGATTCTCCGATGCAGATTGGGCCGGAGATAGAATGGACAGAAAAGTGTAAGCGGTGGTATAATTTTACATGGAGTGAATCCCTAAGCTTGGTTTTCAAAGAAACAGTCATGTGTTGCTCTTTCAACAGCAGAATCGGAATACATTGCTGCTGCTGCCACAGCTCAAGAATTGGTCAATCTTAAAGGCCTAAGTCAACATTTAAAGTACAAGAATGATGCCATATTGCTTGTTGATAATATAGAGGCTATTTCTATGTCTAAAAGTTATGAAAATTCGAAAAGAACTAAACACATAGATATTAGAGCTCATTTTCTTAAAGGCATTGTAGAAAAGGGCATCATCGCTATTGAATATGTCAATTCTAATGATAACTTAGCTGACATAATGACTAAAAGTTTATGTAAAGACAAGTTTTTAAAATTTCGAGACCAATTTATGTGTTAGAAAATATTATGATAGGAAAAATACTAATGTAAACTGTCATTCTATGACTGTTGATATAATTAAGCTATGTAAAATTAAAATACTATGTAAAATTAAAGTTAATTATTAAAAATGTTTAAGTTCAAGTTGATTATGTAAGGTAATGAATATTTTAAGATGAAATTGTTTTGTAAGAAGTATATTAGTCTAGTGATGTGCTTGATACCAAATTTAAAGAACAATGGCGAGATTTTAGCTGACTTAAATTTGAGCGTCTGAAAGTGAGTTATATACGAAAGTCGTTCTATTAATTGTCTACATTTTTTAAATATATTATTGGGCTTGTTCAAAACGGATAAAAAAATCATAATAAATAAAAAGTTATTTGATTTTACAGTTCATTTCTTTAGCTTAGTGTTGCCATTATATATTTTATCTGCTAAGAGACAAGTAGTAACTATATTAATTTATAATATAATATTTATTGCAGTAAATGAGTTAACAATACAGTTTATGTCTAAGTATAGAGGTTCCTCGCAGGTAGGTAAGAATATTGTAGTGTACTAGAAATAAATGAATTACATTTAGTTAATGATTGGCAAAAAGACTAGTATCCAAGTTTAAAAAATATAGCTTGGTTGTTGACGAGGACGACGACCTTTTGATAAATGTCAAAGTCGCTTAGTTTAAATAAATATACTCTTTTCAAAGAGTATATTATACATTTCATGCTGAAATAATAAGGTAAGGGAAATGCTAATGCGATATTCCCCTTTTACTTCCACGAAATTGAATAATATTACCTATTAAACACAATAATAAAAGTTACCCAGACATGTAACTCAAATAAATCCATAATCACTTGTGGTGATTTTAATGTTAATTTATTAGAAAACTCAGGTTCTTGTAGTAAAATAATAAGTCTGTTTCAGTCCTACAATTTTGTAAACCTATTTTTGGAGCCCACAAGAATAACCCCTACTAGTGCCACATGCTTGGATAATATTTATACTAATGTTATACCTGTCCACAAAGAAATTATAAATTTACTAGATTCTGATCATTGTGGGCAGAGGATTACTATACAAAACCTAAACAACAAAGTGGCTAAAAAGGATATCACTGTTAACCCCAAAACTGTAAGTCGTTTGGCAGCTTTTAAGGCTAAACTCATTAATAAATTACCAATTTTGTCAATTCATGCTGATCCTAATCACCTATATGATGATTTTTTTAGTATATACTGTAAACAATTTAATTCAACCTTTATTCCCAAGAATATCTCCGTTAATAGTAATGCATCATTCGGTGATTGGGCGACCATTGGTATTCATAAAAGTAGAACACGGCTTTATGAGCTGTACGATGAAAGGACTTATGTAAACACTGCTGAATTTAATTTATATGTTAGAAATTATTCAAAATTATTTAAAAAAGTTTGTAGTTTGGCCAAGTCGCATTATTTGAGTTCAAAGATTAAAAACAGTAGTAATGTTATTAAAACGACTTGGAATATTATTAATAGTGAAACGGGAAGATCTGGTAACCGAAATACTGACTACAGCCTGTCTATTAATGACAACATCATAAAATCAGACTCACAAGTCGCAGTGGCCTTTGAAAATTTCTTTTCGGATATTCCCATTTCAACTACTAAATCCCTAAACTCATCACCTTCTGTTGCTGAGTCTTTGCTAAAAGAAAATGTTAATGTCTGCGATACGGAATTTCTTTTTGAACATATTACTTGTAGAGACATAATTAAAACCTTTCACACTTTAAATGTTAAAAAGACTGCTGATCTGTGGGGTCATTCTGTTGAAGTCGCCAAGTCTATTATTGATATTGTCGCACCTAGTTTAGCTATTATCTTTAATAATTGTATCGACTGTGGGGAGTTTCCTGACCTAATGAAAAATAGTAAAATAATACCTTTGTTTAAATCAGGTAGTACATCAGACCCTACAAATTATAGACCTATTTCAGTACTACCTACTTTTAGTAAAATATTTGAGAAATTAATTTTAGAGCAATTGCAAAGATTTTTTAATAAACATAAATTATTACATAGCAAACAGTTCGGTTTTACAAGGGGTCGTTCAACTACTGATGCCGGTGTTGAGCTTTTGGGACATATTTATAATGCATGGGAGGATAAGTGCGATGCCTTGGGCATTTTTTGTGATTTGTCCAAGGCATTTGATTGTGTTCTTCATGAAACCCTAATCAGGAAACTCCGCCACTACGGGATCCGGAACAGCGCTCTGGATCTTCTTACTTCATACTTGAGTAATAGGATTCAGAGCGTTGACGTTAATGGAAAAAGATCTCCTGGATCTATAGTAACAATGGGAGTCCCGCAGGGCTCGATTCTTGGTCCTTTCTTGTTTCTTATTTATATTAATGATTTGCCTTACCTCATAAAGGATAACCATAATATAGTGTTGTTTGCGGATGATACTTCACTTTTGTTTAAACTTAAACGTCAGCAGCTGGTTACTGACGATGTAAATAGCGCGATCTCAAAAGTAGTTCACTGGTTCAATGTTAACAATTTACTTCTTAATGAAAAAAAAACGAAATGCATTAAGTTTACCCTACCTCACGTTAGGCAGGTGAAAACTGATGTGCTGATAAAGGGCGAAGAATTGAATCCTGAAAATAGCACAGTATTCTTAGGTTTAACTTTGGATGCTAAGCTTCAGTGGGGCCCACATATAGATAAATTGTCAAAGAAGCTAAGCTCCGCAGCATATGCTGTTAGAAAAATTCGTAATTTAACGGACATAGAGACAGCCCGTTTAGTATACTTTAGCTATTTTCATAGTGTAATGTCGTACGGTATTCTGTTGTGGGGCAATGCCGCCGACATCCAGACTATCTTTGTTTTGCAGAAAAGAGCTGTTCGATCAATTTATAAATTAAGCCCGAGACACTCTCTCAGAGAGAAATTTAAGGAGATTAATGTAATGACTGTGCCTTCTCAGTATATTTATGAAAATGTTTTATATGCACATAAAAATATAAAATTGTTTAAAAAATACAGTGATATCCATAATATAAATACTAGGAACAAACACAAATTTGTAATACCTACAACAAGGCTCAAGAAAATGGGTGGCTCGTTTAGATGTCAATGTGTGCGCTTTTATAATATGCTTCCAAGCCACGTACAAAATCTAAGTCTTAATAAATTTAAATCATTCATTAAACGTAAGTTGTGCCAAAAAGCGTTTTATAGCATTAAAGATAAGTTGAGGATAAAACGGCTTGGGAGTGAGCTGCTCCAATTAATTAATTTAGTTTTTTTGTTTAAATATTTTGCACCATGAATTTTGTTATTTTTTAAAAAAAAAAAATTTTTTTATTTTTTATTTGTTTTCTTGCAATGACAAGAATATTTACTTTTTAAAGTATTATATTATTTTATTTTAATAATTGTGAATGTGAAGACTATGTGGATCATTATTTTGTTTTTTAATTTATCTTAGTTTTTAATCATGGTCTGGCAGTTTGAGTAGTTTATGCGGCCTACCCGAATGTCCTTTCTTTGGTATTGTTCGTCGAATCGTTGAGCTCCTTAAATTCTGAGTTGAGCTGCTCGGTTATTGACAAATGCGTGCACTGACTGGACAGGTCCACTCAATCTGGCTGGTTCTTTCCTCAAAAGACCATTTCAGACATCAGTCTACATGGTCTTCACATGATCGAACCAAGATTTTGTCAGGACTACAAGAAAGTATTAAAAGAGACTGTGACCTCTGAGTTTGTTTCGGCTTTTCTTCTCAGAGTAGTCAGATAGGAAACGCCGACCTCATCTAGTTTTAAAAAATATGATCGACGTGTAAAAGTGTTTGTACAAACCAACTTACAGAAATAAAATCATTTATCATTAACATAACCTACAAAAGTTTATGACTGAATATCTATTATTCTCGACATTCTCGAACAAAAAATATTGCACAAACTAATTCAGAACATCACCCTGAGTTAAACCAGATATTTTTCATTTAAAGCCGTAGGAATTTAATCTCAGCTAAAAAAATGTATGGGCACTTGCCATTGTTCTTTGAAAATGTTAAATTTGAGGAGGAGTGTTGAGATGTCAGGCACCTCACTATATATCTGTCAGTTGTCAATATGACAGCTGCTATATAGTTTTGTTCTGTTGCGTACTGGACCTACTGGAGTCATGTAATGTTCTTCCTGTGGCAAACTTTGGCTGTATGGGAATGTGAACATCACAATTTTTTTTAAACTAAGGTTGCACAATGATCTATAATGTTGGAGTAATTCTCCTTTATTCACATTACCTCTATTACCAATGAATATTAATAATGTAGTTTCCTGGTTAAAATTACATTTTATAACTTTTTTCATTATGTCAAATAACGAACAACCAGGCATACAGTAGTTCATTATTGAGTGTCCTGGGCATTTATTTGTCAACAAATGGCCTAGATCCTTTCCAATTTCGTCACAAAATAATACTATTTCTGTATTTACACTCTTTTGAGGAAAACAGTTAGTAATTTCTAATGGCAAACTGACACTAGACTGCGGTATGGTGGCATCACATATTGTCAATGAATGGTCCGGCGAGGGTTCAACAGATGGTGGTTGACAAAGATCACATTTGCTGGTTTGTGAGCTCACCAGCTCATTCAATGCCAATACATGTTCCCTCATTTGGTTTTCAGAGGCTGTATATTTAATGGTCATAGAAGTAAGTTTCTCCTGTAGTTGGTTAAGTTCATACTGCAAGTCTTCTGTGTCAGTTTGCTATTTATAAGTTAAATGAATACATAACTAATTGTTTAAATAAATGCAATCTTTCTCTATTCAATTTTAAATTTTTGATGAAGAACCTTTGTTTTTTAACAATTTTCTTAGTTTTAACTATGTATTTGTTAATTTTTATGTATTTTTTTATTTTATTTTTACTAGTAACTACCCTCAATGATTTAATTGATTTTGAGTCATCATGACCTGTTAAATCTATTGTGTAAGAGGGGTTTATTGCTGTAACCATTGATGGGGCAACAGGCACCAATTCGTTGAATAGACTTTGATTCAACGAGGCAGTGATGTTAAGATTTGTAGTTTCAAGTTGTTCAATTTGACTTTGAGCCTCATGTAGCTGCTGTTGTAGTAAATATGTTTGACTAAGAGCTTGTTCATACTCATTGCTACACTGGCTGAACCCGTCCACAAAAACTTGGAGCCTGTCCCGGGCTGCTATGGCATCAGAGTGTTGAGTATATAACTGAGCCATTTCCGTTTTCAGTTTGCTATTCCTGTCAAGGACACTAAGGAACTCTATTTCGTTCTCATCCTTTTCCTTAATCAGTTGGTCACAAAGCTCCTTAGACGCTTTTAATTCGCTCAAAGCCTGACTGAGTTTGAACTCTTCTAGTCGAGCCCGTGCGCTGCGAGTCATAATCATGATTAAAGAGAAGAGAAAAGAGGTTGGAAAAAAGTTGTTGATTAAGTAACAGATGATTAGTTGAACGGAAAATGAAATTTTGATAGTAAAGAAAGAAGTTCTGTCACCAAACTAATTAAGGTTATGTTTACGTTTTATAGGTCACCGACATCAACTTGGTAACCGTAATAAAAGTGATCCAATGAATCTTAGGCAAAATATTAGAACGCAAGCAATTCAATATCAAGTAAAATATATAGTAATGTACCTGATACCGCGACGAAAAATACAACATTCACTAATCGCTTGAGCCGGTAACTGTCAACGAAACACAATGAAAATTTTTACACTTATTTTGCACTTGGTGCCCAAAATTTAACACAATACACTTAATTACGTATTAAACTAGTTAATAGATTGGAAATAGGCCTTATTATGAAGGAAAATTAATATTTAAAATTAAAATTGTTAGGACAAATTCAAATCAGCTGTTAGTCCCGGCTGTCATTTGAAGATCTTTGACAGTTGTTACGGGTAGTCAGAAGCCTGAGATCTGACACCAGTCTGCCAAGGGGTACCGCGTTACCCAGTTACTGGGTTGTGTAGGTCAGATAGGCAGTCGCTCCATGTAAAACACTGGTGCTCGGCTGGGTCCGGTGGGACTGGAGGCCGAACCCAATGTAGATGGGGGATTCTAGGCAGATTGATTAGTTTAGGTTACTATACCGGTGCACCGGTTAATTTCCATCAAAGCTGTGTATGTTTAAGATAACCTCGTGAACATATACTCTTGTAATATTTTTCATGTTTCAGATACCATATTGTGTCGCAGCCTGAAGCCTCTGCTAGAGGCTAGCGATTCAGATACTAAGCGCGAAGGTTGACGTGTCAACATCTGAGAGGTTAAGAAGAATGGCAGACCAGCAGTTCGCTGGTTGTTCACGAACGTTACGAGCGCGCGCATGTTTGGAATGGAATACTCGGTCGATGTTCTCTAGTGAAGAGATGCTAGTACGATTTTTAAGAGTGTTCATGTTTGACCACTGAATTGGCAGTGGTTATACCTAGCACTATCACTAGGTAATTAAGACAGACTTAGTAAAAAACCATTAGTTAAAGAGTTTCCTATTGGCGGTAATAGTTTCAATATTTGGTTCAGTAAGAACTTAAGGATGAGACACCTAAAAGAAGGAGATGAGATATCCAAAATGACTCAATAACTAGTCGTTTTCAGTGGCAAAGCAAGTTAGTGATGTCGTTGGGCTATCGCAATTGTATCTAGTTAGTAACGGTACTGGTCATTTACGTGTATTGAGAACAGATCTTGTTGCGTAACGATTTACAACCACCGACTTCAGATCTGAATTTACTTGCTTACTTTCAAAGTAATATTATGATAGCAGTAGATCTCGCGATTGTTTTCCTTACGTAAAAACTGAGTTGGTGAGGGATAGTAAAGGGTTACTGTTGATAACCTGATTTTAACGATATTGATCAGAGTTATTCGTGAAGCTCCTTCACGCGAGCTATTAAGAAACAAATATTATTGGGCCTAATTGTTCCCCTCAAATTAACAGTCGGTATGTTCCAAGATCTTAGAGTGAAAGACGCGAATCTTGTGAGAAGGATACCCGATCACCAAGTTCCTTGAGAATTAGACGTCATAGTTGATGACTGTGGTAGTGTAACCAAATCTGATTAACATGTCTACTCATAAGACCAATTCTGGACCGCACCTCATGCGTACCATGTGGCGATGGGTTTTTGAAGAGGGTTTATGAGTTGAGTATGCATTGCCTTTGAATTATGGTAAAGAGTAACAAAATTGTTACAATTACTTTGTTTAGTTGAACTTGTGGATCGTCGGACCTTTTTCTAATGAATAGTGTTGTGTGGGAAACTTTAGTGCGAAAACTGAAGAGGCCCTGTATTAAGTCCGCGATAGGTGATTATGACAGGATAGTGATCGTTATACACCGAAAGCTTTACATAGGTACGCTTAAACCTACAAGTATGGACACGGTAGGTTGAGGAAGATGCCAGCGGGTCATGTACCAGTCTATGTTGATGTTTAAAGGATTTTAATGTTGATGAGCAAGCTTAAGATGTCGAGTAATTGAGTCTATTAGCCGTATTATGTTTGACCGTACCAGTGGATTCTGGTGGAGGTCGGGGTCTAGAGAGACCGTTGTGTGAGAGCAATATAATTGCTGGTCGGCTATAGAGCCGTGGCGTTAGAGGCTTTACTCGAGGGTTTCTATAAGCTTGGCAGTTTTGAAGTTTGTCCGGAATGACTGTGGTACATGGCCCAGGGTAATGATTTAGTTAAAGATCAGAGTTCTAAAATTGCCCTATTATCACGAACCCAATGATCTAGTTTGGTCAGGAGTAGCCGAGCGTTGTGTGGTGGCCTGTGTGGTAACTGTTGGCATTTATGGCAACTGTTGGCCTGTGTGGCAACTAAAGGCCAGTGTGCCAACTGGAGGCCTTTATGGCAACTGTAAGCCAGTGTCGCAACTGGAGGTCTTTGTAGCAACTGTGGGCCTGTAGGGCACCTGTAAGTCGGTGTAAAAAACACGTTTGTGTCAGGAACCTTACAGAGGATTCCTGTTGAGTTATGAGGTTAAAATAAAGTAAACTCGCATAGTCACGCGAGAGGTGAGGTCACCATGTTAATGTTGATGACGTTCGAATCGTCAAGCCTTCATTACGAAAATTGAAATAATTTTGGTTTTCTAATTTTGATTACTATGCGTAGATTGTGTTAGTAAGATATACAAAGCTGAAGTACCAATTGAGATTGTAGATGATGAATAGACGTAACATAAGACAGACTAAATCTCTGTGTGAACAGTTTCTGAGTTCAGAGAGTTGAGTTGACTCGACATCGTAGGGATGTGCGAGTAGAGCAATTGAGAAGAGAGCTATGAGATAGCTAGGAGAGCTATGTGATGGCAAAAGGTCGTGAATAAGATACCTGGTGTTTTTTTTCTTTTGTTTCATTTAATGTGACATTAATTTAATTTAATTTAATCAGTGGTACTTGGACTTAATAACGATGGTAATAACGAAGGCTGGGTGCTTTTAGGTACCAGATCGATGATTAAGTTGCTATTTTCTTTAAATTGAAAATAGAATTACTTGTTCCTTGCAATGGTGAACAGAGAGATTTAAATGATCATGTTTGATTGTTCGAAATGTTTCCTCACTCTAGAGTATGAGTCAGGATTGGACGAGTGAATACTGTTTGGAAATTTTGGGTTTCAGAAAAACATCCCTTGTATGATGGGAGACTGGCGGGTCGGAGTAGACTAAGAGGACGTGTGGCGCAACACGACATGAGATGGCAGTGAGCAAGGACAAGAAGATGATGCCTGCGGGTGATAGATTTGGGGATCTGTCACCTGAGAGAGGCCCGAGAAGGCGACGTGTTGTGTTTCACGCTCGCCTCTCAAGATAAATTACGGCCTAGAGAACACCATGTGGTTTTAGTCAGTAGGAGTCTGACAGACCCCTCAGCTTTCCCCAAGAGCTGAATACATACATGAGAATTTCCACATGATTCGATACACTGTTAAAACCTGCCATGAGTAACAGACGAGGACACCTGTCTCGCAGGATGGCCGTGTCGGGTTTAGTCAATAGTACGGACGTCAAAACAAATCGCAAGCACGCCATCTGGCGGCAAAGCAAGAACAACTACGCTTTAGCGCGCTTTCTCTTACCACTTGCGTGGTGGGGATAGTAGAATATGGCAGTTGAGTACTGACAGCCTTAGAGCTAACACGTCGTAGAATCAGTGTCGATCCGTAATATTAGTAAGCAAGATTGTAACTTTGAATATATTAATAAACCCAGTGTATCGAATAATTTATGTGATTTCATTTGCACGATTGTACCCACCGACCTGCCCACACACGATGTCTTAACCTACAGGAATACATCCTGACTTCCCGATGGTTTGCATCTATCGGCCAGCCTTGATGCGACATATATATCAAATGTATGCCGAAAGACGATTCAGACTATGAACTTTCTGCGATATGATGGTTCTGCCTTTTTATGACTATCGATATGAAATGTATGCCTAAAGATGATTCTGACTTACAAAATTATGAGTTTGAATGTATGATAAATGAGTGTGTGCCAAACTATTTTCTGCGAAATAATGTTTATGCTATCCGTTGTTATGCATAATAATATTATGACATAAAAAGTTCTGCTAAAAAAGGTAGACCCGTAAATGGCAAATGCTTTGTTACATAAAAGTGCCCCCCCCCCTGTCAGCTAAATGGCTGCTTTTGGATATTACTATGTGAAAAAAATCACGGCAGTAGTATATATTACGAAATAAAAAAGAAAACTATCACAGCTTAGTAGGCTTTACAAGTTTAAGGTAGTACTCGTGTAATAGTCGAGTCAGACTCACACTTGGGCGGTTTTACCTGTTAAAGTTACTGATAAACGTATATTTGTGCTTGCAAAACAGGGCAAAATTGTCACGGGCCGTCTGTTTAAAACGGTGACGTCTTCTGACACTTCAAATTTGGATGTAAAGTGTTGACAACGCCATCTCGCCCATCTCCAGCAATAACCGTTGAGGCGTCTCATTGTTGCAGAGTAACGCACTCACACTTAGGTACCTTTAATGAATGTTGCTAAGTAATTCGCTCTTCTTTATCATGATTTATCCGTTGCCAACATAACAGACATGCATAATACATACCGAGGCAGTTCCTAGGTCCATTACTGAAAGGCATGTAGCTGCAAGGATGTTCCAAATTGAACCTCTCAGGCAGGAACCTATCGGGGTCGAAAACCTCAGCATCTGGACCCCAGTACTTGCGGTCCCGGTGGGCGCCCCATATTGAACAGACAACGCCTGAACCAGCGGGCAAAACGCGGCCTGACGCTAAAGAACAGAGATAGTGATATGTAATGTTTAATCTAAGTATTTCATAATAATTTAATCCTCTATATATGGGCAATATGGGATCGATATATTTGCCGAATTTCCGCAGAAGAGAAAGTAGACTACTCTGGCAAAAATAAACTTAGCGCTCATCTGTGGTGGTAACAGATTTTGACGCCGCTGGTCTATTGTTTTACAATTGTTTTCCTAACTACAACAGAAGCAACTTTTGTTACTTTTAGTTCTTGGAACGTACATAAAATTTAAAAAAATGATAACTGTTAAAGAACAGAGAAAGTGAAATGTAATGTATAATATAAGTATTTCATAATAATTTCATCCTCGATATATGGGATGAATGGGATCAATATATTTTTCGAATATAAGCAGAAGAGAAAGTACCCCTGGCACCCTGGCAAAAAGAAACTTAGCATCTGTGGTGGTTTCAGATTTTGTCTATTGTTTTACTAATATTACAACAGAAGTGAAGACTGGGGACTATGAATTTAAAAAAAATAACTTTTGTTACATTTAATCTCGTAGAAAGATTACCGAGCTTTATTATCAAAAGGTTCTTTATTGGAACGTCCCTACGAACAATAAAATATAAGATTGTTAACTGTACCATTCAGAATACTTACGTAGCTTAATATCTTCTAAGACTTTCCTAATAATAAGCGGTACTGGAGGGAATAACCTCAAGGATTCCTTGACTACTCGCTCCAAAAACTTCAACTTGATTAAATCTTCCTTTACTAGCATGCGGTCATCGTCGAATACCTCGCAAAGCCTGTAAAAGATAAGAATTTGAATATCGATGCAACAAGGCATTATAAGTCTTATGTAATAGAGGTTGAATGATTGGATAGCTTGACAGTTAACTTATTGTTCATTCCACCTAACTTTACACGGGTGGGGTGGGCAATACTTGTTAGACAGAATTTCCTTTCTAGGAATCGTCCTAGCAAGGAAAATTCTTCATATCAATTAAACTGTAGAAAACTTTTATTACATAATAAACATTGATATATACAACGATTATTTTTGTCATATCTTATCTTGTATCTATTTAATTGAGCTTACAATTTTCATAGATTACCAGGCAAATCCTGATTGATAAGTATTTTTCTTGATTATGCATAGACCTCAATCCAACATTCTATCAATCAAGTTGGAAATAAAATACGCAAGAAGTTTTATGTCATGCTGCTTTATCTAATATTAACGTCCAACTATCAGATGGTCTGTATAGCAGAACATCTATATAGCAAAAAGTCAGTTTTTTATTAAAATAAATTTAATGAAATTTACTTTCTACCATGAGAACGTCACAGAAACCATAGAATATTAGAACGTCTAAGTAGCTAAATGTCCAACAGTGCGAAACGTCTAATGAACAGAAAGTCTAATTAGCAAAAAGTCCCAAATGGTCTGTATAGCAGAACATCTATAAAACAGAGAGTAATTTTTAAAATATGTACACTCATGATAGAAAATAAAAGTCATTAGTAAATTACATTAAATGAGGATTAAGGAGGAGCTCGTGGCTAAATAATAACAGCCGCACGGGTCGATCTTCAAGGATAAGCAATGCTTGACGAGGTAGGTCCATGGATGGGTGACCATTTCAACATACCGAGTTTCCTCCGTGCCTCGGCAAGCACGTTAAGTCTTGCAGTCTTGCCAAGGGGTACCGTGTTACCCATTTACTGGGTTGTGGAGGTCAGATAGGCAGTAGCTCTATGTAAAACACTGGTACTTAGCTGAATCCGGTAAGACTGGAAGCCGACCCCAACAAAAATTGGGAAAAGGCTAAGCAGATGAGTAAATTACATTAAATTTAAAAAATACTAAATTAAAATCAGTTCACCCGTTTAGGAGCTATGATGCCACAGACAGACACACATCACAGCAACACACGTCAAACTTATAACACACCTCTTTTTCCGTCGACGCATAATCACGATTCAAAATCTTTAATTTTACAAGCTGTTCATTAACAAAAAAAATAATAGTTTCAGTTACGCACAGGTACACGTTTCCATTTCCAAAATCAAAAGCTCACTTACTCTTGATACACTTTCTCCTGAATTTCCGGGTACTTTCCCAATAGCTGTAATGTATACCCCATAGCGACAGCAGAGGTGTCGGTCCCAGCAATGGTAAGCGTCAGCACTTCTTCTCTTAGCTCCACATTGGTATACCCTTTCTCACCGCCAGACAAATGTATTAGCAGGTTTAAAAATGTATGTTTTTTGTATGATCCTAAATCTGCAAGAGCAATGCAAGGTCAGTATGGAATTTTAGGGAGCAAACTTTAATGTCATTGAGTCATGCATAAGCTGCACAATTCTAATTGATTAAAAATAGACAGCTTAAGTCGAAAATTAAGACATAAAAGAATCTTTTGTTTGTTGAATGGTACATGCATTCGCTTCTTTAGTAGAATACTACCCACTGCTCCCTATTTGCAATTTGAACGTATTCTTAAAATGTCTTACCAAATTCATCATCAACCTCTGTGCTAGTGTCTTTTTCTAGTTTTAACTCTTCTCTCTTCTTTTCGATAACCTGTAAACAAGCAAATTTATTTCCAAAGTTCCAAATCATACGGACAATTTTTTTTGCGAATACTTCATTTTTCGTTGTTTGTACAGCTATGTAGTGTAATTCCTTGCCGGAGTCTGTTTCCTAATAGATGCAACCTGGGGGCATTGATGTATTAGAAAGAGGAAGATACGTTACGCGCTTACATGGCGATCAGAAAACCTGGGCTCGGTGCACGACTACATGCACCGAAACTCACACATCTGTGTTCAGTGTCATCACCAGTCCCAAACCTACAGTTACCGATAGACAAGGACAGAGATATGAGACGGTGCTGTAGTGCAAGCGAAATCGCGTTAGCAGCCGAATGTTGGCCGAATCACCGAATGTTTACTATTATGAATGAAATGACATTGCAATATGTGCGTATCGTGTCTTTCATGCATGTTTGTAATATCTATCTCGCTCTCACAAATATGGCGAAGAAAACATTAAATATTTTTGTAATTTTCAATTAATTAATCTTCCTGGTATTATTTAAACACTGTTTAGCTACACAAGAAGTCATTCGGATGCGTATATATTGCAAAAAAAAACATAAAAACACTGAAATTAATGAGCTTTGTGATCAACAATGTGCCTTGCGCGACTGAGTACCCGCTACGGGCATTCACTTAGATTAGTAGGACCAAGCGCTGTGAGCAGTCCCGTATCTTCCTCTTTTTAATACATCAATGCCTGGGGGACTTTAAGTTAAGCGTAAATAAGTTAGATACTTCTGGGCAAGCGTGGCGCACCGTCGAAACCATCACCGCTGGCATAAGGTGGGATAGTGGTCAAAGTATTGAGTACTGCATAAAAAAAAGTTTAGTGATAAACCGCGATCACTATTCATTCTACAGATGATAACGCGATGTTTGCATAAATATTGGCCAAATGGCCAATCAATTCATCAGAGAGGTTGAACTACATCCACTTACCTGATCAGTAAAACTATGCATAAGTGAGATATATTGTTGGTGCTTCTTGTACTGCGGGAACCACTGGTATAGCCAGTCTGGCTGGAGCCACAAATGGAAGATCCTCTCGCATACAAGGTTTAGCACACGACACATTGCTTTCAGGAATGGTTGGTCTGGATTCTCTTGTGCATTGATTTTAACCCCTATAGTTGTTTCTGTCAAGTTAAAATGAATGAGTAAAAATCTAATTTCTTGCAGGAACTTAAATTCACTAAGTCCTGAAAGGTAACCTAACCCTGTAGGCCAGAATCTAGTTCCTCTTTTAGTAAGTCTTTAGATTTATGAGTGGTTACTGGTTACCTATAACTCTGAAAATGATCTTTGGTCAATTACTGGTAAAGAGAGCTTCAGTTATTTAAGTTAATTGTTATCAAAAAACCCTAATTCCGTCAAAATACCATAACATACACAGAAACAAACGTAAGTTCAGCAGGCTGAGCATGTCATTGGTAACAAACCAAGTTTAAGCTGGCCTCGTGTTCTATTGAAATCCTATAATGCGCTTGCTAAAAAGCCAAATGTTACCACCGATGTACTTACCGAGGTGCTTGGTCGATAAGCCTACTTTCTTCTATCAGAAACACATCAAAAACTTAGTAACAAACTATATATAGACAAACAAAACATATAATGCAGAAACTTCACACAAATGAAGTTAAATTGCCTAAACAATGATTGCTTGTAGAAATAATTATCATTACAAGTGGATCAACAGAATCTTTAATCCATTAACTTTTCATCCAAAGAACTCTTCACCCACGAACGTTTCGCCAGCATAATTTTACGTCAGTGAATGCTTAACGAACAGAATGTTAATTAATACTTGACCAATTACTTTTCGCCCAACGATCAATTGGCCAACACACACCAAGACAGGTGTAAGTGCAATGAATTAGTCTAAGAGCGAGCGAAGCGAGCCAGTGTGCTTAGGACACACCGACACGGATAGGTTACTTTAGACCCTGCAGACATAGCATAGGAGCCCTGCTCAGCGGGGCTCCGTTGACATAGGTTCTTAAAAACTATCATATTTTTTAGGTTATTTTTATAACCTTTAATTTGCTTTCACCTGTCCCGGTGTCTGTTGGCCAATTGTTCGTTGGGCGAAAATAAATTGGTCAAAACATTCTGTTGGCTAAGCATTTACTGACGTTGAGTTTTGTTGCCGAAACGTTCGTGGGTGAATGATGTTGTGATGATGATGATGTGATGAAAGTTAATGGATTAAAATTAAGTTAAGATTAAAATAATGTTTCCTCAAAAAGATAAACAGTATATATCTTTCTTTTTCAGTTTATGGAATATCTTTTTAATTGGTTGGTTGAAATACAAAACGCTTATGAGCATTGTCTATCGCTTAAATTCAGGCTCTAATGTATTTTGCTATCAACAAACACGCACTGAGGTATCGAGGTAGATTGCAACATACTTCCCTGTACAAACAGGAGGCTTGTTGATTATATTACGCTATGAATGTTACAGGAACTGTCGATGTGGTGACACCTAGGTAAGGCCAATGCTTAGAACTGGCCATCTTTCGGCTGATATGAAGATGATGAACGTTACATACCACACACAGAATCCAGGGTATACGAGCTAAGGAAAGGCCAGATACTGAACTTTCCTTTGCCAGCAGACTTCGTCAGTTGCTTCACCAGTTTCTCACTCTGCTCAGCGAATAAATGGACAAAGTTCTCGATTATCTTGGGACTGAAGGCTGGTACTAGGACCTTCCGACGACGTCGCCAGATAGGAACTGTTTGGGATAGAAAATGTGAGTTCGGGAAAAGTGCTGGTACTTAAATTATCTTACAACTAGGTAGTTGTAAGGTTATTTAAGTACGAGCATGCCTTACTACTTGAAGTGATCTGGAAATATATTGTGATTATCGGGTCTTGAAGATGCATCACGCTTACATCTCACAATGTAAGCGTGATGCAATGCCTTCTCAGGTAGTGCTAGAGTACTTCTTCTTTTCATGTTGATTGACGTGTTTTTCAGGTTCTGACATTTGTTAAGATCCTGGAAGGTACAGGTGTGCAGGAATGGGGTTGAGGCAAATTCTGCTTGAGTTTGAGATAGCTATTTGGCCAATTTTTTTCTACTGCGTCAGTGGTATGGATGTACTAGACTATAGTAAAATTAGTACTCGTAAAGTAGAGATGACAGTAAAAAGCCTACTTGATTAGCAAACGCATGATTTTGAAGATCGTTATCGCCTTTAATGATAAGATTTGTAACAAATCCGGCAGTGTCGGCACTGCACACTTCTTTAATAGGTAAGGTCATAAGGTCAGCACTTATGATGGCCTGATAATCTAGAACAGCATAATGTTACACAACACTATTTATGATTCATCGTGCTAACTCTTTTCAGGTGTTAAAATTCATGTATAACTCGACATAATATCTTACTTATTTGGATTTCAGTCCAAGGTGTTATACTGACTGCTAGGGTGCCCGAAGCAAAGAAAATCTTTCCAAATCAAATGTGGTATAGTCCGGTTTAAATAAACTTTATTCCTAATAAAGACATATCTCAATTACTTAAGAACAATACTAAAAAAAACATACTTATGAAAAGTACGAGTTGGGATTGTATTCGTAGCTTTTAGGTTTTTATTCGTAGTTGTTGTATTTTTAAGTGTAGTTGCTTAGTTTTTATTCGCGTTTTTCTACCGGTACCTTGTCAATATATTTACGAAAACATCATGTACGTGAGAAAGAATTTACATCGTTTTAGTAAAAACAGCGATAGACATAGTTATGTTACTAGAAATAGGGACCAATTAATTCAACCAGGTTTCAGGCTGGCTAAAGTAGCGTATGTGTATATCTTTTATGGGGCTGTATAAAATGTTACAATAAAATACCGCCTCACATTCTAGAACTGAATGAGGCGAAATTCAAAACTTTTATAAAACGCACACTATGCAGGCAGGTATATTATGGGTTGGGGGATTACATCGCTAATAAAAATGCTTGGCTCAACGCTAGTCCAGCTCCACAGTCTCTAGGGCACAATAACAAGTTATAAGCAGAAAAGTTCTGAAGTATTGTTGGACCTGCTGAAGACTGAATGAATGTATTTGTGTTGTATAATCTCAATTTATTTTTGTATTAAATAACTGCACAGCACATATGTGAGTACTTTGTACCAACTGTAAATCTACCATTTGCTGTACCTTTGTGTGGTTCGTTGACTTCAGTGTGCCCTGGCAGTTGATAGTGTGTCATGCTCTCTCTAATGTCTCTCTGATGGTGGCACGTGTGTTGGCTCATTCGGTTCCCTTCATGATGGTTGAGCTGAGTGGTGCCGATCCATGTGTCATGTTCGTGAACGGGCGCCATCAGTTGGGATTGGTCATAACTTAGCTGCCTCCGCCTGTTTTTAATTACCTATTTATTGTATTTTTAATTGTTTGTTTTACTGTAGAAGCTTGTAAGTGGTTTTTTTTTTTACATCTTTCTCACATACGTGGGACACTCAGAAAGTTTTGCGAAACTAAAAAAAATTGTTCTATACGTACATATATTTTTATTAAATCTTTTCAAAGTACTTTCCACCAGCCTCTATACAAAGATTCATGCGCCTAAACCAGTTTTCAAAACACTTTTTCCAGTCCGCCGCAGACACCTCGTTTACAGCCTGCTCGAACGCAGCCAGCGCATCTTCCGGCGACGAAAATTGTATCCCTTTGAGCTGATTTTTTATTTTTGGGAATAAAAAGAAGTCACACGGTGCTAGATCAGGGCTGTAAGGAGGGTGACCCAGGAGTTTGACTGGCGTGCTGTCCAGGAAGTCCCTCGTTTTGAGTGCGGTGTGCGCAGGTGCATTGTCGTGGTGGAGCAGTAGCCCGCGGAGCCCTGTGTTTGGTCGCTTGTTGCTTATAACAGAGAAAACTTCTGGCAAACATTTGGTAGTATACCATTCGGCATTAATGCTTCTTTGATCCCGTAAGGGAATTGATACCAAGTGGCCAGTCAAATTAAAAAAGCTAGCGATCAAAATCTTACCCCCGCTTCTAGATCGCTTCACTTTGGTAGGCGTTGGCTCATTTTGAAACACCCAAACAGTCGACTGGCGCTTGGTTTCTGGGTCGTATTGATAAATCCAGGACTCATCACCTGTAACGATGTCGTAAACACGCCGAGACGAGCCTGCTTCAAATTTGTTAAGCATATCACGGCACCATTCCACCCGGGCCTGCTTCTGAGCATCGGTGAGGTTGTGCGGCACCCAGCGTGATACTATCCTCCTCACGCGAAGATGGCTGTGTAGAATCTCGTGAACGCTTCCCGATCCAATCTTCAATATGTGTTGAATCTCCTGATATGTAATTCGCCTATTGTCTTGGATTAAATTTTTCACTGCTAGCACGTTTTCTTCGGTAACAGCCGTCAAAGGGCGACCGCTTCTTTCGTCATCCCCCAAAGTTGGTCGACCGCGCTTGAATTCGTTATACCAACGATACACGGTTGCCTTGGAAGGGCCTTCATCCATGAATGCCATTTGAAGTCTATCGTACGATTCATCCGGTTTCAGGCGACACTTGAAATCGTATAAAATCATAGCTCTAAAATGTTCCCGGCGCAGATCCATATTTCAGTGAGACACAATACTTTGAATTAACTCGCAAAAAATGTGGAGGGAAATTTTGAAATTGGAACTTACTTATTTTTACTTATAAATAATCATATTTTCGAAAAACATTATAACTGGCCAGTCTCCCATATATAAAAACTTTTTTTCGCAATACTTTCTGAGGGGCCTGGTATATGTATTTTTTTTTTCAACGGTATAATGAAACCAACTACTTGTAAAACACATTTTTTTTAAAAGAGTAGTAAGTGTGGAGTTTCTTGTCCATTCTTCTCCACAACAAGCTACATTTCCGAATGGACGGTAGAATCAATTAATATTAGCTTTAATTTTTTTTTGACGTTCGAAAGTGCCGCTTAATGGCCTAATTGAATAAATAAATTTTGATTTTGATTTTGTTTGTTGGGTTTTTATTCGTGGCTGATGGGATTTTAGTCGTAGGTCTTGGGTATTTATTCTTGTTTGTTGTGTTTTTATTTACAGTTGATGTGTTATTGTTGGTATTCATTTGTAGTTTTTATGTTTTTATTCTTAGTTTTTAGATTTTCATTCGCGGTATTTGTTGCTTTTAGGTTAGATTTTCGGTTTTCTTTTGTTGGTTTTAGGTTTACTTTTTTTAATTTTTGGTTTTCTATAGTTGGATTTTGTTCATAACGGAGTGAATCTGGGGGTTTTGGTCTTTTTTCACCACGGGGATCAGCCGGTTTGATAGAGATTTTCCAGGAAAAACTTTTTCATGTTTGTTATTTTTTGTGGTTTTGTGTATAAAGTACATTCGGGAGGCCATGCTTGTTGCTATTCTAATTCGTTTGAAGAGAGAGCTGTGGTGCATTTCAGTGTATCCTGATTGCTTGTATCTTGTAAGAGGGAAGTCATTGAACTTTGCCCTTTGGGTTTACTTTTGTACACTTTGGTGCGTTTGGTAGCTTGACCTTTAGTTGGACGAGGTTTACTTATATATGAATGTGTAGTATGGTTTGGTGGAGTAAATACTAAATATCTCTTTTAAGTTGTTTTATTCTGGTTTTCAAATAAATCCTTCTTACTGATATTTGGTTTGGTATTTGATCGACGTCTTAACCCTTAACAATTTGCAACGGTTAGGTAACTTATAAAGGGATTCATTTCGGTTTAAATCGTTTAATTTCAACAAAACATTTTTGTTCACCTTACGTACCACGCACTTTTTCACCTTACATAACTTTATTATTTTATCAGTATCCTTTTCCAAAATATCACGGGCCGACCCCGTGATATTTTGAAAAAGGATACTGATAATGGGTAAATGGGATATGGGTAGTTTACATAAAGCGATATACCTATTTGAACTCCAGAGCCCATTTGAGTACTTGGTATGGTTCCCGTAACGATGGATCATTATTAGTTGTCATCATTAAAAGAACAGGGTCTTACCTGGTGCGAATATTCCTCCATTCCCTATAACTTTTCTCATGAACCTGTGGAGGTCGTCCTTTTCCAGGCATGTCCTCAAAACCATCTCGAGATCGACCGGATCTACTATCACTGCACAGAAATACATATCTGTCAGACATCAAAAATCGTGATTCGACTTTCAAGGAATTTGTTTTAGGAACAATTAATATTATAAACCAAGATAATCAAATTTAGTAGATTAATTAATAATAAAAAATAATAATTGCGTAACACACTTTCAAGCAATGCCTTCAATTTTTCAAACATAAACAAATTTCTTGAAAATCTTCATTCGGATTAAAACATCAGATTGCATTTGAAAGTTTGTTTCGCAATGGCTCGCGCAGTATAGAAAGTATCAAAGTAAGACAAGGAATACTTACCGAAGAAAAGTATATGTCCCATCCAACCTCTGATGATCCCGTTATTTTCCATGCTCTCATAGCTTAGTTTTTGCAGTTGATTCATGATTACTGAAAGCCATCATAACTAGGATTAGACAAGTAGGTACCATTATCGTCACATCTGTGAATGTTTTATTTCGTTTGCTTTGTTAAAGTAATTGGAGATGCTAAGCGTGGGTTCCTGGGTTCGTTTCCGAGAGAAAATGTTATTGCGTCTTCCTTTAGGCATTCCTCAGTTGCAACCAGGTGCTATGATTCTCACTCAAAAAGCACGTAAAGCCGTTGGTGCTATACCTAATTTCTCTCCCTGTCGTGTCGGCTTGCCGTCCTATGCGACTATGAGAGTTACAGAGAGTGCACCTGATTTTGTACAAACATTTGTGCACTATAATATCCCCTCAATACTTGACGGTACGCAGGAGGACCGTTGTGAGGATTAATGGGAGCAAGCCATCAAATCCGAATTCATGGCACCAGTGACGCGATGGTATGTATGAGATCCCACTTAAAAAAATCTGCAGGTATTTTGTTTTTGATCAAATCAAATCATATTTATTCATAAATTTTGTGTAGGTTTCAATACAACATGATGTTATAATAATATGGTCAGTTCGCTACATTTTACTCGAGAGCATACTAATAAAAATAAAGTTAGTGGTGTCAAAATACCAGACACACAATAAAAAAGGAAATTACTCAATTACTTACGTACTAATACACAAGCAATTCCTTACGTACCAACACACAATTTCTCACGTACAAACACCCAATTACCAATGTCGAAATAATAATATAATAATAATCTTAATATTAGGAAGGAAGTTAACCCAGTAAAATACTGGTAGGGATCTTGACTTCCGGGATTGTCCTGATAGCCGTGGTATACCTCTCCACTCCTCAAGCACCTCCTCCTCCGTATAGGCTAGCGCCAAAGGGGCTGAGGCCCCATCTTCTATTCTTTTTCTATTAGGGCAAGAATATCGGCATCTCGTAATATTGGAATCTCGGCACGAAATTTCCAATATTTCTATTCCGATACTGAGTGTATCAATATCGGAATCTTGGTATCAGAAACCCCTCCTCCCCTCTTGTTAAGCATCAAACAAGATAGCGCGGTTAAAGCCGTTGACTACGGTGATTAGCAGTGATAGGTTAATTGGGCACTTATTTACTTAAACATTAATTCATGAAAAAATAATATGGACATGGCTTAATGAATCCCGGATTTAGAGGCCTGAGATTGCTAAAAAGGTTATAAGAGTAAATAAACTGTTTTATAGAACCCGTTGAAACAATGATATTTTCATTGAATAGCGCTTTGGTTGCGGGTATCCGCTGGGTGTGAGAGGCACGAGGTCGGTCAATGTGTCACACGTGGCTTATGTTCAGCAGTGGACGTCTTTCGGCTGAAATGATTCTGATGATTAATGCTTAGATACTTTTGAGAGGGCTGTTTCGGCACAAGTACATATCCTTGTTAAATTTTATCTCAAATTTTCAATTCGATATTTGTTTGTCAACCTCAATAAATTAAATCTTTGATTTTTTTTTGCTGTCTTCTGCTTGTATGAATAGAAAAATATAGTCTATCCGATAACTAACCTGTTGGATAAATCAACACCCACTATTTGACTACAATGTCCCTACATTATCAGTTTTTTCATTGATATTCCATTGGTTTTGAATCAAGATGGAATAAATATATTTTCCCATTGCATTGCTATATTTTAATTAATTAAATATAGTTGTTTTATGAAATAAGTTAATATCGGCTTTCCAGATTCATTTAATTTAAATAATAATGCTCAAAAAAAACAAAAATCAATCATCGCCGATCACCACGATATCTATGCCAATCAATGACAGGACATAATTTATTCTAGTCTATTAACTTACTCTTAATAGAAAAAGCAAAAATAACATTTTAACATTTTGTTAGACATCTCCTATATATTTGGCTAGTGACTTATATTGAATTTATAAATCATTATTACTCAGTAATCGGGACTACTTTCAGATTGATCGACAAGAATTCATATTCTAGAGTTTTTTTGCATTATCCTATGTCAAAAAGGCATGACTTTAGTATTATTTATTGAGAACAATTGTGCGAAGAGTAGGTTAATATAAGAGCATCCGAGCATCCGATTATCCATGTCACTGGTGATTAGAAAGATACACAATAGAAAAGCCTATTATAGTCCAGTAGGGATATAATAATTTTTCACATAACCTTTGATAATTCAAAAGTTTTTTATTTTCGCTGGGTGTATAACGTATCAGAATTCATTGCTATGTACAAAAATGCTAATAGTATATAATTATGCAATAGGTATAAAGTAGCTATTTCCTATTATTTCGTGTTATAACAACAAAATAAGATTTAAATTAAAATTTAATTATAAATTTATTTATTTGAATTTTTGTTGTTAGGTAAAAGTAATCCCTCTTTTTACATAGGAAATGATACGAAAAACTTAAATCTTTTATTGAAAGAGTAACGAGCCATTTTCAGTTTTCCATTGTTCCACAGTACCTATCTGTTAGCATTTACACTAATATAAAGTTTAGATAGTACTAATAAAGAAACAGTTATTTATTCAAATTTTAATATTATATATGCACTTTATTGTACACCATAAAAAACAAGAAAAAAAGAAACTTAATTCTAAAAACATACAATGGGCGGCCTTACCGCGATCTCTTCCAGGCAACCTGGATATTATATTATTTTTATAACACAAAGTAATAGGAAATACCTACTTCATACCTTTTGCATAACTCTAAACTATTGGCATTTTTATACATAGCAATGAATTCACATAAGGTATCAACCCCAGCAAAAATTAAAACCTTTGAATTTTCGAAGGGCATATTCTTCTGGCTATTGGACTATAAACTTATTTTTTATTCTACGTAATCCAACCTCATACTGAAATTGTGCAGTTAACAATAAAGAATACGATATCTAACGAATGTACGCAATTTCGATTTTAATATCGGTATTCCGAAATTGAGATCTAATTTCAGAAATCAATATCGGAATTGAAAACTTCCGATATTACAAGCCCTATGCACTACATTACTTAAGTGCTAGCGACTACAAGCCGTAAGTCCGATATAATTTATTTCCTTTGCCACCCCGATATAGGATGAATTTTCCAAAATGCTTTATTTGATTTAAGATTTTTCAGTAGATTTCGTTTAGGTACTTGGTAACTTAACTACAGCTTGCAAAAGACTCCTTTACCTAAATTACATAGTTCTTAATAACAGTAAAGTATGAATACAATACAAAGTGCATATTTACCTAATAACTACAATAACTGGTATTTTATTGGTTAATAAATAAATTATAGTGAACAACTGTTGCTGACATCACATGAATCATTCGTAAAATTGAGTGCAATCACGGGGTCTCATTGCTAAGAAAGAAAATTTGGTTCAAATAAATCTCACTAGATGGTGCGACATGTACACACAATTCAATAGAAATGTGTGTAAAATTAAAATTTTCTGGAATTGAACATAACAATTGTATGTTCTTGTTTAATCTACTCTCCTAAGTACAAAATTATGGAATAAAGGACTTTTAATTCACATTTCAAAGATTATTATATTGAACGAATCATTTAAAATTGATGCCAATAGATGGCGCATTTTTTAATTTCTGAGGCATTGCACTCGATTGTTAAAATATACATTGTAACACATTTTGGTGCAAAAAACTGTAAAAACGTGCAAAAAAGACTATAAAACGAACCTTCACTGTATTTAATGAAAAAAATATTTACGAACCTAATAAACCTAACACGCTAACATAATATATGCTAGCATGCTGCACGCTAGAATAGCTAGCTAACACCATCTATTGCCGTGAATTTGGATCGAACGCGATTGATGTACTTACAAAAATAACAAGATTAATCAGATGAAAAACGCTAGTTACGTCGGCACGGTTTCTTTGCATGGGATGAGGCATCTGTATGCTAGAATTATATTATCTGTGGTGCAATGAACGGAACTCGTGTATAAGGTGTTTTCAAGTCAAGGTAAGATAATTAATTCTTAAGAAAACGTTGGCTTTTGCTGCACAGATCCTGTTAAAACGAGTTCTGATCTTAGAAATGAGGCTCAAGTTTTGACTTTGAAGGTCTCAGCGCAAATGTTTTAGTTATAAAATATACGATTATGTTCTCCGAAGGGTTAGACAGACGGGTACCAGCACACCCACACTAAGCCAGGTATGTTCAAATTAACAGTTATAGCTCAGTGGAATATGAGAGTGTTGGAAAGCAGTGCACCTGTGTTTGCTCACACATTATTGCACTGTAGTATCACGCTAGTCTACGTTGAGATTGGCCTCCTCAGCCAAAACTGGTCAGGAGGACTATTTATTATATTTATTGACATTCAACGAGTGTTTTTTTACATTTAATTTACAACTGGTTCTAGTTCGAGCCTACAAAAGAACCGACAAATCAAGGTTTTTTATTGTTAGAACTAATCATAACTTGCCACCGCAAACAATGAGTTGTTTTTTTTTATTAGTAGCAAAAAAGTTTAAATGACGTAGTTTGTATGGCTCTACAGTACCTACTGTGGATATTCTTTTATTTCTACGAAAACAAAATTATTACCACTTACAGGAAGAAAGCTACTTAGTTAAAAAATATTTTTTGCTTAAAGAGGACATCAGACCAGCAGCCTAATTGCGCAAGTGAATTAGGAAAGTCAAAGGGTTTGACCGCCATCAATCGACCAATCATATGCGAGATGAAAGACGCGATGTGGATTTCCGTCTATGTGATTGGTCGATTGATTGCGAATAAACTCTTTGCTTTGCCGAATCAGGCTGCAGGGCCAGGGGATTTACCTGGCTCTGACGAACAAAATATCATGGTTTCACTGTTAGACAGAGAAGTAGCAATAAAGGACGAAGAGCACTATTACACAGTGAATCATGATAATTTTGATACGTCAGAGTACGGCTATAACATAATAATATACCTGTACAAAGTACAGTTCATTGATGTCAATCGCGCGCGCAGTCAGCAGTTCCACGCTGACCCAAATATTTAGTTTTAGTATTAAAATCATTATAAAGTTAGTTAACGATCGGTCACCAACCAAGCCGCGTTTGCTCATACCATTAACCATTACCATTTTACCAAACCAATATACCATAATTTAACCATACGTGTTTTACTATTCATTTGTTGGGTTTACGCCCAACAAATTGGTCCTTCGAGCCTTCGGAAAGGTGGGATCTATCGCGTTGTGGACATTGTACGTGACGTGTTAGTAACTATCTTTCTATAACCAGTCCTTAGACAACAGTGCATTAAGTGATATCGTCGTAAGTAAGTTAAATTGGAACAACATACTTCTTCGAGTCACCACCCACCACAGTTCACCATCAACCAGGAGATTGTCAAGTAAGACCTTTCCATTTTATTACTTACCAGAATGTCTACCATTGCCGATTTATTTGCTGTTCAGAAGGAGATCATGGAAAATATGAATAAGCTTTACATTAACTTTAAAAAAGAAGGTAAAGAGCGGAAAACATCGGAAAGTATTAAACGTCGTTTACAATCTTTAGAGACCTTATGGAGAGAATTCTCGCGTAACCATGACAATTTAGAGAATTTATGTGACGAAACTGAAGATAATGAGTACTTCGGTGACGATTCGTACACTAAAACTAAAACATTTTATGACGACGTTAAGAGGCATTTATTAAGAGTTCTTGAGGGAACAACTACTCGGTCTCCATCACCAAAGAACCAACCACCAGCACCACCATCGCATGCAACGACCGTTCCACAGCCTAGCACATCAGATAACGAGTTTCCAAGTACCGGAACACTACCCAAAAAGGTTTTACCACTACCACGATTCGTTTTCCATGACGTCGACAAACCAAGTAAAATCGAGGAAATGATGAGAAAACAGCAAAGTAACTTCAAAGCATTAGCCCGAACTATTTCTCAGATCAATCTTAATGTTTTGTCTGAAAAATGGGAGTTTAAAGATGTTTTGAAGAATATTGAATCACGTTGGACAGCAATTGATTCCTTACATTGGGAAATCGACTGTAACTTACAAGGAGAAAACAGTAACTATGAAGATCTGTTCAACAGGTATGAGGATGAATATTGTGAAATTAAAAAATCTATTAACCAAAGAATGTGGGACGCTCAGCACAGAGATAATTCCACACCAAAAATAGATATACCAATTTTCAACGGCAATTACCAACAATGGATTTCTTTCAAAGACTTGTTCAATGAATCTATTCACAATAATAATTCTATTTCTCCGGCCCAAAAAATGCAGTTTTTAAAAATGAAACTACGTGGAGAAGCTGAGAAACTGATACAACATCTTCGTGTAAGCTCCGGCAATTACCAGACCTGTTGGGACATCCTAAATCAAAGATACAATAATAAAAAACTAATTTTTAATTCACACATGAATGTTCTCATGTCTTTGCCAGTAATGCACCAACAAACAGCTTCCAACATAAAAAAGCTTCATGATACCACTAATGAATGCCTCAACGCATTAAAAAATCTAGGCATAGACATATCTACCTGGGACCCGATAATCGTATACCTTATCACCCAGAAAATGGACGCCGAAACGTATACAGATTATATTGACTCATTGCCGGACCCTCGAGACCTGCCACATCTGCAAGATTTTCTGGCTTATCTTGAAGGAAAATTTATTGCCTTAGAGACAGTTCGTCGCAAAACTGAGACAATTAAGAATACGCAACCATTCCATAACCAACAAAAACATTCTAACCAAAATTTTAATACCAGTACTCAACGTAAAAACCCAAGAGATTCAGGATTCAATAATGCTAATAGACATGACGAATGCAAACCATTTATTAATCATTCTGCTATCAAACCATATCAAAAATGTGTAATTTGTGACGAAAATCATGCACTGTTTATTTGCAATAAATTCCGTGAACTAAATAACCAAGAAAAACGGAAACAAATTGCGCAAAATAACATTTGCAAAAATTGCCTAATTAACCATAACGGCAAAGAGTGTACGTCGCAAAAAACATGTCGCCATTGCCACGAAAAGCATAATTCGCTATTGCACAATGCCTACGTGATTACTAACCCTGTTACCAACCAGACTCATACCAATCAGCATAACCAATCAAAATGTGTGTCACACGTGTCAAAAGACAACAAGCCAATGACAGACATTCTATTAGCAACAGCTCAAGTTAATGTTTTAGGAGCTGACGGAACCTACAAAACTATGAGAGCCCTCATTGACCAAGGGTCTCAAACATCCATAATTTCCGAAAACGCAGCACAACAACTTGGAATCCCTCGCCGAAGGTGTAAAGGTTCCATCTTCGGGATTGGAGCGAAAGAAAGTAACTGTAAGGGAGTAATGACAATTACCATAGCATCAAAACATAATGAGTTTACCACGAATATTGATGTATTAATAATGAAAAACTTAATCAAAAAACTACCAAACCAATCTTTCACCAAACCATCCTGGCAGTACCTCAAAAATATACAGCTCGCAGACCCTGAATTCAACCAAAGCCGCCCTGTCGACCTATTACTAGGTGCAGAGGTGTATTCTGAAATTATCCTACACGGCATTATAAAGGAAGATCAATCACAACCCATCGCACAACAGACGCAACTAGGATGGATCTTATGTGGTAACGTGAAATCGTACTACTGTAATGTGATCTTGAACAACTGTGACGATATAAAAAGGTTTTGGGAAATAGAAGATTTGACAGACCAACCCGATAACCAATCTAGAGAAGATTTATACTGCATACAACAGTATCAATCCGAAACTAAACGTCAACCAGATGGCCGTTATGTCGTAAGATTGCCAATGAAACCAGAAGTAAATGAACTATTGGGGGAGTCTAAGTCAAAGGCCATAGCTCAATTTCACCAATTAGAAAGAAAATTTAGAAAAAATAACCAAATAGCAGCTGATTACAAACAATTCATGAACGAATATTTTAACCTTGGTCACATGAAAATAAGTCGTAATAACCAACCAATAGAGTACTTTTTACCACACCACTGTGTAATACGAAGCGAATCAACAACGTCTGCAATACGAGTTGTATTCAACGGGTCAGCGAAAACATTTACTGGATATAGTGTGAATGACCTCATGTACAGCGGACCTAACTTACAACTTGACCTATTATCTGTAATTATAAAATGGAGACAGTACAAAGTAGGTTATGTAGCAGATGCTGAGAAGATGTTTCGCCAGATAATCGTAAATGAAGATGACCAACAGTACCAGAAAATCATATGGAGAGATTCTCCGAGTAAGCCATTAGGTCAATACCAATTAACAACTGTTACCTATGGAACCAAAGCGGCACCATTTTTAGCACTTATGACTATGAAGCAGTTAGCGAAAGATGAAGCTCACAAATATCCAGAAGCAACGAAGGTTCTGGAAAATAACCTGTACATGGATGATGTTTTACATGGGCAACACAACCTCGACTCTGCCAAAAAGATTAAGGGTCAATTAATCGAATTATTTAAGGCCGGTGGGTTTAATCTGCGTAAATGGAAATCAAATGAAACAGCCTTATTAGAAACCACTCCAAACGATAATGAAAACTCATTTCAGTTCAAACAGCAGGAATCAACTAAGACTCTAGGATTGAAATGGACACCATCCACTGACCAATTTAGTTTTGAAATAAAAATGTTACCATTTGTGCATGATGAACGCATAACCAAAAGAGAGCTTCTCTCAGAGATATCGAAAGTATTCGACCCTTTAGGATGGCTCTCCCCTGTAACCACAAAATTAAAACTCCTATTTCAGTCAATTTGGCAACTAAACCTCAACTGGAGTGATATTTTACCAGAAAATATACACAATGAATGGAACCAAAATAAACTAGACCTACAACAACTAAATGACATACGAATACCAAGATGGTTGCAATGCCATGAAAACGATAACATCGAGCTGCATGGATTTTGCGACGCTTCAACCAAGGCCTACGCCTGTGTCATCTACTGTAAGGCGCATAATTCAGTGGTGCTCGTAGCTGCAAAGTCCCGTCTCGTACCGTTGACAAAAGCTGTGACGTTACCGAGATTAGAATTATGTGCTGCGCAATTAATGACCAAGTTAATGAACAAGATGCAATTGTGTCTCACAGAACACCATATTAAAACATTCGGATGGTCAGACTCCACAGCGGTACTAGGGTGGATTAACGGTAACCCAAACCGTTGGAAACCATTCGTAGCCAATAGAGTTGACCAAATCGTCAAATGTATACCACCTGAACGTTGGAGTTACGTTAAATCAGACGAAAATCCTGCCGATTGCGCAAGCCGAGGGATAACCGCTGCGCAACTGTTAAAACATCCCATTTGGTGGAGTGGTCCTAACTGGCTTCTAACGTCGAAACCAAATCCTAGTACCAAGAAACCAAAATACTACACGCACGAAGAAACTAGAAAACAATACCAAACCAATGTCATCACTAAACCATATGAAAATGACGTCATAGGTAACTTGATAACCAACAACAGTACTTATTTACGAACGTGTCGAGTACTCGCGTGGATATTACGCGTGTTCTCACATAACAATAACAAACCAACATACCTAACCATTGGAGAATTGAATAGAGCTGCTAACCAATTAGTAATGCACGTACAAAGAACAGAATTTTATGAAGAAATTACCAATCTTAAAACCCAGACTAATTTGAGTTCAAAAGGTCGTTTATTACCATTACACCCTTACATTGACTCGGAAGATGTTTTACGAGTTGGCGGGAGAATAAAACATGCCAATCTCAGTGAAGACATGAAGCATCCGATGATATTACCACACAATAATCAGCTTACTGATATGCTTATTGACCATGCACATAAAATGACATTCCATGGAGGACCTCGACTTACGTTAGCTTGGTTGAGGAGGAAATTTTGGATCATAGGTGGCAATAATGCCGTAAAGAAGCGTTTACGTAACTGTGTGATATGCCGACGAGCTAAATTTGAAAACCAAAACCAGTTAATGGCAGACTTACCAGCTGCGCGGATAAATCAGACACGACCCTTTTTTCATACGGGCGTTGATTTTACCGGCTATGTAGAAGTAAAAAGTAACAAGGGCCGCGGCATAAAATGCAGTAAAGGATATATAGCTGTTTTTGTATGTTTAGCAACAAAAGCAGTTCATCTTGAGCTTGTGTCGGACCTCACGTCATCAACATTTATAGCGGCACTTCGAAGAATGTCAGCTCGACGAGGAGCTCCTCGACACATATATAGCGACAACGGAACCAATTTTGTTGGAGCTAACAACACCATACAAAAGGAGTATTTTAATTTGACTCAAACCATGGACCAAATTGCTCATCAACATCTGGCAGAAATGCAAATAGAGTGGCATTTTAATGCACCATCATGGCCAAGCGCAGGAGGTCTGTGGGAGGCCGCCGTCAAAAGCCTTAAATACCATCTACGTCGAGTGCTAGGTAACCAAAAGCTAACCTACGAAGAATTTTCGACCCTATTGTCACAGTTAGAAGGCTGCTTGAATACACGACCTCTGTGTGCTATTTCTGAAGATCCAGACGATTTAAATTTTTTGACACCTTCGCATTTTCTGGCCAGTGGACCATTATTAACCATAATAGAGACCGAGAAAGACGAACGTACCAGATGGCAACTCGTCCAGAAAATTAACCAAGATATTTGGAAACGTTGGCAATCTGAGTATTTAACCCAACTAAATACGCGATCCAAGTGGCACCATTCTCATAAAAATGTTAAAATCAATGACATAGTGATTATTCAAGACGTACACGTGTCTCCAGGGAGGTGGGCCCTCGGAAGAATTTTAGAAATTCATCCTGGCGATGACGGTCTTGTTAGAGTAGTCACGCTCAAAACCAAAGGAGGCATATTAAAAAGACCAATCACCAAACTGTCAATCCTTCCAATCCACCAAGAGGAGAACCAACCAAATGTACCGACCGAAATAAATCAACAAAGAACCACAACTGAAGTGGACCCCGAAAAATGCTATGAGACACCACCACGTCGAAGAACGAGCATTTCAACGAAATGTAGCATTTTAACCATGGCACTTATGGTGCTTATGCTGTTAGTGTCGCCATCACATTGTACTCTCCACACAAAAAAGCTGCCAGATAACCAAACCATCTACTTCGATAAAATCAGTAACATGAGACTGATTAGAGACGAATGGAAACTAGTAGTATTTTATGATATGACTGCTTATTGGGAAGGCGTATCGTTAGCCACAAAGTATATAGACCATTTAGATAATTGTTGTCAAAAAATACAAACCATATCTCACTGTCAACTAGTTCTGTTACATCTGCGCCATTGTCAAGATGAATTAGACCATTATAATGAAATTTTGACCAACCATGGACAGTTACCAGAACGGCACCATCTTCGTCGTCGTGGCTTAGTCAATGCTGTGGGGTCTATAGCTCACAGTTTATTTGGAGTACTCGACGATGACTTCGCACAACAATACCAGCAAGATTTGACTAAGCTTCGAGGCAACCAGAAATATTTTAACCAATTGCTGCAAAATCAAACATCGATAATTGAGTCAGAGTTTAATGTTATAAAGAGAATGGAAAAAACCGTAAGACAACAACATAAGAATTTTAACCAGCATCTTAATAAAATAGATAACTTAACTAATAGTATGCAAAAACAAATATCTGAAAACGCATATATCAATGAATTTACCATGTCTTCAATATCAGCCAACGGTATACTTATGAATCTGAAGGATATACAACAAATGTTATTAAACACAATCACTGACATCTTCCATGGTACATTCAACATACATCTACTACAACCAGAACAATTAACCAAGGAACTTCATATCATCTCAGCCCACATCTCTAAGGAATTATCGCTACCAATCGATAACATTCAAACTGACTTAACCAAACTTTACCATTTATTAACGGTTAAAACAAGATTTACAGGGGACAATTTGATATTCGAAATAAAATTACCGTTAGTAGGCAGAGACACCTTTGAAATATACAAATTGACACCAATTCCAATAGCAATCGGCGACAAAATGCGACAAATAATTATTGCATCTGATCTATTGGCCATCAACTATCAAAAGGACTTACAAATACCACAATCTAGTCTACAACTACAACAATGCGTTCATTATGATTTAGACATCTTGCTCTGTGCCCATCAAATACCTATTTCAATAACCAAAACAGAACCAATTTATTGTGCTAGAGAAATTGAGTCCTTAAGTTGTAAGACGGAAAGTAGAAAGTGCAAGAATACCTGGGTACAATTAAACAAGGTAAACAATTACTTGTATTCATGTTGCGGGCAATGCTCCATACAAGTCATATGTGACGATCAAATTACCATTGAGCGATTAGACAAGGTCGGGATACTCGCATTAGCAAGTGGATGCGTCATCAAAGACGACGGGATCACATTACTTTCGCGCAGACAGTCGAACAATGACTTAAGGTTGAAACCAGATATCATAAACATTGATATACCTACCATTAACAATATTGTAAATGTGACCATGCCCTTACATGTTTATGAGATAGACACTAACCAAACAGACATCCGCTGGGAATTAAAAATGATCAGCGATAAAATTAATCAAGTAAAAAATAACACCAAAACAGATTTAGAAGACGAAACATCTTTAAACTACCACGATGTTCACCACTACATCGCAATTTACATAATAGCTGGAGCTATTCTATTAACATGTTTGGCGTACGGAGTGCGGAGGATCCGCGCACGAACGCAGTGGCGCGCGGAAGCGACGCCAACGTCCCGGACGCTGCCACCGCCCCAACCGCAACCGAGAACCCGCCGCGTTGCTGATCACCAGTGCCAGAGTGAAACTAATCAGTGTTTTAGTGTTAGTGATGAATACAATAGAGTGAATAACCATCCCTGTACGAGGGCGACTGACCATTTATATGCCCGAGTGAATAAAGTGAAATTCCCAAACTCATTCAGTTTTAGTGTAGTGGAATAGAGACTGTAATAAATTGAATTTTTAAGAGTTGTATGTTACTATCATCTTGTTTATTGCACCATATTATTGTTTTATCACCTTGTATCACCATGCACCCTCATCTTCCAGTCCCTCGGGAATATGTACAAAGTACAGTTCATTGATGTCAATCGCGCGCGCAGTCAGCAGTTCCACGCTGACCCAAATATTTAGTTTTAGTATTAAAATCATTATAAAGTTAGTTAACGATCGGTCACCAACCAAGCCGCGTTTGCTCATACCATTAACCATTACCATTTTACCAAACCAATATACCATAATTTAACCATACGTGTTTTACTATTCATTTGTTGGGTTTACGCCCAACAATACCTTGTGTGATGTCAGAAATTGAGTTGAGAACTTGGTCTCATTAGAATATTAGTTTAGACATAAAACTATTGGATTTAACTAAAATACAAGAGAACTCCGTTAACACTTTATGTAAATTACAAGAAAAATATCAAGTAGGTAGGTCATGTTGGTAATATCTGTTTAGGTATTTCAAGGCCATCCGTCATCAGTTCTTATCCACACAGTAGTATTATAATCTTCTTAATTCTTTATTGTACACCAAAAACAACATTACATACAGTGTGATAATAAAGTACATGTACAAAGGCGAGCTTAACTCAATGTTGAGTTCTCTTACTACAAACCCTAGGGTGACAGAGAAAGATGACATTATAGTTGGCTGGCCAGTGTACAATTTTAAAATAACTTATGACGAATTAAAAAAAAAACTTACATAAATACATATTTTTATATAAATACTAATTATTATGTCATTGCGCAAGGAAATGATCTTTAATCTTCCTCTTGAAGACCTCCAGAGAACGCGCGTAGGGAGTGTGGGAGAGAGTTCCAGAGACGCACTGCAGTAGCAGAGAAAGAGGCATCACCGTTCCCTGACGTGTCAAAACTATCATAGTTTGAATGTAATAAGGTGACAGATGTATGTACAAGTCATATACATCTGTCACTTACGCACACTCAAAATAACCTTGCTTTAAGAGCTTATGGTCACTCCCCTGTTATATTTTCACGCTTGAACATATGTAGATAACATAAGTGCATAACTGACGTAGATGAAATTTGGTATGGAGATAGTTTGCGACCCTGGGAAAGACAGAGAATAGTTCTTATCCCGGGAAATCATCCTTAAGGATTCACCACCCTGTCCACCCCATTTAGGATGATTTTGGATATGAAGGGTGGAAGTTTGTGTGGTAAACTAATCATTTCTCAAGTAAAGCGGCCTACACACCTATAATATTAATGCTCGATATAAAAATAGGCTATTCGAAATACTAATGCAACGTAGACAAAGTTGTGGGCAATAGCTAGTTCTGATATGCAAGCTAAGTAAATTTTGCGTGAAAGTGTAATAAACACCCATCCATTCTCACAAACTTTCACGTTTTTAATAATTATTATTGATAGATTTATTATTGAATTATTTATCTAAAATTAACGTTTTCTAGTTTGTATCATAAAAATATTATGTTCTTGTTCAATCAACTCTCATAAGAACAAAAATATGGAATAGGTACCTATTGGGCTCTTATTTCAGTTTTCAAAGAGTATTTGAACGGATCATTTAAAATCAATACCAATAGAGGGCGCGGTGTTAAATTTTTCGTCACTGTATTTAAAGAGAAAATATTACGAACCGAGCAAACCCTTTTACTTGCAAGTCACTGCTAACACCATCTATCGCTTGGGGCGGAACCGACCGCGTTCTGTGTATTTTTAGTAAAATAATCAGTTTAGTCAGACGAAAAATGCTAGTTAAGTGTGCACGATTTCTGTGTATGGGATGAGACATCTGTATGCTAGTATTATATTATTATCTGTGCCTTACGTGAGACTTAGTGTGCCAGTCACAACTGGTTTTTATTCAGGGTTTACAAATGCTATGAACACGTAGCAAAATGAAATACATAGTAACACATAAAACATTTTCATTTACATGGCGGACTGAAACAAATATGGTTGTTTTATATGCAATAGGAGCTGCAATTTTAAGTGTTTTATTTGTGAAAGAGTTTTATTTGCATATTATAAAACATAATATTTTCATTTATGTCGCATAGCCTATTATGATGTTTTTAACCTTTTATTTTCAAAGTTCGCAAAACGAAAAATCTGAAAGAAACAGTCGATGGATGTTTATGTGGATATTAGTATTATATAGTATTTCCCTGTACGGAAAAACAGTGTCTTATATGACAGTTTTTTAGCACCCTTTTCAATGAGATTAGTTTTACAGATGTATAAAGAACATCCTCCCATTGTTCACTTATTTTAAATAAATGTTTGTCTTGTGCTTATTATGAGGTGTTCAATAAAGTATATAAGCAATAAATAAATTTACAAAAGCTTTTAAAAGTATAATTATTTAGGAAGGCACGTAATCCAAAGTGGAGGGAATAACTCGCTCTTTGCCAGTATTTGAAAGGCAACAAGATTTTTCATGAAGCCTTTAAAAACTATCTGTATAAATTATTTTATGAGTTTATTAGTTTTATTTATTATTATTATATATTTTATTATACAACACAAAAACATACAGGACAAACATTTATAAAAACAAGTGTATAATGGCGCGGTCTTATCGCACTAGGCAATGAACAAACGTTCAACGTTTTCAACTTTTCGTACCGATAACCCAGCTCACAAGAACCATTTAACCAACCATAACGAAATCCTCATCATGCCACATCCATATCCAACCGAAAGTAGGTAGGTACCTGATTAACTCTACTACTCACCCTCAGTATTACCGACCAGAGTATGCGCTACTCCTATCAAAGGCAGCTCTTCCTTTGGAGCTGGTAAGGCCGAAGCCAGCTTTTTCATATGCCTCCTCCTATACTGAAACCTCACCGTCCACAAAACTATAGCCAGGAGCAATAAGCACACAAACATTGTGTCACTTTAAACAAAATTACGTGTGATCAATAGAGGTATAGGAGCAGGGTCAGCGCGCGCGCACCTCGCGTGTGAGTCTAATGAAAATGTGCGTCTATTTATGAGGACATTTTGGCTTAGTAGGCGTTCCGGCCGCTGAGTTTCTTCCGATCCGGTCGAAACGGAAATTCATTATTACATTAATAGTTTTGAGTGGTGTTTCGGACGAATCCTTTTTTAGAGCCAAAGTAACGTCAAAAACATTACTAAATAATGCCTATTTTACTTTGCGGCCATGAATTTAGTATTTATTATAAATAAAATAAACATTAATGAGTGATCTATCACGGGTCGGTTTGTTTTCGACTTTTGGAATTGACACAAAATCACAAAATAAAAAACATGCTTTTGAAAATCATGCTCAGCAATTATATTAAATTAGAAAATAAATTGAATAATCACATATTATTTAATACTCCAATCATGTCAGACGTTTTTTTTTTTTTCTTTGAGAAATGCTCATGCATACTGCACTACCACGGGGAGATAGTGCAGTTATGTGGGACTCTAACCCACTAAAACTCCACGGTGTCCTCCTGTGCCGCTTATGGCGGGAACATGGGCACGCGTTAGCACTCACTGCGAACCCGCCGCGGCTGTCCGTCACCGGACCCTCCTCGGGGGAGTACCTCCCATCACCGGCACACCAGAACACACTGTACGCCGTGACCACCCCAGGGACCAAATCAGCACATGGATGCCAGACGACCCCGTGTATGGCACCCTTGGTCCCCCTGTGACGGGTCAAGGTCAATGGCCCCGCCACCTACCATTTTGCGGCCGCAGAGGATAGGGAGAGCGGCTAACGCTATACCGACACTCCTCTTCCCCTGCGGCACCATCGCGTCCGCCATCAGACGGTGGCGAACCCGTCTAGGCCGCGGAAGGTAGGGAGAGCGGCGCTCCGCAATACCGGCACTCCTCTCCCGCCGCGGTCTCCAACCCTCAGCCGCGATATCGTATGGGTTTGAGAGACCCCCTACGACATCGCGGCCCGCCTCAGTTGCGATGTCGCCCAGGCAACACCGCAACCTACATGTTGGCCGCTACGTCGTCGGCTTATCGGCAAAAGCCCTGACGAGCGGCCCCTCCTCGAGTTCCTCTTTGCTTCACCGTGGGTGACCAAGCCACGGTTACTGAGCCCCCCCGCCTCGACAATGCGGGAACCCACCGGGGGGGAATCATGTCAGACCTATAAGAGGAATTATTAAAATGTCAAAAAATCTATGTCGTAATAATTAAACATTTCAAACTAATTTTATGTCGATATTTTATACACTACACACTTCGACCCATTGGGATCTATTGTGGTCCCCTAGATAACTTACTCCTCCCTAATCTCGTTGAAAACTCTTTTCATGAGTCTTACAACGAGACTGGGAGATATGAGCCTATAGTCTTCTGGTTTAGGATATCCAACCCCTAGTAGACTCATTCGCTTACCAGCCAGCGCATCGCATGTGCACAGGAGATGCTCCATACGTTCCGTATGTTCCCCACACAACCTGCACATGGGTGTCGCAGTTAGACCTATCTTCATGAGCATGTCGTTGGTTCCAAAGTGCCCAGTAAAGGCCCCAAGCAGGTAGCGGATTTGCCCCCTGCTCATATTCCAGATGCATTCCCGGGCTTTGAACGTAGAGCCTAGGAATTTCTTGGAGTGTTGTAGACCAGTAGTAGACAACCAGTGTGTTTGTTGTCTGTGATCTGCAAACTCCTTAAATGTGGCTTTTACGAGACACGTCGAAATGCCTACACATGGTTCTGGACCCACAAAATCATTTGCTGAGCCCTCTCTTGCCAGTTCATCTGCCATTTCGTTACCATGGATTCCTTTGTGTCCAGGGACCCACATCAGTCTCACCCTGTTATGCCTCCCAAGCCTGTTTAGGACCTGGATGGTATCCAGAATAAGTTTGGAATCCACTTTGTAGGATGCCATGGCTTTGATTGCAGCCTGACTGTCACTAAGTCACTAAGGATATATATGGATTTACCTCTGGTTCCTCTATCTATATTCTCTTGAGCACAGGTTATTATGGCATATGTTTCTGCTTGGAATACAGTTGCCATCTTCCCTAAGCTTTTACTACATTTGTAACCTTTTGCGTATATTCCCGCTCCTGTACCTGATTCCATTTTGGATCCGTCAGTGTACCACACCAGACTATCTTGTTCTGGTGGATCGGATACTAGTCAGTATCTGTTCTTTAAGCAGGTTAGTTTTAGATCTATTGTAGTTGTTGAGTTGTTTATAAAGTAGTTATTTTGTGCCTTCTGAGTTAGTCTAACATTTTTATTACTCCGCTGTGTATTTTTTCAAGTTTATTTAAGCTTTTTTGTTGGGTGTAGTCTCCAAGCCCACAATAACCGTCTCTGTTTCTTATTACATGTTTTTATGTCATGAGAAATCCATTTAACCTGTTTATTAGTGTTTTTGCTTATTATTTTCTCTGGAAAACAGAGATTGTAAAACAATTAGAAAATATGCCACAAAACATCATTACTTTCGTAGACTTCTTTGAAAGATATTTTTATACATGATTTAAGGCTTGGTTTTTTCGGCAAAGTAGGTATTTAACGCGCCCTTGTTACCGCGAAGCGAGCGGCGCGCTCGTGTATGCGAAAAGCCGACAAAAGTGTCACACTAAAGGTGTCTAGAGAAGGCTTATTTTACTATTGTTTTTAAAAGTTCATAAAATACGAGAGTTGATACCAAACTGTTTGTTTCATTGCAATGCGTAGTAATAACGAGATTAGAAAGTGTTTTGTTTTCGATAAATCTGTGTATATTATCGTTTGTTTTTTTTTCCTAAATAGTATTTTATTCAATTCTTTGACTATCTATCTATATTTTTGAAAACATAAACGGACGGACTAAATAGACACATTCATCAAAAAAAATACTGGGGCTTACAAATATTCGATTGTTTTAGGTTCTTTTTTTTTAATAAAATCTAAATCCAAGCTGGCGCCGACCGAAATTGCCGAAATTTTTGTCATGGGTGTAATTTTATGGCTTTTTGGGTTAGTTTTTTACAAATATGGCGTCAAAATGAAAATACAAGATGGCGCACACATGTCAATACACCCATGTCGACCTAAGAACAATGCTCGATGACCTCAGTAGAGCTTCCGGAAGAGTGGGTCTTAAAATGAACATGGACAAAGCCAAGTTCATGTTGAAAGCCCATATGTTACACTCACTCCTAACAAAATCGGAAACTACACTCGAAGTTGTGACGATTATGTCTACCGCTTCAATTAGATAGGTATAACTTCGAGAGGTCAAACGTCGAATCTGACTCGGCTGGGCAGCGTTCGGGTATTTGCGCCGTATCTTCTCGTCCAAATTACCGCTGTGTCTCAAGACCAAAGTCTATGATCAGTGTGTGTGATAACATACGGTACCGTAACGTAGTCGCTCACAATGGGCTTCATCAGAAAGCTTAAAGTTACCCAAAGGACAATGGAGAGGGCGATGCTCGGAGTTTCTTTGCGTGATTGAGCCGGAACTGAAGATATGCGCAAGTGATGCATGGGGGCAATTCTTCGGGCTATGTCGGTAACCCTGGTTGTTACCGACATAGCCTGAAGAATTGACAAACTTTAGTGGCAGTGGCTAAGGCACGTTGGTCGGGGAGCGAATAATATATAATAATAATATTTTTATGTCCATCAAGGTAGGTACAACAATTTAAATATTAGTTTAGAGGCTGTACGCTGTAACATAGAATTATGGAATTCTCTAACTCCTTAACTAAGTCAAGATTGTATTATAGGAGTTAATGACCTGTTTGACCTAGACACAACCCTGAACCTACGCAACTATAAAACATAAACAAAGTTATTGCTTAGAAAATAAAATAAACCTACTGTAAATTTATACAAAACGATATCAATAGATAATACTACTTACAATTATACAAATAACACAAGACACCTATTATACTTATACCTATTTACTTTTTAACTATTAAAAGTTCTGTTTGATCATAAGTCAAAGTTAATAACCAATTGTTCAACTTATGCTTTAACTCACGTTTGTTTAAATTGTGTATTGCGAGTAGTTTTATTAACCTCTGAATGGTAAAGTTCTGGAGTGGCGACCGTGAACCGGAACACGTTGCGTTGGAAGACCTTCCACTAGGTGAGCGAAATACCTGGTGAGGGTTATGGGAGTCCTCTGGATGCGAGTCGTTCAATGTGGAATGAAACTTGGGGGAGGCCTATGTCCAGTTGTGGACGTCTTTTAGTTGAAATATTAATTATACAACTTTAAACAGTTTTAGTTTTACGCAGCGGTGTTATAACTTTGTTTTTTTTTATTCCTAACAGTTTTGTGTTATACGTGATTTTGTTTTTTTTTGTGATTTACATGTTTTAATTAACACTATGGGAGCAAAAAGAGTACCAGTTTAAAATTTTGTTGTTTATTTAATTTTTAATAGATTTATTACTGTAAAGAAAAGAAACGGTTCGTTATTGTTTATTAAATCACAATAAAAAAATAGTAGAATAATAGTGCTTTATTTCAGTATCAATCAGTAAAAAGCACGTAACTCGTAATAATTATTTTTTATTTCGTTCAGTCATTCCACAACAGTGAATTAAATAAAAAATACATTTATTTGCTTTATATCAACGCGCTTTGAATCAACTGATCTATAAAATGCTGACACGGATTGGATTCTTCACGTAAAATCATCAAGACATTCTCAATAATTTTGACATAAATTGAGATAACGGTTTTTCGTCAATTCTGAAAAATAAGCAATTTTGACTTAGTGCAGTGTTGTTCTGGGCATGCGAAATATTTGTATAGCGTACAGTTAGTTGTTCCGGATCTGGGTGTCTTGTGTATAAAGGTTTGTAAACGCACCCACGATACAGGAAGTAATTCCTAGTTTCGGGAAGAGTTTAAAAAAAAAACACCTGGATATATGTGTGTACAAATTGTTTGAGAAACATACTTTTAGACCTTAGTAAAAATACCGTCATAACCTGTACTATTTGTAGGTTTTAGTCCTGTCACAATATTTACTAAGTCTGTAGGTTTACTGGGTGCAACAAAGATTTAGTCTTTCCTTTTGTTTTTATTAGATAAATGGGACCGTCTGTCCTTTGCATTTTTACATTCCACAAACACTTTAAATTCTGTATTGGAGGAGTTCTCCGGGTATAGTCTTTTATAGTTTGGTTTTAAATAAGGTAAATACAAGGAGTCCGTACGCTCACCGCCGCCGCTACCAGAGTCCAAACTGCTGGAGGTGCCTCCGTCCTCAGGCCGAGGACGTTTGTGTGAGACGGGCGGGTTATCCCCGCCCCCCTCGTTACCATCCGTTTTCTAGATAGACTTATACTATCAGTGTAGTTTTAGTGTACTTTTGGCAACTATAATTGAACAAAACTAGGGAAAAATCTTTTAAAAAAAATTTAAAACCCACTCTTTTTCAAGTTCCCGCCAAGATCCTCAGAAGCTTGAGATCTGACACCAGTCTTGCCAAGGGGTGTAGTGTTACCCAGTTACTGGGTTGTGGAGTTCAGATCACAGAGTACTTTTATTATGGGTCAGATAGGCAGTCGCTCCATGTAAAACACTGGTACCCAGCTGAATCCGGTAAGACTGGAAGCCGACCCCAACAACAATTGGGAAAAGGGCAGGCAGATGATGATGCGTTCCTATTACTAAATTATTCTGTGACAATGATAAACTTCGTATTTTTCTTCAACATCTCTTTATTTGATTATAAAAAAATGTGATTCGATTATTAAGAAAAATGTATATTAATTACATTTAAACCTTAACAGAAGATCTGAAATTTTACAGTTATGATGTGTAGCCGAACGTTTTAATTTTGGTTTTCTTTTATGTTTGGGCCTATTTTAGATGGAATTTCGAATCAACTTGTTTATATCTCTTGCTTTTTTGATATCGAAGTGAAAGTGACTGAACAACGTGAAGTTCAAATCTTTCGAATGTTGTGAGTAGACCCAGCACTGTTCTCGGCATTTAAACAAAAATAATTAAAAAGTTACTTTGTCTCACGCTCGCAGCAAAATCGAATTTTGCTCACTGTCTATAAACAGCAAAACCTGCTTGTTTGGGGCTGAGCTGAAAAATATTTTTATTGCGAATATAATTCGTATTTAGAAAACAAACATATATTTGGTAACGAGCAGAAGGGGTTTATAGTTATATAGGGGCAGTCTACGAGTTTTTAGATACCGTCATGAATAATATGGATAAGAGAATCCTGCAGGCTTATTACGTAAGAAACAGCAACCATGGCGCGATCAAACGCTTTATGTCATAAAAATCTGAATTACCTACAGTGTAGGTATGGTAGGTCCTACACAATCGTGGTTTAGTCCCATCTCGGCACCCATAAATTTATTTATCATGTCTACGAAAAATTCCCATCTCGGCACTCCGTCATTAGTCGTTGCTAAGTACACAGTCATCAAAAAATGGATACACTGTATCAGTATAGTGAGGAAAACAAATTGATTCAAAACTAAAAAATGTACACAGAAAAAAAAAATACCTATAAAATAAGTTTAATTTTAAATGTTTAGTGGACAAAGTAAAATATATTTTATTAATCAGCAAAAACATGAGAACCTACGAAATAATGTTTGAGTTGATTCGTAGTGTCTTTTCAAAGATGCAGCCGAATAAAATGACATTTGATTACGAAGTTGCGGCGATCAAGGCTGCATAAAAAGTTTTTCCAAGGGCGACTATAAAAGGATGCTTTGTACACTACACACGGTGCTTACAACGTAAAGCGCAATCCCTTTATTTAACCAATCATGATGAATCCGTAAACCACGTAAAAAAAATGTGTGGAGCTGGCGCTACTTCCTCAGCCGGCAATAGCACAGGGATTTATACTGATTATGGAAGACAGGTATGCTTAATTTTGGTACTTATCTCTATTAATTTTGACATGCTAGGTATATCATTCGTATTTTTAATTTTTTCATTACTTTTATTTCCTTACAGTTATGATGATATTTGCGAGAAGTAAATAAAATATAAAAGAATTATAACACTCTATCGACACGTATTCCAATAAATCTCAACCATTTATGCAAAGGGGGATCAGCTAATTGCTATAAATGACTGTACAGTGAACGCGTAATCAATCATACTCGTATCATTCAGTACCAGTATGAAAGTCCTCAAAGTATGGTCGCCCTTTTGCCTACGTCCCGGTTATACTGGTTAAACGTTAATTGTACATAATAACTGTTGATTTTTGTAATATGTTTTTACATAATTGCTGTAAAGATTTTAAACCGATTATTCATACGAACCGTGAATTGTTCATATATTTTAAGATTTGTCATGTTACTGCCAAGGCAGAGATAATGGAGCCTCTAAAAAGCGATTCAAGGGCTTGTCTGTGAAAACGGTAATTTAAAAAGAAACAAAAATGATTTAATAAATAATAAAGTTGATTTACTTACTATACTGATACTGTGTTTCAGTTTCTTTTTGTGTAACTTAAAATTATTCATGAAAGGATGCTGAGATGGGAATTTTTCGTACACAAGATAAATAAATTCATGGGTGCCGAGATGGGAATAAACCGATTGTTTTAACTTTATTCGGACTTACATCATTTTGAGAGAACTTCGCGTGTTGCTACTTTATGGATAACGTTTAATATTTCGAAAATAAATCATTAACATACTGAATTATTCGTTTCATTTTTAACGTTTAGATCGTTTTCGAAGTTAAGGAAGCCATTGTGGCTGGCTTAATCTAAACTGAGAGGGCCAGGGCCTTCGAGATGAGGAGAAATGATCAAATCTACAGATAATGAGCATAATTCATCGTTTACTTGTTGCAACCATTTATTACAGTTTCCAATGATTCCGAGAGACCATTTTTTATGAGGAAATCAGGACAAGGCAGAAAACCCGTAATTCTAACAGAAATTATCGTTTCAATCAGCTTCGCGTTTGCAAAAACCGGCGACTAAAGGCCATTCAAGCCAGAAATGAGCTGGAAGAACATCGAGGTGCAATAGTAAGTGAGCTTACGGTACAAAAGAGATTGAAGGAAGCTGGTTTTGGTTCGTTCGTGCTCACCAAAAGTCCATAACTTGAGTTACACTTCTTAGAAACAGACAAACTTTTGGTAGAAAACATCGACTTTGGCCAACGGACTAATGGAGTAAAAAATTGTTTAGGGATGAGTGTGGAAGTCATTTAAATGGCATTGACAGACTGCATTGAATGTTTTATCATGAAAAAGAACAACATAATCTGTCAATTTTTAAACTACTGTGGCATAATGTAGAGGAACAATATTGGATTTAGCCTTTGTCGCCCGTGTTACTACCAATCTTACTACCAGTAGTAATACTGGTAATTTGATTCCCTTTCTTACTACTGCAGTAGTAAGGAAGGGTAATTACAATTTTCCCTTGTTACTACCAATAATATAAAGAATCTGGCGAGACTCTGCGCATCTTCCTGATGTCACTTATGGGGCAGTGAAGGACGATCCTTCTCTATCCAGGATGTCGAGAGATTCAGGAAAACAGCGAACCTATAAGGATCGAGCGCAGTTTTTTTTATATTTTATAAGGTGTACATAATATGGTGTACTATTCTATTCTAATATTTCAGGGCGACAGACAGGGTGAGTCCTCTGTGGTTTTGCTTAGCCCTGAACCCTCTGAGTACATTGCTGGAGGGTTCGGGGCCTAGGCTATCGGTTGAGAAGAGGGTCAGGTCATATCACACCTTCTTTACATGGATGACCTGAAGCTCTTTGTCCCCAACGTCTTGCAACTGATGAAGTTTCTGAATGTAACAGAAAACTTCAGTGACGCCATCAGGACGGAATTTGGTGTAGACAAATGTGCAGTCATGCATGTAAAGCGAGGGGAGATTATGGAAGCCGTGGGAATAAAACTCTCGGATTCCATGCACCTTAGATCCCTTTCCTCAACCGAAACTTACAAGTATTTGGGTATGTCGAAAATACTAGGCATCAATGCTACTGACGTGAAACAGGGGCCTTGTTAGATATGTATCATGATATGTGTCACCAACCGATGATTATCCTTGTATGCACTACGTAAGTGCACCCAAGGACAATTACCGGTTGGTGCAGGACTATTGTTAAATATGGAGACAAAGATAATTGGGCTATAGGTTTGGAGGTTTATTCCCATCGGCCACCCCCAAGAAGCCACCCCGGTGGCCGATGGGAATAATTTAGTGAAATTTCCTACCTTCCTGGAAGGTTTAGTGGATCAGTTGTTTTGTTTTTTTTTTGCGGCAATCAATGTGCGGACTTTCCTATCCAGGGCGTCAAGTTCTGTTTGAGAGAGAACATCAGGACCGGCATGACCCAGCCGTTGAAAGCGCGCACCTTGTTCCCGCCGCGACCAAAGCGACGACTGTTTCACGTCAGTAGCTTTGATGCCTAGTGTTTTCGACAAACCCAAATACTTGTAAGTTTCGGTTGAGGAAAGGGATCTAAGGTGCATGGAATCCGAGAGTTGTATTCCCACGGCTTCCATAATCTCCCCTCGCTTTACATGCATGACTGCACATTTGTCTACACCAAATTCCGTCCTGATGGCGTCACTGAAGTTTTCTGTTACTTTCAGAAGCTTCATCAGTTGCAAGATGTTGAGCTTCAGGTCATCCATACAAAGGATGTGTGATATGACCTGACCCTCTTCTCAACCGATAGCCTAGGCCCCGAACCCTCCAGCAATGTACTCAGAGGGTTCAGAGCTAAGCAAAACCACAGAGGTCTCACCCTGTCTGTCGCCCTGAAATATTAGAATAGAATAGTACACCATATTATGTACACCATATAAAATATAAAAAAAACTGCGCTCGATCCTTGATCCTTATAGGTTCGCTGTTTTCCTGAATCTGTCGACATCCTGGATAGAGAAGGATCGTCCTTCACTGCCCCATACGCGACATCAGGAAGATGCGCAGAGTCTCGCCAGATTCTTTATAATTATTTATTACTAGCTGACCCGGCAAACTTTGTTTTGTCATAAAAAGACCATACATTGATCTACCCTACCCTACCCTTTTTTTTTTTTTTTTTTTTGATCACGCTGGGAAAAAATGCATTACGCATACCCGCCCCTTGGGGGAATGGGGACGGGCTATGTGGGACTCCCCGGAAAGTTCCGGTATACCCACTAAAATAACCCAGCGGCACTCCCGCATCGTCTGTTTGGAGGAGGACTGGGAAACTGGCACAGCCTTTACGCCCAGTCCTCCGCCGACGACCGCCCGCCTTTACAGCGGGGCCTTCACGCCCCTCCCTTAGTCGAGGGGCCCGGGAATGACCACGTGCTCGGCCATTCCCGCCCGTCGAGGGTGGTGACTAGTGCAATGCAGACGACAGGCTCCCCCGCGCCTGTCGCCCGCTAGTCACCACCGGGAGGTGGGAGGAGACGGTCTTATAACCGCCTTCTCCCACCCCTTCTTCGTCTGCGGAGCGGCGGCGCGAGAGGATCGTCCTCCCGCGCACGCTCCGCCGCCTCCTTTTGCGAAATCACGACCTCGCAAAAGGAGGCAACCGCGGCCCAGGCCTCCTCACTCCCCAGCATGGAGTTGACCACGCTGGGAAGTGAGAGGTCCTGTCCGATCACATCAGTCAAGGCACGGCGCAGCTCAGCCCAAGCTGGGCACACCTCGAGGGTGTGCTGCGCCGTGTCCTCCGCAGCGCCACAGTCGTGGAACCCCGGGGTTTCCTCCCTCCGGATCCGATGCAGGTGCGTTCCGAAACACCCATGTCCGGACAACACCTGCACTAGACGGAACGAGAGGAAACCGTGGGGTCGTTCGAGCCAGCCCTGCAGGGCTGGACCGAGCGCGTCCAGCGTACGACGGCCAAAGGCGGCGGTGGCGAGGTCCTCCGTCCAATGGAGGACGATGGCGTCCCTCGCCTCCCGCCGCACGGCCTCCCTCTCTTCAGGGGCGGGGCGCTCTCCGAGCGCCTTCCGCCGCGCCGTCCAATCGTACACTCTGGCGAGCACCCATGCCTCCAACTCCCAGGGAGGGGTGCCCGCCAGAGCGCACGCCGCAGAAAAGCCCACTGAGCGGTAGGCCCTCGCCACCCGCAGTGCAATAGCCCTTTGGGGCTTGCGGATGGCGGTTGCATTCTCCCTCCTGTGGAGGGAGTCCGACCAGATGGGTGCGCCGTAGAGCGCCATGCTTCGCAAGATGCCGGCATACAATCGCCGGCACCGTGCACTGGGCCCCCCGAGGTTGGGAAGGAGCCATGAGAGGGCGTCCGCAGCCTTCAGCAGGCGCGTCGACAGCCCGCTAAAGTGCGGGCCGAAGCGCCACCTGCTGTCCAGCACTAGGCCCAGATATTTCATCTGGGCCCCCACCCCTATCCGGACGCCCTCCACGACGATGTGGGCGTCTGGAGGGCAGCGCTGCCGAGGCCCGTGAAAGAACACGGCCTCGGTCTTGTTCAGCGCTACCCTCAATCCAAGCTGGCGGATCCTACCTGCCACCAAGGATCCGCCAGCCGAGGCCAAACAGGCCTTCTCACCAAAGTCCCTCCCCCGGGCAACGAGGAGAGTGTCATCCGCGTAGCAGATGACACTCGTGCCCTGGAGGAGGGTGCCCCGCAGGAGCCAGTCAAATGCGATGTTCCACAAGGGGGGCCCTAGCACCGACCCCTGTGGAACACCGCACTCCGCGCCGTAGCGCCTGATCCTGGCCGTCTTGTCCACCAGGAGGACCTCTCTGTCCTCCAGGTAGCTGGCCAGGATAGCCCGCAGATATGGAGGCACTCCGTGGTACCGGAGTGCCTCCAATATGGTCGAGTGGGGCACGGAGTTGAAGGCGTTGGCAATGTCGAACGACACCGCCAACACTCCGTCCCCCGACTCGACCGCCTCCTGCACGTGGCCCCTGAGTAGGGCCAACGCGTCGACCGTTGAACGCCCTCGGCGAAAACCGAATTGGGCGTCCGACAGGTCAGGCCCTACCTCCCGCAACAGGCTATTTAGCCGGGTGGCGATGATCCCCTCGAACAATTTACCGACCTCATCGAGCAGAACGATGGGCCGGTATGCCGAGAGGGAATCCACCGGGCGTCCCTCCTTCCGGAGCAGGCACAACTGCCCCTCCTTCCAGTTTCGGGAACCTCCCAGCCGTAAGGCACGTGCTGAAGAGGTCCCGAAACCTTTCCTCCATGAGGGACGCCGCGATTGCCACCACCCTTGCGGGGACGCCATCTGGTCCAGGGGCCGTCTTCTTCGCGCGGAGGGACAGAACCCCCGCGCGAAGTTCCTCCGCCGTTACTGGAGGGACCTCCTCCTCCGGCGAAGCCACCACCCCCCCCAGTGGGGGGTTCATCGTTGGTGGGGTGAAGTCGGTCCTGCGCGGAAACAGTGACCGAACCACCCCATCAAGCAACGCCGGTTCCAGAGTCTCCGTGACTGGGGGACCAAAGGGGCGCAGTTGGTTCCGCGCCGCCTTATATGGCCTCCCAAACGGATCCCTGTCGAGGCCCTCCAGCATCTCGGCCCTCGCCGAGTCCTTGGCGGCGCACATAGCCGCCTTGAGGACCGTCTTTGCCTCTAGGTAAGAGGCGTAGAGGCGGTCCTCCCCGGCCTGAGACCGGGTAGTGCGCCGCCGACTCCGCGTGTAGGCCCTCCTGGCCGCCACGCAGGTGGCCCGGAGCCGTGCCAGCTCCTCCGACCACCAGTACACGGCGCGACGGGGAGGCGGACGGCGTGACCGAGGCATGCTGGCGTTGCACACCTCGGTCAGGGAGCCACGGAGCTGGACTGCTGCGGCGTCAACGTCCAGGGCCTCCACAGGGGGCGAGAGCCAGTCTTGGAGGAACGCCGCCTCCTGAGCTGCCTCCCGGTCCAGGCGGGTGAGAGCCCACCGCGGGAAGGGAGATTGGCCCGAGCGGGCTGTTCCCTCCCGCGGGCCCCGGGTGGAGATGTCGAACCGCACATAACGGTGGTCCGACATGGTCTCCACCATCTCAACCCGCCAGTTCACAACGCGGGCGGCCAGCACGGGGGTGGCAAACGAAACGTCAACCACTGACCCTCCCCGCTGCCGCACACACGTGTGAACATCCCCCCTGTTTAGGAGAGACACACCGCACGAAGCCGCCCATAATTCGGCGGCGCGTCCCCGGACGTTGCAAGATGCGGCCGGGTTGCCCCAGGCCGCAGACTTCGCGTTCAGGTCGCCCAGCACGGCGACCTGGCGTGGTGCCGCCCTCCCGACGACTGCCGTTAGGACTTCGAGAAAGTTCTCGAAGTCCCTTAGAGGGCGGTTTGGGGAGAAATATACCCCGACCAGGGCTATCTCTCCCCACGCGGCGGCCACGTATCCCGGTCCCCTCTCTAAAAGCGAGAGGGGAGGGGAAGCAGCGCAGAGGCTGGACTTCGAGTGCCCGGACTGCACCCGAACTGAAGCCAACGGCTAGCCGTCCCTTGGCAAGGACGGCTTTGGCAACGACGACTGGGCACTCCAAGCGAATGGCGCCCATGCCGCCGCGGCCGGGCCTGATGTCCCGACCTTTCACCGCTGCGACATTGCAGCCCCCAATGGCTGCGACTGCCGCCACCACCTCCTCCTTGGTGACTGTGTCATCCAAGGAGGAGATCTCCAATGCCGCCGATTTCACCGGCCTGGCCACCTTGGCCGCGTCCGCAATGACCTCCTGCAGCTTTGCTGCGAAGAGGTCCGCGTGTGCCCCACCATCGGCCCCCGGGAACTCGAAAATTCGAGCCCCAGCCTGCGTCCGGCGGCATGAGACCTTGCCGATCCCTAGTTTGGTGGGATCGGCATTCGCACGCGCCCGCATCATTACGGACGCGTACGTCTCACCCCGCTCCGCAGCCTCCGTGGTGAGCGTCACCACGACGGCTGCGGTCTTTGGAGGAACCAGGTTCCTCTTGGCGCCGGCTGGGGGGGAACTTTTTCCCTTCCCCTTTCCCTTTCCCTGCGCAGTCGACTGCAACTGGCTGGAAGGGTTGGTGGCGGGGACGGCTTGGGGGGCGCTTTTCCCCTTCCCCTTCCCCTTTCCCTTGCCAGTCGACTGCGACTGGCTGGGAGGGGTGGTGGCGGGGATGGCAGGGACGGCCGCTGCAGTCTTTGTGGTCTTACCCTTCCCCTTCCCCTTGCCGACGACCTTCGTCCAGCCCTGCTGGTTGGTCGGGGTGGTGGAAGGGAGAAGAGGGTCCTCCACCCTGTTTGAGGTCGGCTCCGGCCCACCCTTCCTCTTGTCCGAGGCAAGCGGCAGCCGGTAACTTTTCTCCGGCAGCAGTCGGTCTTCAATGCCTGCTAGGCAGGCTCGGACGAATTCCCGCTCCTCCATTATGACCTTGCGGATGGTGTCCTCAAGGTCGGAGGAGGCGGAACCCTCTGCCGCAGGTCTGGGCTCGGATTGGGTTGGCCGGGCCGTGGCTTCAGCCAGCTTAAGGTGTAGCTGGCTAACCTCCGACTGCAGGCGATCGACTCTCGCCTGCAGCTGCCGCGCTTCGTCAGTCGCCTTGCGCTGCATCAGCTCTGCGACGATGCCGCGCATGCTCGCGGCCCGGCATTTTAGGGACTTTTTGAACGTGCCCTTTAGGTGGGAGGACTTAGAGGCGACCACTACAATCTCCTCTACGTCCTCCTCAGCCATTCGCTCCAGCTCAGTCAGTGAGTGGTCCGCGTATAGAACGCGGGACGAGCCGTACCCGGACTTGGCCCGGGCGAGTTGCGCCTGCTGCTCCTTGGCTGCCACCTGCTCCTCCAGGTCTTGCTGGAGCTGCTCCCGCCGAGCCAGGTCTAAATGGCGTTAGGCGTCTGCGAGACCCACGTCGTGGGTGTCCGCCGCTGTCACCGGCTTTTTGGCCTTCGCCCTCCTCGACTCTTTCGCCGAACCTGAGGCCGAGCCATCGGAAACCTCCTTAAGAAAGGCCCGCTTGCGTGAACTTGAGCGAGAGTCGACCTCCATCGAACTCGCTCTCGACCTCAACACTACGGACTCGTTGTCGGACTCCGACAAATCGTCCGCCCTTCCTCCGTAGAAGGTCCTCCCTTCCTCCGCTGACGCTGAAGCGTCGCGCTGGCCCTGAGAAGGGCCTTTTGGTTGGCCCTGAGAAGGGCCTTTGGGTTGGCCCTTAGAAGGGCCTTTGGGTTTTAAAAAACGCCCGCGGGTGTCCCGCGCAGGTCGCTGAGACATAATTAAATAAAATAAAATACACCGCAATTCGTAACACTCAGACAATCAGATTCGCTACGATGCACAGTTCTCTTTGGCCGTACCCAGCCTGCCACTCCGTTACGGTGGTCAGGACTGGGACGTTTCCAGGGGCTACGACGTGGACGTAAGAACTGTGAGGGGAGCCCCCACCCTACCCTACCCTTTTTTTTTTTTTTTTTGATCACGCTGGGAAAAAATGCATTACGCATACCCGCCCATTGGGGGAATGGGGACGGGCTATGTGGGACTCCCCGGAAAGTTCCGGTATACCCACTAAAATAACCCAGCGGCACTCCCGCATCGTCTCTGAGTGGAGGAGGACTGGGAAACTGGCAGAGCCTTTACGTCCAGTCCTCCGCCGACGACCGCCCGCCTTTACAGCGGGGCCTTCACGCCCCTCCCTTAGTGGAGGGGCCCGGGAATGACCACGTGCTCGGCCATTCCCGCCCTTCGAGGGTGGTGACCAGTGCAATGCAGACGAAAGGCGCCCCCGCGCCTGTCGCCCGCTAGTCATCACCAGGAGGTGGGAGGAGACGATCGAACAACCGCCTTCTCCCACCCCTTCTCCGCCTGCGGAGCGGTGGCGCGAGAGGATCATCCTCCCGCGCACGCTCCGCCGCCTCCTTTTGCGACATCACTACCTCGCAAAAGGAGGCAACCGCCGCCCAGGCCTCCTCACTCCCCAGCATGGAGTTGACCACACTGGGAAGTGAGAGGTCCTGCCCGACAACATCGATCAAGACACGGCGCAGCTCCGCCCAGGCTGGGCACACCTCGAGGGTGTGCTGCGCCGTGTCCTCCTCCGCGCCGCAGTCGTGGCACGCCGGGGTTTCCTCCCTCCGGATCCGGTGCAGGTGCGTTCCGAAACAACCATGTCCGGACAACACCTGCACCAAACGGAATGAGAGGAAACCGTGGGGACGCTCGAGCCAGCCCTGCAAGACTGGACCGAGCGCGTCCAACGTCCGGCGGCCAAAGGTGGCGGTGGCGAGGTCCTCCGTCCAGTGGACGACTATCGCGTCCCTCGCCTCCCGCCGCACGGCCTCCCGCTCTTCCGCGGCGGGGCGCTCCCCGAGCGCCTTCCGCCGCGCCGTCCAATAGTACACTCTGGCGAGCACCCATGCCTCCAACTCCCACGGAGGCGTACCCGCCAGAGCGCACGCCGCCGCGAAGCCTACCGACCGGTAGGCCCTCGCCACCCGCTGTGCAATGGCCCGTTGGGGCCTGCGGATGGCGGTCGCGTTCTCCCTCCTCTGGAGGGAGTCGGCCCAGATTGGGGCCCCGTAAAGGGCCATACTCTTTAAGATGCCGGCGTACAATCGCCGGCATCGCGTCTTGGGCACCCCCAGATTTGGCAGGAGCAACGACAGGGCATCGGCGGCCTTCAGCAGGCGCGTCGACAGCCCACTGAAATGTGGGCCGAAGCGCCACCTGCTATCCAGCGTGAGGCCCAGATACTTCATCTGGGCCCCGACCTCGATCCTGACGCCCTCCACGACTATGTGGGCGTCAGGAGGGCAGCGCTGCAGAGGCCCGTGAAAGAACACGGCCTCGGTCTTGTTCAGCGCCACCCTCAATCCTAGCCGGCGGATCCTTTCTGCGACCAAGGATCCGCCAGCCGAGGCCAGACAGGCCGCCTCCCTGAAGTCCCTCCCCCGGGCAACGAGGAGAGTGTCATCCGCGTAGCAGATGACACTCGTGCCCTGGAGGAGGATGCCCCGCAGAAGCCAATCAAAACCGATGTTCCACAGGGGGGGGCCTAGAACCGACCCCTGTGGAACGCCGGACTCCGCGCCGTACCTCCTGACCGTGGCCGTCTTGTCAACAAGGAGGACCTCTCGGTCCTCCAAGTAGCTGGCCAGGAGGTGCCGCATGTATTGGGGCACTCCGTGGTACCGGAGTGCCTCCAATATCGTAGAGTGGGGCACGGAGTTGAAAGCGTTGGCGATGTCGAATGACACCGCCAACACCCCGCTCCCCGACTCTACCGCCTCCTGCACTTGGCCCTTCAACAGGGCCAAGGCGTCGACCGTCGAACGCCCTTGTCGAAACCCGAACTGGGCGTCCGACAGGTCTGGCCCCACCCCCCGCAGATGGCTGTTGAGCCGGTTGGCGACTATCCCCTCGAACAATTTACCGACCTCATCGAGCAGAACGATGGGCCGGTATGCCGAGGGGGAGTCCGCCGGGCGTCCCTGCTTTCGGAGGAGGCAAAGCTGCCCCTCCCTCCACAGTTTCGGGAACCTCCCAGCCGCAAAGCACGCGCTGAAGAGGTCCCGAAACCTGTCCTGCATCTGAGAGGCAGCGATTGCCACCACCCGTGCAGGGACGCCGTCAGGCCCAGGGGCTGTCTTCTTCGCGCGGAGGCGAAGAATCCCCTCTTGGACTTCATCCACCGTCACCGGGGGAAACTTCTCCTCCGGCGAAGCTGCCTCCCGCGGAGGGTCCATCACTGGAGGGGCGAAGTCGGCCCTGCGCGGAAACAGGGACCGGACCACCCCATCCAGCAACGCCGGCTCTAGGGTCTCCGACAGAGGGGGTCCATAGGGCCGCAGCTGGCTCCACGCCAGCTTATACGGTCTCCCGTATGGATCCCTGTCGAGACCCTCCAGCATCTCGGCCCTTGCCGAGTCCTTGGCGGCGCACATTGCCGACTTGAGGACCGTCTTTGCCTCTAGGTACGAGGCGTAGAGGCGGTCCTCCCCGGCCTGAGATCGGGTTGTGCGCCGCCGGCACCGCGTGTAGTCCCTCCTGGCCGCCACGCAGGCGGCCCGAAGCCTCGCCAACTCCTCCGTCCACCAATAGACGGCGCGACGGGGAGGCGGACGGCGTGACCGAGGCATGCTGAAGTTGCACACCTCGGTCAGGGACCCACGGAGCTGGACCGCTGCGGCGTCAACGTCCAGGGTCTCCACAGGGGGCGAGAGCCAGTCCTGGAGGAATGCTGCCTCCTGAGCTGCCTCCCGGTCCAGGCGGGTGAGAGCCCACCGCGGGAAGGGAGATTGGCCCGAGCGGGCTGTTCCCTCCCGCGGGCCCCGGGTGGAGATGTCGAACCGCACATAACGGTGGTCCGACATGGTCTCCACCATCTCAACCCGCCAGTTCACAACGCGGGCGGCCAGCACGGGGGTGGCAAACGAAACGTCAACCACTGACCCTCCCCGCTGCCGCACACACGTGTGAACATCCCCCCTGTTTAGGAGAGACACACCGCACGAAGCCGCCCATAATTCGGCGGCGTGTCCCCGGACGTTGCAAGAGGCGGCCGGGTTGCCCCAGGCCACCGACTTCGCGTTCAGGTCGCCTAACACGGCGACCTGGCGTGGTGCCGCCCTCCCGACGACTGCCGTTAGGACTTCGAGAAAGTTCTCGAAGTCCCTTAGAGGGCGGTTTGGGGAGAAATAGACCCCGACCAGAGCTATCTCTCCCCACGCGGCGGCCACGTATCCCGGTCCCCTCTCTAAAAGCGAGAGGGGAGGGGAGTCCGTGGCGGGCCGCGACACCAACGCCACCAAGCCGTCTCGATCACCCAGCCAACTGCCAGGTACCGAGTACGGCTCAGCGACCACCGCCACGTCCACCAACCACTCAGCCACGGTCTGCATCAGCAGATCCTGAGCCGCTCTGCAGTGGTTGGTGTTCGCCTGGAGGATGCGATGTTCGACTCTATGCATTAATCGGACATCGCACCCCCCTCCTCCACAGCCGCCGTGGTCCCAGTCTCTGGGATGGCGGTGGCAGTAACAGGCCGGGTCGGCGCCTGTACTTTGCCCCTCTTTAGGGGAGGACTGCAGTTCCTCCCCTTCATAATGTGGCCCGCAGGACGGCCACTGGCGGCACATACCGCGCAGTGCGGCGTGGCGGCCTTGCAGGAGGCGACTTTGTGCCCGTCTTTGCCGCAGCGGTAACAACTGTCCGTCCTGTCTACGCTGGACGGACAGAGGGCCCGGGTGTGTCCGATGCCGAAGCACCGGAAGCAGCGCAGAGGCTGGACTTCGAGTGCCCGGACTGCACCCGAGCTGAAGCCAACGGCTAGCCGTCCCTTGGCAAGGACGGCTTTGGCAACGACGACTGGGCACTCCAGGCGGATGCTGCCCATGCCGCCGCGGCCGGGCCTGATGTCCCGGCCTTGCACCGCTGCGACATCGCAGCCCCCTATGGCTGCGACCGCCGCCACCACCTCCTCCTTGGTGACTGTGTCATCCAAGGAGGAGATCTCTATGGCCGCCGATTTCACCGGCCTGGCCACCTTGGCTGCGTCCGCGATGACCTCTTGCAGCTTTGCTGCGAAGAGGTCCGCGTGTGCCCCACCCTCGGCCCCCGGGAACTCGAATATTCGAGCCCCAGCCTGCGTCCGGCGGCATGAGACCTTGCCGATCCCTAGTTTGGTGGGATCGGCATTCGCACGCGCCCGCATCATTACGGACGCATACGTCTCACCCCGCTCCGCAGCCTCCGTGGTGAGCGTCACCACGACGGCTGCGGTCTTTGGAGGAACCAGGTTCCTCTTGGCGCCGGCTGGGGGGGAACTTTTCCCCTTCCCCTTCCCCTTTCCCTTTCCCTGCGCAGTCGACTGCAACCGGCTGGAAGGGTTGGTGGCGGGGACGGCTGGGGGGGAGCTTTTCCCCTTCCCCTTCCCCTTTCCCTTGCCAGTCGACTGCGACTGGCTGGGAGGGGTGGTGGCGGGGATGGCAGGGACGGCCGCTGCCGCCTTTGTGGCCTTACCCTTCCCCTTCCCCTTGCCGACAACCCTCGTCCAGCCCTGCTGGTTGGTCGGGGTGGTGGAAGGGAGAAGGGGGTCCTCCTCCCTGTTTGAGGTCGGCGCCGGCCCACCCTTCCTCTTGTCCGAGGCAAGCGGCAGCCGGTAACTCTTCTCCGGCAGCAGCCGGTCCTCAATGCCTGCTAGGCAGGCTCGGACGAAGTCCCGCTCCTCCATTATGACCTTGCGGATGGTGTCCTCAAGGTCGGAGGAGGCGGAACCCTCTGCCGCAGGTCTGGGCTCGGATTGGGTTGGCCGGGCCGTGGCTTCAGCCAGCTTAAGATGCAGCTGGCTAACCTCCGACTGCAGGCGATCGACTCTCACCTGCAGTTGCCGCGCTTCGTCAGTCGCCTTGCGCTGCATCAGCTCTGCGACGATGCCACGCATGCTCGCGGCCCGGCATTTCAGGGACTTTTGAAAGGTGCCCTTTAGGTGGGAGGACTTAGAGGCGACCACTATAATCTCCTCTACGTCCTCCTCAGCCATCCGCTCCAGCTCAGTCATTGAGTGGTCCGCGTATAAAACGCGGGACGAGCCGTACCCGGACTTGGCCCGGGCGAGTTGTGCCTGCTGCTCCTTGGCTGCCACCTGCTCCTCCAGGTCTTGCTGGAGCTGCTCCCGCCGAGCCAGGTCTAAATGACGTTGGGCGTCTGCGAGACCCACGTCGTGGGTGTCCGCCGCTGTCACCGGCTTTTTGGCCTTCGCCCTCCTCGACTCTTTCGCCGAACCTGAGGCTGAGCCATCGGAAACCTCCTTGAGGTAGTACCTCTTCCGCGAACTTGAGCGAGAGTCGACCTCCATCGAACTCGCTCTCGACCTCGACACTACGGACTCGTTGTCGGACTCGTCCGCCCTTCCTCCGTAGAAAGTCCTACCTTCCTCCGCCGACGCTGAAGCGTCGCGCTGGCCCTGAGAAGGGCCTTTTGGTTGGCCCTGAGAAGGGCCTTTGGGTTTTAAAAAACGCCCGCGGGTTGTCCGCGCAGGTCGCTGAGACATAATAAAAATAAAATAAAATTCACCGCAGTTCGAAGCACTCAAGGCACAGATTCGCTACGATACACAGTTCACTTTAGCCGTACCCAGCCTGCCACTCCGTTACGGTGGTCAGGACTGGGACGTTTCCAGGGGATACGACGTGGACGTAAGAACTGTGAGGGGATCCCCCACCCTTTTTTTTTTTTTTTTTTTTTGATCACGCTGGGAAAAAATGCATTACGCATACCCGCCCATTGGGGGAATGGGGACGGGCTATGTGGGACTCCCCGGAAAGTTCCGGTATACCCACTAAAATAACCCAGCGGCACTCCCGCATCGTCTCTGAGTGGAGGAGGACTGGGAAACTGGCAGAGCCTTTACGTCCAGTCCTCCGCCGACGACCGCCCGCCTTTACAGCGGGGCCTTCACGCCCCTCCCTTAGTGGAGGGGCCCGGGAATGACCACGTGCTCGGCCATTCCCGCCCTTCGAGGGTGGTGACCAGTGCAATGCAGACGAAAGGCGCCCCCGCGCCTGTCGCCCGCTAGTCACCACCAGGAGGTGGGAGGAGACGATCGAACAACCGCCTTCTCCCACCCCTTCTCCGCCTGCGGAGCGGTGGCGCGAGAGGATCATCCTCCCGCGCACGCTCCGCCGCCTCCTTTTGCGACATCACTACCTCGCAAAAGGAGGCAACCGCCGCCCAGGCCTCCTCACTCCCCAGCATGGAGTTGACCACACTGGGAAGTGAGAGGTCCTGCCCGACAACATCGATCAAGACACGGCGCAGCTCCGCCCAGGCTGGGCACACCTCGAGGGTGTGCTGCGCCGTGTCCTCCTCCGCGCCGCAGTCGTGGCACGCCGGGGTTTCCTCCCTCCGGATCCGGTGCAGGTGCGTTCCGAAACAACCATGTCCGGACAACACCTGCACCAAACGGAATGAGAGGAAACCGTGGGGACGCTCGAGCCAGCCCTGCAAGACTGGACCGAGCGCGTCCAACGTCCGGCGGCCAAAGGTGGCGGTGGCGAGGTCCTCCGTCCAGTGGACGACTATCGCGTCCCTCGCCTCCCGCCGCACGGCCTCCCGCTCTTCCGCGGCGGGGCGCTCCCCGAGCGCCTTCCGCCGCGCCGTCCAATAGTACACTCTGGCGAGCACCCATGCCTCCAACTCCCACGGAGGCGTACCCGCCAGAGCGCACGCCGCCGCGAAGCCTACCGACCGGTAGGCCCTCGCCACCCGCTGTGCAATGGCCCGTTGGGGTCTGCGGATGGCGGTCGCGTTCTCCCTCCTCTGGAGGGAGTCGGCCCAGATTGGGGCCCCGTAAAGGGCCATACTCTTTAAGATGCCGGCGTATAATCGCCGGCATCGCGCCTTGGGCCCCCCCAGATTTGGCAGGAGCCACGACAGGGCATCGGCGGCCTTCAGCAGGCGCGTTGACAGCCCACTGAAATGTGGGCCGAAGCGCCACCTGCTATCCAGCGTGAGGCCCAGATACTTCATCTGGGCCCCGACCTCGATCCTGACGCCCTCCACGACTATGTGGGCGTCAGGAGGGCAGCGCTGCCGAGGCCCGTGAAAGAACACGGCCTCGGTCTTGTTCAGCGCCACCCTCAATCCTAGCCGGTGGATCCTTTCTGCGACCAAGGATCCGCCAGCCGAGGCCAGACAGGCCGCCTCCCTGAAGTCCCTCCCCCGGGCAACGAGGAGAGTGTCATCCGCGTAGCAGATGACACTCGTACCCTGGAGGAGGATGCCCCGCAGAAGCCAATCAAAACCGATGTTCCACAGGGGGGGGCCTAGAACCGACCCCTGTGGAACACCGGACTCCGCGCCGTACCTCCTGACCGTGGCCGTCTTGTCAACAAGGAGGACCTCTCGGTCCTCCAAGTAGCTGGCCAGGAGGTTCCGCAGGTATTGGGGCACTCCGTGGTACCGGAGTGCCTCCAATATCGTAGAGTGGGGCACGGAGTTGAAAGCGTTGGCGATGTCGAATGACACCGCCAACACCCCGCCCCCCGACTCTACCGCCTCCTGCACTTGGCCCTTCAACAGGGCCAAGGCGTCGACCGTCGAACGCCCTTGTCGAAACCCGAACTGGGCGTCCGACAGGTCTGGCCCCACCCCCCGCAGATGGCTGTTGAGCCGGTTGGCGACTATCCCCTCGAACAATTTACCGACCTCATCGAGCAGAACGATGGGCCGGTATGCCGAGGGGGAGTCCGCCGGGCGTCCCTGCTTTCGGAGGAGGCAAAGCTGCCCCTCCCTCCACAGTTTCGGGAACCTCCCAGCCGCAAAGCACGCGCTGAAGAGGTCCCGAAACCTGTCCTGCATCTGAGAGGCAGCGATTGCCACCACCCGTGCAGGGACGCCGTCAGGCCCAGGGGCTGTCTTCTTCGCGCGGAGGCGAAGAATCCCCTCTTGGACTTCATCCATCGTCACCGGGGGAAACTCCTCCTCCGGCGAAGCTGCCTCCCGCGGAGGGTCCATCACTGGAGGGGCGAAGTCGGCCCTGCGCGGAAACAGGGACCGGACCACCCCATCCAGCAACGCCGGCTCTAGGGTCTCCGACAGAGGGGGTCCATAGGGCCGCAGCTGGCTCCGCGCCAGCTTATACGGTCTCCCGTATGGATCCCTGTCGAGACCCTCCAGCATCTCGGCCCTTGCCGAGTCCTTGGCGGCGCACATTGCCGACTTGAGGACCGTCTTTGCCTCTAGGTACGAGGCGTAGAGGCGGTCCTCCCCGGCCTGAGATCGGGTTGTGCGCCGCCGGCACCGCGTGTAGTCCCTCCTGGCCGCCACGCAGGCGGCCCGAAGCCTCGCCAACTCCTCCGTCCACCAATATACGGCGCGACGGGGAGGCGGACGGCGTGACCGAGGCATGCTGGAGTTGCACACCTCGGTCAGGGACCCACGGAGCTGGACCGCTGCGGCGTCAACGTCCAGGGTCTCCACAGGGGGCGAGAGCCAGTCCTGGAGGAATGCTGCCTCCTGAGCTGCCTCCCGGTCCAGGCGGGTGAGAGCCCACCGCGGGAAGGGAGATTGGCCCGAGCGGGCTGTTCCCTCCCGCGGGCCCCGGGTGGAGATGTCGAACCGCACATAACGGTGGTCCGACATGGTCTCCACCATCTCAACCCGCCAGTTCACAACGCGGGCGGCCAGCACGGGGGTGGCAAACGAAACGTCAACCACTGACCCTCCCCGCTGCCGCACACACGTGTGAACATCCCCCCTGTTTAGGAGAGACACACCGCACGAAGCCGCCCATAATTCGGCGGCGTGTCCCCGGACGTTGCAAGAAGCGGCCGGGTTGCCCCAGGCCACCGACTTCGCGTTCAGGTCGCCTAACACGGCGACCTGGCGTGGTGCCGCCCTCCCGACGACTGCCGTTAGGACTTCGAGAAAGTTCTCGAAGTCCCTTAGAGGGCGGTTTGGGGAGAAATAGACCCCGACCAGGGCTATCTCTCCCCACGCGGCGGCCACGTATCCCGGTCCCCTCTCTAAAAGCGAGAGGGGAGGGGAGTCCGTGGCGGGCCGCGACACCAACGCCACCAAGCCGTCTCGATCACCCAGCCAACTGCCAGGTACCGAGTACGGCTCAGCGACCACCGCCACGTCCACCAACCACTCAGCCACGGTCTGCATCAGCAGATCCTGAGCCGCTCTGCAGTGGTTGGTGTTCGCCTGGAGGATGCGATGTTCGACTCTATGCATTAATCGGACATCGCACCCCCCTCCTCCACAGCCGCCGTGGTCCCAGTCTCTGGGATGGCGGTGGCAGTAACAGGCCGGGTCGGCGCCTGTACTTTGCCCCTCTTTAGGGGAGGACTGCAGTTCCTCCCCTTCATAATGTGGCCCGCAGGACGGCCACTGGCGGCATATACCGCGCAGTGCGGCGTGGCGGCCTTGCAGGAGGCGACTTTGTGCCCGTCTTTGCCGCAGCGGTAACAACTGTCCGTCCTGTCTACGCTGGACGGACAGAGGGCCCGGGTGTGTCCGATGCCGAAGCACCGGAAGCAGCGCAGAGGCTGGACTTCGAGTGCCCGGACTGCACCCGAGCTGAAGCCAACGGCTAGCCGTCCCTTGGCAAGGACGGCTTTGGCAACGACGACTGGGCACTCCAGGCGGATGCTGCCCATGCCGCCGCGGCCGGGCCTGATGTCCCGGCCTTGCACCGCTGCGACATCGCAGCCCCCTATGGCTGCGACCGCCGCCACCACCTCCTCCTTGGTGACTGTGTCATCCAAGGAGGAGATCTCTATGGCCGCCGATTTCACCGGCCTGGCCACCTTGGCTGCGTCCGCGATGACCTCTTGCAGCTTTGCTGCGAAGAGGTCCGCGTGTGCCCCACCCTCGGCCCCCGGGAACTCGAATATACGAGCCCCAGCCTGCGTCCGGCGGCATGAGACCTTGCCGATCCCTAGTTTGGTGGGATCGGCATTCGCACGCGCCCGCATCATTACGGACGCATACGTCTCACCCCGCTCCGCAGCCTCCGTGGTGAGCGTCACCACGACGGCTGCGGTCTTTGGAGGAACCAGGTTCCTCTTGGCGCCGGCTGGGGGGGAACTTTTCCCCTTCCCCTTCCCCTTTCCCTTTCCCTGCGCAGTCGACTGCAACCGGCTGGAAGGGTTGGTGGCGGGGACGGCTGGGGGGGAGCTTTTCCCCTTCCCCTTCCCCTTTCCCTTGCCAGTCGACTGCGACTGGCTGGGAGGGGTGGTGGCGGGGATGGCAGGGACGGACGCTGCCGCCTTTGTGGCCTTACCCTTCCCCTTCCCCTTGCCGACGACCCTCGTCCAGCCCTGCTGGTTGGTCGGGGTGGTGGAAGGGAGAAGGGGGTCCTCCTCCCTGTTTGAGGTCGGCGCCGGCCCACCCTTCCTCTTGTCCGAGGCAAGCGGCAGCCGGTAACTCTTCTCCGGCAGCAGCCGGTCCTCAATGCCTGCTAGGCAGGCTCGGACGAAGTCCCGCTCCTCCATTATGACCTTGCGGATGGTGTCCTCAAGGTCGGAGGAGGCGGAACCCTCTGCCGCAAGTCTGGGCTCGGATTGGGTTGGCCGGGCCGTGGCTTCAGCCAGCTTAAGATGCAGCTGGCTAACCTCCGACTGCAGGCGATCGACTCTCACCTGCAGTTGCCGCGCTTCGTCAGTCGCCTTGCGCTGCATCAGCTCTGCGACGATGCCACGCATGCTCGCGGCCCGGCATTTCAGGGACTTTTGAAAGGTGCCCTTTAGGTGGGAGGACTTAGAGGCGACCACTATAATCTCCTCTACGTCCTCCTCAGCCATCCGCTCCAGCTCAGTCATTGAGTGGTCCGCGTATAAAACGCGGGACGAGCCGTACCCGGACTTGGCCCGGGCGAGTTGTGCCTGCTGCTCCTTGGCTGCCACCTGCTCCTCCAGGTCTTGCTGGAGCTGCTCCCTCCGAGCCAGGTCTAAATGACGTTGGGCGTCTGCGAGACCCACGTCGTGGGTGTCCGCCGTTGTCACCGGCTTTTTGGCCTTCGCCCTCCTCGACTCTTTCGCCGAACCTGAGGCCGAGCCATCGGAAACCTCCTTAAGAGCCCGCTTCCGTGAACTTGAGCGAGAGTCGACCTCCATCGAGCTCGCTCTCGACCTCAACACTACGGACTCGTTGTCGGACTCCGACAAATCGTCCGCCCTTCCTCCGTAGAAGGTCCTCCCTTCCTCCGCTGACGCTGAAGCGTCACGCTGGCCCTGAGAAGGGCCTTTTGGTTGGCCCTGAGAAGGGCCTTTGGGTTGGCCCTTAGAAGGGCCTTTGGGTTTTAAAAAACGCCCGCGGGTTGTCCGCGCAGGTCGCTGAGACATAATAAAAATAAAATAAAATTCACCGCAGTTCGAAGCACTCAAGGCACAGATTCGCTACGATACACAGTTCACTTTAGCCGTACCCAGCCTGCCACTCCGTTACGGTGGTCAGGACTGGGACGTTTCCAGGGGATACGACGTGGACGTAAGAACTGTGAGGGGATCCTCCACCCTACCCTACCCTACCCTAACCTACCCGACCCTACACTACCCTACAATACTCTACCCTACACTACCATACCCTACCCTACCCTACCCTACCCTACCCTACCCTACCCTACCCTACCCTACCCTACCTTCCAGTGCTCGCTCTGCCTCGGGTATGGGCATCGACGCCTTTGCACGGAGTCCGTGCCAAAGTGCAGCCACTGTGGCGGTCCCCACATGAGGACGGAGTGCGCGGACTGGGCCGCTGGCCTACCTCCAAAGTGCTGTAATTGCGTGCGCGCGAAGACTGACAGCACAGACCATCATGCTTTCAGCTCGGAGTGCGTAGTTAGGAAAAGGTGGGATGCAATAGCCCGATCTGTTATAGCGTATTGCTAAGGGCAACACGGAGACTCCTGCCCAACAAATCGCAAGACCATACCGTGTGGCCCAAGCAAACCTACAACGTAAGGACCTGGCAACGACCGAACTCTTTTTAGAGGCCAGTAAAAGGAAGATCGCCTGGGCGCTTATCCAGGAGCCGTACGTGGGAGGGACGCGAGGTATGAAGAGCTACCGAGGTTCGCGAATCTACCAGTGCGAGGTTGATGGAAGTGGGAGGGTAAAGGCGGCAATTGCCGTCTTTGACGATGACCTGGATGTCATTCCCTACCCGAAACTCACCACAAACAACATCGTTGTGGTGGGGATCCGGACCAAAGCCTGGGAAATCGCAGTAGTTTCTTACTTCTTTGAGCCAGACCAACCCATAGGGCCATACCTGGACCAGTTGACCCGGATCAAATCGGAAGTGGCCACCGGTAGATTGCTTATAGGCGGCGACGCTAACGCTAAGAGTCCTTGGTGGGGCAGCATCGTCGAAGACTCCAAGGGCGAGGAAATGTCCGGAACCCTGGAGGACTTAGAGCTTCAGGTGCTGAACACTGGTGACGCTCCCACATTTGACACTGTCCGAGGTGGTCGAGTGTATACAAGCCACGTGGACGTCACAGCATGCTCGCTTGACCTTTTTGACCTGGTAGACGGCTGGCGGGTCGACACAGGAGCAACATCCTCGGACCATAACACAATATTTTTCGAAATTAAAGTTAAAAGGGATAAAGGGGTAAATATCACCAAGACGACCAGGAAATTTAACACAAGAAAGGCGGACTGGGATACATTTAAAGATAAATTAGGAGAAATTAAAATTGAAAATAATATAAATTTGAACAGTATAAGGGGAATAAGTAGTAAAGTAGATTTAGAAGAATTAATTGTAAATTACAGAGATAGTATTTTAAAAGCATGTGAAGATTCTATTCCCAAGACTAGTATTAAAAGTAAAATCACTTGTCCGTGGTGGTCCGAGGAGCTCACTGCGAAGAAGAAGAAGTTTACCAGACTGAAGAACCGCAACCGCAATGCCGCACCGGTCCGGCGAGCGATGGTCGTAGACGAGTACCTGAAGGCCAAAGAAGAATACGAGATGCTAGCGAAGAGCGCCCAATTCGCCAGTTGGAAGGAGTTCTGCTGGAAACAGGATCGGGAAGGGGTCTGGGAGGGAATCTTCAGGGTGATTGGTAGGACCGCCAGAAGACAGGAGGAACTGACCCTACGCAGCGATGGTGTATTCCTCAATCCAAGTGAACGGCCGCCGTACTCGCAGATACGTTCTACCCCGAAGACAGAGTAGACCAGGACAACGCTGACCACAGGCGAATAAGAGAAGCAGCCAGTCGAGTAAATGAGTGGGTTCATGATGAGTATCATGACCCACCATTTACCGCGCTGGAGCTGAAGACCGCCGTGGCAGGTTTCAAGCCCACGCTTTGGCGGTGCAGGCAGTTCGATGGGACGATTCAACTCACCGAATCATAGGTTGCAACTTCACACCGATGATGCTATGGCTGCGAAACGCGAGGCCTCGTCCGATTGAGCTGCCCGAAGTGAAAGCCTCCCCACGGTGGTAAACAGTTAGCCAGTGGAAGGATCACCTGACGGCCATGTTGGGCCTAAAGGGCCAGGACTAAGGGGTGGGTGCTGGCTGGTGATGGAAAAGCCCCAAGGATCTCGATCTCACAATCCTGTGACGAGAAAAGCCTGATCATCGAGGGCGAAATTGAAGGAACACCATGCAAGCTGACATTATTATACTAGAGCTTCTTGGACAGTTTTCATTTAGCAAGAAGGTTTCTTGGGGACTTCTTCAGGAACCATGAATGTGTACAGCTGTGAACAGCTACCGATCAGCACATAACCATCCGATGCGAATTGTATGTGTAATTGTGTAGTGATGGTATATTTACCGCCACATTGTTATCGTCGCCGACATAGTGGACGACTGCATTCTGGGTTTGGACTTCATGCGAAAACATCACTGTGAGATCGACGTTTATCAAAGAGTGTTGAAGTGTGGCTCAGAGGAAGTCTTCATGGAAGGTGCATCATCGGGAAAGATATACTGCCTGGAGAAGGTTATGTGTTAGAAATTGAACACACCTGTCAGTGTCAAATGTTAATGTCATTGTAACTATAACCTAGAATCGTCAGCCGGGGGCTCTGAGACATTAACAGGAGACACACTACAAAGCTCATACTAAATTAATTATTAAGAGTTAACTGTGACAATTAATAAAATAAAACCTCTTCGGCCCAGCCGTGTCGCTCATCGGACACTTAACATAAGTGCTGTATTAGTGACAAACCTAGGTTCACACAAAATGGAAACGCTAGCCAGCTTTTACTATCAGTTTAGAATATCAATCACTATCATCATCATCAATACATATAATAAATCTGTAGAATAATCGTTTTTATACATCAAAAATATTATCAAAAAAATAGCTAGGTTAATATAATTTAAATAATAAAATAATTGCAGTGTAGGTTGCACTGCTGCTGTGTAGGTTGTCTTCGGAGGGGGGCATGCTATTGCCTCCAGGGAAAGGCACTTTGAAAACATACTCATTAAACACTGAAAATAATAAAGAAATTGAGTACATTGTTGTCGCCGAACATTACAGACCAATTTTAGGATTAGTCTCTAATCAAACTAGAAATGTAAACTAATAGTAATATTAATACAAAACTTAAAAAAAGAGGTCTGGTAGCTCAAGTAAAGAACTAATTATTAATATGAATTTTGAACTGTTCTACGGAGTTGGATTGTAAACTAATACTAAAATTAATAAACTCTTCTTCTTTGTCCAACCCTCTTCCCAGTTCAGCTGGGGTCGGATCTCCTTGTACGTCTTCGCCAGAGAGCTCTATTCTGGGGTGTCTGAGTGCTCAGGTTCTCCTTCCGGACCTCTTTCTGCATGTTTGACCACCAGGTGGCAGGCGGTCTTCCCCTTCCTCGCGGTCGATCGGGGATATTTAGGGCCTTTTTGATAGGGTTGTCATCTCCACGTCTCAGGATGTGGCCGTACCAACGCAATCTGCGAAAATTAAAATGTCAATTGTATTGTTAATGTCAGTTTCGTGTTCGTGCATTGTATTTTTTTTATTGGATGTCACAATAATAGAGATGTCATCAGCAAACAATATGCACTTATGTTTCGTTATTTTAATGATGTCATTTATATATAATAAAAAAATAAAAAAAAAATATGTTTATTTCTCACCACAATATTACACAATACATCATTTGTCTTAACAAGCTTATTACTATTGTGGGAGACTGGTGCCTAAACTAGGCTGCACGCCTGTATTTCAGGACACCAGGACTCCGCCCTTAACACAATCATTATCTCGATGCATTATTTTTTTAGGTAGGTATTGAATCGGTGAACACGAACACAGTATTAGTAAGTGTGTATGTTTTGTTTGAGAGTGTGAGGTGGTGAGTGTGTGTGATGGTGCGTGTGTGTGTGTATGTTTTTTTACATTAGTAGTATTACACTAAAGTAGCAAGTAGTTTTTCGGTGTCTTCATAATTAAATTCTTGTAGGAAGGAAGTTATTTTCTTTTTACACACGTTCTTAGTAAGATTAACTATCGGTAGCATACTATTAATTTTATTGTAAAGAAAACCTCCCAGATGGCAGAAGAAACGCTTAGAGAATTGGGTTAAAAGTCGAATGTCTGGGCGATCTACGGGGTTGTATCGTCTCTTACCTTGTGAAGTCGAAGGGTGGTATTTTAGCATAGAGTGTTGTTTTAAAATTATGCTTTTAATGAAAAGTTGACGAACTGTCATAACTTTGGCTTCTTTATATAAGAGCTCTGTGGGGTAACGGTAAGATAGAAACGAAGACACTTTCAGTATGGCTCTTTGCGTTCTCTCCAAGACAAGGAGTGTAGACTTCGGAGCTCCACCCCATACATTGATACAGTAGGTTAACAATGATTGAACGAGGGCAAAGTACACTGATTTTTTTAGCGTCGCATCTGCCACCTCCCTCAGAGTTTTAAAGATGTATATCATTTTACGTAACCTAGTGTTAAGTGCATCAATGTGATCCCGAAATCTAAGGGTGTTATCTATTAATATTCCCAGGTATTTAACAAGTTGAGTGTTTCGAAGGTGTGGACAGTTACATGCACTTTTTTCATGTGGTGTTGTGCAAGTGTGTGCTAAGATGGCATAAGGTGTAACTGATGAGGGAGCGTTTTTATCATTTTTTAGAGTGAATGTTATATAATTAGTTTTGTCAGCATTTAGTGTTAGTTTGTTGTTTCGTAACCACTCCGTCACAGTATTGAATCCCAACTGAGCGTGTGAAAAGACCTCACCCCACGTGTCAGCATTGAAGAGTAGGGCGGTGTCGTCAGCAAATGTTATAATCCTCCCTTTTGGGAGAGCGAGCATACCCAGGTCGTTGATGTATATGAGGAAGAGAGTAGGGCCAAGTACGCTGCCCTGGGGCACACCGTATGAGACTGTTCGTTCCTCGCTAATGATCTCATTTATCGCAACGCACTGAGTACGCTCACTCAAGTAATCCTTAAACAAATCCAGGTGGGCCCCTCTGATGCCCATATTCTCCATTTTTCGAATAAGGATGGGCACAGAAACCGTGTCAAATGCCTTAGCTAGGTCCAGGAATATGCCTAATACCCTCTTCCTACTGTCCAAATTAGTGACGACATAGTTGGTAAGATCGTGTACTGCATCAGACGTGGATTTGCCAGACCTAAAGCCATACTGTGGAGGAGAAAGTAGATTCTGTTTCTCAAGATAGTCTTTTAGTCTGTTATTCATCACCCGCTCGAGTACCTTAGACAAAGCTGGCAGCAATGCAATAGGCCTATAATTATTGACACGGCTTCTGTCCCCACTCTTAAAGATCGGGCGTATGATAGATCGTTTAAAAACTTTGGGGAACTTGCCTGATGAGAGAGCTAGGTTATAAATGTAAGTCAGAGGTGGAACGATTAACCTTTTATGCTTCTTAAGAAGGCCACTGGAGATTTTATCCCACCCCACCGCACAGTCATTGCGAATATATCAAGAATAAGATCGGCCCCAGTATGCTGGCCTGTGGAACACCAAACTTATTACATCTATATTTTGATGAGTGTAGCGTTACTTCTTTATCGTCGTTAATATTTGTTATGGTAACGCATTGTTGCCTGTTATCAAGGTATGATTTTATCCACTGTAAGGTTGGCCCTCTAATCCCGATTGCTTCTAACCTTTGCAGTAATAGATCGTGTGAAACTAGGTCGAAGGCCTTCGACAAATCAAAGAATAATCCTGTGGTTACATTGTTGTCATTGATGTTAGTTAATATAACATTTATGAGAGCATAGATTGCTAATGTTGTAGACTTCCCCTTTTGAAAGCTATGCTGTTCCTTTTTTATAATATTAAACTTTGTACAGTAATTCGCAATTCTTGTGTACATACATTTTTCGTATATTTTAGATAAGATGGGTATTAGGGTTATATGGCGGTAATTGTTCAAGTCATGTCTGTCTCCTTTTTTGTAAAGTGGTCTAACAACGGAAAGCTTTAAAGCTTCTGGAAAAAATCCCTCATAGAATGACAAATTGATCAAGTGTGTTAGTTCTTCAACAATTTCGTCGACACTGATTTTAATTCTTTTTGTGCTGATTTCGTCGTGCCCTTCAGAATTTGTATTATTTAAAAGCAGTATTTCCTGCTTAACTTCAGTTATTGACATCGGTTTGAGGAACATAGAGCCAACAGTTACATTATTGCTAGAGTTACCTGTGACGTTCGGCAGCATTGATTTGTTTGTTGAATCGATATAATGATCATTAAAGGCATACGCTATTTCTACTGGATTGGTAATAAGTGTGTTATTATATTTGATACTGTCTATATTTTGTCTGGAGTTTGCATTATTTAGCTCTTCTTTTATAACATTCCACGTAGCTTTGCATTTGTTATCGTTTTTAGCTATGTATTTGATATTTGCGTTTTTCTTGGAATTAAACATGCATTTTTTAGCATATCTAACGTATAGGTTGGCCAAAAAGAGTAGACATTAAATAAATCGGAACTAAATTTTTTCTACACATGGCCACTCTAAAGAAATGTCATCATCAGTCGAACCACCAAAACAAAAAAGTCTATTGTGAGTTAATGAGATTTTTGGTTGATATTAAACGCATTAGTCGGTGATTTATTATTGAAAATGGGCAAGACACTAAAAAGTGGTGCCAGACAAGTTATTTTCAATGTTTTTAAGAGGTTTTTGGAGGAATACAATGCCGGCAAACTTCTAACAGAGTTGGATGAGCTTTACAAACGAGTTGCTGATATGACAGGTATTTATTCACTCTAATTTTATATAATATACATAGTTCATGATCTAAGTTACAGTTAAAGTCGGTTAGGTCTTTAAAATATACCACATCATCGAAGTTTTTACTTTGACACAATGACTTTGTATAGAACGACTGCATTTTTTGATCGTTACGCACGTCATGCTACAATTTATACAATAAAACAAATAATATTTTGATTACAGGAAAATCAGAAAGCACTATACGTCGCATAATAAAAGAAGGGAATAAAAACCGTCGGTGCTCCGTAGACCAATTCAAATTTGACCAATTGGTCTATGGGGAAAATGACATGTTTCCATCGTCCAATTACCAACTGGGCTATGGAGAACACTGGACGTAAACCAAAACTATGTTCCATTATAACATTGTAACCCCGAGTTCACACCATTTTCCTATACTTTGGGTTCAAAGAAGCCTTTGTTATATTTTTTGGGTCACATCAAACAGAATTCAAAAATATTATAAAAAACAAAAAAAACAAAGATCAAAATTTCATTATCTTTTTTTTCTCAATTAGGTCATTAAGCGACACATACGAACGTCAAAAAAAAAAAGTATTAATAGTTGATTCGACCGTCGTAAATAAATACAATAAAATGTTCGTTAATTATAGTTAATTTAAATAGTCTTCAATGAAAAGATAGAAAAGCATGTCATCATCATCATATCAGCCGGAAGGCGTCCACTGCTGGACATAGGCCTCACTCAAGCGTCGCCATTTGATCGGTCCCGTGTGTCTCGCATCCAGCGGATCCTCGCAACCTTCACCAGGTCCACCTGGTCATCGTAGGAGGTTATCCAATGCAACGTCTTCCGGTTCGCGGTCGTCACTCCAAAACCTTTCTATATAATCGGCCATCCGTTTTGCGACCAATCTGCTCTGCCCACTGCTACTTAAGTTTGGTAATTCTTCGGGCTATGTCGGTAGCCCTGGTTCTCTTAAAAAGTATGTAAACTGTTTGAAATGGCCACTTCACCGAAAATTTTGTCATTATGTCTGGTGTCAATTGGTTGCCAAATGTCAGTATGTCTTCGGGATGAGGGTATTACGAAGACTGTTGTCGCCAATTCTAAGATCCCAACGGACTCAATGAGATAGATGTTCACATTGATTTGTATTGTAATCTTTGTACAAATGAATTGTTATGTCGTGATTATTCAGTAAATGATTATTGTTTCAAAAATGTATCTTGATAATTTTTTTTAATACTTGTGGACAAGGCTTTACTATACTATTAAACTAGGCAGCGGGACATTTCTCAATTCTCCATAGCCCAGTTGATAATTGGACGATGGAAACATGTAATTTTCCCCATAGACCAATTGGTCAAATTTCAATTGGTCCATGGAGCACCGACGAAATATTAAAGGCAAATTTACTACCCCAGCCAAGCACAGAAAAGGCCGTCCAAAAATAGAATTGGATGATTTTAATAATAATAGTTACTATCATAAAGATGTTTTTACTCTCCTAGGCTTTTTTATTTACAAGTTAGAAAAATATAGAAGTTTACCATCTAATTTAACGATTTTCCCCATTCTGATTTATCTTTAAAAATACTTCAAGTATCAAATTAATTTATGTTATAGTATAAATGATGCCATATAAACGATAGTGGCGACCTCAATTTTAGTCAACTCTTTTTGGCCAACCTGTATTTAGTCGTATTCATCGCAGATTTGTTTTTATAAAATTGATGGCGCAGTGACCGTTTTGTTTTACAACTTTGGTTTTAAGCCCTTGCTTATCCAACTTTGTTTCTTTTTGTTATTTTTATTTTATTTTATTTATTCGGGAAAACAACAATTACACATTAAGAATTACACAAATATAGGATACAGAAGTGATACAAATGTGAAATCAACCACGTTCTCCACAGATAACAATGAGACATTTTGGTAAATTTTAAGATTTGCGTTATAAACAATAAATAAAAAAGAGGAATATCAATAGTAAAGTATCAAAAAAATAAAACATAAAGCCATCGATAGTGCCGCATAAGTGGAACAACATTATCATAATTATTAGTTTTTCAGTATGTTAAGTAACATGAGTCTAAACTTTCCATGTGGTAAAGCAAACTGGGGGGTAACCACAAGCTCTTAGAGTAAGGTTATTTTGAGATCGAGTAAGTGACAGATGTATACAAGTCAGATACATCTGTCCCTTACTCGATCTCAAAATAACCTTACTCTAAGAGCTTGTGGTTACCCCCCAGATCCAAACTGCAGAATTTTTTATTAAAATTGCTCGTAAGGCGATGAAGAGGCGCACGCAAGCCGGCATTAGTACGACTGGAAGTAGTGGCGAATACAGGTCGTGCGCGCACCTCGCGCCCCTGGCATGTTCTGGGAACTATATAACACAACTTGTTACCAATTTCCAAACAATCATACGAGTTATTGCATAAATCTTACAAAAATGTAGTTGCAAGAAAAGTACGCCTTGAACTCAAAGAAAGCAGATTATATTTCCTAAGTAACTCACTATAAGAGAGATAACAACTTTTTAAGCATCGATAGTGCATAGACTTTAAAAATTTACGTTGTATGCCTTCTATACACTCAATGTATTTATTGTAGAAGGGATTCCACACAGGTAGCGCATATTCCAACTGAGACCTAACTAGTGATCGATAGAGATATAAATATGTACTAGGGTGCCTAAACTCCGTAGATGATCTCATCACAAGGACCTTACATGCGATAAGCATTATTGACAATTTTATTAACATGTGCGTCTAAGTGCAGCTTATCGTCAAGTAATATTCCCAGGTCGCGGATCAAAATCTTCCTTGCCAGAGTTTCACTGTGTATTGCATAGGGATATTTAAATATATTTTTATTTTTAGTGAAGCTAATACATCAACATTTAGAAATACTGAGTTGGAGTTTGTTTTTAGTGCAATAATCTGCAAGACGATTGAGGTCTTGTTGAAGCAGTTGACAGTCAAGAATAGTTTTGATGGGTCTAAAGACTTTAAGGTCATCTGCGTAAAGTAAGAATTTAGAATTAAGAAAGCACATGTCAATATCATTGATAAATATAATAAATAACAAAGGACCCAGTATCGAGCCTTGAGGCACACCTGATGAAACAGTTATGGATTTAGAATGGAAACCATTAACCACCACTTTTTGCGTTCTATTTGTAACATAGGAAGTAAACCAACGGAACAAATTGCCACGAATTCCGTTAAATGCTATTTTGCCTAAAAGTAATTTATGATCGACCTTGTCAAAGGCTTTACGGAAATCAGTATAAATAGAGTCCACCTGTACACGTGTGTCTAAATTATTGAATAAATAATCAGTATACTCAATCAGATTAGTAGTTGTAGATCTTTTCTTGACGAAACCATGTTGTTGCTTTATAATCTGATCATGAATAATCGGATAAAGCTGATCGTGGACAAGTCTCTCAAAAAGCTTTGACAAGATCGGCAGAATGGAAATAGGACAGTAGTTCTCAATTTCGTGTCTAGGACCTGATTTATGGACAGGGGTGATATTGGCTCATTGCTACACTTCTGGGAAAGTCCCTTGGCTCAAGCACTTATTATAAATAATAAATAGAGGAAGACTTAAAGTGTTAGCGGTATTTTTAAGGAATAGTGGCGGGATGCCACGGATTTCAAAGCACTGTGTACTTGTTCAATACTGATCACAAGATTGCTAACGAGACGGCTATTCTCAGCATCGTCAAGGGTCTGCTGCTGTTCATTGTTGAGAGTGGAAAGCTCATAGACAGAATGGAATTAAATAAATAAATAAATATAAAACGCCAGAAATATTTGGTGTTAATTTTTATGCTATCCTCAACTGACTTTATGTATTGGTTATAACAAGTTTTAGATACAACATGAAATCTCGACCTATATAGTGAAAATTGTTCGTAATCTGATAGATTTTGATACGACTTCCATTTACACCACGCCTTAGTTTTATTTTTAAATATTTGTATCAATGATGGTGTAAACCAAACCGGGTACTTAGTAGACTTGACCAATGTTAAGGGAACATGAGTTTTAATAACTCTGAAAATAACTTCATAAAATGTATTTACTGCATCTTCAGCAGACTGCCCTTGTAATAATTCGCCCCAGTTAACTTTGTCCAAATCACCATTAATTTCTTCGTAATTCGCCTTATAGTAATTGTACCTCTGTGTAGATTTACGTGTCATGGCTCGGTTACCCAAATTGAAAGAAGCCAATATACATAAGGGTGGGTGATAAGGGTCTGAGCTTAATAGTGTGTCAGTGGGTGCTATAACAGAACACTCATTATTACTGATCACCAAATCCAAAATCTTTCCGGTCGAATTTTTTATATTATTATACTGGTAGGCATTAAAAATGGACATGAAGATTCTTATGTGACTAGAAATTGGAGAGTTGCTGCTATTTAAATCTGGTATGGTAGAACCTGAACCTCCAGTAGCTAACCAATCAATGTCGGGGCGATTGTAATCACCAAACAAATATACATTTTGAACACTTCCACTCTCAACAACCGCTAGCAAAAGCTCTAAATATGCAACATAAACACTTTCGGGTGTTTTTGGTGGTATGTATGCTGAACATATGATATCGTATTTAGCTCTCGTTGCGCTCGGGATACGCAGAATGACATGCTCAATGTATTGATTTAATATGATAGTGGACTCAATTGTGACAGATCCCAGCCCCTTCAGCATCGCTATAAGGGTGCCGCCACCATCCTTCTTTTGAGTAGCCTTGCGATCCCGATCACATCTATATACGGAATACCGTTGATCAATAAACTCAGAGTCGAATATTTCTGGGGTTAACCAAGTCTCCGTAAGTATTATGATATCGTAGCAGTTGGATAAAATATTCATAAATAGAACATGCAGTTTAGTGCGAAGCCCCCTACAATTTTGATAGTATATCATTAATTTATCAGCCATAATCGTAGGTGTACAATCGAAACAGTATTATTAAATAAGTCTGAGCAAGTATATAAGCATCTCTTGGCAGATAGTGACAATTAAATTTTTTTAAGATGTACAACTTGAAGTCAGGTATCATTAAAATTTGCAATAAAAATAAAGTAAAATTGTTAAGACTCTCTTTTACATAGAATAGCAAGTGTAGAAGATGCACGTATAGCATAATATTGAAAGAGTAAAGATAAGTTACGGAAAGCATGAGAACAACATATCCCAAAACAACATTCATGAAAAAGTTTACATTAGGCAAACAAGATATTTCTAGGTTATCAACATTCATTATGGATATAATTAAAAAGTACATTATTGAAAAGTAAATAAACACTATATTATAGGGTTCTTTATTCATCCCTAGTGATAGAATCGTTCTTAGTGGTAGATTCATCCCTAATGGCAGCAGCCCCTGGTTTGATTTTACTGAGTTCTTGGTGTGACCGTATGGCGAAAGACTTCCATTGTTTCTTTTCACGGACGAGTATAGTGCCATGCTTAACCCACACAAATTTAAAGTTATGCAACGTAGCGACATTCTTACATTCACGAAATAATTGTTTTCTCTTTAACGTAATATGTTCATGCATGTATACGCGAAATGATGTTCCTGAGATACCCAGCTGGTCGGACGTCAGGCCCTTACATAAACGAAAGGCGCTGAGAAAATTGTCACGCAATATACGTGAGGCCAATTTCACGACAATGTTCTATGGTTTGCTATTATTTTGGTGTGCATGAGGAACCCGATGGATTGAAATAATATCCTTGATGTTTATATTAAAATTGGCCTTAGAACCTATTTTTTCTATTATCGACAGCAGATTTTCATGGCGTCTCTCAGGCACATTACATAGCTCCAAGTTGCATTGCCTAGCATTTTGGTCCAAGTAGTCTATTTTCAACACGAGATCATTGATTAAGCTCTTTGTGTCATCCTCCTGCCTTACGATGCGCGTTTTTAAATCAGTCTGTTCATCAGACAACAATTGAACGTGGCTCTGTACAGCAGCTAAATCACTTGATAAGCAGTCGTATTTTCCACCAAGTTCCGTTAGTTGATTCGTAAGCCGAGATTGCTCCGAGCGAATAGACGAAATTTCGTTTCTAATTTCCGATGTCACCACGGTAATAGCAGCAATCTCACCTTTAATATTTAGAACGTTATCAGAAATAGTACTGATTCGTGCATCAAGCTCCTTGCGCCATTCTGTCAGAGTGTTTTTAAACTCTAGTGATAATATATTAAGCGCCTGCGTAAATTCGCTTTCCGGTTGTTTACGCTTGCTGCGTACTGACACCTTTTTTTCGCCACCAAATTCAAGCGCCTTACATAAGTCGGAATCAGAGTGAGAGAATTTGTTGTCGCTGGGATTCATTTTTAGCGGGTTCTGTCTGGTACCAATACTAGACAAATATAAACAAGTTAAAAAAGTTTTTGTATTTAGTGGGAATCGATCCCGAGGTCATGGCGTGCGATGAAGTGTAGCTACTTAAACCACTCCGCTAATGTTACTTTACGTGTAACGTCGAAATTTGTGATAGCTATGCGCTGGGCGTTGAATTATGCGCAGGCGACAACGGGGACAGCGGTGGTTTGCGCGGGAGGTATCGAGCGCTCTGCGGGTTGTCGTAGGTCAGGGATAAAGTTCGTTAATACACTTTTCAAATTTAAGATTTTTCACCACAGTTTAATATTAGTTTATCTTTTCTCCACCCAAGCGGATCACCACTAAAATTGCACAGTTCGATAGGTCACTTCACTGGCTTTAATTAAACAGTATATTATTTAAATTTACTTTTACCTACTTTTAATTTAGGGAAACAAAGATTGTAAAGTAAGCAAAACTTTACATGAAAATGATTGAATGCTGAGTTTGCGTTGTTAGCCGTGTGTATTTCAGACCAAGAAAGATTACTTAAGCATTCCTTAAACTTGTGAATATTATTTGAACTATAATCTCTTTTGTATGTCTCTTCTCAATGTCATTGTATGCATAACCTAGAAACATCAGCCGTTGGTTCTGAGAAATTAACAGGAGACACAGGACTAAATGTAATTATTAAGAAAATAAAACCATGAAGATATCAAAGAAGTTTTATTGAAAACATTACAGGTTATTCTTTGTCCAAGGTCAGAAACAATAGTACCAGTTTGTCTACCAAGGAATTCTAGTCAAGAAAACCGGTGTGTACTTATAGGATTAAATAACGATGCCGTACGTACACTGAACAAACGTGACAAAGATTTAGTGCTCAAGTTAGCCACAATGTTAGACTTGTAAAGGAGTGGTTTAGATGCGTAGATGCCACGCACAGCCTACCAACGCCAAAGTTCGACAAGATTCGACGTGTCTTCGCTTTTAAAGGACTGCCGGAAGAAGAAGAGAACAAGGTTAAGAAGATTTTGAACAGGTTCGCCGACATCTTATCGACAAATGATGCCGACATAGACTGCGACTGACGACTGCGACTGTTGACTGCGATTTCAACACAGAATAAATACAGGAAATGAGTTACCAATCCAACAGCGATCAAAACGTGTACCAGTGGTACGGGAACGTGAAGCTGACGACATGATCAAGGGTATGGTGAAGGATGGCGTGATTAAACCTGAATCCAGTCCATGGTGTTCACCGGTAGTGTTGGTAAAGAAGAAAGACGGCAGCATTATGCGCTTCTGTGTAGACTATCGTCGACTAAACGACATCACGAAGAAGGACAATTATCCGTTGGCAAGATTCTATGAAACGCTGGATACGCTAACAGACATTAAGTGGTTTTCCACCTAAGTTCTGAAGAGTGGCTACTGACAGGTTGAGATAGACCCTCGAGATAAGGAAAAGACTGCATTCTCTTTAGGTAAAGGATTGTGGCGATTCAACGTCATGCCATTTGGATTGTGTAATGCCCCTGCCACATTTGAGAGATTGATGGAGCGGGTGCTTACTTGACTGATTGGAGACGCCTGCCTTGTCTACTTGGACGACAATATAATCGTGGGTCGCAGCTTTGAAGATCATCTCCGCAATCGGGACGAGTGCTGTCGAAGATGTGAGGAGCCAATCTAAAATTAAGCCCTACGAAGTGTGCATTGTTCAAGTGGCAAGTAAACTTTATAGGACATGTGGTTACCGAAGAATGTATTCGAACAGACCCCGATAAAAAATCGTTCCGTTGCAGTCAATGATAGGAAGAAGGAAAAAACGCAAGTCAGATCATTTATTGATTTGTGCTCCTACTATCGGCGGTTTTTGAAGAACTTTGTCGTCATTTCCCGACCTCTACATAAAAACTCTTGCAGTGCCTCAATCCATCTTGCTATCTGTCTATCTCGTTTGAGTGCGGCGTAGTCCGTTCGCAGGAGGAATTTCCGCCCCAACAAATATTTACTGAAATGCTGCTATGACCTTAATACAGCTAAAAGGTCCCTTCGAGTGACATGGTAGTTCCTTTCTGGTTTTGATAAGTCCTTGCTGAAGTACGCTATTAAATACCTTATGATCTCCTTTTCATAGAGACAAAACCCCGCTGATTTCAGTATTTCTGACATCTGTGTCCACTATGAACGCATGTTTATTGTCAGGATAGCCTAAGATGGGAGTATTACACAGATATTCCCACAGCTCTCATTCCAGCAGAGCTGTGTCTTGTCTTCTGTTAGCTTATTTAATAAAGTAACTCCAAGAAGATAAACGAGATGGGGTGCTATAACAATTTTGCCTAAGGAGGGACGCACGATCACCGGGAAAGTGCGTGGCCATAGACTACAGACTAGCGTAATAATTGTTCAACGTATCGTTCCACTATAGGTATCACTAATGAGAGTAGTTATGTTTGCCTTACCAGTAATGTTTCACGTGTCTTTGAAAAACTACGCAGTTTTATGAAAACACCTTTTGCACTTTGACTGAATTTGACATTTTCAGCTTTCAGCAGAAAAAGCTGTGAGTAAAACCATAGGCAGATTCATAAAGAATAAAATTTAGAGACTACTCTATGGACTAACTGCATAGAACAAACTTCTTGCATTAATATTTTTTTATCATTTGCGCATTTGCCTTGGCATTTAAAATTAAAGCAGGTACCAAATCTTGGAATCTATTCCGAACCATCAATTATTTTGAAAACTGCTAGAAGAATAGTTTGTAAAAATGAAACCAACAAAATTGATAAAATTATTTTAATCTAAAATAATACTTCCATATTAACCTGGCTGTATATACTAGAACGCAATACACAAAAAGTTAATAAATATTTAAGGTTCATAAAAAGAACTTAAATTTAAAAAATGTCTAGCTGTCATTTTCCCCGCGCTTTTCAGTATTGTCACGTAGGAACGTTTTCTCTTCTCTCCAATGCAACTTGGTATCCGTCGACAGCCTTCATCATGATATCGAGTTTGACCCGAATTTTAGGCACAGGACCATCTTCTCTGTCTTCTACTACTTTATACTGCCGAAGTATCGTTGACAACGCTGTTTTCACTGACATCAAAGCGTATTGGTAGCCTGTGGACAAGATAATTTGGATTAAGATTACCATAAAGATTCTGTACTTTTTTGTGCCGTGATTCATGTGAAAAGACGGGCTGGTCAGCAATGTTGGTTCTTGTTCCTTATTATAAACTTGATGTCTGTGTATAAAGTTTTCTCTTCTTTTCTAAGTTGTCACTTTATCATATACTGCCTTTTCATTCACATCCCTTGCGCGAATAACCATGTTTTAATAGGAGAATTTATTGTTGTAAGTGTAATCCGTATCATTCACTACCTGAAATTATTATTATTATTGTTGTATCATTCGGAACCAGATCCCGATAGACAGGTACCTACACAACATGTTTATTTTCTAAGAAAACAATTTTCCGAGTCATCAATGCTAAATCGATCTATACCAGATTACAGGCAGGTATTTCCGGATCTATAAAAGCGGTGCAAAACCGCGGACATAGACAAGAAAGAAAGAAAGAAAGAAAGAAAGAAAAACTTGTTTATTTAACTTGTACTGCAAATAATATGGTATTTTTTTGTATATTGATTGCCTTACCTACTTGTAGGCAAAAAGCTAACGCATGCTGGCAAGCCCAGGCAGAGTAAAGTAGTGACCGAATGGCATCCAGGCATTATCAGAAGTGCGCGTGGACAACCGGTCCGGTGGCAAGATGGGCAGACGACAGAGTTGCCATCGAAATTAGAACCTCAATGATATTAGTACAGGAGCGTGCAGATAAGTAAAAGAAAACAGATGCCTAAAGCCAGATGTGGGCGAAGCCAGGCTGTGGATAATGATAATGAAGGTAATACAGCAGCTATTCTTTTCTGTACAATGTTTTCAGATATTAAAAAAGGTAGACTATCACTGACACATACCAAGCAATGTGACATTTTCAAATTCATATGTACTTTCTAAGTTTATCTTGGACATCGTAGGCAACGGTGATGGAAAACGTTGTGAGAAAACCTTTACTGAAATAGTTAATGTTAGTCTGAAATAGCCATGTCAGAGGCCTGGCGTTCCCACAGGCGGCCTAATTAACTCTGACTCCAGAGGTGGCCACATCCTCACAAGAAAAGAAGAAAAAGCGATTTTGCATTCAGAAAGTATCTAATGGTGAAGTAAAATCTGATGAAGAAGACCACAGATGGCCACTGGAACTTCTCAATGATAAGTATGTTTTGGGTATAAGATTATCTCGAATAGTTAAATGAATGTGATGAAGCAAATTTAAATAAATGGATTTAATGAAAATGGTACCATCGAACTGATCTGGTGTTGAAGCCGGAAGGTAGGCACCGGAACTCCGCAATCAAACATTTGTCTTGTTTAGGCTTGTTCGAATTGTTACGAGAAGCTCTCTGGCTATAAATGATTTTCATAGTAATACACTCATCGGCACAATTGACCGTCCACCCTTTCAAAGTGCCTTTTGGTCGCGTTTTACGTTTTTGTGTATTCGAGCTTAAGTGTTTACGATTGAAAGGTATTTTACAGCGAAAGAAGTGCAAACCATCCACTTAAATGACATGCCGACAGTTACAATTCACCATATGAATTTATTTACTGAAGATAGAACTATATTATTTACCGGTAAAGACAGAACTGATTTCAAACATGACTTAAATAGTACCCTAACGACAAATATAAAATGACTTGATGAAAATTACTTAAAAAATAAAAACATAAATCAATTTAAATATATGCTACTCTCAAACCATCATAGAAGAAATCGAAGTAACCAAATTTCTAGGTATTTTTTCGTTTGACCATTATCTTGCCTGGTATTAAGCGATGATGTGGTCTACGGTGAAGCACGCTTGCCTAGAAGAAACCTATTCACTCTTGACTTAAAGACTCCAAGGTTGTAACTATCAGGGAACAAAAACTCCGGAAGGTATTTATATTGATAGCAAAGTAAATTGGATAAATTGCCAATAGCATATATAGAGCAAGTTTGCAAAAGACTTAGTCAGACCCACAGAAATCTTATTGCCTTATTATTAAGATTTCTGTGGTCAGACCTCTTATGCTCTATACAGATTATGGAACACTGTCAACCATTCTGCACTACTAACTGCCTATCATGGATTTGTTGCTTCAATCATACGCTACGGGATAATTTTCAGAGGCAACTGTTTAGAAAAAGAACTTGCCTTTAGAGCTCAAAAACGCTGTATTAGATCGATGTGCAATATACGCCAAATAACCCAAACCAATAACCCTAACTTATTTGAATTTTGTACTAGGACCAGACACAAAGACATGCTGCGCACAGTTGCCAGTAAAACAAAGCTATAGCACCAAAGCATCTTTTGTATCGGCCCAGGTATCTATAATAATTTGCCGCCTTTTTTCAGAGCAATGAGCGATATTAATGCCTTTAAAAAACTAATTATTATAATCAAATGTTATTATTCTATTATATAATTTCTAAATGACACTGAAATAGCCGGTTTATTACAACAGACCGTTGGGTGCTTAAGCATGAATTTGTAAACTATTACTGACAAACTATGAAGTGACACTATTTTTTTTAACTATTTTGTAGCATTACTAATTAATAGTTTGACATTGCATATTATACTAATTTAATTTTAATTTGTATTGCATGACAATTTGATCTATTGTTTTCTATCTAGACTGATATTATGATTTTTGTCTGCCTCAACGGCGGGACATAACAGATTTACCTGTAACTAACACAACATCTTATGAACCTATGATCCACAATAAATTATTTGAATTTGAAGAGTGAGAGTAAAATGTGGATAAATTAACTTTTTGTGGTATTCTGCATTTTAGTCGCGTTATTTGCTTGAAGTACGGAACCGCACTGGGAGTGACTATAGAGACGCCTTTACTAATGTCTAATATTCGTGCTGTAAGGGCGCGTACACATAGAACATCCGTTTTACAGGTCCGTTTAAACGTATATGTTATTAGCGTATGTAGTTGTATGAGCAAGTTCATACAGAATACAGTATTCCGGATCCAGTAAAAACGACAAAATAGAAACAAATAGATCCGATAAAAAGGATCCTGTAAAACGGATGTTCTATGTGTACGCGCCCTAAGACAAGGCAGAATTGTCACGAGCCGTTAGTTTCTATTGGTAAACGGTGACTTGTACAAAAGTTCGACAATGCCATCTCCAGCAGCAGCTTATTAGGTATTTGATTGTTCCGTAGTATTGATAGTGCAAACGCTCATACATTTTCCAAATTCAAATAATCCTTGCTGAGTTATCTGGTCATCTTCACCACGATTGGACCTATAATTTATACGGTCCCAACACAATAGACATGGATACTTACCAAGGCAGTTCCTAGGTCCATTACTAAAAGGCATGTAACTGCAAGGGTGTTCTAGGTTGAATCTTTCGGGCAGGAACCTATCAGGATCGAATTTCTCAGCATCTGGACCCCAGAACTTAGGATCGCGGTGAACGCCCCATATTGAGCAGGCAACACCCGAACCAGCGGGCAAAACTCTACCGGACGCTATAGAACAGAGATGTTGATGTATTATGTTATCTAGATATAGTATAATTACTTCATCGTGAATTTATCCTCAATATACGAGCAATTAAACAAATGTGTAATTTAACAAATGTGCGCAGTAAAGTAGTACACCACCAAGAGAACAAAGATAATTTACCATGCTGCGTTAAAAGGAAACTTAAGTCTGGAGACTATTAACTTCTATTTACAAAGATTATGGTATTCTTTACTTTTTGATCTCGTAGAAAGATTTCCAAGCTTTTTGACTAAATGCTCTACAAAGGAACATCTCTACAAACTACAAAAAAAAATATCATTGTTCAATTCTCAATTTTACTATACAAAATACTTACGTAGTGTAATATCTTCTAAAACTTTTCTGATAATTAGCGGTACTGGAGGGAATAACCTCAAGGATTCCTTGACCACTCGCTCCAAATATTTTAACTTGAGTAAATCTTCCTTAACTAACATGCGGTCATCATCGAATACCTCACAGAGCCTGTAAAAGATAAGAACTTTAATACCAATGTGTCGTCTAAGTCATTTTAAGTCTTATGTAATAGATGTTGAGCTCATTAATTAGGGTATATAAATAAATCCAGACTCGGAGCTGGTCAGTACCAGCTCCGAGTCGTACAGCATAGGATACTTTTTATCCCGGGAATATGTTCGACTTTCACACGGGCGAAGCCGCTATTAGATTGATTGTATCAGTGCACTTAAGGAACGTCCTCACTGGGGGCATTCTTTCGTGACCATTTGTAAACAAGCAATCGTAGGCGAGCAACAAATGGATCCCTGCGAGCCCAGCATTCACTTTCGAGCAAAACTATGAACGTTCGGGTCGAACATTCCTTTGCGAGCTTGGAGCATTCGAGTACGATCTCGTTAAATGTCATTCATTCGATAATACGAATAGATTCGATAATAAGAAGGTCACTAACGCTTAAAATCAAGATACTGTTCCTTGCTTTACAAGTGGCCAGCAATATTCCTATATACATACTCATTGATTTCATTACCTGAGTACTCGCTTTCGAGAGTTTTATTTGCGTGAACATTCGAATGCGAGCAGTTTCCGGGAAAAACGTTGCGACGTCCACACCGGCCGAAGTTCGCGCTTGCGTGTAGCTTTGTAACGCTCGGCTCAACGTCCACACCACTAGAATATTTGACGTCGAATGCTCATTACACGTGAATGCTCTCAGTGCGGACGTACCTAAGTCTTTCAAGTCATAAAAGCCATGAAGTCATTTTTTATTTATAATTTTATATGTGTATGTACCTGCCTATAATTGGTACCTTAATTATTCCTAAACGTGCGGTTTGTTATGCTCAAAGGCGTTCAAATATAGAAATGATAAAATATTAATTTCCTTTATTTAATTTAATATCTACCTGGGTAGATAGCGACAACCCTGGGGTTGGGCAGTACTTTTTTTTATTTTTTTTATTTATGATGGGTTTGCTCTTGACTCTAGTCTAGGTCAGAGGTGACAGAGACAGAGTCTACGATGGAGTGAGCTTACCCAGAAGAAGCCTGTTCATTTATTATTATGATTTATCATATACTTTATTGTACACTTGTAGACTTTATTGTATAGGCCTAATAAATAATAATAATAATGGTTTAATAGGCCTTAGAAATATTTGTTCCGTGCGGGCAACGAACCCACGACACGCAGCGCAGCAGCCGATCGCTCAACCAAATACTTATGGCTTCAAAATACATTTCAACATAAATACATTTGTACGGGTCAACCACCGTACAGCACGTTTACCTGGGTCATCATTTTTGCGCCACCCGTGCAGTATGTTTCCATCATTTATATTATTGCACTTACACCGCAATAGTTCAGTACGTAATTCGGCAACATACCGTGCGCGTGACTCATAATCCCCTATCGTTCACCATTCATCCTAGTATAAATTAATCTTAATCTCATATTTGTGGAAACAGACAATACAGTGAATTTATTAACCTTAAACTGACTTTCATCTCTTATCTCATCCTTTATCTCTATCTCAATCCAACCCCGAACATTGGTCCTTCGAGCACGTTAGCGGGACCGAAACGCGTGTGCTTTGTGCTTTGTTCATTTGTGCGTGCGTTTTACCGGTTTCGTTATACGCAATTAGAAACCTTGGAATATACAGTGCGTCTGCATCTCGTGATCCTGTTCAATCCCGGTGCCTAGGAAGGCCCCACTTCGTATCATCTCGTGATCCTGTTCAATCCTGGTGCCTAGTAAGGTGCCATTTTGTCTCATCTCGTGACCCTGGTAAATCCCGGTGCCTAGGAGGGCGCCACTCACCTCATCTTACGATCCTGTTTGACCCCGAAGAAACCCTACAAGTAAGGTATCTTTCTTCTCACTTTTACTCTGGCTACAATGGAAGACCTTTTAGCTACTCAACAGCAACTCATTGAAGACATAGATAGACTTTACTCCAACTTCAAGAAGGATGGAGCAGAGCGGAAGACCCACGACTACCTACGTCGACGATTAGAAAGCCTAGAGCAATATTTTACGGCGTTTCACAACAATCATATGAATTTGTTGTCGTTTGGTGATCGATCTCATGCGTATTTCACTACCGATCAGTATGATCAAACGAAGGTGAAATGGTGAAAGCCTTCCACAGACAGACCTCAAACCCCTATTTTGAAACCCCCTGCTTTTCAACCATCTTCAATATCTCAAACCCCGACCGTCTCATCTCAAAATAATCCTCCTAAGGATAGCGTCAACATAGAAGACCTCTTGAAGAAAAAAGCTACTAATTTTAGGGCATTTTCAAGAGAAGCATCTGACATTGATCTAAATCTTATCTCTGAAATGTGGGAGTTTGAAGACATCCTAAAAACTTTGAAAACTCGTTGGACAGCTATTGACACCCTACACTGGGAACTGGACAACGAGCTCAACGGCTGGAACGTCGTACTTGGACGACGAGCAATTCTCGAACTACGAGAAATATTATAAAACTCTGAAAAGAGATATTAACCGAAAGATGTGGTCGATGGCTCATGTTGAGAAATCGACCCCCAAAATGGAAATAGCTACCTTCGAGGGAAGCTACACGTCCTGGATATCTTTTAAAGATCTCTTTACAGAAACGGTACACAAAAATCCAACCTTATCGAACGCCCAGAAAATGCAGTTCCTGAAAAGTAAGATCAAGGGCGAACCGGAAAAACTAATCCAACATCTTCAAATAAGTTCAGACAACTACCCCGTTTGTTGGAATATCCTTACGCATCGCTATGACAATAAGCGTCGTATCTTTATATCTCATCTCAGAAACCTCCTAAATATCCCGACATCTCAGCAAAAATCAGCGAGCCACCTCAAACGAATCCACGATACAACGTACGAAAGCGTAAACGCTATACAAAATCTCGGAATCGATGTATATACTTGGGATCCCTTCCTCGTATGTATCCTAGCGGAGAAATTAGACTCCGAAACCAACGACGACTATTTAGATTCGTTGAAGTCGCCAAAAGAGTTGCCAGTATTGGAAGAATTTCTTCGGTTTCTGGAGAATAAGTTTACATCGCTGGAAACGTCACGGAAGAAACAAGAACCCTTCATTCAAAAGTCATCTCAATCCCAACACGCATCTTCATCATCTAAAGGTTATCTTAATAACCAACAATCTCATTCAAAAGGATTTAATTCTCGTTTTAAACAAAATAACAACAACTCAAATGATTCCTATTCGACAAACCAGGTCATTTCGCAATCGTCAAAGTCCACCTCGAAAAATAACGAAAGACGTAAACAATGTGGTATTTGCAATGCAAGCGATCACCGCATACAAAATTGCCAAAAGCTGGCAAAAATGCACCCATCGGCTCGCAGAGACGCAATCGCAAATTTGAACCTTTGTGTCAACTGTCTGCACTACCACGAAGGTAGAAAATGCCTTTCGGAAGTAAAGTGCAAAGAGTGCAATAAAGATCATAATACGATTCTACATGAATGTTTTACGTCAAGAAACGCTAAAACGGATGCGTCGCGATCGGGGCCGCACGCGGCCACTATTACGAAATCCCCACCTCAGCAAGATATGAACACCTTAGTATCTATGCAAAATGATCCTACAGAAATACTCCTCGCGACAGCAATTATCAAGGTTCAAGCAGCTGACGGATCTTACGAAAGAATGCGAGCTCTTCTAGATCAGGGATCTCAGACCTCAATCATTACAGAACGAGCTGCACAGCTCCTAAACCTGCGTCGCCAAAAATGTACTGGACTTATCTCGGGAATCGGAAACAATGAAAACAGCTGTAAGGGCATGGTCTCTATTAAGTGTAAGTCATTAATTAATGACTTTACTTTCGAATCCGACGTATTTATAATGAAGAGACTAGTCAAGAATTTGCCTAGTCATACCTTCACTAAACCCAACTGGCCAACTCTTAACCAAATAACCCTAGCTGACCCTGAATTTTACAAAAGTAGGCCAGTTGATATCTTATTCGGCGCTGACGTTTATTCCCAAATCTTATTGGATGGTATCTGCCGTTCCGAGGGAATGTTACCCATTGCCCAGCAGACACAGCTGGGATGGATCTTAAGCGGTAACTGCAAAACATTTCAGTGCAATGTGATCCTAACCAATCTCACCGATATCCAACAGTTCTGGGAAATGGAGGATATTCGCAAACCCTTATCAATATCTCAAGAAGATCAAGCTTGCATTGACTTTTTTCAATCCTCAACCTCAAGACGCGAAGACGGCAGCTATGTCGTGAAAATACCCTTTAAAGAAAAATTGGGTCAATCTAAAAATAAATCCATTGCGCAATTCTTTCAAATAGAAAGGAAATTAATTAAGCAACCAGACTTGGCACGTGACTATAAATTGTTTATGTTCGAGTATTTAGAGCTCGGACATATGATCCCCGTCGCGTCACATGTCAACGTAACCCCGGATTGTTACCTTTCGCACCATGGCGTACTTCGAGCTGAGTCATTAACTACAAAATTACGCGTTGTCTTTAATGCCTCTGCAAAAACTTCAACGGGATACAGCCTTAATGATCTTATGTGCAGGGGGCCGAACCTGCAGCAGGATCTCTTAAGTCTTATCCTAAAATGGAGACAGTTTAAGTACGCATTTACAGCTGATATTGAGAAGATGTTCCGTAACATTTGGCTACATCCTGATCATCAAAAATTCCAGAAAATTATTTGGAGAAATCATCAAACCCAACCTTTGCAAGAATATCAGCTAGCGACTGTCACCTACGGTACAAAGGCCGCACCTTTCCTGGCCATGATGACCCTGAAACAACTTGCCATCGATGAAAGGCCTAATTATCCAAATAGCAGCGCTCCTGATATCTTAGAAACCTCTTTTTACATGGACGATCTCATGCATGGAGCTCATACCGCGACAGCTGCCAAACATCTCAAAGCAGAGATGACAAATCTTCTTAAGGCAGGCGGCCTCAATCTTAGAAAATGGCGCTCGAACTTGCCGGAACTTATAGACGATCACATTAACCCTCAAGATGAAGAATTTCATTTTAAACAGCCAGAATCAACTAAAGCTTTAGGTCTTCGCTGGAATCCGAAAGAAGACTACTTTATCTTTCATCCAATAGAAATGACCACAGATGGCATCCCAACAAAACGACAATTCTTGTCTGAAATCTCAAAAATCTTCGATCGTTTGGGCTGGGTGTCGCCAGTCACAATAAAACTCAAAATATTGTTTCAAGAGACATGGAAAACGCAACTAAGTTGGGATCAACCGATACCCACTAATATTGCCCTGGAATGGAATAAAATAAAGGCCGACTTACCTTATATATCCCAATTTAAAATACCTCGATGGATACAAACCATGGAGGATGATATAATTGAGCTTCATGGATTTTGTGATGCCAGCACCAAGGCGTACGCTTGTGTTGTTTATTGTAAAATTACAAGAAACCACAAGACATACGTAACCCTTGTTGCTGGAAAATCTAAAGTGATACCCTTGAAAAAATCTCAATCTATACCTCGTTTGGAACTTAGTGGGGCTCTTTTATTATCAAAACTTAAGGCCAAAATAATCTCATCCCTATCTGATCTCAAAATCCAAGCCTATGGCTGGGTAGATTCCATGGCAGTACTAGGATGGATAAATGGTGAACCAGAAAAATGGAAGCCTTTTGTTGCCAACCGAGTTAAAATGATTTGCGAAATTATCTCAAAAGATAGATGGCGGTACGTGAAATCCCAAGAAAATCCCGCAGATTGCGCTAGCCGTAGTCTGACTGCATCCCAATTAGCAAATCATTCACTTTGGTGGCACGGACCCGATTGGTTACCTCATTACAATCCTGAAAAGAATCTTGAATCCATCTTATATAAAACAACTGAAGATCTCAGAAAGAAAAAGCTAGTAAACACTATTACTGCTGACTCTAGCAATTCCGTTATAAAACAATTATTAGAGAAATACAGCAGTCACAAGAAAATCATTCGAGTTTTAGCCATGTAAACAAATTCAAAGACATCTTGATTCACAAAAAGAAGCGTGAAAACTATCTTACTCTGCATGACCTCAAACGAGCAACGGAAATGTTAATAAAACATGTGCAACAGGAATACTTTTTCAAGGAAATACTTCAACTTGAAAAAGGTGAATCTGTAAGCAAAAAAAGCCAGATCTTGAATCTCAATCCTATCTTAGACAGCCACGGAGTACTCCGTGTCGGTGGACGGCTAAAACATTCAAGTTTAGACCCTGAAATGAAGCATCCTATTATCATCCCAAATCAAACGAAATTGGCTGATCTTATAATAGACGAATCCCATAAATTAGTTTTCCATGGTGGAGTGAAAATGACGAGTGGATTCATACGTCAAAAATATTGGATAATTGGAGGAAACCGCGCTACAAAAAAACGATTAAGAATGTGCGTAAAGTGTAGGAGACACGATCCCATTCTAAAACATCAACTCATGGGTGACTTGCCTCCATCTAGATTAAATCCTAGTCGACCCTTTTATCATACCGGTATTGACTACACTGGACACATTTTGGTGAAAGCGAACAAAGGTCGCGGCATCAAAACAGATAAAGGATACGTAGCAGTCTTCATATGTATGGTTACAAAAGCCATACATCTAGAGCTCGTATCTGATCTCACATCGTCGGCATTTATTGCTGCGCTCAGACGTATGTCAGCCAGAAGAGGAGTTCCCGGGCACATCTACAGTGACCAAGGCACGAACTTCATTGGAGCCAACAGGATCCTAAAACAAGAAATCTTACAAATCTCAGAAATCATATCAAGTCAAGAAACATTATCTAACATCGCAGAAATGAACATCGAGTGGCATTTTAATGCTCCGTCATGGCCTTCTGCTGGCAAACTTTGGGAAGCTGCGGTGAAAAGTTTAAAACATCATCTTAAGCGTGTTGTTGGTGAGCAAAAACTCACCTACGAAGAATATAGCACCCTGCTGTCTCAACTCGAGGGTTGTTTAAACTCTCGACCACTTTGTCCTCTGAAGGAAGATCCCGAGGACATAGACTTTTTAACCCCGGCACACTTTCTTGCAAGTGGGCCTACCTTAACGATCTTTGAAACTGAAAATGATCTTAGGACTCGGTGGCACATGGTACAAAAAATCTATAAAGATATTTGGACCCAGTGGAAAAATGAATATCTCTCACAGCTATCCAGCAGAGCTAAATGGAGACAATCACAAAAGAATCTCAGTCGCAACGATATTGTTATCATCAAAGATGAAAACCTCCCGCCTGGGAAGTGGGCTCTAGGGCGTGTAGTAGAACTGCATCCTGGTTCTGACGGGCACGTCAGAGTCGTTACCCTTAAAACCAAAAATGATTTACTGAAACGGCCTGTTGTTAAGCTATCTCTATTACCAACGGACAGTGACAATAATCCTCCTAGTGACACGAAGGTTAAGGATGAAGCACCAAGGAAGAAAAACCCCAAGCGTATCTCCTATTCGACTATAGCTCTGTCAGTAACGCTATTCTTACTGTCACTAATAAACTTATCTCAAGCATCTTATCGTTTTACCCCTTTGAGCAACAACAGCGTTTATTTCGACAAAATCTCCAACATGCATCTTATTAGAGACAATTGGCGTTTAATTGTTTATTATGATACGTATCCCTACAAAGAAGGCAAGTCGGCACCCGAGAAGTACATCAATTATCTTGAAACATTATGCCCCGCTATTAAAGATCACACACCTTGCGACGGTATCATCTTACAACTCGGGCACGAGTTCGATGAAATTAAACATTATGATAGCATGTTGACAATGAATGAATCATTTGTAACTGGAGACGAGCGGCGGCGCCGGCGTCGGGGTCTAATAGACGGAGTAGGCTACGTCGCAAACAGCTTGTTTGGTGTGCTAGATCAGCGTTTTGCGGAGAAATACGCACAAGACATCGACCTTTTGAGAGAAAATGATAAACATTTGTACAACCTCTGGAAAAACCAAACCTCAATAGTAGAAGCCGAACTTAACGTCATGAAAAGAATGGAGAAAGCTGCGAACAAGCATCATAAATCGATAAATCAAAGGCTTATGTACCTTAAAGAATCCTATCAAGATCTTCAACGCCATGTACAGAACATGACTTTAGTTACCGATTTCTTAGCATCTGCTATGACGACGAATAACTTACTGTATAGCCTAAGGAAAACACAAGACTCCATTCTTGATACGGTAACTAATATTTACAATGGATAATTGGACTTCCATCTGATATCTCCTAAACAGCTAAGAACGGAATTAAGTTCTATTTCAGCACATCTCTCTAAAGACATGGCACTTCCTGTCAACCATTTAAATCTCAAGGATCTCTACAACTTGATAAAGGTGCGGACTAAGTACTATAGTAAGTACTTAATCATGGAAATAAGAATACCCCTCATCGAAAGAGACCTTTACGAAATCTTTAACCTCATTCCAGTCCCACGATTATTGAACCACGACATGATACACGTGAAGGTTATCTCAAGTTTTGCTGCCATTAACCTTAGAAAAGACTCGTACTTAATCCTTACTGATGCTGATCTCCAGTCTTGTATAAGACAAAATCCTGAGATGATTTTATGTCACACAAAAAACCCTATAAATACCTTAAAAGATGATCACAGCTTGTGTGAAACGATCCCACACACAAGAACCTGTGAAACTATTAGAACCCCTTGTAAAAACAGTTGGAAGGAATTAACAGCGGATAATAAATATTATTATTTTTGTTGCAATGAATGCAACTTTAAACTTCTCTGTGACAGTGAAATTACAGCCATTAAATTGATGAATGCAGGTCTGTTAAATGTGGAGGAAGGCTGTCTGATAAAGACGGACAATTTCGTTGTGAATATTGGTGCAAGAATTATTGCGCCACAAATATCACCTATAAATCATATATTTAACATATCTATCCCTGAATCTCCTGAAATTAATCCTAACAACTCTGAAATATTGCAACAATTTGAAGACATACAGAAAAAGATCGAGATCATGAAACAAACTGGACCATTGAGCGATAGAATATCCTATCACGATATACATCTTTATAGCGTCTTGTATGCTCTAATCTTTGGAATCCTGGTAACTGCGGCGGTATACTGCTGGCGGCGTCACAGGCGGTCAACACGTCGAGAACCCTCGGAGCCTGCTGGAGAAGTACCTACTGTGATCTCTTCACAACCCGGAAATGAGAGTGTTTTAAGTGAGTGTAGTGCGGTTAGGGAAAAAGGGCAATCTTTAGTCAAAGTGAAAAATGCAGTGAGTGAGTGTTGTGATCTTAGGGAACAAGGTCAATTTAGTCAATCTGAGAAAAGTGATCCCAAAAATCTTATCAAATCTAGCGAGTGTTTGCAAACAGAAGATAGGGCCTCGTCCCCTGTTTTTCGCGTATTTTCCCTTCCCGATCTAAGAAGTTGCTAGACTACTTGTAATTGATAGAAATATTGTTAATCACTCACTACTAATCCTTATCCCTGTCATGTAGTTGATAAGTTGAATATTGTTTATCATCTTGTAAATCTCATCTCCATCTTTATCCTACTAACCTCTATCTTTGCCCCCGGGAGCATGTACGGGTCAACCACCGTACAGCACGTTTACCTGGGTCATCATTATTGCGCCACCCGTGCAGTATGTTTCCATCATTTATATTATTGCACTTACACCGCAATAGTTCAGTACGTAATTCGGCAACATACCGTGCGCGTGACTCATAATCCCCTATCGTTCACCATTCATCCTAGTATAAATTAATCTTAATCTCATATTTGTGGAAACAGACAATACAGTGAATTTATGGGGAATTTTTAACTGCACCTCTATTTAGAAATTTAAGCAAACAAAATATCTCCACTAATAACCTACTGCAAAACAATATTACTCACCGTAAAACAAAAATACTGATTTGCACACAAATTATTCAATTAAATATAAAATAAATGTGAATTAGTCCAAGAGCGAGCGAAGCGAGCTCGGGAGCTTAGGGCACCCCGACACGGATAGGTTAGGTTCGAAGGAGATGACGGGAGCTGAAGTGAGCGAGCAAAGCGAGCGAACTCAGCTCCCGTCATCTCCTTCATGTTAGGTTACTTTAGACCCTGCAGACAGAAATAGGAGCCCTGCGCAGCGGGGCTCCGTCGACTTTGTTTCGTTTCCCCCCCTCCCTTAAAACTTAAATATTTTGTTGCACTCGAAGAATTATTAGATTTACTTTTAGTTAACAGATAGTTATTCAGTAAAACAGTTAAGCTTTAAAGATCTAGCAGTATAGTATAATTCATTTATTTGATGAGCAAATTTAGTGTGCAATTCAGTATTTTTGGTAGTAATTTCGAATATTTTGATTGAAAAAAGGGGAATTACAGTTAAAGTATTAAATAACACCCTGAATTTATTAACCTTAAACTGACTTTCATCTCTTATCTCATCCTTTATCTCTATCTTAATCCAACCCCGAACAACATTAGCGATCGTATTAAGGCGGTACCCCGAGCAAAACGCCGCGCAATACGTTTTTTGTGCTCTTTTTAGGAGCTATCTACTCGTTATTTAAAAAGAAATATCAATTAATAAAAATACATTAAATTTCTACATAATATTGATTCTAAAATGGTAGATTTAGTTTTTTTTTTTAATGTTGTATATATTTCACTAATCTCCTTCCAAAAAAACATAAATGTGAAATAATTATTGATATTATGCATCTCCTCGTAAAGTGTTCATTAATTATTTTTTGTACTAACACTAATGGATAAACAATTTAATAACGAACATTTTTGTGGTTTTTTTTTTTCAAAAGACCAAAATTCGATTTTATAAAGATTTTATTCTAAAATCTGGTCGTATTCACTACTGCAATTCATTCGCCACCAGTGCCGCTAGACCAATAGGAATGCTCATATCTCATGCCGATTTTTTGGTCAGGGTACCGTCTTAATGGTTGCGCTCTGCAGAAAATAGCGCTCGATAGAATTCGTTAGCAAAATAGCGACCGCGTACGTGAAATTGTCAAGTATCTTGTACTTATATTCATTTCAAACGGTTATTTTCACGTAACTTCTGTGTATTAATTAATAATGTATTAGTACAAATTTTATGATGGTTGATCGAATATATTTTGTATTTAAAATTTTATATTTGAAATAAAAATAGTTAAAATACTATTTTTTGTATTTTATATTTTAAATACACGACTTACAAATATTTTGTATTTTATATGTTCAATACATGCGAGATAGTATTTTGTAATTTTCATTGTGCCTAGATCTGTATCTACCTATATACACTATGCTAGCTACTATGGTTTCGGTTACGCACAGATATTTATCATTATCAAAATTTAAATAACACTTACTCTTGATACACTTTCTCCTGAATTGCCGGGTACTTTCCCAATAACTGTAACGTATACCCCATAGCAACAGCAGAGGTGTCGGTCCCAGCAATGGTAAGCGTCAGCACTTCTTCTCTTAGCTCCACATTGGTATACCCTTTCTCACCGCCAGATAAATGTATTAGCAGGTTTAAAAATGTCTGTTTTTTGTATGATCCTAAATCTGCAAGAACAATGCAAAGTCGATATGGAATTTTAGAGAGCAAACTATAATGTCATTGAGTCGTGCAAAAATTGCACAATTCAAAATGATTAAAAATAGACAACGTAAGTCGATAATATAGACATAAAAGAATCGTTTGTACTTAGTATTCTACTAAAGAAGCGAATGGTATATGCATTCACTTCTTTGGTAGAATACTATTCACTTCTCCCAATTTTCCACTATGAACATATTCTTAAAATGTCTCTTACCAAATTCATGATCAACCTCTGTTCTAGACTCGTTTTCTAGTTTCAATTCTTCTCTCTTCTTTTCGATAACCTGTAAACAAGCTAATTTATTACCAAAGTTCCAAATCATACGGACAAAATGTTTTGCAAATACTTTCATTTTTCATTGTTTGTACAGCTATGTAGTAGAATTCCCTGCCGGAGTCTGTTTCTTAATAGATGTAACCTGGGGGGCTTTAAGGCAAGAGTGAATAGGTTAGATACTTTTGGGTAAGCATGGCGCACCTTCGAAACCATAACCGCTGGCATAAGGTGGGATAGTGGTCAAAGAATTGAGTATTGCATAAAACCAAGTGATAAACCGCGATCACTATTTCTTCTACAGACGTAATCGTGATGTTTGCATAAATATTTGCCAAATGGCCAATCAACCATTAATCGCAGAGGAAGAACTACATCCGCTTACCTGATCAGTAAAGCTATGCATAAGTGAGATATATTCTTGATGCTTCTTGTACTGCGGGAACCACTGGTATAGCCAGTCTGGCTGGAGCCACAAGTGGAAGATCCTCTCGCATACAAGGTTTAGCACACGACACATTGCTTTCAGGAATGGTTGGTCAGGATTCTCTTGTGCGTTGATTTTAACTCCTATTGTTGTCTCTGTGAAGTTAAAATAAATGAGTAAAAATCGAATTTGTTGCAGGAACTTAAAGTCACTGAAAGGTAACCTAACCCTGCAGGCCAGAATCTAGTTCCTCTTTTAGTAAGTCTTTAGATTTATGAGTGCGTGCAATGTAAAGAAACTGTTTACATATAACTCTGAAATTGATCTTTGGAAAAGAGAGCTTCAGTTATTTAAGTTAATTGTTATCACAAAACCCTAATTCCGTCATAACACTCACAGAAACAAGCGTAAGTACGGAAGGCTGAGCATGTCATTGGTAACAAACCCAGTTAAAGCTGGCCTCGTGTTCTATTGGAACCCCATAACGCGCTAGCTAAAAGTCCAAATGTTACCACCGATGTACTGTCAAATATGCCTACTTTCTTCTATCAGAAACACATTACAAACTTAGTAACAAACTATAAATAGACAAACAAACCATATAATTCAGAAACTTCGCACAAATGAAGTTAAATTGCCTAAACAATGGGCATGTTTGCGTGTAGAAATAATTATCATGACAAATGGATCTAGGCTGAGCCGTACTAGTATGATATACAACGATAATTTGAACTATCATCAATCTTAATCACGTTGGCATAAAGTTCTACGATTTACTTGCCAAAATTAGCAAATAACTAACTGTTTGAATACAAATTTCTTTCGATTTGGACCTTTAAGGTTAATAATAGCCCGAAGCTTTTTCATGCGGAATCCAATAGCAGCAAATTATATAGCGTCCTAAAAAGCCTAAGTATAATATTATGTGTAAATAACAGCTTAAGTTAAGTCCGTAATGTTTAGCTATAATATTCTTTTGTATCTCATTATGTGAAACCTTTTTTGCTTTATTTTTATCTTTTGTTGTTAGCTTATAAGACTCCTTTGTATTCAATAATGTTAAGCTCTTTGTTACCTGATTATTGCTCATTGTTTGACCTATAAAATTCCTTTGTAATCTATAGTGTTAAGCCCCTTTTGTTGTCTAATTGTTGTCTAATTTTAACCTATAAGATTTCTTTGTATTCTGTAGTGATAAGGACCTTTATTTTACCTGAAAACTGATGATTATTCAATAAATGCTGCATACATTCTGTAAAACAATCACTACACAACTTACAAGACGTGGCAACGCGCGAAAAACTATAAAAGAGCGCCGCCCACGCGCACCGCCGTCATTCTACAACACACCGTCCTAGCGTCAACACGTTTCTCAGCAGCTTCAATCTAAAATACTTGTTTCATTGTGGTATTCCTGGTTCCCTACTAAGTCTACAAAACAAAGTTCAACTCTGCACAGCATAGCAGTTTGAAACAATGGTCCTTCGTTCGCCGGATCACTGCAATCAAGCCTGAAATATTGAAGAAAGAAACATGAACGCGCGAGTTTTAGCAACTAAACACTGCTAATATACTTGACTGAAGAAAGAAACACGAACGCGCGAGTTTTAGTTGTTGATTCACCTAATCACTGCTAATATACTTGACTGAAGAAAGAAACACGAACGCGCGAGTTTTAGTTGTTGATTCACCTAATCACTGCTAATATACTTGAATTCCACCACGTACACGGCCACCTAACGGTGATAAACGGCCAAACGTACAGAAACTGTGGCAAAAGAGCCACGCCGGTAAGGTGTGGAACGCTTTGGGGCCACGAGTTGGCACGCAACGACGAGTGTGGATTACTCCTACCGTACTCTGATGCACCTAAAAGCGCCCGCATCCTCTGCTGGGTGGTTTTCCTTACCCTCCCTTCCTTTATCGTTCCCATTCTTGGTCGGCATCACCGCGGTAGAAGCCCGACCAGGCAGATAGGCAAGGTAGGCTACGCACAGAAGAATAGTATTCAGTGAAAGTGAAAGTGAAAAGTGTTAGATATAAGTAAAAATAAGGTTAGGGACCCCCCCGTGCGCAATGGATAACGCACGAATATTGCGTTCAGGCAAGTCCACACCCGCCACAGATGCCACGCCGGCGTCAGGCTCTACAGAAACGGAAACGTGGAGTAAAGGCACCGGCACAGAGGAAACGGCAGGCGAAGAAAGCACACACAGTCAAGGTAGGGCAAATAGAATGACCAGTGATAGAAACGCGGAAGTCGATTTAAATAATACACAAGTTAGGAGTGCGCCAGGCACAGTAGTAAATGTTCCTACGGAAAGGACGAGTAGTCGATTGTCTATGTTAAAAGCCGAGTTAGAGTTACACAATTCCGAATTAGCACAGGCTAGGGCGGCATCCGCCGCGGCGTTAAGTCGTTTGGAGATAGCTAGAATAGAACTAGAAAACTCCAACGACGCGGAACCGCCGTCCAGATATGAAGAGTCACGTGTTGAGGGTTGGATTTCGGAACAACGCGTAACCAGTAGGCCGATAATATTAGACAACGTTCGAATCCCGGAACAAAGCACGCGGCCACCCAACATATGTAGGAATGAACCACGCGAAGGTGAAAACATGTCTCGAAATAAAAATAATAGCAGCGACATGTCAATGTTGGCCGACGCGATAATGCAAGCGGTAAATTCCAATAGATCAGACTCAGCGGCACCGAAATTCATTCACGAACTTCCCCATTTCGACGGAACAATAGCAGAGTGGATGGCTTTTAAATCAGTTTTTATGGACACAGAAACCATGTTCACAGACGTACAAAATGTAGCTCGTTTACGAAAAGCGCTACGTGGCGCCGCTCGCGAAACAGTCAGAGCATTATTATTCACGGTATCGGATCCGTACGAAATCATTGACACGTTGGAAAGACGGTACGGAAGACCAGAATTACTCGTACTCTCCGAACTCGAGAACATAAAACGCATGCCACGAATGTCAGAAGACGGACGCAACGTCAGCAGTTTCGCGAGCAAAGTAGCCAACGCAGTAGCGGCAATAAAATCGCTTAAACAACCGCAGTATTTATATTCACCCGAATTAGTAAACAGAATTGTAAACAAGCTAAGTATAATTCTAAAATATAAATGGTACGAGTTTAGATCAGCGCATGCCGGAGCGCCCGAGTTAGAATTACTATACAGATTCCTAAATAACATGGCTGATCAGTGCGGCGCTATGTTCGCATACGAAACTGCGCAAGACGAACGCAAAACAAAACAAAAGCCCCGCGCAATAAACATGACACGTCATCAGAGCCACTCTCGCCGGAACGACGTAGACAGTGATAGCTCTTGTCAGTCGGAAGCAGATGACGACCCGTCGCGTAAAACAGTAGCCTCATTAAGCAAATCATCTAATAAAAAACAAACGTCGAAAACACATCAAAAACCACGACCGTCAGCAGAATCAACGCACTCGGAAAAAAGTAAATGTATTATTTGCGCAGGCAATCACAGTGCTACCGAGTGCGCGGACTTTTCAAAGCTAACAGTAAGCGAAAGATGGGACGCGGCCAAAAGCAATAAGATGTGTTTCCGATGTTTAGGTGATTCACATAGGCGACCAGTTAAATGTAAATATGTACCTTGTGGAGTAAATGGATGCGAAGCGGCGCATCATAAACTATTGCATGGCAACGATAAGACATCTCCGCCCGCACGCGGCAACGTAAGCTCAATCAATCACTTGCATAAATCCAATACCTACCTAAAAATAGTGCCGGTCGAATTAAGCGGCCCAATAGGTACAGTTAGCACCCACGCGCTGTTAGATGAAGGATCAACCATGACGTTGGTCGAACGAGACGTAGCGGACAATGTTATACCTAGGGGACGCGGCCAGCTCTTGTCACTAGAGGGAGTAGGAGGAAATAGATTAGACGATACGGAATCGTGCCATGTAAAATTATCAATTCGCGGTCTGTGCAACAGAAACATAGAAACTATGAATGCAAGCACTATAGGCAATCTAAACTTATCTCCACAAGAAGTTAGCAATGAGTTAGTGCGGCAGTGCAGTCACTTAGCCGAAATTGAAGATGAATTATGCTACGAAATGGGAAAACCGACCATATTAATAGGCCAGGATAATTGGCATTTAATAACGTCCAGACAATTGCGTGTCGGAAATAAAAACCAGCCCGTAGCATCGTTAACTAAGCTAGGTTGGGTACTGCACGGGCAAGACTCGAGGCCGCGCAACACCGTAGCGATAATAAATCACGTGCGACCTACACAGACCGACGACCCCGCACTAGAACTAATTAGAAATTTTTTCAGTATAGAATCATTAGGTATAGAGCCACGAAAACCAAAGTCTGACCCAGACCAGCGGGCCCTAGCTATTCTAGATAAAACATGTAAAAAGCTGGAAAATTGTAATAGATACGAAGCAGGTTTACTCTGGCGGACAGACAGCGAGGAAATGCCAAATAACAAAAAACAAGCTCTCAACCGTCTGTACAGCCTAGAAACCAAACTAGACAAAAATAAAAATTTAAAAACCGAATACAGTAGGCAGGTAAACAATCTCATAGAGTCAGGCTACGCTGAAAAAATAGAGTCTCCGGCCACATCGCTACGCAGCTGGTACTTGCCACATTTCTCGGTCATTCACCCCCAGAAAGGCAAAGTACGTCTAGTGTTCGATGCAGCAGCCAAATACGGGGGAAGGAGCTTAAATGACGCGCTCTTAGCAGGCCCAGATTTGTTACAATCATTATTCGGTGTATTAGTTAGATTCAGAGAAGGCAAAATCGCGGTCGTAGCCGATATAAAAGAAATGTTTTTACAAATTAAAATAACCGAACAGGATCGTGACAGTCTACGATTTTTATGGAGGGGTGAAGATAGAGAAAAGCCACCAGAAGAGTACCGAATGACGTCATTAATATTCGGGGCAGCGTCATCACCCTGTACTGCCATTTACGTAAAAAATAAAAACGCAGAATGTCACAGTAAACAACATCCAGAGGCTGCGAAAGCTACTGTCCGTAATTTTTATATGGACGATTACCTAGGCGCGTTCAACACCGAAAGCGAAGCGAAGCGAGTAATAAACTCAATGCACGAAATGCATTTAGCAGCATCTTTCGAATTACGTGGGTGGGCGTCGAACGTACCCGAAGTGATAAGTGATGTTACGGACACGCGCAGCACCGATACGACCACGCTAGGTAAAAGCGATACGGAGCGAACTTTAGGCCTGATATGGAACCACGCACGCGATACGCTAGGTTTTAACGTCAACCTACGAAATACTCCCGCGAACGTCATTCAAGGCGATACTCTGCCTACCAAGCGACAGGTAACTAGCGCGGTAATGTCAGTATTCGACCCGCTAGGTTTAGTTTCACCAATTACGATGATAGGTAAATGCCTCATACAAGAGATATGGCGCAGTGGTATAGGTTGGGACGAACCCATCACGGCCGAACATCACGTAACATGGCTATCATTTATAAAAAACTTACAACTATTAAAAAAGTTAGAAATAGATCGTTACATACCTGCGACATTCTCTGGCGAAGGGGAGCTACACATTTTTTGCGACGCGAGCGAAAAAGTGTACGCCACAGCAATATACCTCGTCAGTTCAGAAGCAAATGGTAACAAAACATCACGATTAGTAGTAGGTAAAGCCAAAGTGGCCCCATTAAAACCCATATCAGTACCCCGTCTAGAGCTTCAAGCAGCAGTATTAGGCAGCAGATTAGCCGAATCGGTCAAGCGCGAGTCCGAATATAAAATAATAAAATGTCATTATTGGTCTGACTCAAAAACTGTATTAGCTTGGATTAAATCCGACCCGCGCACATTCAAATCATTTGTTGCTCACCGACTAGCTGAAATCGAAAGTCTAACTACTACAGCAAACTGGCACTGGGTACCTAGCGCTGATAACGTAGCGGACGACGCAACCAAGGGCATTCCTGCCAATTTCAACTCAAAACATAGGTGGTTCTCGGGACCAGAGTTTATTAAAGGCGACCCCACAACCTGGCCGCAGGAAAAACAGGTAATAGCGCCGTCACCCCCCACTGGGGAGGAAAGAGTATTAAAACAAGTTCACGTAACTATTAGGCATGACGTTAGTGATTACTTACCTAAGATAGAACGTTTCTCAAAGTACATACGACTAGTACGTGTTGCTGCCACCGTTCTCCTCGCCGCTGAGGTATTTAAAGCCAAACTACTCAAAAGAATCACAAAGAATGAGCTTACACCGAACCACATTAAGCTCGCAGAGTTATTACTCGTAAGAAGAAGTCAATATAACTCATTTGCCGAAGACATCACAACCATAGAGGCTGGGCGGCGGCCACCGAAGAAGTCACCGTTCCACAAGCTCTCCGTGAAGGTCGACCGCAATGGCATCCTGTGTTTAGACAGCAGAATTAAAGATGAGCACAACCTACCAGTCCTACATGCCAAAGAAGGCTTCACGCAGTTGTTGGTGCATCACACGCACACAACCTTCAATCACGGCAACCATCAAACTGTCATGAATGAGCTACGACAACGATATCACATAATAGGACTGCGCAGTGTTATACGCTACATATGCAACCAATGCCAATGGTGTCGGACCTATAAAGGGAACCCCTCTAAAATCCCCTTAGGCAACTTACCAATTGAGAGGCTGGCCCAGAACCAACCACCTTTCACAGCTACCGCGGTGGATTATTTTGGGCCAATGCATGTTACGGTCGGACGAAGACATGAAAAAAGGTGGGGCGCACTGTACACGTGCCTCACCACACGCGCAGTTCATCTGGAGTTAGCCACATCCCTCACGGCCTCCGCCATGATTATGAGTTTGCGACGTATGATAGCGCGCCGCGGCACACCGACCGTGATATACAGCGACAACGGAACTAACTTCGTGGGCGCTGAAAAAGAAATAAACGAAGCCATACAAAGCAACGACCAAAGCTTGAACGCCTATGCATCTGAGAAGCTAATCACCTGGAAGAAGATACCACCAGGTGCCCCAAGCATGGGAGGCGCCTGGGAGCGCCTTGTCAGATCAGTAAAAACAGCTCTAAAAGTTACCTTGAAAGAAAGATTTCCCTCTGACGAAGTTTTACACACATTACTGTTAGAAGCCGAACATATGATCAACTCAAGGCCATTGACCCCGGTGAACCCTAACCTAAACGAAGAGGCGCTGACTCCCAATCATTTTATTATGGGACGCTCTAGTGGATTATTACCCTTTGGCTCATTTAAAGAAACCCAATGGGATGCACATTCATGGAAAACCACTCAGGCATTAGCTGATACGTTTTGGGCACGTTGGTCGGCAGAATACAAACCTCTTTTGATGCCTCGACCCAACACTAACCCCCAACACAAAAACCTAAAGATTGGAGATATTGTGATTATAGCTGATAACACATTGCCCAGAGGAGTATGGCCGAGAGGAGAAATCGTCAAAGTTCACCCAGGCCCAGATGGACGCGTCCGAGTGACAGAAGTACGAACAGCAGCTGGCCTAATCCGTCGCCCGGCCTCTCGCCTTATCGTTATCACATCAGCGGACTAAAACCGCTAGGTTTAGTGCTTGCGCACGAGGGGGAGATTGTAAATAACAGCTTAAGTTAAGTCCGTAATGTTTAGCTATAATATTCTTTTGTATCTCATTATGTGAAACCTTTTTTGCTTTATTTTTATCTTTTGTTGTTAGCTTATAAGACTCCTTTGTATTCAATAATGTTAAGCTCTTTGTTACCTGATTATTGCTCATTGTTTGACCTATAAAATTCCTTTGTAATCTATAGTGTTAAGCCCCTTTTGTTGTCTAATTGTTGTCTAATTTTAACCTATAAGATTTCTTTGTATTCTGTAGTGATAAGGACCTTTATTTTACCTGAAAACTGATGATTATTCAATAAATGCTGCATACATTCTGTAAAACAATCACTACACAACTTACAAGACGTGGCAACGCGCGAAAAACTATAAAAGAGCGCCGCCCACGCGCACCGCCGTCATTCTACAACACACCGTCCTAGCGTCAACACGTTTCTCAGCAGCTTCAATCTAAAATACTTGTTTCATTGTGGTATTCCTGGTTCCCTACTAAGTCTACAAAACAAAGTTCAACTCTGCACAGCATAGCAGTTTGAAACATTATGTTTGGACAAATTTAAAAGATATTCCATAAATTGAATATCATTCATTTATAGTTGTCAAATTTGTACAATATAGGCCTCTATTGGCAGCGCAATTTTGTAAATTTTTGAAGGTTCTAGTGCTTCTAAAAATAATGTATCATCAAAAACACACACACAGTATATATCTTTATTTTTCAGTTTATGGAATATCTACTTAATTGGTCCATTATCGGAGGAGGCAATACGCGAGAGCTAAACTTCAAATTATAACCTTTTACTTAAATATTCTGTCGGATGTCTACGACCGCATTTCCTCAGTAATTTGGGCATAGAAATAGTCAAATCGGGCGGGTGACAACATAATGCATGAATTTAAAAAAAAGTAGCAAGTTCTGGACTTCTACACTACAAAAAGCTTATGAGCATTGTCTGTCGCTTAAATTCAGGCGCTCATGAATTTTGCTATCCACAAACACGCACTGACTGCTCTAGGTAGTTTACAACATACTTCCCTGTACAAACAGGAGGTCTGTTGATTATATTAAGACCGGTCGAATTGGTGACACCTAGGGAAGGTCAATGTCCCGAACTGGCCATCTTTCGGCTGATATGAGGATGATGAATTTTACACACCACACACAGAATCCAAGGTAAACGAGCTAAGGAAAGGCCAGATGCTGAACTTTCCTTTGCCAGCAGACGTCTTCAGTTGTTTCACCAGTTTCTCACTCTGCTCAGCGAACACATGGACAAAGTTCTCGACTATCCTGGGACTTAAGGCCGGTACTAGGATCTTCCGTCGTCGTCGCCAAATAGGAACTGTTTGGGAAAGAAAATGTGAGTTCGAGAAAAGTGCTTGTAGGCGTTTGGAACTGACATACTATCGTACTAATAAATTACCGAACTAATGAGCTATCGCTGTAGGGTTTTTCGCAACAGGATTTTTCGCACAAGCGTTACATCGCACAACCGAATTATCGACACACCGTGTTCGATATTATAAAAATCGAATCATCAACTTTCGAAATCAAGTAGGGAACCCCCTACAGATGGCGCAAACAGTGTTGTTACTTAAATTAACTTACAACTAGGTCGTTGTAAGGTTATTTAAGTACGAGCACGCCTTCTTCAAGAGATCTGGAAATATATTGTGACCATTGAGTCTTGAAGATGCATCACGCTCACATCTCACAAAGCCAAGTAATGCCTTCTCAGGTAGTGCTAGAGTACTTCATCATTTCTTATTGATCAACTACTTAACTACTCAATATTTGCCTGACCAGTACGTGGATATCAGATTCTGACATTTGTCAAGATCCTGGCAGGTACAGGTGTGCAGGAATGGAGGTGAGGCAAATCCTGGAGGAGCTCCACACTGGCACTGAGTTTGGGATAGCTATTTGGCTACGAAAATTCTACTGCGTCAGTGGTATGGATATAAAAGACTAAAATAAAATTAGTAAAATAGAGACTTGTAGATCGTTATCGCCTTTAATGATAAGTTATTTATAACAAAACCGATAGTGTCGGCACAACACACTTCTTTAATAGGTAAGGTCACTATAGCACTTATGATGGCCTGATAATCTAGCACAGCATAGGGTTACATAACACTATTTTCGATTATTCATACCAAGTCTATTACGGGTGGTTTCACCGACAGCATTTTTAGAGGTTCCTCGCGTGAAATCACTATATAAAATGTTTATTTATGACCATTCTATATTTTTTCTTGTAATAAGAAAACTAGGTCATATGAAGGCACTAGTCTATATATATTTCTCTTAAATATAAATTAAATGAAAAAAAAAAATGTCTGTTTCTCAATAACGGTGGTATGCCCGTGATTAACTTTAAAGCGCATTTACCTCTTTAAATAAGTTGCGATGGCAAGTTTAGTACTTAAATTAAACATTATTATGTTGGTCAATACATAAAGCAACCATATTTAATACTTCCGTTACTTCTGTTATCATGCAGACATCAAGACCATTGTGATAAGGAACGTCCGCGCCAAAAGTGCAATTTCGTAGCGTTTTATTAAAATCGATCTATAACGTAAACACGTCTATTTTAACGAACTATCTCCTTACGCACACGGAGGCCCAGTCGTGCTCTTGCGTTCTCACAGTAGTGACGTGTCCGATCCTGCTGAGTTTTCGCGCCAATACGTAAGTACTTTTTGAATCTAAGAGGGAATACGAAATTATCCAATCTCGGTGGGTTACTGTTCGAATGAATGTTGTTTTTTACGTTACTTTTCGCGAATATGTTATATGTTATTAGGTACCCTTGGCAATCATACATTTTAAGTGACGAAAGAATAAATAGTTTTGTTTTTATTTAATTTTTTGTTCATATTTCTAATTTCGGTGGTGCAATATCGGTGGTTTCGGTGGTAAGTTCATTGCCACCGATATTGCATTAATACTAATGTGGCTTTGGTAAGATATTTACTCAGCTAGCTACATTGCTCTAGCTACTTTTTTCTAGCTACATTGCTCTAGCTACTTTTCTCTAGCTACATTGCTCTAGCTACATTGCTCTAGCTACAATGCTCTAGCTACATTGCTCTAGCTACATTGCTCTAGCTACATTGCTCTAGCTACTTATCTCTAGCTACATTGCTCTAGCTACATTGCTCTAGCTACATTGCTCTAGCTACATTGCTCTAGCTACAATGCTCTAGCTACATTGCTGTAGCTACATTGCTCTAGCTCCATTGCTCTAGCTACATTGCTTTGGAGTATTGAAAATGTTGATTTGGATATCATCCCCTCCACGTCGTTTTTTGAAAACGTTGACAGCGCAATGTGTTTGGAATTTGAAAATTCAATACCTGAAACTAATTGGAAGAAAAATGACAAAACTGAAAAGAATAAGGAAACAAGATTAGCTGAATCTTCTACAGCAAAAAATAAAACCAATATTGAAAATGACTCTGACAGTGATTTGAATATTTTTTGATTTTTGTTTCCAATATTGAAAATGACTCTGATAGTAATTTGAATATTTTTTGATTTTTGTTTCCAATATTGAAAATTACTCGGACAGTGATATGAATATTTTTTGATTTTTGTTTTTATTTGAAAGTTTACTATTTTATGTTTGTTTAAGATTTTTTTATGAAAACCATAATTATTTGCTGAAGTGTTAATTAAACGAAGATCTCATCATAACTTCATTTTATTTAGTATAACCCTCAACATGGATCACATTTAGCAGACGTAACTTTAATTTACTAAATCTACTAAATGTGGTCATGATCCATGTCAAAAGACACAGTATCGAATATAGACAGATGTGATGTTGCAATTTCGGTGCAAGATTTGCAATTTCGGTGTAAGATTGGCAATTTCGGTGTAAAATTTTCAATTTCGGTGGGTTGGTAATTTCGGTGGCCGTCATATTTTCAAAACAACTACGGTTATTTAATTCCTACTAAAATAACTAGAATACTAATGTGTTCTAGAACAAAACAAGTTTATGTTTTTATCCGAAAACCTACGAATAAAAAATACCACCGAAATTAGCAAAAAATTGTGCCTGCGTGAAATGACCCTTACACGTATTAAAGTTCATGTGTTACTCGACATATCTTGCTTATTTGGCAGTCAGTCCAAGGTGTTATTGCTGCTTATGAACTGATTGCAAGGGTGCCCGAAGCAAATAAAATCTTTCCAGATCAACTGTGGTGTAGTTTAAAAAATAATGGGAAAGTTTACATGACTCGAATATTCAATAAGCGATTCAATTGATACTACAAGGTATAGGATAGGACATAGGTAATGATTTATTCGTAGCTTAGTTCTGAACTGACAAAATATTGCAAAAATAAAAATATATTTTACCATGTATGAGTAGTTCTGGAAGGTACAGCTTTGCCACAAATATCGGCGAATTTTCCAGATAATCGTCATGATAAATCACAAGTTTACAAAGCAGCCTTATTTACCTAGTTGTTGGAGTTTTTATGTCCTATTTGCCTCAGTAAAGTTACGAAATATTCTGTCGTTACTGCATACGTGTCACTGCTAATATTATTTTTCTTATTGTTCTACTCCTAATTCACTCGCAGTTGTTTTTTAGCTGCGATGTTTTTATACTGACGTGATGTGCGAACATATCAACTCATTAGCATTGGTAATGTTATTATTATAGCTATTGAAAATTAAATCATGTTTATGAAGCCCCATTAAGTACAAAGACACTTTCATGTTATAAACTATGTAGCGGTGAGTAGGATAAAGGCCAAAGGCTAGAACTAGGTGTGAAAAGACTAGAACAATATAATATTAGGGTATCCATCTGTACCTATATCATTCATAGCAACAGTAAATGTAACTATTAGCTTTGGGAACTAAAGGGACATTTTGTTTTGATAGACTTTTTAAGACTCTTTCAAAGTTTGTGGTTACAGGAAATGGACGTCCACTTTTAATACCTAACGTTTTGATTCGTCTGTTTCTACCAGCTATTATCGCCTTCACTAGTTGCTCAGGGCGCGGCACGTAAGTTGAACTAAAACGTACTAACGCTTTATTGAAAATAAACTATTTAAACCGACTTAACTTATTTTTTTGGTATTTTATTCGTAGCTTTTAGGTTTATATTCGTAGTTGTTGTAATTTTAACTGTAGTTGTTGGGTTTTTACTCTTAGTTGATGGGTTCTTTTTCGTGGCTGTTGGGTTTTATTCGTAGCTGATGGGTTTTTAGAGTATTTCATGGGTTTTATTCTTATTTGTTGGGAACACTTTTGTACATTTTGGTTTGTTTGGTAGCTTGACCTTTATGTGGACGAGGTTTACTTATATATGAATTCGTGGTATGGTTTGGTGGAGTAATTTCTAACTCTCTCTATTGAGTTGGTTTATTCTGGTTATTAAATAAATCCTCCTTACTGATATTTGGTTTCGTATTTGATCGACGTCCTAACTGTTGATTCATAGGTCGTTTATAAGGGATTCGTTTCGGCTTAAATCATTTAATTTCAATAAAACATTTTTGTTCAACTTACGTGCCGCGCACTATACCTACATTACTTTATTATTTTATCATCTGCGAAGCCTTTTCGAAAATAACTTGGGGTCGGCTTCCGGTGTTACCGGATGCATATGGATACCAGTATTTTACATAAAGCGATATACCTATCTGACCTCCAGAACCCATTTGGGTACTGGGTATGGTTACCGTAACGATAGATCTTCATTAGTTGTTATAATTAAAAGATCAGGGTCTTACCTGGTGCGAATATACCTCCTTTCCCTATAATTTTCCTGATGAACCTGTGGAGGTCGTCCTTTTCCATGCAGGTCTTCAAAACCATCTCAAGATCGACCGGATTTACTACGACTGCACAGAAATACATATCAGTCAGACATCCGAACTCACAAAAATCGTGATTCTACTTTAAAGGAATTTATTTTAGGAACAGTTAATATTATAAACCAAGTTCATAAAATTTTGTAGAATAATTGTCGGCACATAGCGGGGTAATTGCATAACACACTTTCACACAATGTATAAATAAATTTGTTCAAAATTCTGCATTCGGATTAAAACATCAGATTGTAATTGAACGTTTGTTTCGCAATGGCTCGCGCAGGATAGAAAACATCAAAGTAAGAAAAGGAATACTTACTAAAGAAAAGTACAGGTCCCATCCAAGCTCTAATGATCCCGTTATTTTCCATGCTCTCATAGCTTAGTTTTTGCAGTTGATTCATGATAACTAAAAACCATCATAATTAGGTTAAGACATGTAGCATATCACATCTGTGGAAGTTTTATTTAGCATGTTTTGTTAAAGTAATTGGGGTTTAGCTGCCCCGTTGTTCACGGGTTCGCAAACGCTGCTGCTAAGCGTGGGTTCCTGGGTTCAGTTCCAAGAGAAAATGTTATTAGGTCTTGCTTTATAGACCAGGGTCGATAATTTTTGAAACCAAAAAAAATTACAGTAGGATGAAACCCATTAGAAAAGGACATACATAGTAATGTATATTTTTTTACACCATCAAAAAGAAGAGATTTCAACGAACAAAGAGCCCACCGACTTTTTTAAAAAAACTGATATTTTGACGTCAGAATTTTCGATTGAAAATTAGGGTAGTTTTTTCGATATTAAGTCAAAATAAGGTGAAAGAATAAATATTTTAAATAAAAAAAAATACAGTGTGTTTGGGACATAAAAAGGTAAGTTTTTACCAAACTATGTGAAAAAAAAATAAAAAATTGTAAAAGATAAAAATTAAAAACCAAAAACTTGGTTATTTGAACTTTTCACATACATTTTGAGGTTATGTGAAAAAAGTGTCAATTCAAAAGTAGTAGATCTTTTTATTATATACAACTTTGCCATTTAACTTTTTTCCATAGGACTTGTAGTTTTGCCGGAAATCGAGATAAACCGTTTTCACCCTTAAAAACTCACCCCCTTCCCCTTCCCGACCTCAGATCGCCCGTAAATTATTTTTCCTTTCATTTTTATAATATTCTTCTTCTTTCCCAATGGGTTTCAACCTACTATTATTATTTTTTCACTTTTTATTATTTTTAAAGGCTTCTACCCTGGTCTATTAGGCATTTGTCAGCAGCAGCCTGGTGCTGTGATTGTCCCTTGTGTCGAAAAGCACGGAAAGCTGTTTGTCGGTTTGCCGTCCCATGGGACTATGTGAGTAACAAAGATTGCACATTCATACAAATGAGGAGATATTATAGTGCACAAGCACTATAATATCTCCTCAGTACTTGACTGTACGCAAGAGGACCGTTGAGAGGATTAATGGGAGCAAGCCATCAAATCCAAATTTATGAAACAAAATTGACCTACAGTGACGTGACGGTACGTATGAGAACCCACTGAAAAAAATATACAGGTATTTTTTTTTATCAAATCTGTTGGAATGAGGTTTGGTTATCAAACTCATTTAAATCCTGGCTGAACAGAATATTTCATGTTCATTCTTTATTTTCAATCAAGTGCACTTGTCATAGTAAAATTGTTGTTGACTGGTTATAAACTCTCGATTCTCTCTCTCGACTCAACAATAAACTCGATTGAATCTAAAAACATGACATGACGTCATGTCTTCAGATTCAATCGAGTTTTCACCTGTGTAGCATAAAGTTGATTTTTGAAAGCATTATGTTAGATTACCACGCAGAGTCTTGTTTTATAAATATACTACTGCCCACACCCTAACCTGTTTCATTGAATAGGTTGGGTGTGGACCGTCCAGGAAATAAAGGAAAATGTTTTTTTTTTTCATTTTTCATTCGCCAATAAATCTACGTAAGCAGCCTAACAACCAAGACATGTTGATTTCATAACCCTAGTAACGGACAGAGGTTTGTCAAAAATATTTAGACTGATTTGTATGTATTTTTTACAATTATATAGAGATGGAGTCTTTAAATAAACTGAGGAAAAATGCTAACTTAAAATATTGGAGACAGATTACAAAATTATTTCTGGACCAAAAGGCCATGAAGGAAAAGAATTAAATGAAGCAAAATCCAAATACATAGTATTAAATGCTATAGAACGAACAGTTATTACATTATGTAATTAATTGTAAAACTAAAAAAAAAGTACGCCTTTATTGCTGTTAGATTTTAACTTATTTGAATAACGTTACTTAAAAAAATATAACAGGAAACTATAAATTAACTTAAACGAAAACATATTCTCGGCATTCAGCTTATTTCCCCTCTTAACAGCTTGTCTTTCGACAAAGGCCTCCTCTAAGGATTTCCACTTGTTTTTGTCCTTTGCTGTACGTAACCATTTTGGCCCAGCTACTTGCTTCAAATCGTCTTCCCATAGCTTTGGCTGTCTGCCTCTACTTCTTCTGCTTTCTCTAGGGTACCATTCCGTTATTATTCTGGTCCACTTTTCTTTCTTTTCTCTTTTATTTTTTATGCACCTGCCATGTTATATCTCCACCATCCTTGGTTGACTGGTAGAGAATGCCTCAGGCATTATGCCTGTATGTTGCATGAAGTTTTAATAAATAAAAGAAGACCAGATAGTAGTATTCATGTGGGTTTTTGTTCGAGACGTCAAAATTCTACAAATTGAAATGATTATAATAACGCAAAAACAATTTTAAGATTTTTATAGGTTTGAAAGATAAAGGCCACTTTGGTGAAGCTGATAAAGAACTAGAGGATATTGTGGTTCGGATTTCGCGGGGGATCTAGACTTCGTTTTCGACATCCAGTATCGTGATTTGGTTGAACGATGGACCAGTGGCATGGAGCTCAAGAAAACAGTCAGTAGTAGCGCTGTCGAGTACAGAAACTGTTTTTTTTTGCCGCAAACGAATGTTGTAAGGATGTTTTGTTTATAAGAGACCCCATAAACGAAATTACGAATGAAAAATTAGAACTTGAGATGAGAGTAGACAACCTCATCTCAAGTTTGATTCCGTCATACTCGAGGGGAAAACGCCAAAGGCATGGTGCGGGGGTGTGGTAGTACTCTTCTTCAATAAGTCTGACAATGCCCTACTGAAGAACTATAGGCCCATCTCACTTCTTAGCCATGTCTACAAGCTGTTTCCAAGAGTCATCCCGAATCGTCTCGCGGGCAGGTTTGAAGATCTTCAACCTCCCGAACAAGCAGGTTTCCGTAAAGGCTTTAACACCGTAGACCACATACATAGCTGCGGTAGGTTATACAGAAGACCGAAGAGTACAACCTGCCTCTCTGCTTAGCGTTTGTCTGTTTGATACGAGAAAGCCTTCGATTCGATCGAGATTTGGGCTGTACTGCAATCTCTCCTACGGTGCCATATCGACTACCGGTACATCGAAATGTTGGTACAAAAACGCCACCATGACAGTTCGTTTTCAGAATCAGGCCTCAGAATCTATCCTTCTGCAGCGAGTTGTGGGACAGGGATAAGTCATTTCACCGAAACTGTTCACCGCTGCACTGGAGTATGTCTTCAAGATTCTGGACTGGAAACGGCTAGGCATCAGATTAGATAATTGGTTGACCGTACTTTCCCAAGACATAACTTTGTTTATTTTATTTCTGGTCCCAAAATACTACTCAAAAATAATATTGTATCTGAAGGTGGAATCTGATCCCGAAAGCTCCAACGTTCAATAAAGTATAAAAGCAATAAATAAATAATAAATTTACTTGAAAAGCATTTAAACGTATAATTATTTAGGAAGGCATGTAATCCAAAGTGGAGGGACTAACTTGCTGTTTGCCAGTATTTGAAACGTAACAATATTTTTCACGAAACTTTAAAAACTGTCTGTATGAATTATTTTGAGAGTTTATCAGTTTTATTATTTATTTATTATTATTATATACTTTACTAGCTTTTGCCAGCGGCTTCGCCCGCGTCTATTATACATAGAAACCTTCCCCTTGAATCATTCTATCTATTTAAAAAAAAACCGCATCAAAATCCGTTGCGCAGTTTTAAAAATCTAAGCATACATAGGGACAGACAGACATCGGGCAGCGACTTTGTTTTATACTATGTAGTGATTGTACACCACAAAACTTGCAGGAAAAACATTTAAAAAACCGAGTTTGCTGGAGTGACAGCTGTCATCGGAAAACTTGTCTGATAGTGCCGCGGTTTTTAAGTACTTTAAATTAGTTTTCTTCACGTAATAAGCTCAGGACTTTAATAAATACGCTACTTATACAATAAAAGTCATGTGAAAGTGTTATCCCGGTGAACAATGTCGTGTTTATGTAAATAAAACAATAAGTTCATATGTAGGTAGTTGCTGCTGGTGACTGAAGACTAAAAACAATATGAAAGTGCATATAAAATACAATGAAAAGGACCTAGAGTGAGTGTGATGTTTGATTTATCAACAAAACATTGATAAAGTTCTGCTGTGACAAAAATTACATATGAACAATCAGTTACAAATTTGTTTTTTTTTATTTTTTATTAATGGCAATTTGTCGAAGACAATTTCTGCCAGTGTCGAGTAGTGAAGACTGATTTAGATTACAATAACACCAAAAGTTTTTTTTCCAATGTCTTTGTAAGGCCCCAATAAAATGGAGGTAGTTTTATTGGCAGCTTCTACGGAGTTTTGTCGACCACATGTACAAACTCATGTTCTACCGCTGTGTTTTACTTGCCCACACTCGTGCACATTCACTAATATTATTAGAATAAAAAACCACCATTTTTACACTATTAACATCCAATTTAACACAAATTTAAGAAAATAAAACAGAGAAGCAACATAGACGCCATCATGGTATAATAACATACTCCGTATACTTCGCCTGGTATTCTCTTCCCAGGATGGCCTAAGCCTACGTCACGATAAGTGTTACCATTGATTGTCCTTTTTAGAAAATTTAGGTACTTTCTCATGTAGTTAATGAAAATAAAATAAATTACTAACTAGCTTAACTATTTAGTAACTCATGTGATTCATCTATTTATTATTAAATTTATTTGTATATTGAATAATTGGTTCATAATTGCTTTGTTAAGATAAAAATGCATTTTGTTCGGGTAATTCAATCACACACAGTGGCAACATATCGAATTGACAAGTGTCATACTGACAACTAGCCATTTCATCGCTATTGTCGTGTCGCTCGCACCTATAGCGTTGTTTCGCTCTGTGAGCAAAATATTGTGGCTCCCAAACGTTTGTGGTGAACCCGTGAACTTTGATAGATACACAATAAAAATTGTTAATTGTTCCGTAAACTATAAAAACAGAAGTATAAAAGGCGGTGTTATAAGGTTTTTTTATTTTCCCAATGAAGAGACGCTATCATATGCGTGGCTTCAAATTTGTAACTAAATTCAACTAAAATAACTGGTATGTGCCTTTCTACCTACATAATATTTAATTTATCTACGCGTTGTAAATTACATAATTTAAGTCATAGTTGTGTCAATACGTCTTTACGCCCGAAATTATTAACCTCACATAATTAGTTTTGACTTATTTTAGTCAAGTTAGGTTTAGTGGGTTTTCGTCCCGAACTAAATAAAAATACTAATATGCAAACAATTAAAAAAAAAAGCAAAGTAAATAAATACAAAAAGTATCAAATATGACGATTTATTAAAAATTATAAATATGTTGTATCTATTGTAATATTTTTATCTTTTTCCCCACTAAAAAAGTTTGAGAACCGCAACGCAGTCGATGACGTAGTCTTAGGCCAATCACGTGACCCAGCGGCCAGTCACGGGAAGAGACTACCTTGTCTTATTATACCATGGACGCCATCACGTACCCGCCAAAACTACAAATTTGATATATACAGTTTTTGCTAATGTAAACAAATCACAGCTGACTCATTGACTAACTGACAAAAGTATTGACCAATCACAATTGACTACGAATTGATTTGACAGAGAAGTTGTCGTTCAGAAATTGGAATATATTGACTTAGACACTAGTCTTTTGAGACCATAGACGCATTACATACGACTCAAGTACCGAGGTTGGTTTGGATAGTATGGTCATACTGTATGTGATAGTGCATTATAAAATATTCCTTGGGGCGTATTTATCTTATGCTCGTGTGTATTTATAAGGCTTAACTCAGTGCTTGAAACGCTCAAAGATTGCTAATTATTTTGCTTGGTTCTGCTTTAAAGATTTAATTTTGTTAATTAATGTACAAAATGGAAGACCAGAATGTAACGGTCCGAAGACGACAATTATCAAACTCACTGCAAAACATTTCTACCTCAAACTCAACTATTTGATACTACCATGATGAGTTTACCAGACACATCTTTAAATTAAAGCCAGACTGTCATTGATCTTAACGAGAAATTAGAAAACTCACATCCAAACTGCAAAGTGCCCACTAAGAGATAGAAAATCTTAGCAGCGTAAATCTGCAATTAACAACTGATGTGAAAAAATATAAAACAGTGATAGAAACCTACAAAAAAGTACAACTTTCTGAATTAAAGACACCCACATCACTATCACATAATAACAAAAAAAGGAAATTGGGCTGTGTTTCTACACCTATAAAAATCATACACCATTAAGACTGACCACACCGAACACAACAGAAATATTGGAAAATAGCTACTTACATAATACTTCAGCTGCAGAATCTATTTATTTAACACCAACAACATATAACAGGAAATTGAACCCGAAGCTAACAAACAGCAGCAGCTTATAATGGGCAACAACTCAAGTATACCTGTAACTTATCAAATAGAAAGTAATAAAAATAAAGTTGTTATATTAGCAGATCATCAGGGTTGGAAAATACGAAAACTATTGCAGGAATTAATTGGCTCAGACTACAGTGTGACCAGTTTTTGGAAATCAGGAGCTAGAATGGAAGAGATACTAAAATCTCAAATCGAAGCTGTATCAAAACTAACAATGAGTGACTATGTAATAATTATCGGTGGCTCTAATGACTATAATCCTCGTGATTTTAAATTTAGTATAGCGAATTGGTGTAAAACTACGAGTAATACAAATATAATTGTAACTGAAATACCCTACAACAGATACTTAAATGAAGGAAAATTAAATTACGAACTCAGATTTGTATGTAATACTTCTAAAAACGTATCGTTTGTGAATATAAACTATAGGTCAACTTTCCCTCGCAGAATATATTTCCCTATAAACCTAAGTCGTTTATTCCTACGACAAATCTTAAACATTGACAACAAGCGTAAATATTTGAATTACTAGCTACAGTTGCAAGCTCATCATAAAATTAAATGCCACTAAAGTACACAGACAGATACCTTTTGTGACCACAAGTTAGCAGATATACCTAACCCCAACGAACCTGAATTATCGGATGATTTTTTTCGAGAGTAATTCAATTAATATCTTGCACCAAAATATAAACGGTCTGCTGAGTAAAATGGATCTTTTAAGTGTCAATGTAGATGCATTAACAGATAAAAAGCTTAATGTAGATATTATCTGTATTACTGAACACAACATGACTCATTCAGACACATCACTTATTAACATACCATCCTTCACACTTGCATCTTCTTGTTTTAGGAAAAACAGACACGGATGTTCATGTATATTGGTTCGACATGGTTATAAATTCAAGGTTTTGAACGAAATTGCAAAGCACTAACTTTTAAATATCATTGAGTGCAGTGCCATAGAGCTTCTAGATCAAAAATTAATAGTTATATGTATATATAGACCTCCAAAAAACAATTTGGAAGACATCGAAAAGTTTTTTGGTAAATTAAACGATATTTTGAGTCAATTGTGCTACAAATAAAAAAAACTAGTAATATGTGGTGATATAAACATAGATATACTTAAAAATAATAAAATAACTACTACATATAAAAGTATTCTAGCGGCATTTAACTTAAAGTTGGCCGTAAATTTGCCAACCCTTTTGACAAGCAAAACTTGTATTGATCACGTGATCCACAACTCGAAAGGTTGTAAGTGTGAAATATTAGACTTTGGCCTCTCATATCACACAGCCCAATCGGTTACTTGCCAGTAACCAATTGACTATTGGTTTAAAGAAAAACGAGACTATTGTTTGGAAAATATGGTAAATTTTAAAAATTATCTTAGTTCTCTTATATTTGTAGAAATTTCCAAAACAATGATCCCGAAAGTGCATTTCATAATTTTCATGAACTTTTCTGTCTCCTCTATAATTTATCTTTTCCCAAAATAAAAATCAAACAGTCATTTCAAAGGCGGCCAAAATGGATTAGTAAAGGGTTAAAAAATTGCTCTAAGCGAAAACGAGCTCTGCTGTGGAAATATCGGCAAACAAAGTCTGTCGAAGACAAAAATAAATTTAAAATGTACTCGTCTAGGCTTAACAGAATCATTAAACAAACACAAAAGTCTCAAAATAATTATCACATCAACACTGCATATAACAAATCTAAAGCTAGTTGGAGTTTCATTAACAAGAGCAAGATGATCATTCCAAAGAATTACATCTGACAAATAAATGTTAAGGGGAAAACAATTAAAAACCCTATTGATATCGCTCAAAATTTTAATAACTATTTTATTGACCAAGTCAAACCTATTTATAACAGCAGTAATAGCAACCCACACAAACCTACATGTACACAAAATAACTCAATATTTATAAATCCAGTTGCACCATTTGATATCCACAGAATCATACAATCGCTCAAAAACACAAACAGCACCGGCTTTGATGGCATAGCCACTAAAATAGTGAAATACGTAAGCATTGTTAGTCATATTTTTAATCTCTGCATTGAGCATGGTCACTTCCCTAGTATTAAAAAAAAACTATTGTCAAGCCATTCTTTAAAAAAGGTGATAAGGGCGTTATGTCATGTTACAGACCAATTTCCCTAATACCGGTATTCTCGAAATTTCTTGAAAAAATAATTTATAAAAGCTTATACCAGTTCCTAGAAAAAAATAATATTTTAGTCGATGAACAAATGGGTTTTAGGAAAAATTAATATATTATTAAAGCAATTTATAACTTTCTTGAAAAAGTGTTGATAAGGGGGACCAGTTTGTGCATTATACATGGATTCCAAAGCGTTCGACTATGTAGACCATAAAACACTAAAAAACAAGCTTTATGCGTATGGCATATGTGGCAGCGCCTTAGACCTAATTATGTCATATTTAAGTAATAGGAAACAAGCCACGTTAATAACGAAATTCTGCTCTATAAAAAAGCAAGAAATTGACCATGCTTCAGACTACGTAGAAGTGATATATGGCGTACCACAGGGCAGTGTCCTCGGGCCCTTATTATTATTAATTTACATTAATGGTTTGCCGAAAACTATGGACTTTCCGATGATTCTTTTTGCAGATGATAGTCCAGCCATATTTTGTAACAAAGATTATGCTTCACTGGAAAATGATACTAACACCACATTGGTTCGCATTGTCGATTGGTTAAAAACAAACAACCTTCTAATTAATTTACAGAATTTAATGATATTCCGAAACAGGACTAAACCACCAACAGACTTAAACATACATTATGCTAGAACAAAAATTAATGAAATTTATGTAACAAAATTCTTAGGTTTGAATGTTGATTGTAATTTAAATTGGAAATCACATGTAGAATCTGTCTGCTTAAAATTAAATAGATATTCCTATATGCTATAATACATGCTCACAAAAATTGTAAACATATCCACGGTAATGACAGCCTACCATGCGTATGTGGTATCCACGCTGAGATATGGTTTAATTTTCTGGGGGAACTCGACAGAATGGGAGTCTGTTTTTAAAGCCCAAAAAAAATGCTTTCGTGCAATGAAGAACACACGTAATACTTAAGAACACATTACTTAAGAACACAGATAGCTGTGAACCCTATTTCAAAAAACTTAAGATTTTATCTTTACCTAGCCTCTTCTTTTATGAGATATCAGTATTTGTCAAAAGTAATATGCATATGTATGAAAAATTCCTTAGTGCTAGATATAAAAATAAAATTCAGATTGCACCATACAGAACTTATTTAATGGGCTCCAGTGTTTATTGTGTGACATCCAAGATTTTTAATAAATTGCCATGTAGCATTACAGATATTGACAACTTGCACATATTTAAGCGGAAGCTAAAGGAATTTCTAACTGATAAGGCGTATTACAGTGTGAAGGAGTATCTAAACGGGAATCCTTATGGCAGATAATATTTATGACAATAATAATGACATACTCTGCTCTCAATTATTATTTATCTAGGACTATTATTTATTTTATTGACATTAATTTCATTATCTACTCTGACATTTATTTAATTTTTGACAACTAGATACCCCTTGACATTAAAAATAAAATGGTTTAATGATTTTGTAATATTTATTGTTATTCAGCTTGATATTGAATATTTATTGTATTTCGATACTAGGTTGTAATTTATGTGTAAGATTTTGCATGCCCATATGACGGCAGAGCATGGAGAACATTAAAAAACATGTATAATATCTTAACCGTTGGCAAATAAATAATTTTTGAATTAGAATTTGTGTAAAATGGGCGGTCTTATCGCAATAGGCAACGCACAAATGTTCAACGTTTTCAACTTTTCATACCGACAACCCAGCTGACAAGAACCCTTTCGTCATCATGCTACATCCATACCCAATCGAAAGTAAGTAGGTACCTAATTAACTCAAACTCACCTTCAGTATTACCGACCAGAGTATGCGCTATTCCCACCAAAGGCAGCTCTTCCTTTGGAGCTGGTAAGGCCGAGGCCAGCTTTTTCATGTGCCTCCTCCTATACTGAAACCTCACCGTCCACAACACTATAGCCAGGAGCAATAAGCTCATAAACATTGTGTCACTTTAAACAAAAGAACGTGTAATCAGTAGAGATGTTGGTGCATCACATATATATATGCGCGTGATCCTGCGGTGCAGGCGCATATCATTAGCTAATTTGCACCGCAATAACACGTTTTAAGTCATTGAGCTTTACACTGTATCTCGATTCCTTTCACTAAATCTATGACGTCGTGAATTTAAATGATCTAGTATTCATATCACTGGCATTGAAATATTGCATGTAAATATCAAAAATTTAAAACATTTGGAAAATGTAGACTCAGTCTACTGCCCATCCACTATACAGCCCACTTCCCTGCACTAACAGGAGGCCTGCTAATTATATTACGCTATGATCATGTTACAGGACCGATCGTTGTGGTGAAACTAAGAGGAGCCGAATGTTCAGAAGTGTACATCTTTCGGCTGATATGAGGATGATGAATGTTACTTACCACATACAGAATCCAGGGTATAAGAGCTCAGGAAGGGCCAGATACTGTACTTTCTTTTGCCAGCAGACGTCGTCAGTTGCTTTACCAGTACTAGGACCTTCCGTCGATGTCGCCAGATAGAAACTGTTTGGGAAAGAAAATGCGAGTTCGGGAAAAGCTTTTAGGTTTTTATTCGTAGTTGTTGTATTTCTAATTGTAGTTGTTATGTTTTTACTCTTAGTTGGTGGGTTTTATTCGTGGTTATTGGGTTTTTATTTGTAGCTAATGGGTTTTTTTACTCTTAGTTGTTGGGTTTTTATTCGTAGCTGATGGGATTTTAGTTATAGGTCTTGGGTATTTATTCTTGTTTGTTATGTTTTTATTCACAGTTAATGTGTTATTGTTTGTTTTCATTTGTAGTTTTTATGTTTTTATTCATAGTTTTTAGATTTTTATTCATGGTTTTTAGGTTTTATTCGTTGTTTTTAGGTTGTATTTGTTGCTTTTAGGTTATAATTCGTAGATTTTCGGTTTTCTTTTGTTGTTTTTAGGTTTTATTTTGTTAATTTTTGGTTTTCTATAGTTGAATTTTGTTCATAACGGAGTGAATCTGGGGGTTTTGGTCTTTTTTCCCCACGGGGATCAGCCGGCTTGATGGCGATTTTCCACGGAAAACTTTTTCATTTTTGTTAATTTTTGTGGTTTTGTGTATTACATATTACATTCGGGAGGCCATGCTTGTTTCTATTCTAATTCGTTTGAAGAGAGAGCTGTGGTGCATTTCAGTGTATCCTGTTGCTTGTGTCTTATATGAGGAAAGTCATTGAACTTTGCCCTTTGGGTTAACTTTTGTACACTTTGGTGCGTTTGGTAGCTTGACCTTTAGGTGGACGAGGTTTACTTATAAAATCTCTCTTTTAAGTTAGTTTATTCTGGTTTTCAAATAAATCCTACTTACTGATATTTGGTTTCGTATTTGATCGACGTCCTAACCGTTAACAATTTGCATATTGTCAACGGTTAGGTAACTTATAAAGGGATTCATTTCGGTTTAAATCGTTTAATTTCAATAAAACATTTTTGTTCAACTTACGTACCGCCCACTTTACCTTACATAACTTTATTATTGTATCACTATCCTTTTCCAAAATATCACGGGGTCGGATATGGGTAGTTTACATAAAGCGATATACCTATTTGACCTCCAGAGCCCATTTGGGTACTTGGTATGGTTCCCGTAACGATGGATCATTATTAGTTGTCATCATTAAAAGAACAGGGTTTTACCTGGTGCGTATATTCCTCCATTCCCTATAACTTTTCTCATGAACCTGTGGAGAGAGATGGTTTTGAAAACATGCTTGGAAAAGGACGACCTTTTCCAAGCATGTTTTCAAAACCATCTCGTGATCTACCGGATCTACTATCACTGCATAGAAATACATATCAGTGAGCAATCAGGATTTTTACTTTTATGGTATGGATTTTAGGAACAGTTATAAACTAAGTTCATAAAATTGAGTAGAATAATTGGGTCCATATTGGCTCACCTAAAGTTCTTTACCCGAAATTGTTCTTCCTAACGATTTGTAATCCGAATGATCACTCTTCCTAAAATTTTACATCCTACGGTTTTCATTCATACTATTTGTAGTGCTACCGGCGATGTTCATAACACTCATGTTTCCGAAAATTGTAATTAATAATATCATTAATGTAAATATATTTAATAATAATAATAATAATTTATTTGTAACATTCAAATTAACAAATTTTCTCTTAATCTAAGTTGAAAAATGACAATGAAGTAAGTATCTAATACTGATCATGCATAAGAGATTACGTTGACGACTGTACTAGTATAAACTGTGTCACAGTCGACATCGCCCACCTCCCAGTGTCCTTCAATATTACAAAATTATTGTTTTAGACAAAAATAAAAATATAATTTGTATCACTATTTTTTCTTTCTACAATAGACAAAAATTGGTAATGCAAGTACCTGTGTGTATGTGCGGTGTGTTGTGTAGTGTGATGTGTTGGTGAGTGTGTGGATGCAATTATGACTATTTGTTATTTACTATTTCCTCCGTTTCTGAATAGTCCAACTGTAGGAGCCAGTCACGTATGACATTCTTGCACTTGCTAACAGTTAGAGGAAAGATGTTATGGATTCGGTTCGCTTTGTTATATAATTTGTTACTTATAACATAATACTGGTGCATTGCAAGGGTTGTTCTATGGGGTGTCGATTCGCAGACTCTAGATTTGTCGCGTTTTTGCATCGGTTTAGACTCTATGCTTTTGTGTTTACGGAGTATGGTACACAGTATAAAAAGCCGTCTCACAGCCAGCACTGAACATTCGGTATAAAGAAGATCAGTGCTGTACCTTCGGGGTCGACCAAGCATGACCTTCAGAACAGCTCTCTGTGCACGCTCTAGGGGAAGTAAGACAGACTTGCCAATTCCGCCCCAAACAACAATGCAGTACTGCAGCAAACTTTGGGCAAGGGCGAAGTAAACGCACAGTAACGTTTCCCTATCAGCAGAATTTCTGAGCTTTCTGAATGTTGGCATAATTTTTCTAATGCGGGCTGCTAACTGACCTATATGTGCTGACCATTTCAGAGAATTGTCAATGATGAGACCCAGATACTTTACAGTGGTGGTGCGAGTTAATTTAGGACAGCTACAACTTACTGGGATGTCACAAGTATGTGCGATAACTGCAAAATCTGGTGGGGGCTGGGTATTCATGCGGTGCGAGAACGTTACATATTTGGTTTTATCGACATTTAGCGTCAAAAGATTGTCATCAAGCCAAGTCATGACGTCTTTAAGAGCTAGCTCTGCAAACCATTGAGCTTCTTTCCAGTCCCTTCCATGCACAATCAACGCAGTGTCATCAGCATAGGTAATAATATTACAATTGGGTAGGGTCTTCAAACACAAGGTGTTGATGTACAACAGGAAGAGAGTGGGTCCAAGAACGCTGCCTTGTGGGACACCAAAGGAGAGAGTGGCTTGCGAACTCGTGTAATTGCCTATCCTAACGCATTGGGTTCTGTTAGAGAGGTAGGAACGAAACATTTCCAATGCAACTCCACGAATGCCCATCGATTCCAGTTTTGAGAGCAATATGGGCACAGAAACAGTGTCGAATGCCTTTGACATATCAAGGAACACACCTATTACTTTCTCTTTGCTGTCAAGGTTACGGGCTATGATCTCTGTAAGCAATAAAGTAGCATCTTCTGTTGATTTACCTTTCATAAAGCCAAATTGGTTCTTAGCAATAATATTATTCTGATGTAAATATTTAGTAAGTCTAGAATTTAACAGGTTTTCTAGAATTTTGGAAATAGTGGTTAGCACCGATATCGGTCTGTAGTTTCCGACACTGTCTCTGTCACCACTCTTGTGGATAGGATGGACTAAAGCCCTCTTTAAAATATCCGGGAAAACACCAGTATCCAGGCATAGGTTACACATATGTGTGAGTGGAACAATCAGACTACTCTTCGCACTCTTCACAACCTGTGTAGGTATGTTGTCAATGCCAGTTGCAGAGTCGTTTTTTAGATTGACAATAATAGACTCTATTTCCCTATGATCTGTCTGGAACAGAACCATAGACTCCCTAGGTGAATTAGACAGGTCGTGTATTATTGAGGATTGGTTTGGCTGTCTACTAGAGGTTCCCCTTTTATTTAATATTGCATTAGCAAGTTTTTCCCCGATTCCTGCAAAATAGTTATTCACTGTATTAGTTGACTCGAATGGATCTGGAGTGAGAGTTAATAACTCAGATGGAGGAGGTGAAGTTTGCTTGAGGTTTGCTATTTTGTTTACAGTATTCCACATTCCCTTTGGATTGGTTTTATTCTTTTCAAATTCCGCTTTTTCATAAATAATTTTAATTTTTTTTAAAAGGTTGTTGCAAAAGTTACGATATCTAGTATAGGTGACTTGCATGATTGCGTTGTTCGGATTTAGTTTAGCTTGCCTTTGCAACTTGTCCCTATGCCTAATGCACCGTAACAAGCCCGGTGTAAGCCATGGCTTGATTGTTCGCTTTCGACGAGGAATGGTTTTAAGCGTTGAGTGTGCACGGATAGCATTCGAAATAATGCCTACTAGAGAGTCAGCGGAGACATTGGCATTTGTGGCAGAGTAAACAGAACTAAAGTCAGTTTCTGCGAGACTCAGAACTAAAGAGGGATAATTAATTTTAAGATAAGAAGATTTTGGGTTGTGTCTTTTTATTTTACAGTCAATACAAAAAACTAGTGGGGCGTGGTCGGTTATGAATGCATCTAGTACATAGGTAGCTGTGAATCTATCAGATCTTAGCATTACGTGATCTATACAGCTTTTATTACGAGTAGGAAAGACATGAGCAGGTAGAAAGCCGTGGTAAGCCATCTGGTCTAAATATTTATCACAGTTAGGGTCATTACTACTTGGGGAGATATTTATATTAATATCTCCAATTATAGCTACTGACTTCACTGCCTTCAGTGATTCAAGACACAGATCAAGGCTATCACAGAACTTATTTATGTTTCGATATGATGGTGACCGGTATACAGCCACGATGGCATAATCATCCCCAGACTGCAAAACAAGACAGTTGGCATCTATCACAGACGATTTTGTTATTTTGTGTCTTATTTCAGATTTCACGTATATTAGGACGCCGTCATTCTGGTTTAAGAAGTCAGAAGATTAAGAAGTGTAGCCAGAAATTTCAGGCACTGTCGGAGATTTACTCAACCAGCATTCGGTTAGTATGAGAATGTCACACTGTACAGGGATTCTCTCAAGTAGAACGACAAGGCTATCAAAGTTACAAGCTACGCTACGTATGTTAGTGTGCATTATAGATAAAGCTGTTCGGGACAAATTAATATGATTCACCAAACTTTCTGGGGAGCAAATCCTAGAATCAGAGATTTGAACTGAATCAATATCGTTCAATATGTTATCCAAAACTAACATTATGAAGTAAAAAATCTAAAAGGTGTATCTTAGTGTCATGAAAGTGTTGCAAATAGTTATTTCGAACAAAGGTTATAAAAACAATTGCGACCACTATGTTGTGAGATGAAAAAATTATAAACTTTTTCTGTGATTGTGAGTTTTCAACCAGTGATTGTGTTTGTATATTTTGTTTCATGTTAAAAGTTGAGTGACTGAGTGCGTGAGGTACTTGTGATACAACATGGATACATTTTCTAAATTTAAGTATAAGGTTAAATGTGTAGTTCAAATTTAAAATAATCAAGATAATTAATAACATGCAGTAATTAAGATAATATAAAGGCCATACAACATATTCTAGTCACGTTATAGTTTGAGGGTGCAGCTTGTTCAAATCACTTTCCTTATCTATTCGATGTGATACGGCGCCCTCCTTCTGGCGGAGGTAAATCTTTCCGTGGGCGGTCCAGCAGAATTGGTAGTTGTTCTTCTTACCAAACTCCAGAGCTAGGTAAAGCAGTTTTCTTGCTTTTTGAGAAAGGCATTCAGAAAGGTAGATTGGTTGAGGGGGACCATCGAGTTTCAAGTGAGAAGTATTTAATTTGTTGTTTATATGTGCCTGATTGTGTTTTTTCACCGAAGTTAACATCCTTTCTTTCAATATTACCGAAGAAAAGTCAACTATGATGGGTCTATTTCCTCCTTTGTCGGCATTTAGGCGAAAAACATCTCTAATCTGGGATTCATTAACAGCAGTTTTAGTTGCTGATCCTACTTTTGAAACTATCTTCAGTAAATCCTCCTTTGTTTCGCTTTTCTGTACGGGAATGTTCCTTATCTCAATACTGGCTTGTTTTTGAGATCTCTCAAGGTTTTCCACTTTCGACTCAAGTAATTGTATGTACGCTAATTGCGTACGTCTCTCAGTCTCCATTGAAATGAGTTTGTCTTTCATTTCTTCGTAGTGCTTTTCCATGAACTTCATAAATTTTTCTATTTCACAATTCTGTTTCTGAATGCCATTTATACTTACTTGAATAGAGTTCTGTTTTAATTCTAAATTTTCAAGACTTTGTTTCATTTCAGCGGTCGCTTCGTAGTCAAAGGGTCGCATAGGGCCGCGATTTTTCGTGCTTTGTGCATTACTCAAGCTCTCGTTGTCGGTGTCCGTGGCTGGCGCAGAACTTAGGTCTGTATCCATCTTACGATTACGATTACGATTGACCTTGGAAGTGGATGGCGAAGTTCTTTTCTGTGGCATTGCAATGTCTAAGTAGGTATGAGTTGGTTTGTTTTGAGCGCCGAAACAACGACACAAGGTCAAGGATGACGACGGCGTGTAAAATATTCTTACAATTAATAATATTGTCCGTCCCCTAAGTAGTGGTAGTGGCGGAGTCTCCTTTACGCCGTATAAAAAATTATATAAAACAAAAACAGGATTCGCAAAAAGAGGTCGTCCGCGGCCAGGATTGAACTTGCTATACGACGCTCAGCAGTCCACACCGATCGGCACTGGACCAACCTGTCGGTAATTGGAGTCGTAAAATATTGTTTCTGTTTTGTCCGTGATTCACTGCAAGTTCAAAAGTTGAGGTGACCTCTCAACTCTCGATATCACGGTACCAGACAAAAAACACTTACACCCACAGTTTCAAATTGTTAGCTACTTTTTATTTTTATTTTGTCTGAATTAGCAGTAATAGTCCATTAAATTTAAATTGTTTTTTTCACGTTTTAAACACGATTCATTTGTCCACAATATAGAGTATATTTCACGGTAATAGACACAGATATTACACAACTTTTTGAATTTAGAAGCTTAGAGACGTGACGAATACGTCTGACTTGCACGGACGCTCGGGGGGGGGTTAAACTCCTACTGTTTTTTATCATAACGCTTTTATCCCTAAACATAATTACCATAATATTTTCACTCATATTTAGAAAGAAACATTTACCAAGTGTAATAAAAAATATATGTGGGTAATTATGTCTAAAAAACCAACTGTTTAGAATGATTAAAGGTCGTTTCACTGATTTTTGTCTTAAATAAATGAAATTTAGGTCGTGTCGTCTTGGGGGCACTATGAAAAAAATACTTAGAAAAATTTCGCGGGCAATTTCGAGGTAGCGCTCGCCGGCCGCTACCGCGGCACCGCTCGCTTCGCTCGCTCGGCTCGCGCGCGGTTTGTCACAGTTCCAACCTAACCTAACCTATGGATATCTTTGCAGGTACACACCGCTATAAATAAAATTAGAGTTATGTGAAAATTAAAGCCATGTTAAGTGAAAATAAAGTTACGCAAAATTAATGTTTATAATACTGATTATTATGAATAAAAAGAAATCTAAACAAAAAGGATATGACTTTGAATAATAGTGTAAAAGATGGTTATGTTGAGAAAATATAGGAAAACAAATGAAAGTATAATAAATGTTTATTGCTACTGACATTATGAAGTTGAATGCTTCGGAATAATGCACAACAGAGACAGAGTAGTTAGGAATTGTGATTGTTAGGATGAAATATGTTAGGAAGAACATTTTCGGATTTCCAATTATCGGAGTTCAAAATTTAGGTGAACTTTGGCGCACCCAGAATAATTGTCTGGCACATAGCGGGGTAATTGTGTAACACACTTTCAAAGAAAGTGCCTTCAATTTTTCAAACAATGTATAAACAAAATTCATGAAAATTCAGCATTCGGATTAAAACATAAGATTGTTATTAAAAATTAAGAAAAGGAATAAAGCATCAATTTAAGAAAAGGAATACTTACTGAAGTAAAGTATAGGTCACATCCAACCTCTTATGAGCCCGTTATTTTGCATGCTCTCATAACTTAATTGTTGCAGTTGATTCATGATTAATGAAAGCCATCATAATTGGGTTGTCGAAATCAAAAAGAATTATGATATTTTTTATTTTATTTCGAAACTATCAACACCAAAAACAACAAAAACTATAACATATTATAAATAAAATTGTCGTTTCAAAAAATTCTTAAATATTTTTTTTCAATTTATTATAAGCAATTGAAAATCGATAAAATTTTAGAAAGAACCAAGTGACTACAAACGGGCCACGATTGGTCGCCATGTTGGTGACGTCATAACATTAAAGAAATTTCACGATACAGTGTCAACTTCACGTGAATTGACTAAAAATAGCCGAAAAATTGTGCAAAAATATTATTTAAAACAGAATTTTTTTTTTATTCATGTGTGATACAGGATTCATAAAGGCTAATTTCGATAATATACCCACCTGATCTTCGATGAGGTGTATTCTTCATCAAAGCACCTGATGGACGATTTGGAAAATTTTGAGAATAAATAGTAGTAGTATTTTATGAAATAAAGTAGTGATACCGGTGTTTGTTATTGTTGTTAACCAGGTACATTTAGAAACATAATTGTCATTTTCACATATGGATAAGTGATATTGGTGTAAAATAAAAACCGACCAAGTGCGAGTCGGACTCGCGCACGAAGGCACAAGGCTTCCGTACCACTATCGCAAAAAACGGCAAAAGAATCACGTTGTAGTATGGGAGCCCCACTTAAATATTTATCATGTCCTGTTTTTAGTATTTCTTGTTATAGTGGCAATAGAAATACATCATCTGTGAAAATTTCAACTGTCTAGCTATCACGGTTCATGAGCTACATCCTGGTGACAGACAGACAGACAGACGGACCGCGGAGTCTTAGTAATAGGGTCCCATTTTTACTCTTGGTGTACAGAACCCTAAAAAGTAAACAAACACGATTGGTGCGAAACTTTGACTTTGGATATTAAAAAACTTCATTAGATACCACTAAAAAATCTATTGCCTTTATTTTTATTTATTTTTTGCACAAAATCCTAAAAATGTTCGGTAATTCCCAATATTTACATAACCCTTAATAATATTAAACACTAATTTCTATACTATATATACACAAACACTAAAAAACTTTGTAGAATAAAAACGTGAAAATATTAACTTGTTAGATTTTTCTTACACTAATTCTTCAGTAAATATCTCTTAAATGCGTCGATCGATTATCACAATTCAAACAGATATATTAGTGTTACGCCTATATCTTCCATTTAAGAATAAAATAATGAATATATCTCCATAAATAAAAAATCATGTTTCAAGTTACGTAATTAAACAACAATGTCAACTTTGCACGAAAGTTCCTTTAAAAAAATACTTTTGTCAGTCCTTAATAATCAATGTAATAGATTAACACGAATCTAATACTAAATTAGAACAAGATAACAACATAATTAACACATTCTAATTGGAATCTAGCTAGACATAGAACATTTCTCAAAACTTTAGTACAGATTGCTATGTACTTGGCTATTGCGCGTGCATATATAAAGGGGTTTTTTTGCAATATTCGTACATAATGGTACGCAGCAAGAACGATAACTTTTATGGTTTAATATTTTTGATCAATGTATTTGATTTTCATCAATATGTTGACGATAATAACAAGATAAAATCAATTAAAAGTCAAAACACTGAATCAGATAGAAATAAATGAGTAATAAAATGAGTAGAAATAAACGTTGCGACGTCACACGGGCTCGGGTTGGTTTGGGAACTGTCGAGGTGTTTTCGGTACTGGATTCAACAAAATATTTTCAATTTGATATTACTTTGTAATAACAGAGAAAAAAAAACTGAAATTAGTTTTGTATGAAAACTTATGTATGATCTTTCCATTCATTACAAAAAAAAAATAGTTCAACAAACCAATTAGGTTAAGACATGTAGGTACCATTATCGTTACATCTGCGGAAGTTTTATTTCGCATATTTTGTGTAAGTAATTGATGTTTAACTGCCCCGTTGGTCCCGTATTCGCAAGCGCTGCTGCTAATCGTGGGTTCCTGGGTTCGGTTCGGAGAAAAAATATTATTAGGTCTTCCTTTAGGCATTTCTCAGCAGCAACCTTATTTATTTATTTTTGGGGGGGAAATCATCCAATGACTTCCTGCCGCTCTGGGTGAGGAAGCGGTGTCAGACTTTTACTCACTACAACCCACCTGTGTTCCTTCAGTTGCTTGAGCCAGGGCCTTTTTCAAATTTATCCGCGACCCAGACAGGCATCGGCCCTAGCGGACCCCGTCAATTTGCTGACATCTCTTTGAGGCGCGCGTGGAACAGTACGCGCCGTCGACTCGGGCCTGGTCCTTATCGGACGGCGAGCTCCCCATTACTCGCCGACCGCAAGCCCGCGCCTACGGTGGCCGAGCATCTGCTTGCGACTCCCGACGCCCAGGGCGTCTCCTGCGGTGGCTTGGGGCGTGAGGGCGCCTCCGTTGCGTTTCCCTCACGCGTTCTGCCTCCTCCTTCGCGAGCATTTATTTTGTTTTTGATCAAATTAAAATCATATTTATTCGTAAATTTGTAAGTTTCAATGCAATAGGATGTTATAGTTTGCTACATTTTATTCAAGAGCATACAAATAATAATAAAGTTAGTGGTGTCGAAACAACAGATACACATTTAAAATTATCTTTATTACTTACATACTAACATACAATTTCTTACACAATTACTAATGTCGAAATAATAATGATAATAATCTAAATGTAGCCAGGAACCTTGAACCTGAACCTTGTAGCCAGGATTATCCATCAACAACTTCTCTTAAATTCAATGTTGTGGAGTCGGAAGTACCGTACTATAGGTATGTGCCCGACCCAGTTCTTGAAAATGGCAATGTCACGTTGTATTGCGATCGGTCTATTATCACTGACAGGACTATTATTGCCAATAAGCCAGATATAGTGGTGATAGACCGACTAGAGCGTCGCGCAATTATTGTTATTATAGCGGTTCCCCATGACGAGAACCTCGTGAAGGCTGAGAGAGATAAGAAAAGTAAATATCTTGATCTAGCTCGCGAGGTTGTTGACATGTTGTATGTGAATACAGCAGTCATTGTGCCGATAGTCGTGACGACCAATAATATAATAGCCAAGAGCCTCGACGAACATTTGAGGAGGCTCTCGTTGGGCAACTGGGTCAAGGGCATGATTAAGAAAGCGATACTCCTGGACACGGCGCGTATAGTCAGGACGTTCCTCTCTCAGGAGCCCTGACCACCGGTAGCTTAGACGCTGTTCCCGATACCGGTGAGCTACTATTTTTAAATTTTGAAATGTTCTTTTTTATAGCTTAATATTTAAAAATGTAAAAGTATGTGTTCACGCATCATATGCGTGTACCAGCAGCGGAGGGGGACGCGCGGGTGGAAGGGTCACACAGCTGATCGAGACAACGGCCGCGCCACCGCCCTCCACCACTACTCGCCGACTCGCCAACAGATGTGGTCATCAGCAGACGTACCACACAGTGCGATCTATTTTATAAGTATATTTGTAACCGAAATAATCTGTATTAAATCTAGTAAAATCCAAGCGAGTCAGATTTTATTCATATTCTCAACAATTGGCGACCGTCTTCGATATAAACAGAATACTGCATTCAACGGATCAAGAGTAACAACGGATAACCGCTACTCGAATTTGAATTTTAACCGAAAAGGAGATTGGATCGGATTGCTGCTTATGCTGCCTTCTGCCCTGGTGGAGTGAAGAACTTTGCTGAGGACTGCTGCACGCCTAGCTGGATACTCAAGGGAAGTTGGCCTGCATCCTATAATCCTATCCACTAATTCTCATATTTTCACTTCGTATTTGTGTGCAGCTAGCCGCTCCGAAAGCATCAATAAGATAGCATTTCGAGTGCACGTACTATCTTTATAATTTACGCTTCGGCTATTGTGAGAGCTTGCCTATACCTACTGTATTCTAATTTCATTTTCTAAAATATAAACTTCATTTAGCAGAAAAATCAAGGTTACAGCTTATGTTTTTTTTTTTCTTTTTTAATGTTCCCATGCTTATGCATAAAGTAGTTCCATCCCTAGCTACATAAATCTGAAAGCATATTAAAATATAATTCAAATATTGCATAGTCATTTTTTTTTAACCGTTATCGTAATTTATTCCGCCTACCCTCTCATAAAATTTGTTATTCACTTTACGCATTTATGCAAAATTCCAGATAAACCAAAAGAAAAGCCCAACGTCGCGTCTAGCAATATCCATTCAGCTGTACCCAGTGCTTGGCTTGTGGTCAGCGAGCCCATCGCGCGCTAGAGTGGCGACTGCGGGAGAGCTGTTGGATCAAAGTGCGACGGAACCGTTGTAACTGGTTTGATTATTTCATTATCTTGCCTAATTCATTGTTTAAATTCATTGTTCGCAATAATTAGCTATGGAAGGAAGAGATGGTTTGAAGGATCTTGTTAAAAAGCGTAGCATAATTAAAGGAAGACTAACAAAGTTTAAAGACTATGTAAATATTTTAACGCAGGTGGGCGCGAATAAAATGACTAGTATTCAAATCAAAGAATTAACTTTACGGATTGATAAATTTCAAGAATTGTTATCAGATTTTAACGGCATGCAATCGGACATAGAATTTCTCTCTTCAAATGAAGATGAGCAATTAACTGAGCGGGATTTTATTGAATCACAATTCTTTTCCCTTCTTTCCATGGCTAAAGAATTGATTGAATGTGCAAATTTGGAGCAAAAATCAGTGAAAGATGAAAGTATGTCAAACCAATGTTCACATTCCATGAATTCTATAAAGCTACCTACTATAAATTTGCCAAAGTTTGATGGGAACTATTTGAAATGGTTAGAGTTCAGGGACACGTTCGATTCCCTCGTTAATAAAAACTACTCGATTCCATTAATTAACAAATATCACTATCTCAGATCAAGCTTAGAAAATAGTGCCGCTGTCGTTATAAGATCAATTGAGTTTACCGCTGATAATTATGAGAATGCATGGCAAATTTTGTGTGACCGTTACAACAGTAAAAATATTTTAATAAATAACCACCTTAAGTCATTATTAAGCATCGATCCTATTCTGAGGGAATCGTTTAAAGCATTACGGTATTTAATTGATCACATGTCTAAAAACTTGAGTTCTTTGCACACTCTAGGGCTTCCTACCGAGCACTGGGATGTTTTACTAATATTCATGGTCTCAGCAAAGTTGGATTCCACCACTAGTATGAAATGGGAGGAATATAAGAATAGTTTATCGGATTTACCGACGTTGGAAAAGTTTTACACATTTTTACGTAACCGAGCAGACATCTTAGAAACTACCCACTTTAATAGATCTCAAAAACCGGAATATGATAAGACGAACTCTCAAAATAATAAACCAGTGAGATCTTTCTTAGCTGCTTCGGATTTGAGTACCGGAAAAAATCAATGCGTAATTTGTAATCAGAATCATTTTGTTCATGAATGTTCGAAGTTCAAACAAATGAACTACGACGATAGAATTCGCGAAGTGAATAAGTTAAAACTATGCACTAAATGCTTACGTAGTGGGCATAACAGTTATCAGTGTCGTTTGAAGGGTTCTTGCCAGATATGTAAAGGGAAGCATAACACTTTGATCCATAAAAATAACAACAATAATTCTTGCGTAGAACAAAGTGCACAAAGTCCACTCAATGAGCCGGTAACATTATCAGCTACGACGATGACTCATACGTTGTTGTGTACGGCGCAGGTAGAAATTGTTAATGAGATAAACAATAAAAAGGTTAAGGCTCGAGCATTGTTAGACACTGGTAGTCAATCGTCATTTTTAACAGATGTTATGCAAGAGAAATTAGGGTTAAATAAGAACTCTAGTGAAACCTTAAATGTATGTGGGCTTAATAATATTAAAACTAACATTTTAGGAAAGTGTATAGTGAAACTTAATTCTTGTTCAACTACATATAGTACTCAGGTATCTTGTTTATTGGTGCCAACGATAACAGGTATTTTACCAAGCGTCGAAATAGACGTCCGAGAATTAAATATTCCCTGCGGTTTACAGCTAGCGGATCCAAAGTTTTTCCAGCCTGCCACTATTGATGTGCTATTGGGGGCTGATATATTTTGGAACATTATTGGGACAAATCAAATTAAGCTAGGGTCTAACAATCCTACTTTACAAGAATCACAATTGGGATGGTTGATAGCCGGCCCAGTCGGTATTAGTCAATCCAAGCCTAAGGTCTATTGTTATTTCAATCATTTATCAAATATTGATAATTCCCTTAAGAAATTTTGGGAGATTGAAGAACTGCCTACAGAGAAAAGAACAAATTCATTAGAGGAACAGTTTTGCGAAATTGATTTTATGGAAAACACGAGCCGCTTACCTGACGGTCGGTTTTGTGTCCGTATGCCATTAAAAGAACCAGAAACTAGTCTTGGCGATTCATATTATCTGGCTAAGAAACGTTTCTTGAATTTAGAATTAAAATTAAATAAAAATCCAAAACTTAAGGAGTCATACACTAAATTTATAGACGAATATAAAGAGTTAGGTCATTTGAGTGAAATAAATCGCCCAGAATTTGGTAATTACCTCCCGCATCACTGCGTAATTCGCGAGAAGAGTGAAACGACAAAATTGAGAGTGGTATTCGACGCCTCAGCCAAAACTTCCTCTGGTAAGTCATTAAATGACATACAGGCTGTAGGTCCAGTTGTGCAGTCCGACTTATTCTCAATTTTGTTACGCTTTCGCGGGCATAGGTTCGTTCTCTTAGGAGACATTGAGAAAATGTACCGACAAACGGCCTTGCATACTTCTCAACGTCACCTTCAGTTAATTCTGTGGAGGGATTCATCTTTTACGGAACCCGATAATAATAGTAATTTAAAAGTGTTACAGTTAAATACAGTAACGTATGGGTTGGCCAGCGCTCCGTTTTTGAGTACCAGATGTTTATTACAATTAGCTAAAGAGTGTAAAGACGAAACTATCGCAAACATTATCAAAAGTGACTTTTATATAGATGACTTGAACACGGGGGCGGAAAGTGAAAGTGAATTACAGCATATATATAAAAATGTTAAGAAAATTTTAGATTCAGCATGCTTCCCCTTAAGAAAGATTCGTACTAACTGTTTACAGGCATTTGGTGTTGATGATGCTATGTTCGACCCGGTAGATTTAACTAAAGAATCCAGTGTGCTAGGTTTGAATTATTCTCCAAAACTAGACATTATTGAGTTTCTCTCAAAGGTCGAATCACCACCGCAAATTATTACAAAAAAGGTCATTATAGCTACCATTTGTAAAATATTTGATCCTTTAGGATTAATTTGTGCATGCATTATCAGTACAAAAATATTTTTGCAGCAATTATGGGTCATCAAGTTAAATTGGGAGGAGCCTATACCACAAAACCTATTAAATACGTGGTTTAAATTCATGTCTCATTTACACTACCTTTCTAATATTAAAATAAGCAGAAATGTACTTTGTAATTTTCCGGTATCCATAGAATTGCATTGTTTTGTCGATGCGTCACAGAAAGCGTATGCCTCCTGTGTATACTTACGTTCCAAAAATGACAAAAATGAGGTTACAGTAAGACTTTTGTGCGCAAAGGCAAGAGTTGCACCTTTAAAGCCCATGACTATACCAAAGTTGGAATTACTTGGTACCTTGCTGGGAGCTAGATTATGTGATAAAGTTCTGCAGTCATTGCGATTTAATATAAGTTATAAAACCATTTGGACTGATTCAACAGTGGTTTTAGGATGGTTGAAAACAGATGTAAGAAATCTTAAAATTTTTGTCTGCAACAGGGTTAATGAAATTAACGAGTTAACTAATGGTTTCGAACACAGACATGTACCTACGAATATGAACCCAGCTGACTTGGCTTCAAGGGGAGTTGAACCCCAGGACCTTTCATCTTCTTCTTTGTGGTGGGAAGGTCCTTCTTTCCTAAAGAAGGAACGTTTAGAATGGCCACAGAATTCGTTCGTAGCTCAAAAATTACCTGAGTTAAAGGTACATTCGTTACTATCTGCAGCAAACAACTCTGTTGACAATAGTTTATTTATAGATTTCAATAAGTACTCCAATTTCAATAAATTAAGTAGACTATTTGCGTATGTTCTGCGTTTTGTAAACAACTGTAATAAAAATAAACAAAGGTACTCAGGCCCTATAAACTCGGATGAAATTAATGATTCAGTTATGGTATTAATTAAATTCGGTCAGCTACAATCATTTTCGTTTGAAATTGGGTTACTAAAACAAGGAAAAACACTACCACAAAAAAATAAATTATTACAGTTAAGTCCATTCATAGATTCAAATGACATTATTCGTGTGGGTGGTCGTTTAGAAAACTCAAAATATAACTTTGATAAGAAACACCCTATAATATTAAATTCAAAACATCATTTAACCAAACTAATAATGATTAATGAACACATACGTTTGTTCCACGCAGGTCAACAGCTACTGTTAGCATCAGTGCGTGATAAGTACTGGCCTATTGGAGGTAGATGCTTAGCGCGGCAAGTAGTTAGACAGTGTATTATTTGTGTTCGTCTGCGAGCGAATACGGTGCAACCAATAATGGGTCATTTACCGGAAGCGCGTACTAATGCTTGTTTCCCTTTCTACTCGTGTGGAGTTGACTTTGCTGGACCGTTCATGATAAGTAACCGTAATGGTCGTGGTAACCGAATTAGTAAATGTTACCTATGCTTATTCGTATGCCTTAGTACAAAAGCAATACACTTGGAACTTGTGAGTGAACTGAGTACGCAAGCCTTTATTTTATGCCTAAGACGATTCGTGTCACGCAGAGGAAAATGTCATGAGATCTTTTGCGACAACGGCAGGAATTTCGTAGGTGCCAACAATGAATTAGGCAAGCTGCTTAGATCCAGCCGCCAGCCCGTCAGTGATTATGCCACTTCAGAAGGCATCAAATTTATATTTAGTCCCGCTTACTCTCCCCACTTCGGCGGAATATTTGAGGCTGGAATTAAATCAGCTAAATTCCATTTCAAACGTGTAGCTGGACAGGCTGCTTTGACGTTTGAGGAGCTAGCAACGCTGTTCACACAGATTGAAGCCATCCTGAATTCACGGCCGCTGACTCCTCTCTCGTCCAATTGTACTGATCCTTCTCCTTTGACCCCAGGCCACTTCCTAATTGGGAGACCACTCATGTCTATTCCAACGAAGCCCATCACCGCTACCAGACCCAATAGATACGAGCTGCTGGAGAAGATAAGGCAGCACTTCTGGGAGAGATGGCGCCTGGAGTACATCTCTGAGCTGCAGCAGCGCACCAAATGGCGCACTGGACAACAAGGACTCACCAGCGGGGACGTGGTTATACTGAAGGAAGACAACCTACCGCCTTTACAATGGCGGCTAGGGCGCGTGTGTCGCCTCTATCCAGGGGCCGACGGCGTCAGTAGGGTAGCTGACGTCAGTACGTCAAGGGGCATTATACGAAGGGCTATCAATAAGCTATGTCTTTTGCCAACTTCAGAATCCAAAGATGACAACGAAGCAGAGAGGGCCGCTTCCAGGCTCCCTATCTCGTCTTCTTCTTGAAAGCTAAGGCTTTCAACGCCCCGGAGGATGTTCACGCATCATATGCGTGTATCAGCAGCGGAGGGGGACGCGCGGGTGGAAGGGTCACACAGCTGATCGAGACAACGGCCGCGCCACCGCCCTCCACCACTACTCGCCGACTCGCCAACAGATGTGGTCATCAGCAGACGTACCACACAGTGCGATCTATTTTATAAGTATATTTGTAACCGAAATAATCTGTATTAAATCTAGTAAAATCCAAGCGAGTCAGATTTTATTCATATTCTCAACAGTATGTATATGAGTATATAATAAATAAATGGAGTAATATCTAAATGTAATATTGTAATAAGCTAAATGTCAGCTGGTGTCCTCCATAAACTCATTTGTGGAGTAGTAACATTTATGAATTAAACATTTTATCCACGGAGCACACAACCAGATTTTATCAGTTTCTTTTAAAGCATATTTTATGATGAAACTTGATTTTTATGCATGACTAGCTGCCGCCCGTGGCTCCACTCGCATGGACTTAGTACTTAATATCTTTATAACTTATAGCCTTTGTGTTAATCTGATATATAAGCTATGCTACTGTAAGAGTAACATACATCCATCCATCCATCCTCACACACTTTTGCGTTTATAATAGTAGTAGGATTCTTGAAAGTACAATAGACAAGCTGCCGCCCACGGGTCCGCCCGCATGGTATTAGTACTTCATCCAATGCCTTTATAAATTACTAGCTGTTGCCCGCGGCTTCGCTCCCGTGGACCACCCCACAGGACCCGTTTTCGGGATAAAAAAATAGCCTATGTCACTCAGGAATAATGTAGCTATTTAATGGTGAAAGAATTTTTCAAATCGGTCCAGTAGTTTCGGAGCCTATTCAGTACAAACAAACAAAAAAATCTTACCTCTTTATAATATTGGTATAGATTGCCTATGTGTTATTCTGATGTATAAGCTATATTTCTGTTAAGTGACATCAAAAGCCATTCCATATTTTTTGCGTGATAGAGTAAGAAACAAACATCCATCCATCCATACATCCTCACAATCATTCACGTTTATAATAATTATTATTTTAAATTATATCTAAAATTAGCATTTTCTAGAATTTAAAGAATTAATTTATTGGAAGAGATTTCTATAGAAATAAGCATCACCTATGTACCTATTTTTCTGTTTCTTCTTCTTGTTTGTATATTTTGTGTGTGTGCATAAATGGTTAAATAAATAAATAAATAAAAATTGTGTTCCTGTTCAATCAACTCTTAGGCTCTTATTTCACATTTTAAAGATTATTTGAACGGATCATTTAAAATCTATACCAATATAGGTGCGCGGTGTGAATTTTTCGTCACTGTATTTAAAGCAAAAAATATTCACGAACCGAGTAAACCTTTGTACTTGGAAGTTACCGCTAACACCATCTATCGGGCGAAGCCGACCGCGTTCAATGTACTTTTAGTAAAATAATTAGTTTAGTCAGACGAAAAACGCTAGTTACGTTGGTACGATTTCTGTGTATGGTATGAGACATTTGTATGCTACTCGTAGTATTATATTATCTGTGCCTTACGTGAGACTTTGTGTGCCAGTCACAACTGTTTTTTTCAGGGATAACAAATGGTATGAACACGTATCAAAATGAAATACATAGTAACAAATAATAATGTTTTCCACTACCTTGTCTATTATTCTATTATTTAACACATTGCTCAAGAAATTCGTTTTTAAATATGAACATTTAGACACAAGATAAATAGATAATAAAAACAAAATTACATAATAACAGTTACAAAATGACTTTTGTATGGAGTTTTGATATCATTATGTAACTACAACGTTATTATTTTTCTTTTTGGCGGCCAAGTACAAGTGAAACAATTTGCAATTTAAAGAAAAAAGTATGTAACTGAATAGGCTACTGATGGTAGACGCATTCTGCCGCTACGCCCGCGCTCTTTCAACCACCCTATCCGGCAGAATGATACTGAACCTGTAACCTCTCGGAAAAGCGCGCGTTGACTGTGTGTACATAGTCTGTGGTTTTTAGTCTCAACGAAAATTGTACATATACTAATTGTAAATTTTAAGCTGTTTCTGATAAATTTGTTATGGACGCATCGTTCGTTCATTCTTTTTTTTTTGTCTGCTAGCTTTCACCGATTTGACAGCGGGTGAGTGAATTTTGACGTTTGACACTGAACTTGAAAAATTGAGGTCGAACGTGTGCTAACGATTTTGAAGGGTTTTTGTACAATGAATTGTAATTTCTAAGTAACTCACCCATCCGAGATATAATCTCTTTAAGACATTTGCGATTGGTGTAGCGTTTCGCCCGTGCAGTTGGACTTGTGTACATTTCGTGAGCAGCGAGGTTTTGCCGGGAACGCGTGTTGAAGTGTGGCGAGTATATCACCAGATCACGTATGTGTTGTCCTTTATCCCTTTATTATTATATATTCTCCTACCTAACGACCAGGCACTGGATTAAGTGAGCACAGAGGACCGCCATGAAGACCTCGGGTAAGTGTATAACCATAAGGTTCCACTTCCCAACTGTCAGACTGGAACCAGTATCTACCGTAAAAAATAGACCCTAGCTACCGCTGCTATGTATCATATTTTCGGTACAGCCCTGGTAGGATCCAGGAGTCGCATGATTGCTATGGGCCTCAGTCTTCGGCCCTTGGTTGTGATACGCAGGCCTGTATTTAACATTTGGTAGCAAGAGCGTGGTTTTATTCCCCCAGAATAGTATACGCTAGGATACTTGTTCACACTGAACGCTTTATTGTTTGTCGGTTTGTTTTTTATTGTTAAGAATACTTGGGTTGGAAATTGGTACATTTTGAGTCACTCAGAGGTAGCTGTGTCTTATTGGGTTTAATCAACCCCCACAATTATATACCAACCAGTTAAAATAAAGTACATAACTTGCAACTTAACATTTGTCACTCCGGGGTAGAAGGATAAAGTATTGTTATTGAATTTGTCTGATTGTTGTATACAACAAATAATAATACAATAAATAAAATAATATAAAAATATATAGATTTGGTAAACACTAAATATTCATCCATAATTGTATATAATGGAATTATGTGGTTGAGGCAGAAGTCACACAATTCTACAGTTTCTCAGATGATATTGTTGAAGCAACCGGGCAGTTGAGGGTGCCTGCACATGACTCTTTAAAGGTGGAGACGAGAACGTCAAGAACGGACATCAATGGAGAGAATTACCGAAAATAGCAGAAATATCTTCTATCGGTGTATTCGAATGCTGCGCCATTGAGCTTATTAACCACAACACCGTTTTTGTATGTATTTATAGGGTTATATAGGGTATAGCAAGAATTTCTTAGAATTTATGGATAAATTGTTAAAGCTGTTAAAACTATTAGTTAAGAAATCTCATAAAATTGTCATAGCAGGCGATTTTAATATTGACTTATTAAAAAGAAACAAAAATTCGATTGAATTTGAAAATCTGCTATTAAATTTTAACTTAAAACTAGCACTTAACGAACCAACTCGAATGAAGAGCAAAACATGTATAGACAATTTTGCGCATAATTTCAATAAGCCCTGTAAAACCTTAGTAGTAGAATTCGCATTATCTGACCACACAGCGCAACTTCTTAAATTCCCTATCAAGAAATTGTGCGCGATAAATAGGTGGCGTATTTATAGACGTGATTATAGTAAAGAAAATGGATGTAAGTTTGTAAATCATTTAAGATGTTTGACATTTACAGAGGTTTACAAAGCTGAAAACTCCAATACGGCATATACAAATCAAAAACTACCTGGCAAATTATTAAACAAAACAATTTCAATATACCAAAGCCTGCTATAGATAAAATAAAAAGTAATAATGAAACCATTACAGAGCCAAAACATATAGCGGATGTCTTTAACAACTACTTTATAGAAAAAATTAAACCCATTGCTAATTCTGGAACAAGAGTGATGCAACATATTTTAAGTAAAAAAGATTCTATGTTTATGGCACCTAGCACACCGGAAGACGTGCTAAAAATTATATCAACACTCAAAAATACGAATAGTGTAGGTTACGATGGCATTTCCACGAAAATACTTAAAGTGGTAGCTCACGTCATATGCTCACCTTTAAGCTACATAATTAATTTGAGTATCAGTGCTGGTATATATCCAACAGCACTCAAAACAGCTGTCGTAAATCCGCTGTTTAAGAAAGACAACAAAGAATTGATGGTGAATTATAGACCGATTGAGCGAAATCGGAAAATCCCTGTAATTTCCAATTTTTTTTTTTAATATTTTTACAAACAACTTAACTCATATTTAGAATGCAAATAGTTTTATGCTGACATTCTAGAACAAAAATTCTTAATTGGATTATTATCATTATATTTACATTTTTTTTAAATAATTTGGGACAATATGACTATTACTTGTATATTTTATCATCATGATTTAATTTGATATTTTGTTTTTTTTTATATTTCTATTTTGACATTCTAGAATGATAATTTTAACATTTAAACTACATTTGAAAATAATTTGTTATTATTAATAATTTATTATTTTGATTTAAATTTATTTATTGTGACTTGTATTCTATTATTAATAATTTATTATTTTGATTTAAATTTATTTATTGTGAAAAAAGTCGGAGGATACATATTCGCGGGCTGGCTGACCAAAATCTGGTGTATCCTCCGCCTGCACAGCATGAGTTTTTCCTTGTTTACGACTTTTTAGTTCGCTTTTGAAGCAGTCGGGCTTATTGCTTTTCTGATTTAACTTTTTTTATTTAAAACTTTTTAGTTACTTTTTTTTTCGAATTAGATACATTTAAACATATACGTGTTATATATTTTTGAAATCACCAAAACCAAAAAAAATGGGCCCCCACAATATGGCACCCAAAAGCCGCCATTTTTCTATTATCCAATTTTAATGTAGCCTATGACACTCGCAGGGTTAAGATGAATCGATTGACGTATAAATCATCAAAATCGGCCAACGCGTTTGGTCTCTGGAACGCCATATAGGAACAAACATACATACATATATGCATATATACATAGACTGACAAACACATTACCCTCTTTCGGCAGTCGAGTAAAAAAAGAAATCAGGCTTTAACAGAAACTTATTAAATGAAATATATATCTCTCTAGCACAATCTGTTATAGCCTACTGTATCACAATATGGGGTAGCGCAGCAAAATCAAAGTTTATACATGTTGAACGATGACAACGCGCCGTTAATAAAATTATGTATTTAAAAAGGATAACATAACCTACTGAAAGTCTCTATCAAGATAGTGGACTGCTTTCTGTTACAAAGTTATATATCGTTTATACCGTTCTAAAAAACATTAAAATCTACCATACGATCAAAATACAATAACAAGAAGACGGAAAGATCTCATAAATGGTTTCCATCGGGCTGGATCTCCTTGTATCCATCCTAGTACTGCCGTTGAATCAGTCCAACAGTAGACATCCGTCGGGTATTCTGACAAGGAATTGTGTACTTTTTGCATTAGCTGAGCTAAAAGATGAGCGCCCATTAGCTCTAGTCTTGGTATTGATATGACTTTGCTTATGGGTGCTAACCTAGCCTTTCCCGCAACTAATGTAATGGTTGTCCCTTCCTTCCTTACTATCTTGCAGTAGATTACACACGCGTATGCCTTATTTGAGGCGTCGCAGAATCCGTACAATTCAATATTTTGGTTCTCTCCCATTCCCAGCCATCTGTTGACTACTATACTGTTTATTGCCGGCAATTTTGTTTTATTTTTTTCCATTCGGAGTTCATTGCCTCGGGTAGGTGGTCATTCCATTTTATGTCAGACAACCAGACATTTTGCAACAGTAGTTTCATGGTAGTACTCAGGGGGGTTAGCTTCGAAATATCCGAAAGTGGAGCTCTTTTGGTAATAATTGCAGGTGATTCGGGTTCTATTTTCGAGTTGAAAGTGAAATTATTTATTTATTTATTTATTTATTAAAAACTTTATGCACAAGTACAAAGGCGGACTTAATGCCTATTTATCTTTCTGTGGTTTCCAACAGAGACCCAATGTTTTGGTAGAATCGTTTTGCTTGAACTCGTATGTTGACTGGTCACATTGCTCTCTCTCTAAATCGGTTAATAGGTCTGGTTTGTTCAAGGTCTATTTTCTAAGATTAAATCCTCCCAATTGGCATATTTTTATGAGATCGGCTTTCAGTTTATTCGCTGCTTCCATTGAATGACGCCCTCCGCAAAAATCGTCCATATAGAAGCTGTCTTCTAATTCTTTTGCTGCATCAGGAAATTTCTGTCTTTCATCGGATGCTAGCGTGACGAGTTGAAATAATTGTATTGGTTGGTTATTTGATTCTCGCCATAGTACCTTTTGGTAAGCTTGATCTTCTTGGTGCACTCGGATCATTCTGTACATCTTCTCGATATCGGAAGTATAATTATACAAATTCAAATTGTCTCCATTTCAGGATAAGCTCTTGAAGATCCTTCTGTATATTAAGGCCCCTAAACATGACGTCATTTAGACTGTACCCTAATGAAGACTTTGCTGAGGCGTTAAAAACTACTCTCAACTTGGTAGTCGTAGATTCAGCCCGAATGACTGCATGGTGTGGTAAGTAGCATTCGGGCGCCTCGTTAATGTTGCATGGTATCATGTGGTTTAATGCAAAGTATTCATCCATGATTTTTTTGTAATCTGTCTTCAATTCGCTGTTCTTCTCAAATTTCTTCTCCAAGTTTCTAAATTGAGCTAATGATTGTGGTTTGGTTGCGCCCAACTTGTCTTTGTGTTCCGGCTTGAGTGGTAGTCGGACTTCGTACCTTCCGTCCTCAAGCCTCTAAGTGGTTTTATTAAAATACTGTAAACACTCATCATCATCGTTGGACATCTCTTTCTTCTGGTGTATGTCTTCGTTCTCCCAATATTTCAGAAGGTCTTCTGTGTTATTGAGAACCACGTTGTATTGATAGTGTGGTATCATGGATCCACAGAGTAGCCATCCTATTTGCGTCTGTTGGGCGATTGGTTGCTTATCGTTATCTCCTCTCAAGATACCTCCTAACATTATTTTGCTGTAAACATCTGCGCCTAGAAGTATATCTACGGGTCTGCTTACGTAAAACTCTGGATCAGCCAAATGTATCCCTTGGATATGGTTCCACGTTGTTGGTTTGGTAAACGTGATATTTGGCAATCGCTTGATCAAGTTATTCATAATATTAACGTTCGTGTCGCAGGTAAATTCACTATTTGCAGACTGTAGTATTACCTGTAACATTCCTTTCGCGTTATTTTCTTTTTCACCAACGCCGAATATTTGACCTTTGTAATGAGCCCTCTTTAATCCCAAGATCTGGGCTGCGTTTTCAGTGATTAACGATTGTTGAGAACCCTGGTCAACTAAAGCTCTCATCTTGTGCTGTATTCCATTAGCTCCCTTGACTTTTATAATAGCGGTGGCTAAAAGTATTTCCGATATGTCATCCCATGACGCGTGAGATGACCTAGATGGACCCTTTTTGGTTGCAACATTGTTGGTTCCTTCTGCTGACACAGTTGGACTTTGTTTTTCCAATGCTTCGTGAAGTAGCGTATTGTGTATTGTATTGCATTGTATTGTATTGCATTTTATTGTATTGTATTGCGTATTGTGCCCACATTTTGGTAACCGAGCGAATGTGCATATTTGCGTTTGATGCAATTATGCATTTTCGCTGCGTGTTCGGTTTAAACTCGAACAGCACAGGTTCCACAAACTAAAACAAAATTTGCTGACATTCAATACAATAAACTATCATGTCAACTTTATAGTTATAATAGGATAAATAAAAAGATATATATACAATAATAATGACAATAAACAATTACACGAATGTAAAAAAAATCTAACAAATTGGATAAAGACACTAAATTATGCAGACACTGAGGCACTATTGCAACATACAAAATGAAATACAGTCATGCACGCGCATGCACACACTCAGACACACACACACACACATACACAAACACACACACACACTCACGCAAACATACTGGTTATATCTAAGGTACTGAATGAATTGTATATTGCAGTGGAAGAGCGGAGTCTCCTAACACAGGCATTACTTGCTTAAAAGGAGGCTCCAATCACCAACGAATGGAAAACTTTTTTGTTCAGAAATAAAGATTTTGTATATTTACGGTTAAAGATATTTATTTTCCAATAGAATTAACAAATTCACTTATAGAGAAAACATAATAGGTTTATGTTATATGCCAGTAAGCGTAGATAAAAACAGAAACAAGCATGCTTATTAAAACTAACATTACAATATAAACAACCAGAAGAAGGTAGTTATGCAACCTGAACCGCATCGAGTAATCACTGTGAGAGCATGAAATGCACGATTGCAGTTCAGGGTGGCCCTTCCAGAAAGTTCCATGCACTTCTGTTAATTTAGTACTTTAAGTAGCCGTAACATGTCACCGATAGGATTAGAACATTACATGAGAGCATCCGCTTCTGCTCACACGTATTCATATTCTTTTATTTAAACGTCATAACGCTCCCAAAAACTTGACTGGTGCAGCCGGTAGGATCGCCGAATATAAGCTGCGCCGTCCTTCGCGTTTTTTCGGAATTAAACTTTTTCGTGTAACGCGTTCGGGTGGCCTTGAAGGCAGCTGTGGTGATTCTACGAACCAAACAAATTTGTCAAGGCGGAGCTGAAAATTAGAAAGTCGAGCTGGTGAGTCCAAATTTTCACCTTCCTTTCCCGTTTCCTTTTTGTTATCTTGCGATTAGAAGTCTCGCGTTATAAAGTTATCTGGTTTTGCATAAAATCTGTAAGGCTAGTTTTTTTTAATATATAAAAGTTATTTAAAGTGATATTACAATTGAAATATTTTTAATGAATAACAAACATATTATTCAGATAAATTGTTTAAAGTTCTATTTGATTTATGATTAAAATTTTATACTTAAGAATTACTTTTTGTTAAGAACTTAATACTTTTGCCTTACTTTATATTATTTTTGTGTGTTAATATAATTAATTGTGTTAAAAATGGAAGATAGCGTAAAAATTATTGTGATTACAAATGAAATGATTAAAATTATTCCGCTTTTTGACGGCGATAAGCACCATTTAAATCTTTTACTACGCAAAAGTGAATATATTATAAATAAATACAGGGGAAGTGACGAGCGAAACTTGTATGTAATGCATGTCGTAACGAGTAGATTAGCGGGGAATGCAGCCGCGCTTATCAGTGAGCGCGAGGATATTGTTACATGGGAAGAGTTTAAGGAGTAATTAATACAACATTTCGGAGACCCACGAAGTGAAGAATGTTTAGCTATTGAATTGGAAACTTTGCGTATAAGAAATGGTGAATCATTTTTGGATTTTTGCAATCGTATTCAATCAGTGCGTAGTATTTTAATATCAAAAGTTAATAGATTATCGAGTAGTATGCGTGAAAGTAAAATAACTATTTATAATAATACGTCATTGAATGTGTTCCTTTATAATCTACCGGAAAATATGGTGCGTATTGTGAGATTAAAAGCGCCCTCCACTTTGGAACAGGCTTTATCTTTCGTGTTAGAAGAGGTCAATTTCCATGACCAATATAATGCCCGAAATAAAACACTGCTGACGTCCTCCAGTAAACATGTTATTTCAAATAATACACAAACGTTTAAATTCGGAATAAATAATTATAATAAGCCTATTAATAATGATACACCTATTTTCACACAACCCAAATTATATTAAGGTAACTCCCAAGGTCAACAATTTGGGACGCATACTCCACAGTTTGGATTTCAAGGTCAAACATTTGGTTATCGCCCGCAACAATTTGGGATGCGTCCGCAACAATTTGGGATGCGTCCGCAACAATTTGGGATGCGTCCGCAACAAGTTGGGATGCACCCCTAACATTTTGGGATGAACCCTCAACAATTTGGCAATCAACAACAATTAAATAATAAATCCTTTCAGTAATTTGGCAACCAGAACCAAACGTTTAATAGACCTTCACAGTCGTTTGGTATTCAGCAACCTAAACTTCAATCTAGTGACGTCACAATGCGTACGGCGCGTCCGGCCCAGGTCCATTTAAAGGGATTTAAATTAAATGAGCTTGACCTTGATCATTACGATGATAGTCAGTTTCCCTGCGATTACCAATGTAACGATGAATATTATCACGATTATTACCCTTTTTTCCGGTAATCAAGATGAACATTATTTGGAAGAAGTTAACAAAAAAGTTTCAACGGAAAATAATGAGGATTTTCAATCAGTAGCCTTGGAAAACATAGAGAAATGATACAATTAAATTGCGAAACATGCCTTAAATTGCCATACATATATATACCCGAAATAGATGCCAAATTTATGATAGATACGGGCAGTACCAAATCATTTATAAACCCGGAAAACGCCTATAACTATTTTAACGATTATATTTATTATGACTCATTTGAAGTTAGAAGTACTCACGGTACAACCCAACACGAAGAAGTACTTTCAATGCCAGCATTTCCGATTTTTAATGTTAATGAAACGCACAAATTTCATATTTATGAAGTCGACCCTAGCTTCGATGGTTTACTAGGTAATGATATTTTACATAGTGTAGAGGCACTAATAGATTTGAAAAACGAGGTCTGGAAAACTAAAACTACGGTGATACCAATTATGCGCGATAAGAATAAACATATAATAGAGTTGGCATCTCGATCAGAATAAAGAGTTAAAATACCAATTATCATTCTGGTAATGCTTCAGTGGTTTTCAGAGAATTTGCGGAAGGTGTGCGTATGCCCAGCGCTTTAGGTAAATGCAAGGACGGTTACTTTACTACCATAATTCAGAATACCCTTGATAAACCAATTAAATTAGCCGTTACTAAACCATTCGAAGTAGAACCGTATGAAAGTAATATAAATGATTGTGATGTTAATAATTTTAACGAAATTGAAAATATTGAAATGGAAAAATATTTTAAAAAAAAATCGTTGCGCCACACTAGGAATTTCTTCCTGTATCGTGGGTGCGTTTACAAACATATAAACTCACATACACAACACCCAAAGCCAGAACAACTATCTGTAGGTCATACAAATATTTGTAACAGATAACTGTATTTGTTGTATATGTGTAACAGATAACTTACAAAAGCTTCGTTGAATCACATGTCAGCTGAAGAAAGTCAAGCCATTAGTGCATTATGTTTAGAATATAAAGATATATTCTATTGTGATGGCATTCCATTAAGTTTCACGAACCAAGTCAAACATTGTATTAGGACAAAAAACGAAGATCCTATTTACGTCAAACCATACATATAACCCCCTAGTCAGTCGCAAGAAATAAGAAATCAAATCGAGAAGTTACTTAAAGAAAATGTTATTCAGGAATCTCATTCACCTTGGTCAGCCCCAGTTCATTTAGTCCCAAAAAAGAAAGATGCATCAGGAGACATAAAATATAGAATGGTAATTGACTACAGACGGTTAAACGAAATAACTGTTGACGATAGATACCCACTTCCCAATATCACTGATCTGTTTGATAAATTAGGTAAAAGCACATACTTTACGACATTAGATTTAGCAAACGGTTACCATCAGATCGAGATTAACAAAATGATAGAGAGAAAACAGCATTCAGCACTGAAAACGGACACTTCAGCGAGCAATGGATAATGTTCTAAGAGGGTTGCATGGAATCCATTGCCTTGTTTATTTGGATGACATTATAATCTTTTCAAATTCACTTGCAGAACATATCCGGAAGTTAAGGGCAGTTTTTGATCGTTTGAAGTCAAATAACCTTAAAATTCAACTTGATAAGTCCGAATTTCTCCGGAAAGAAGTCCTATACTTAGGTCATGTTATAACTGATGAGGGCCTTAAACCTAACGATGAAAAGATTAAAGCAGTTCTTAACTACCCACTGTCAAAAACCGTGACGGAAAAATGAAAGTTTTTTGGGTTTGATAGGCTATTATAGGCGGTTTATTAAGGATTTTGCGAAAGTAACACAACCATTAACTAATTGCTTAAAGAAAAGAAATAAAATTATTATAAATCAAGCGTACAAAGATTATTTCCAAAAATGTAAAGAGCTTCTTACTAACGCACCTTTACTTCAATATCCCGATCCCGATAAGTCTTACATTGCATTGCCTTACATGCTTTGTGTGGGCATACCCATGTTTCTGACAAATAAATGATCTTTATCTTTACATCCTAACTACCGATGCATCGTCAAATGCCTTAGGGGCAGTACTATCGCAACTAATTTACAATTACACATCAGTACACCTAATAATCCTAATTCAACAGGCATAGTAGAGCGTTTCCATTCGACTATCATAGAAATATATCGTTTAGCTAAATATCTTCGAAAATGCACTGATGCAGCCTCCGTTATGACCTACTCAATAATGGCTTACAATCATACCATAAATACAACGACAGGTTTAACACCATTTGAAGTTGTTTTCGGTCATACTGATTCAAATTCTATATTAAATGCAAATTTCAAGAAAAACTATACACAGCAATAGATCATGCTAAGCGTACTAAACGTCTCTATAGTTACATATCTGATCAGATGATAGAAACAAAGCAAAAAATTAGAAATAACAAGGGTGGTGAGATAAGCAAAAAGTTTGAAATAGGCAACACAATTTATGTAAAAGAGCTTAATACCAGATTAAGTAAAGACAAGCCACGTTATAGGAAGGCAAATGTCAGCGGTGATGTAGAACATAATGTAATCCCTGTTACAATTGGAACTAGAAACACAAAAGTCCGAATTAAAAATGTTAAACGTCCTCCGCAGGTGGTGCCTTACGCTATTGGCAGTAGTGCAAATAACATGGGCCCTTCAACTTCAAAAGGTTGAGAAAAACCCCGGTATCCTTCCCGTGAAACAAGGGCAGGCGTTTAAACAAGTAGATAAGTGGTTAATTATAAAACTTTTAAATTTAGATAGCTTAGGTAATGATCTAGAATTAAGTTTAATTAAATACAATGAATTCAGTAAATTAGTAGATGTTAAAAAACCTTACAGCCATGAGTTTTATTCAAACAGATTATCTGAAGGATATGACTATCGAAAAATTTCAGCAACTTGTACCAACTAAAAGATTTAAGCGAGGATTAATTGATCCACTTGGATCCATGATAAAAATTGTTACAGGTAATTTAGATCATAGTGACGCCATTCGATATGATTCGCTCATCTCTCAGTTAAAAAGCAATTAATTAATATTAGATAATAAAGTAACTTTGGTCTCCAAAATGTTAAATTGTTTGGTTAACAGTACAGAAATCTTACATAACAATACTTTAATTTTAGATGAACGTTTAAAAAGGATCGAGAGATCAGTTAAAAATATGATTACAAAAGAAGAAAATTCTATATACTCTACTTACATTTTAGGAATGTTTTATATGTTCTTAACTAATTTTAGAACAATTAATATAATTTTAAGTGAGATTGAAACGGCCTTAGCCTTTAGTAAGGTGTATGTACTGCATCGAGCGATTGTTAATTCCACTGAATTACTGCAAATGTTACAATCTATATCCAAGACTGCAAATCTGTTATATCCTGTGAATGAAAATAATTTAGTTGAATTTGAAGATTGTTTTACTGTTAAAGCTTTTATTAAACAGAACCAGATCACGTTCATAATAGAGATCCCACTTATTGGAAACAGTACTTATAGTTATTTTAAACTCTACTCTTTACCTATTTTTAACACAGGTTTAAACGAAACTGTAATAGTAGTTCCTAAATATCCCTACCTTTTGGTGAAAGACTCAGATTACTTACCAGTCGTGAGAGCCTGTGAACAGATTGCGATAGATGACAAATTCTTATGTACCGACGATGATGTGTTGACACATCTAGAGCCATTATGCGAAGAACATTTGATGAAGTTCCACTCTAATACGATGCATGCAGTATTGTATGCAATGTCGATTGTATGCTGCATGCGAGCAGCATACAATCGACATTGAAGATTTGAAAGTTCAACGAATTGGCCGCGGAAGTTGGATTCTATATACAAAGAATAACATTATAGCAAGTAGAAAATGCTATGATGACATCATGAGCCACGAGTCTCTACAAGGAACATACATAGTTACCCTGGACGATACTTGTAAGGTTAACGTTGGGCACATACATCTACAAAATTACAAATTTTCTGTTACACACCTGAATTATCCAATAACTCCAATCATTAACCTACCATAGATAAAGCCTGAAAAACGTACTAATAGTGTCAGTGCAGTGAATATGAAAGGTATAAATCTAGATGAGCTGAAAGAATTAGCTCAAGTAGTGAAAATGAGCAAAGTGAAATACGGTGAAAATGATAGTGCGGTTGACACGAAAAACATTATTTTGGGTACGGTAATTCTGTATATAATTCTGCCTTTAAGATTAATGATCTTTCTCGTTTTTAGATATAAAATCATATTGTTAAATTGTCTGCGAAATCATCAGAATCCTAACAACTCTGATAATTTCGTTCTTTTGAGGAGGGAGGAGTTATGCAACCTGAACCGCATCGAGTAATCACTGTGAGAGCATGAAATGCACGATGCAGTTTAGGGTGGCCCTTCCAGAAAGTTCCATGCACTTCTGTTAATTTAGCACTTTAAGTAGCCGTAAGTCGAAACATGTAACCGATAGGATTAGAACATTACATGAGAGCATCCGCTTCTGCTCACACGTATTCATATTCTTTTATTTAAACGTCATAACGCTCCCAAAAACTTGACAAGGTAAGTTACACACAACAAACAACACAACAGTTTTGAGCGAAGAGGGTGGTAGTTATATATAACAACCACCTATATTTGTACATAAGTATGTATGTATATGATTAATTTTATTCATTTTACATTATGTTGTATATAATTTTGTGTACAATAAAGAATTAAGAAGATGAGGGTAGGGTGCAATTTAGTAGTCGTCGCGTGTTTACACAGTGCAGAACATGAGCGATTCATTTAAATGTTTTCAATTAATATTTGTACATTATAAATATATATATATATCTATTTATTTTTGTTTATGTAGATTTTAGACCATTATTATTTATTTTGGATTAATCGAAAGGTTAGAAAAGATCTTTTAATATATATTTTTTTAAAGTCTTCTTGTAAATGAATGACGATTTGACTTCTTTTATGTGTTTAGGTAGTTTGTTATAGAAGTTGGCACCCTCATACATAATATTCCTCTCTCCATATTTAGTCCAAATTTTTTTGGCAATATGTCTAATAAAATTATTTAATTATATTTCGTAGTATGGGTAGGGTAGGCAGGGTAGGCAGGGTAGGCAGGGCAGGCAGGGTAGGCAGGGTAGGCAGGTTAGGGACCTGTCTGGGTCGCCGATAAATTTGAAAGAGAGTTACCGCGGCCCTGGCGCAAGCAACTGAAGGAACACGGGTGGGTTTTATTCAGTAAAAGTCTGACACGCCCTCCCGCTTCTTCCAGAGCGGGAGCAGTCATTGGATGATTTCACACCCAAAAAAAAAAAAAAAGGCAGGTTAGGGAGGGTAGGCAGGGTAGGTAGGGTTGGGGAGGGTAGATAAGGTAGGGTATATGAATGTTTGGTGTTTTTCTGGCAAAACAAATTTTGCCGGGTCAGCTAGTAAATAATACATTTTAAAGACTACACTATGGACTGATTGCATAGAATTAATTTCTTGCATTCATTATTTTTATTATTTGCGCATTTGCCTTGGCATTACAAATTAAAGCAGGTATTTAAGTCTTGCAAACTATTTAGCCAAAAAATAATGTTTAAACTTCTGTCTTAACGAATACGTAGTTTCGTAATAATAAAACCAACAAAAATATTAGGTCATTACATATGAAATTGGCGTTTTGTAAGAGAGGAACATAAAGTCGTTTTTTTGTTTAAATATAATATATTTATTTAACCATTGCTATCTATGCCCTTTTGCCATCTCATAGGTAGTTCATTGATCCCTTTACTAAAAAAAAAATTCAGACGGGCATCAATAAAATCTTTGAAAGCGCTTTGGACTGCCCCATCGGAGTAGAATTTTTCCCTTGCAAGATGTTATCCAAATTTCGAATAAAATGGTAATCTGTTGGAGCAGGGTCCGAAGAATACGGTGGATGTCATAGACATTCCAATTGAAGCTCCTCTAATTTGGTAGTCGTCTGTTGTGCAGTGTGTGGTATAGCGTTGTCCTTAAGCAGCAGTGGCCTAGTGCGATTGACCAGCCTCGGCTGTTTAGCAGCTAGCATTTCTATCATGGTTTGCAGTTGCTGACAATAGAAATCCGCCGTAATCGTCTGGCCAGATTTAAGAAAGCTGTAGTGAACGACACCGGCACTAGTCCACCAAACGCTCACAAGTAATTTTTTTTGAGTCAATTTCCGCTTCGGGCAGGATTTGGCTGGTTCGCCAGGGTTCAACCATTACGATGAGCATTTCCGATTATTGTACAGGATTCACTTTTCATCACAGGTGGATAAACATTAAGCCTATCCTTCTAAATATCCTATCCAATTTGTTTCCCTTCCTAATTTAAAATTGGCGTCATCCCGCTAGCGCCACGCTAGCGCCTCACTGTGGTGAGAGTGCGAACTGAGACTTGAAAAAAATGGCGAAAAGCAGATAACTGCTCCCGCGCTGTGTCCGTTTAAAAAAAGGTTAATAAATACCCAAAAGGCTTCGCTAGAAATTGATTGACTGATTGGTTCTCGTAACCCTCCTTGTGAAGTGAAATCAAGCAAAACGTGAACTTGTAGTGCATATCGAATATCCGCCACGCCGGCCGGCCCGTAGTCCCGAGTGTAGCTGATACCTTCAATCCCTGCCTATCCAGGTGAGTGTTTATACTTTTTCTCAACGCAAGGAATCTCAGGGTTGCGAAATACCAGCATTAGGGAAATGCAATTGTTTCTGCGGACGAAGTTCAATCATTCTTTTTGGTGCCTCCTGTGAGGAGTCTACGCACCCTCACATTCTCTTATTAATCATAAAATCTCGTTTAATGAGAACGTATTGCGTTGTAATATCGGGTATTCTTATTAATTTAATTAGTAACAAGTAAGAATCACGAGTTAAATAAATATATTTCATAATTTATTTAAACAACGCAAAAGGTAGGTATTCAAGTCGGGTTCCCGCAACGTGCTAAGCTGGCCAGCAGACCACGGTTGTACCTAACCTACACTCATTGATCATTATTATTCATTCAGATAATTAAATCGTATTTAAGGTTTGAAGTGAAACCTTGAATTAAATAGGTATTTCTCGTTTGACTATTTCTTGCAATAACTGATGTTGGTATAAAGCTAATGGGAATGTTTCATGGTCGAATAGTTGTGCTCGAGAAATTACCTACCTACCTCAATTTTATTACGAATAAGTGATAACTTATAAGTGTCTAAATCGTAATAGGTATTTATACCTACACATTTAAATTCATAACTTGTATTACTTGCCAAAGTAGGTACGCTTAGTAGTGCCTAAAGTATGTTGCGCTTGCTGTTCGGATAGGTACTTACCTACCTACCTTCATACCTCATTTATTTATCGTGAATACGTAAGTTAACAAATATGTCTGATGAAGTTGAATTACAGGCGTATCTTAAAAGACACGAATATGATTTCAAGTGTATGCAGATTATCTACGATTTGTCTAAAGATGTTCTGCAAGATAGTTCTAAGCTATCCTTTTTCAAGGCTAGATACAAGAAGATTGATCAGATTAGGGCTGCTTTTATGGAGTCCAGCGAAAATGTTAATAGATTACAGTTAAAGTTAAAACCCAAGTCAGAAATAGATTTGAGTGCGATGTTGTCATTTGATGAGTTGTTTTATGCGTCTATCGAAGTTGCCGAATCTTTGCTTGCGACGTCGCTGCCTGCGCACCACACGCCTGCAGCCGCCGATCCGTCCGCACATTGTCGTCGAGAGGTTTCTATTGTTCAAGTGAAACTACCTAAATTCAAAATTCCTCATTTCGATGGGAAAATAAAAAACTGGCAGACCTTCAAGGATAGTTACATCCCGCTTATTCATAACAATAGTTCACTTTCGGACACGGAAAGGTTTCATTATTTGTTGTCGTGTTTATCTGGGTGTGCACTGACCTTGGCCAGGGGCGTACCTATAACCGATTCGAATTATTCCGTGGTTTTTAATCTTTTATTAGATCGATATGACAATATGCGCATATTAGCAAATACTTATCTAGAAAAAATATTTAAATTAACGTCTGTCAACAAGCCGTCACTTGAAAATTTATCCGAACTGACCAATTCGTTATATGAAAGCGTAAATGCGCTACGTGCTTTGAAAATTGATGAGCTAAGTGAATTTATTTTATTTCACATTGAATCGCGATCACTTGACCTTGAAACTAGGAAACGGTTCCAGTTACAAAATATTCACGAGATTCCTAAGTTCAATGACTTAATTGTTTATTTACAAAATTATATTAAGATTCTGGAAGTTAGTCAACCGGTCTCGGTTTCGACTACTCCATCGAACTCTTCTAATATCAATAAACAGTTTCGTAATAAAGGTCAGCAAAGGTCATCATGATTTGTAGCATCTACGAACCAAAGTAATAATAACAATGCATCAGGCTCATTAGCTTGTTTATGTTGTAATGAAAATCATTCTATATTTACCGATGCGGCAAGTTACTTTCTATGACACTTGAACAGCGGCAACATTTCGTTACGAAATTTAACCTGTGTGCCAATTGCTTAAGGCCCGATCACGATAATAATAATTGTAAATCAAAAACCACATGTTTTGTTTGTAACGCGAAACATAACACGTTATTACATGTGGAAAATAAAAGTTTATTAACGTCTTCTGTTAATTCAAACGAGAATAACGAAAGTTCCGCTAAAGTTACTAGCACACTTACTTGTATTACGTCACTAACTTCGGGTTCAAATTGTAGTACGAAGATTCTTGGCTCAGCGGTAGTTCGTGTACGTCACGCGGATGGCTCGCTCCAGTGTGCACGCACCGTTATTGACAGCGGTTCGATGGATTCTTTCATCACCAGTGCATGCGTGCGCCGCCTAGGTTTATGTATAAGAAAATGTAACATAGAACGTTACCGGTCTCGGACAAAGTAATGTTTGTGACATAAAAGGTTATACTTTCGCTACAATAAAACCTCATTCTTGTGAGTCGCCTAAGTTCTACTTACCTTTAGTAGTTTTACCTAAAATTACTTCCATGCTGCCTTCGTCAACGTTACCGTTGCCCGTCAAGGATCCGGTCCGATCGATCTACTGTTAGGTGTCGAGTGTTTTGATCAAATATAGGTACACTGGCTCACGTTTCACTCCCGGTCCTGGATTACCTTGCGCCTTGTCTCATGTATTCGGCTGGGTGATAAGTGGTCAATATTTTCATAACACAACACCACCTAACAATATTCACTGTGAATCCGTTACGTCACTCCTCGCGTTCTCTTGCACGCTCGAAGATATTGTTCAACGGTTCTGGGATTCTGAAGAACCGCCGAAATGTAAAATTTCCGGTCCTGAAGATAATCTCTGTGAACAAATGTATAAACAGGATACTTACCGTACACGTGAAGGTCGTTACGTGGTACCTATAATGTTAAAAAAGGATGCGCCTTCTTTAGGCGACTCGTCTCGCCAAGCTTCTAATCGCTTTCTCAGCTTAGAAAGGCGTCTTATTAATCAGACCGAGCAGAAAGCTGATTATAAGGAATTTATGCACCAGTACAAAGAACTAGGACATATGCAGCCTGCAAATTCTTCGACTACTGATCGTTATATAATTCCACATCATTGCGTCGTGCGTCCAGATAGCTCTACGACACGACTCCGGGTAGTCTTCGACGCTAGTAGTCGGACTACAAATAATCGTTCTTTGAATGATGTACTTCATGTTGGACCGAAACTTCAAATTGACATCGTCGATTTAGTTACGAAATTCCGACTTCATAATATTGTCTTCACTGCGGACATTTGCAAAATGTACCGCCAGATATTAATACGTCCTGAGGACAGGTGTTATCAACACGTGTTTTGGCGTGATGAGCCTAACGAGGCTTTGAATGAGTATGAGCTTAATACCGTGACTTATGGAGTCAGCAGCTCCCCATCCTTAGCTATTTGCACTCTGCGTCAACTTGCTGAGGATCACGGTTCTGAATACTCAAGCCGCGCCGCTCAAGTTCTTTGTGAAGATACATTCATGGACGACATCACTACGGGATGCTCATCTCTTGATGAAGCGAAACAATTAAAAGAGGATGTTAACTCGTTATTGTCAAAGGGTCATTTTGAACTTCGTAAGTGGAGTACGAATACTCCAATTCTTTTGTCTGATGTTCCTCCTGACCATCTTCAGACTTCTAAATCCTTCGATGATGCTGGAAATGAGTTTGTCAAGATATTAGAGATACGGTGGAATCCATCGGACGCCGATTTCTTTTACAAGTTTTCAGACTAGTTTGACGTAAAATTTACTAAGAGATCTATCCTCTATATAGCGGCCCGCATTTTCGACCCGCTCGGTTGGATAAGCCCGGTTGTGTTTTCTGCAAAGTCGCTATTACAAGAAATGGGGCGCTTAAACTTAGGTTGGGACGAAGGTATCCCGCCACATTTAGCTAAGGCGTGGCATTTAATAGCAGCCAACTTATCTGATCTGCAAAATATTTCACTACCGAGACTGATTATGCCCTCTAGTCTTGCCGAAGTGCATTTGGTAGGGTTTTGTGATGGTTCACTCAAAGGGTATGGCTGTTGTGTCTATCTTTGTGGTGTTGTGGATGAGATTACCACGGTCACTAACCTGTTAATAGGTAAATCTCGAGTGGCTCCGTTAAAACCGACAACGATAAATAGGCTTGAACTCAGCGCAGCTGTGCTTCTAGCGAAAGTTATGTCACACATGCACGACTTACTCAAAGATAAAATTCACATAAATTCTATGAAAGCCTACTCGGACAGTACCACCACTCTTTCTTGGCTCAACACGGCACCTCATTTGCTAAAAAGGTATGTAGCAAATCGAGTCGGGCAAGCAACCGATTTCATTGGTCCCGAATATTGGTTTCACGTGTCCACCGAGGATAACCCGGCCGACTGTTGTAGTCGCGGTGTTCACTGTTCAGAATTAATTGATCACCCACTCTGGTGGAGTGGGCCTTCTTGGCTGCAAATGTCGCCTAATAAATGGCCTTGCAAACGTACGTTGTTCGTAAATGCAGAACTAACGTAATTGAAAACTTTCTTTCCAAGCAGCCTTCACGCTACTGAATCTGATAATCCACAACTGACGTTAACTTCTAAGCATTCTTCTCTGGCAAAGATTCAACGAACTTTAGCATGGTGTTTCCCTTTCATATCAAATGAAAAGGTTGTTCCTATAAAGATAAATTTCACCGCCCGTGGTAGTTCTGAATTCGATAAATCAATGAGGATGCTAGTCAATTTTATTCAAGACCATTATATGTCGTCTCACGTCAGTCAAGTGAAAATTCAAGAACAATGCAAGAAGTCTATTCACAATCTGTCTCCTTTCATGGATGAGGATGGTTTATTGCGAGTGGGGGGACGCATCGATGACGCTAATTTATCGTCATCTGCTCATGCTCATGCTCATCCTCTTCTCTTACTTAAATTGAGTACTTTGTCGAGACTGATTGTGGTACCTTCTTGGCAATGTGATTATCTGCATATACTTCAACTAAAAACTAAATGGTTCAAAGATACACCCACCCTTAAATTAAACGGCTTAGTCCTTGTTAATGAGCCTGATCTTCCACCTTTACTATGGAAATTAGCTCGTATACAACAGATTCATCCGGGATCAGATAACATAGTCAGGGTTGTGACTCTTCGAATTGCAAACGGTAAAACTATGCGCTGACCAGCAGCCTAATTGTGTAAGTAAATTCGGCAACGGAAACAATCTGTTTTTTTCCCAAAAACACACACATACACAAAAAAGTTGAATAAAGATTGAACTTTTTTGTGTATGTGTGTGTTTTTGGGAAAGAAACAGATTGTTTCGTTTGCCGAATTTACTTACACATTTAGGTTGCAGTAGTTAAGGTCTGTCCGCTACCAATTAATTAATTATTATCTTATCTTATATCTCGAACAATATTGTGTATTGATCAGTATTGTTCAATTAAAATAGTTTAGACACTTAGGTAATTATGCTTATTAAGTTTGAATTCTATATTTCTCGAGCACTGCTAGTTGTACTCTGGCAGTCTTTTGGCTTGCGAAATCCTGGTCGATTTCGAGTGGGGGGAAATGGATAAACATTAAGCCTATCCTTCTAAATATCCTATCAAATTTGTTTCCCTTCCTAATTTAAAATTGGCGCCATCCCGCTGGCGCCACGCTAGCGCCTCACTGCGGTGAGAGTGCAAACTGAGACTTGAAAAAAATGGCGAAAAGCAGATAACTGCTCCTGCGCTGTGTCCGTTTAAAAAATGGTTAATAAATACCCAAAAGGCTTCGCTAGAAATTGATTGACTGATTGGTTCTCGTAACCCTCCTTGTGAAGTGAAATCAAGCAAAACGTGAACTTGTAGTGCATATCGGCACGCCGGCCGGCCCGTAGTCCCGAGTGTAGCTGATACCTTCAATCCCTGCCTATCCAGGTGAGTGTTTATACTTTTTCTCAACGCAAGGAATCTCAGGGTTGCGAAATACCAGCATCAGGGAAATACAATTGTTTCTGTGGACGAAGTTCAATCAACAGGTAATGATTCGATTTAAAATCCCGTCGTTATTGTGCAGGTTGAGTAATGTAACGCAGCAGTTTGTTGGTTTGCTGCACTCAATTCATGAGGTACCCACCTTTCAAGCTTTTTCACCTGCCCAATTTGCTTCAAGTGGATTAAAACAGTTTTATCATTTACACCGCAGTCTGCAGCTAACTCGGACGTGGTTTGCGATGGATTCGCTTCCACAATAGCAATCAATTCTTCATTATCATTTTTAGTCTCCGGCCGTCCAAGGGGCTTGTTCTGCAGGTCGAAATTTCCAGAACGAAAACGTTGGAAGCAAAAACGCACTGTGTTTTCTTTTGCGAAACCGTCGCCAAACACATCATTAATCCTTCGAGCCGTTTCTGCAGCACTGGTGCCACGATGGAAGTCGTACTCGTAAATAACGCGTTGTTTCAAGTTTTACATTTTGTAAACTGACTGGCGCAAAGAAAAACCAAAAGCATGAGTAAATAGCTGTATAAATTTCAAATTGGAATTTCAAACCAAAGAGGAGATATTTGAGATCAAAGTGGCCAGTACGACAAAACGCCAATTTCATAGGTAAGGACCTAATATTAAAATTCAATTAATCTGAATTAATACTTTCATATTTATCTAGCTGTATATACTAGAACCGCAATACCAAGAAAAATTATAAATATTTAAGTACTAGCAGGTTATAAAAAAAACACAAAATTGTCTTGACATTTTCATTTTAATTTTATTGTAACCTTGATGACATTAATTATTGTGACATTTTACTGTGATTGACGTTAATTTGTATTATTTGATTCTCATTGATATTTAAAATGATAATTCAATATTTTAATTTGTATAAATTAAATTATATGTTTTGCATGCCCATGTGACGGTAGAGCATGGAGGACTCTTATAAAAAAACATCTATGTACTACTCGTAAATACCCATGTTTGCAAACCAATAAATGAATTGATTTGATTTGAAAAAAAAGCCTATTTGTCATTTTTCCCGCGCTTTTTAGTGTCGTCACGTAGGAACTGTTGCGTTTTCTCTTCTTTCCAATGCCACTTGGTATCCGTCGACAGCCTTCATCATAATATCGAGTTTGACCCGAATTTTAGGTACAGGACCATCTTCTTTGTCTTCTACTACTTTATACTGACGAAGTATCGTTGACAACGCTGTTTTTACTGACATCAACGCGTATTGGTAGCCTGCGGACAAGAGAATTTCATAAAACTTAGATTCTCTACTTTTTTTTGTGCCGGGCTTCACGTAAAATAAGACGAGCTGGTCACCATGTTGGTTCTTCATTATTATTATGAACTTGAAGTCTATGCAAAAAGATTTACTCTTCTTTTCTCAGATGTCAATTTATCATTTACTTCCTATTTATTCATATCCCTTACGTAAATGACCTAATCATATTTTTATATTCATTGTTATTGGTATATACTACCCAGCTAGAAGAGTGCACTTCAATGACTAAATGCAGAAACTAAAACCCGTTAGACAGGTACACAACATATTTATTGTGCGGATCACTAACCTAATTTATTATCTAAGAAAACAAATTCCCGGGTCAGAAATGCTAAATCGATCTTCAACAGATTACAGGCAGGTAATGCCGCATCTATAAAAGCGGTGCAAATCCGCGGGAATAGACAAGGGAAGATCCTTTTACGAGTAATAAAATGTAAACACATGCACTTATGGACAAAACAATCAACTGTTGGGTCTTAGTTAGTTATTGTACGTGATGAGGATGATCATGGGTTCTCAACTTACAGACTGACAATCAGATAAGTTGCTGTTTAATTTGGTTGTCGGCTATCGATTTCGTGATCAACTGTCTGATAGATAACATACAGATGTAAGCACTGAAGATTTGGCATTTTTAGGGTACCGTAGTCAATAAGGAACCCTTATAGTTTCGCCATGTCCGTCTGTCCGTCCGCAGTTTAGCTCAGAGAATCTAAGTAGCTACTAGAAAGCTATTATTTGGCATGGATTACATAATAATCACGCCAACAAACTGGTAAAATAAAACCATAAAAGCTTTTTTTTCTTAGGTTACCTCCTGTACATGTAAAGTGGGGATGTTTTTTCGTCTAACCTTGGTGTGGGCTATCGTTGGATAAGCCATTCATAAATATTACGGGCCTGTGAAAATCGTTTTTCGGTTCAGGGATCCATTTGCGTAAAATTAAGCTTTAAATGCCTAATTTTTGTTAGAGTTAAGAGTGTCTGCCCCAGCCTGCAAGCAAAATGGTTGCTATAGGATTTGTGAAAAATTGCACGGCAGAAGTATATGCAAGCAAAAAGCAAGTGTATGGCTATACTATTCTAAAAGAAAAACTATCACGGTTAAGTAGGCTTTACAAGTTTACGAGTAATAGTCGACCAACTTATAGAATGTATAGATTGTGTATGACAACAGCTGTTTTCGAACTGAAAAAATATTTTGTCCGTCCGTTAGAGCAATGTTCGGTGCTGTCATTGTATAAGAATGTTAGTAATTGTTACCTATTTATTTTGGTGAATGTATCTATTTATACGGAACCCACTGTGCGCGAGTCAGACTCACACTTGGCCGGTTTTTACTTGTTAAAGTTACTGATATACGTATATTTGAGCTTGCAAATTAAGGCAAAATTGTCACGGGCCGTCAGTTTTAAACAGTGACGTCTTCTGACACTTTAAATTTGGATGTAAAGTGTTGACAACGCCATCTCGACCATCTCCAGCAATAACTGTTCAGGCGTCTCATTGTTGCAGTGTAAAGCACTGACACTTAGGTACCTTTAATGAATGTTGCTAAGTAACTCGCACTTCTTTATCATGATTTATCCGTTGCCAACATAACAGACATGCATAATACATACCGAGGCAGTTCCTAGGTCCATTACTGAAAGGCATGTAGCTGCAAGGGTGTTCCAAATTAAACCTCTCAGGCAGGAACCTATCGGGGTCGAAAACCTCAGCATCTGGACCCCAGTACTTGCAGTCCCGGTGGACGCCCCATATTGAACAGACAACGCCTGAACCAGCGGGCAAAACGCGACCTGACGCTAAAGAACAGAGATAACGTAATGAGCATATGTAATGTATAATAAAAGAATTTCATAATGATTTCATATATTTCGATCTCGGATCGATATATTTGTCGAATATCCGCAGAAGAAAAAGTAGACTACCCTGACAAAAATAAACTTAGCGCTCATCTGGGGTGGTTTCAGATTTTGTCTATTGTTTTAATAATTACAACAGAAGCGAAGACTGGGGACTATGAACTTAAAAAAAATTACTTTTGTTACATTTAATCTCGTAGAAAGATTACCAAGCTTTATTCTCAAAAGGTCCTTTATTGGAACATCCCTACGAACAATAAAATAAAAGATTGTTAACTGTACCATTCAGAATACTTACGTAGCGTAATATCTTCTAAGACTTTCCTAATGATAAGCGGCACTGGAGGGAATAACCTCAAGGATTCCTTGACTACTCGCTCCAAAAACTTCAACTTGATTAAATCTTCCTTTACTAGCATGCGGTCATCATCAAATACCTCGCAGAGCCTGTAAAAGATAAGAATTTTAATATCGATGCATCAAGGCATTTCAAGTCTAATAGAGCTTAATTTCCGTTTACAAGGATATACAAATAAATCACAATGATTGGATAGCTTGACAGCTAACTTCATGTTCATTCCATCTAACTTTTCACGGTGAGTTTTGTACAGAATAGCGATCAAACGAAACAGGACGATAATCGATAGAAAGAATTTCCTTGCTAGGAATATTCCTAGCAAGGAAATTCTTCATATCAATTAAAGTATAGAAAACTTTTATTACATAAGAAACATTGATATATACAACGATTGTTTTTGTCTTATCTTGTATCTATTTAATTGAGCTTACAACTTTTATAGGTTAGATACCGGAAAAACTTGATAGATAAGTAAGGTCATAGACGCCAATCCATCAACATTCTATCAGTCAATGTTTAAATACAATAAGGATAATAATTTCAGTTACGCACAGATACTCTTTTCCATTTCCAAAATCAAATGCTCACTTACTCTTGATACACTTTCTCCTGAATTGCCGGGTACTTTCCCATCAGCTGTAAAGAATACCCCAGGGCGATAGCAGAGGTGTCGGTCCCAGCAATAATAAGAGTCAGCACTTCTTCTCTTAACTCCACATTGGTGTATCCTTTCTCACCGCCAGACAAGTGTATTAACAGGTCTAAGAATGTTTGTTTTTTGTATGATCCTAAATCTATAAGAGCAATCTAAAGTCAAAAATTGAATTTTCGGGAGCAAAATATTATGTCATTGAGTCGTGAATAAACTGCACAATTCAAAATGATTAAAAATAGACAGCGTTAGTCGATAATTTATACATAAATTAATCGTTTGTACTTTGCCCAATTTCCCACTATGAACTTAATATTCTTAAAATGTCTCTTACCAAATTCATCATCAACCTCTGTTCTAGACTCTTTTTCTAGTTTTAATTCTTCTCTCTTGTTTTCGATAACCTGTAAACAAGCAAATATATTTTCAAAGTTTCAAATCATACGGACAAAACGTATTGACAATACTTTCGTTTTTTGTTGTTTGCACACCTGGGGGACTTTAAGTCAAGGAGTGAATAGGTTAGATATTTCTGGGCAAGCGTGGCGCACCGTCGAAACCATCACCGCTGGCATAAGGTGGGATAGTGGTCAAATAATTAAGTATTGAATAAAAACGAGTGACAAACCGCTATCACTTTTCCTTCTACAGATGTAAACGTGATGTTTGCATAAATATTGGCCAAAGGGCCAATCAATCATTCATCAGAGAGTCACATCCACATACCTGATCAGTAAAGCTATGCATAAGTGAGATATATTGTTGGTGCTTCTTGTACTGCGGGAACCACTGGTATAGCCAGTCTGGCTGTAGCCACAAGTGGAAGATCCTTTCGCATAGCAGGTTTAGCACACGACACATTGCATTCAGGAATGGTTGGTCTGGATTCTCTTGTGCATTTATTTTAACTCCCATTGTTGTGTCTGTCAAGTAAAGATGGATGAGCTATAATAGATGATGAGCATGGTGTTTTGATCTGTTTTGAGTTTAGGGAACTTAATATGTTAGGTTAAGCGTATTTATCGCATTGGGGAATCCTTTAATCGTAAACTAATTATTTAATAATTATCATTTATACATTAAAATAACGAATTGCAATGAATAGTAATTCGTTATTTTAATGGATAAATGACGTCAATGATAATAATCAAAAAAAAAAACAAATTGCAGTCGTCTTATCTAAAGAAAAAATTACAACCGACTTCCAAACAAAAACACTACAAACTGAAAAATAACTTAAATTTCGGCAGTCGGTGTTCCTGTTTTCGTTTCTTGTTTTTTGACACCGACTTCCGAAATTTAAGTTATTTTTCAGTTTGTAGTGTTTTTTTTGTTTTTGTTTGGAAGTCGGTTGTAATTTTTGTAAAAAAGTTTTTATTTTTCACTTTTTAGGTGTGGTACATAATGGACCAGTTCTATAGGCTAGCTACCTTTAATGCCCAAAGTGAAGCCGGAATAGATTAACCCAATAACATGAAACTTAAACAAAACTGTGGAATGAGAGTATACCAGGGTGAACTGTTCACACCTGCGTACCCCTTTAGAGCGTACCAGTGTGATGTTATGTTATGAAATGGTGTAAACAAAAAACAGACTATGCGATTGCAGCTATCCCGAGTGATTTGCCGTCATTTATTGAAGAGTTCTTATGTATATATCCGAAGTTCTTCATTAGAGCATGATGAAAATAAAATTTAAAATTAATTAAGCACCAGCGTTCAAATAAAGCAAGAATCATCAAAATCGGTTGACCCAATAAAAAGTTCTGAGGTAATACACATAAACAAAAAAAAACCGTCGAATTGATAACCTCCTCCTTTTTGTGAAGTCGGTTAGTAAAACGATTGCAATTTGCACGTTATTGTAATGCAGACTCCTTTCTTAGATGCGACATAACTGCGTGTATGAGGTAGAAAAATAATAAAATTTTCATTAAATCTTATGCGAATTTAAACGAGTTGAGAATTGAAGGTCAGTATACGATTTATAATATTTACCACAACACGTTATTTAAGGTTACTAGAAATGAATTCGTTAGAATAATAAATTTGTGTATTCAAGAAACCGGCCAAGTGCGAGTCGGACTCACGCACGAAGGGTTCCATACCATTATCGCATAAAACGGTAAAAAATCACGTTTGTTTTATGGGAGCCCCACTTAAATATTTATTTTATTCTGTTTTTAGTATTTGTTGTTATAGCGGCAATAGAAATACATCATTTGTGAAAGTTTCAACTGCCTAGCTATCACGGTTCATGAGATACAGCCGGGTAACATACGGACAGACAGACAGACAGACGGACCGCGGAGTCTTAGTATTAGAGTACCGTTTTTACCCTTTGGGTACGAAACCCTAAAAATGGAGCTTATTTTATCAACTAAGTAGTTAGTTTACTATGTTTTGTAAATAATAAAAATAATTTAAGATTTCATGGTTTTCCTTTCACTTAATTTATCAAGTTTTATAGAGATATTTCATCCTTATAATTGACCCTAACGATCGATGCAATAAAAGTACAGAGTGTAATTTTTAAAGATTTTAGTTGGTTCGATTCCCGGGTGTGGCAAGCGAACTTTCGAAAATCTTTTAATTTTTTTGCAGTTTTCTTTCTTTTCATAAATAAAGGAATGTTTTCTTTGAGTTAAATTTTCTATCTACAGTATTACGAGTACTTTCCCTTGAGATGGCATTACAAAATTCCACCCTGCATACTATAATATTATAAAGAGGAAAGATTTGTATTTTTGTTATTTTTGTATGTTTGTATTTTTGTATATAACGATTATACTTAAAAACTACTAGACCGCGATTTCAAAAATTCTTTCACCTTTGGGTAGCTACACTATCCCCGGGTGACATAGGCTACTTTTTATCCCTGTATTCCTACGGGAACGGGCACTACGCGGGTGAAGGTCCGCGGTCCGCTAGACGTTATACGAGTATGAAAAGAGCGTTAGACTAATTGAAAATTAGATGTAATGAATGTTATACTAAATGTTATTAGAGGAAATGAAGGTTATATGAAATGCAACGAACAAGAAAAAAAAAATACTGATTACACGCTTCAGACTACATAATTATGGACTTATTAGAGATACCAAAAAAGTTACTCAATAATTTGGGTTTTTTTTACAAAACTACTGAAACTTTAAATTCTTCGCCCTCGCTATTTTTAGTTTATTAAACGCGAACGTTTCAGCCTGCCCGACTGAATTTAACTTTTCACTTATGAACCCCATCACAGTAACAAAAACTTTTAAGTAAATCAAGATCACACTGACCGACGATCTATGGGGAATGTCCATCAAAGTTTGTACCTCCATTATTCAGACTATAGCGCTGTACTTGGTTTTAATTTTTCATTTGTTTGTAGATCAAGGATTCTTTCTGGATCTAATGAAACGTAGTAAGGTTTTACCACTTTTAAAATCCAGGGACAGTAAAGACACAAATATTATAGACAAGTATCGGTGCTGCAGGTTTTAAGCAAGGTATTTGAAAAGATAATGCTAAATCAAATGCTCATTCATTTTAATACGAATGACATCCTAAACGATAAACAGTATGGTTTTACCAAAGGACGTTGTACAACCGACGCTGGTGTCACCTTATGAAAACACATCTTTGATGCGTGGGAAGAGGCTCAAGATGCCATAGATGTCTTCTGTGACCTGTCGAAAGCGTTTGATTGCGTTAATCATGAAATATTACTTTTGAAACTTGAGTATTACAGGCTAGGCCAATCAGCGTTAAGTTTAGTAAATAAAAAAAAATAGTTCAAATAAACGGTGTCAATTCGTCGGGGTTAACCGTGAAAATGGGGGTACCCAGGGTTCAATTTTAGGTCCTTTCTTAATTTAAGTCTACATTAACGATTTGCCTTTATTTTGTTATAAAGATTACAGCCCTGATAGTAGAAGAAGCGATGTGCAAAACAGGTTTTGAAGGATGGTTTTGTGCAGACAATGTCCTTTCTCCGCCGATTCTCAGTCAACTTTGCGTCATATGTTAGCAGTGAATGTTGTTTAGTGATTGTGTGCAGAACATAAAGCTGACGAACTGTGAGACCTAACTCTGCTTAAAAACATCGATGGTTGGTTGAAAGAACGGTAGAAACATGCACTTACCTTTAGGACAGCTCTTTGAGCCCTTTCAATTTTTATCAAGTGGGTCTTCGCTGAACCACCCCAGAAATACAGTAACTGTGCTGTGACTGAGCAATTGCAAGGTAAACTGTTCTTATTAAATCTTTGTTACCCACGTGCCGTAAATTTTTGAAGATATAAATCAATTTCCATATTGTTGCTGCTAAAATGTCAATATATTCCTGGAAGCTTAATCTACTATCCAGATACTTAACTGTATTTGCCCTTTCAATACTAGGGCACATACAGTCAGCGTCAGTGTAGTCGGTACATTCATGACATGTTATTTTATAATTGGTAATATCTGCTACGTCTGGTGCCGGACGTTAAGAATTTCACCATCCCATGTTTTCCCGTGGGTGTCGTAAGAGGCGACTAAGGGACAAACCAGAGAATGGGCAGCAGCGTTCTCTGTGCTTCTATAACAACCATACTGCGATCGCCAACCCGCCTGCCAAGCGTGGCGATTAAGGTAAAACCCCCCCTATGAATAGCACAAATAAAAAATGGCCCCTAGTGCACGGCAGCCTGCCTACCCACGACTACGGTAGCGGTCGAGGTTATGGCATGGCAAGGGGTGCTAAGAACCTCCGGATGAGATCCGGCTACCCTAACAATCACCGATGACTGGACCTGGCAACGTACAACACGCGCACACTTCGGACCGACGAGAAGATCACCGAGCTCAAAAAGGAATTGAGCAGGTTGCGATGGAGTATTATAGGGTTATCTGCATTCCGAAGAGAGGGGGAGGACACGATAATCCTCAAATCCGGAAACCTGCTCTATTTCCGAGAGGGTGACCGGCAGTCCCAGGGTGGTGTCGGGTTTTATCGTGGCCAGTTATACGGAGAAGGAGGGCTTCTATATGATGAACTCCTTCTTCAAAAAGCGTGAACACAGGAAGTGGACCTGGCAGAGCCCCGATGGTGCAACAAAAAATGAGATCGACTTCATCATGTCAACCAAGAAGCAAATGTTTAATGATGTCTCTGTGATCAATTCGGTAAAAACCGGGAGCGATCATAGCATGGTAAGAGGCACATTGAACATTAATATTAAGCTTGAAAGGTCTCGACTGATGAAGTCCACGCTCCGTCCAGCACAGATCCAGGTCCAAAACCCCGAGAGCTTTCAGCTCGAACTCCAGAATCGTTTCGAGTGCCTGGGGAGCTCCGTGGACGAATACGCCATACGGAATACAGCGACGGGTTCGTGGAAGCTGTCCATACGGTCGGGTCTAAGTTTTTCAAGACCCGCCGTACAGATAGAAAAAAATCTCTATCTGATTATACACTCAAGCTTATGAAGGAGAGGCGAGAGATGATCCTGCATTCTTCAGATGAGGCGTGCAAATACCGGCAGATCAATAGACAGATCTCTAAATCCTTGAAAAGAGACCTCCGCCGCTTTAATACCGAGCGTATTAAAGACGCGATTGAGCGAAATAAAGGCTCCGAGGTTTTTCCAAGGGATCTGGCTATTGGGCAGAGCCAGTTCACGAAACTGAAGACCGACAATGGCAGGATCGTATCCGCCAAACCGGAGCTTCTGAGGGAAATCGAGACATTCTATAGAGAGTTGTACACATCGATCAGCAAACCCGTTGCGAGTCTAGCAAACGACCCAAGAGCTAGATTGACCCGACACTATACCGAAGATATCCCGGACGTCAGCCTGTACGAGATTAGGATGGCTCTGAAACAGCTTAAAAACAACAAGGCGCCGGGTGATGACGGAATCACGGCTGAACTCCTGAAGGCGGGTGGAAAACCGGTCCTCAAGGCCCTTCAGAAGCTGTTTGACTCCATCATACTCGAGGGCAAAATGCAACAGGCATGGTGCAGGGGTGTGGTGGTACTCTTCTTCAAGAAGGGCGACAATGCCCGGCTGAAGAACTATAGGCCCATCTCGCTTCTTAGCCATGATTACAAGTTGTTTTCAAGAGTCATCACGAATCGTCTCGCACGCAGGTTTGACGATTTCCAGCCTCCCGAACAAGCCGAATTCCGAAAAGGCTTTAGAACCGTAGACCACATACATACGCTGCGGCAGGTTATACAGAAGACCGAAGAGTATAACCTGCCTCTCTGTTTAGCGTTTGTGGACTACGAGAAAGCCTTCGATTCGATCGAGACTTGGGCTGTACTGCAGTGTCTCCAACGGTGCCAGATCGACTACCGGTACATTGATGTGTTGACGTGTTTGTACAGAAACGCCACCATGTCAGTCCGTCTTCAGGATCAGACCTCGAAACCAATCCTTCTCCAGCGCGTAAGACAGGGAGACGTCATTTCTCCGAAACTGTTCACTGCTGCGCTGGAGGACGTCTTCATGGTTCTGGACTGGAAGGGGCTTGGCATCAACGTTAATGGCGAGTACATCACTCACCTTCGGTTTGCCGACGACATAGTGGTCATGGCTGAGACCATGGAGAGCCTCAGTAAAATGCTCGATGACCTCAGTAGAGCTTCCGAAAGAGTGGGTCTTAAAATGAACATGGACAAAACCAAGGTCATGGTGAATGCCCATGTAAAACCCACTTCTATCAAGATCGGAGCCTCTACACTCGAAGTTGTAGACGATTATGTTTACTTGGGACAAACGGTCCAGTTGGGTAGGTCCAACTTCGAGAAAGAGGTCAACCGTCGAATCCGACTCGACTGGGCGGCGTTCGGGAAGTTGCGTGGTATCTTCTCGTCCAATTTACCGCAGTGTCTCAAGACAAAAGTCTGTGACCAGTGTGTGTTGCCAGTGATCACCTATGGGACCGAGACGTGGTCGCTCACAATGAGCCTTATCAGAAAGCTTAAAGTCACCCAAAGGGCAATGGAGAGGGCTATGCTCGGCATTTCCTTACATGATCACGTCAGAAATGATGATATCCGCAGGAGAACCAAAGTTACCGACATAGCCCGAAGAATTGCCAAACTTAAGTGGCAGTGGGCAGGGCACATTGCTCGCAGAACGGATGGCCGATGGGGCTGAAAAGTACTGGAATGGCGACCGCAAACCGGAAGACGATACGTTGGAAGGCCTCCCACTAGGTGGACCGATGACCTGGTTAAGGTTGCGGGAAGGCGCTGGATGCGAGACGCACGGGATCGGTCAATGTGGCAACGCCTGGGGGAGGCCTACGTCCAGCAGTGGACGTCTTTCGGCTGAAATGATGATGAATGATGAATATCTGCTACCGGGTTTTTGAGCGAAACTGTTACATATTTAGTCTTAGCCACATTTAGAGTCAGGATATTGTCCTGTAACCAAACTGATGGAAAAGAGTGTCCGTGGAGTTTCTTGCAAATTCTTCTCCATTAAGACCTACTGACGCTTGCAAATTTGCAACTAGAGTCATCGTTTTTCTTTGTTTGACAATTCAAAAGTAACTTTAAGGTTTATTTGAAATGAACGCTTTGATTTTGATTTCTTTTATTTTAATTTTTTATCATGTACCGATCAATAAGGTGACACCAAGGGAAGCCCAATGTTCAAAAGTGGATATCTTTCAGCTGATATGAGGATGATGCGTGGTACTTACCACACACAGAATCCAGGGTATACGAGCTAAGGAAGGGCCATATGCTGAACTTTCCTTTGCCAGCAGACGACGTCAGTTGCTTCACTAGTTTCTCACTCTGCTCAGCGAACACATGGGCAAAGTTCTCGACTATTTTGGGACTGAAGGCTGGTACTAGGATCTTGCGTCGAGGTCGCCAGATAGGAACTGTTTGGAAAATAAAAAGTGTTTCGGAAAAAATGCTAGTACGTAAATAACCTTACAACTAAGTCGTCGAAGCTTGCTGTTTAAGTACGAGCACCTCTTGCTACATAAAGGGATCTGGAAATTTATTGTGATGATCGGGTCTTGAAGATGCATCACGCTCACATCTCACAATGTCAAGTAATGCCTTCTCAGGTAGTGCTGCAGTACATCTTTTTTCATATTTATTCGACTACTTAACTACTCAATATTTGCCTGACTAGTACGTGGTTATCTGGTTCTGACATTTGTCAAGATCCTGGAAGGTGCAGGGCATTATGTAAAGGAAAGGACATAATTCGTGACTAGCAAACGCATGACTTGAAGATCGTTATCGCCTTTAATGATAAGTTTTTTATAACAAAACCGGTAGTGTCGGCAAAGCACACATCATCTGAAAGAAAGGGTCAGTATAGCACTTATGATGGCCTGATAATCTAGCACTGCATCGTTTTACACAACACTATTTATGATTCATCATGCCAACTCTATTTCACGTGTTACGTTAACGTTCATGTTTTAGTCGACATATCTTGCTTATTTGGATGTCAATCCAAGGTGTTATTGCCGCTTATGAACTGACTGCCGAAAGCTTTGCCAAATAAAATAAATGCAGGCGAACTAAAACAGCCACAAGAAAATATGAAGATCTTTTATTTTCGGCTGTTAGTCGTTTAAAAATAATGGGAAAGTTAACATGACTCGAATATTCAATGATCTCGCGCGCAGGTTTGACGATTTCCAGCCTCCCGAACAAGCTGGATTCCGAAAAGGCTTTAGCACCGTAGACCACATACATACGCTGCGGCAGGTTATACAGAAGACCGAAGAGTATAATCTGCCTCTCTGTTTAGCGTTTGTGGACTACGAGAATGCCTTCGATTCGATCGAGACTTGACTTCTACTTACTGCACTCTCTCCACAACAGCCTGATTGGTAAATCAGGCTGTATCGCAACAAGGTATTGTTGTTGTAATTTGCATGTACTATTTGCCTCAGTAAAGTTACGAAATATTCTGTTGTCAACTCGTCACTGCATGCGTGTCATTGCTTATATTATTTTCCTTACTGTCCTACCTCCGAATTATAACGAATCGAATTCACTCGCATTTGTTGTTTAGCTGGGATCTTTATATACGGACGTGATGTGCGAACATAAGGACTCTTTAACATTGATAATGTTATTATAACAGCCGTTGAACTTTAAGTCATGTTTATAAAGGCCCAGTATGTACAAAGACACTTTCACGTTATAAACTATGCAGCGGTGAGTAGAACAAAAGCCAATGGCTAGAACTAGATGTGAAAAGACTAGAACAATCTAATAATAGAGTATCCAACTGTACCTATATCATTCATGGCAATAGTAAATGTTATCTACTAGCATTGGGCACTAAAGTGACATTTTGTTTTGATATACTTTTTGGACTCTTTCAAAGTTTGTGGTTACAAGAAATGTATCGTCGTCCACTTCTTGTACCTAACGTTTTGATACGTCTGTTTCCACCAGCTGTTCCCGCCCTCACTACTTGTACAGTGCGCGGCACGTAAGTTAAACAAAAATGTACTAACGTTTAATTTAAATTAAACTATTTAAACCGACTTTTCTTCTTTTTTTTGGTATTACACGAGTATTTGTAGCTATTAGGGTTTGTATTTTTCATTGTAGTTGTTGGATTTTTACTTTTAGTTGTTGGGTTTTTATTCGTGGCTGTTGAGTTTTTATTCGTTGTTGATGGGATTTTAGTCGTAGGCCTTGGGTTTTTATTCGCAGTTGATGAGTGTTCTCTTGTTGGTTTTAGGTTTTCAGTCGTGGTATATATACGTATAGGTTTTTGTTCGTAGTTTTTTGGTTTTCTTTTGTTGGTTTTAGGTTTTTTATTGTTGGTTTTTGTTCATAACGGGCTAAATCTGGAAGGTTTTGGTATTTTCCCCCACGGGGACCAGCCGGCTTGAGGGAGATTTTTCAAGGGAAAACTTATTTTTGTCTTTTTTTGAGGTCATTTTTCATTTTTCAAGTCATTTTTAAGGGATTCATTTTGGTTTAGATCAATAAAACGTTAGTACATTTTTGTTCAACTTAAATGCCGCGCATTATATCTTACATAACTTTATTATTTTATAATCTGCGTAGCCTTTTCGAAAATATCTTGGGGTTAGCTTCCGGTGTTACTGAATTTATATGGATACCAGAATTTTACATAAAGCGATATAGGTACCTATCTGACCTCCAGAACCCATTTGGGTACTGGGTATGGTTCTCGTAACGAAAGATCTTTATTAGTTGTCATAATTAAAAGAACAGGGTCTTACCTGGTGCGAATATTCCTCCATTCCCTATAAGTTTTCTTATGAACCTGTGGAGGTCATCTTTTTCCATGCATGTCTTCAAAACCATCTCGAGATCGACCGGATCTACTACGACTGTACAGTAATACATATCAGTCAGCCATTCAAAATCTCATAAACTCATAAACAAGGATTCTTCTTTTAAGGTATGGTTTTAAGGAACAGTTATAAACACACAGTTATTAATAGCGGGGTAATTGCGTAACACACTTTCAAAGGTAATGCCTTCTATTTTTCAAACAATTTATAAACAAAATTCTTGAAAATTCTTCATTCGGATTAAAACATCAGATTGTAATTGAAAGTCATTGAGGTAATAATGTACTACGCACTATATATTATTTCAATGTTGAAAGTTTGTTTCGCAATGGCTCGCGCAGTTTTTAGTTCGCTTCTTAATCAGTCGGGTTTTTTATTTTAAAATATTTTTTTTTTATTTACAACTTTTTAGTTATTATTTTTTTCGAATTACTTTTAAACATATAAGTGGTATATATTTTTGTAATCACCTCTTAAAACCCTTCATTTTGATATCCCACTCGATGGGTTTGGAAGATAAAAAAAATTGGGACCGGCACAATATGGCGCCCAAAATCCGCCATGTTTGTTTTTTTAAAACTTCACCTATCTAAGAACACTTGGGCGGTCAAGACTTATCTATAGATGTCTTAATTATATAAATCGGTCAAATGGTTTAAAAGATATGAGGTAATAAAGAATATTACATACATACATACAAGATACGCGCGAAACACATAACCCAGTCGGGTAAAAAAAGGAATACTTACTGAAGAAAAGTATATGTCCCATCCAAACTCTTATGATCCCGTTATTTTGCATGCTTTCATAGCTTAATTTTTGCAGTTGTTTCATGATTTCTGAAAGTCATCGTAACTAGGGTTAGACATGTAGGTAACATTATCGTCACTACATCTTTGGAAGTCTTATTTTTTTAATATTTCATTCAGATCCATCCAGCCGTTTGAGCGTGAAGAAGTAAGAAACATACAAACACACTCACAGACTTTCGCCTTTATAATAATATTAGTTTGATGATGTGTGATATGTTATTTAAGACCACGCGGTTTCATCCGCGTAGCTCCCGTTTCCGTGGGAATACAGATATATATAAGTAGCATATTATTATGTCACCCGGGTATAGTGTAGCTTCCCAACGGTGAAAGATTTTTTGTAATCGGTCCAGTAGTTTTAAGTTTATTTTAGTTACATACAAAAATACAAATCTTTCCTCTTTATAATATTAGTATGAGATATAGATTTGATCTCAGAAATTTTTGAGTTTTATTCCTATAACATAGTGTAAGTAATTTGTAAAGATATGTCTAACACGGACAAAAAACGACAATCGCACCAAAACCGCCGGGCGTATTTTAATGAAATTGTCATCATCTCAAAGACAAATTTAAATATCTACATTTTGATCTAAGGCTCTTTTTTTAAAGAATAATAAGGACAGTACAAAAACCGGCCAAGTGCGAGTCGGACTCGCGCACGAAGGGTTCCGAACCATTGTGGTGCTATTACCGCAAATTCTAAATCCAAGTCATCATCATCTTCCTGCCCTTATCCCATGTTAAATTCTAAATCAAAGTAAAAAAAAAACATACTATTTATTTCCACAAGCATACATACAATTTTTACATTGAAAATAACGCTCAAACTTTTTGAGGCAAGATTATGTGCGCTATCGATTCAGGTTTAGTTACTCGCTCACAGTTTATCTGGCAGCTATTTCAGGTTGTTTATTTTTCTATAATTTCAATTTTAAAGCCCAAACAAATTTTCGTCGGCACCATCTTGGCTTTTGATTTTAAGTCCATATTCGTTATTTAAATACACGGAAACTAAGACAATGATGCCCAAAAAAAGAAAAGTTAAACACCTTTTGTCAGAGAAACCATTAAAATTACCCAATAATGAAAATCAAATTATCTGACTATCAAAGATTAAAAGGCCCAATCATTATTACTTTTATACAAAACATTTTTGAATAGCGAGCGCATTCCGAATTTAAATTTTGTATCGGATAGAAAATTCGGCGCGAAACTATCCACGGTTCGGTGAATTTGTTTAGTTTGCTGTAGTCAAATAATGTCCAAATATATATTATATAAAGATTACTTTAAGAAAGTATTAAGGGTAATTATTCTACGTACTTATTGTATTTTATGCCTAAATCAGGTTTATTCTAATTTTAAGGATCGATTTGGGATAATCGCTTAATGATTGCGTCAATAGTATAAAAAAAATCGATTGCTAAAATCGTTTTGGCACACCACTATTACAATAAAAAAAAACAATTTCGTTGAAGAATTGGAGGTTTTGAACATAAATACAGTAGTGGTGATGAATTTTACGTATTATAGGACCGGTGTTTGTTAATTACGTTAAGATCTGGGAGTGTTCTTGTTGTTTATTAAGTTTAGAGACATAATTGTCATATTTGTAATCATTTTTGCATGTGGGTGGGTGATATTTGTGTAAAATAAAAATGTAAACAAACACGATTGGCGCGAAACTTAGTTATGCAACCTGAACCGCATCGAGTAATCACTGTGAGAGCATGAAATGCACGATTGTAGTTTAGGGTGGCCCTTCCAGAAAGTTCCATGCACTTCTGTTAATTTAACACTTTAAGTAGCCGTAAGTCGAAACATGTAACCGATAGGATTAGAACATTACATGAGAGCATCCGCTTCTGCTCACACGTATTCATATTCTTTTATTTAATCGTCATAACGCTCCCAAAAACTTGACTGGCGCAGCCGGTACGATCGCCGAATATATGCTGCGCCGTCCTTCGCGTTTTTTCGGAATAAAACTTTTTCGTGCAACGCGTTCGGGTGGCCTTGAAGGCAGCTGTGGTGATTCTACGAACCAAACAAATTTGTCAAGGCGGAGCTGAAAATGAGAAAGGCGAGCTGGTGAGTCCAAATTTTCACCTTCCTTTCCCATTTCCTTTTTGTTATCTTGCGATTAGAAGTCTCGCGTTATAACGTTATCTGGTTTTGCATAAAATCTGTAAGGCTAGTTTTTTTTAATATATAAAAGTTATTTAAAGTGATATTGCAATTGAAATATTTTTAATGAATAACAAACATATATTATTCAGATAAATTGTTTAAAGTTCTATTTGATTTATGATTAAAATTTTATACTTAAGAATTACTTTTTGTTAAGAACTTAATACTTTTGCCTTACTTTATATTATTTTTGTGTGTTAATATAATTAATAGTGTTAAAAATGGAAGATAGCGTAAAAAATATTATGATTCCAAATGAAATGATTAAAATTATTCCGCTTTTTGACGGCGATAAGCGCCATTTAAATCTTTTTATACGCAAAAGTGAATATATTATAAATAAATACAGGGGAAGTGACGAGCAAAACTTGTATGTAATGCATGCCATAACGAGTAGATTAGCGGGGAATGCAGCCGCGCTTATCAGTGAGCGCGAGGATATTGTTACATGGGAAGAGTTTAAGGAGTTATTAATACAACATTTCGGAGATCCACGAAGTGAAGAATGTTTAGCTATTGAATTGGAAACTTTGCGTATAAGAAATGGTGAATCCAAAAATGATTATTATTATTAATAATAATAATAATAAGCCCCCTAAACAACCACACGTCCTGATTGACCATCTAATCACGTGGGGGGCGGACACACGATTGAGAAATTACTGGCGTGGCTAACGTGGCTCTGGAAACCCATTCAACATGGAGACACGTTCAAAAAGAAAACGTATAGGACCGCTGCCCGGGGGCGATCGCCGGGGCACACCTGGAGCTGACGCTGGGTGTCACAGCATGCGAACCGTCAGCGGTCAGGAGCTGAACAGGCGGGCTCCCACCGACAAAGATACTACAGCCGAAATCATTGACGCTGGTGACAGACTGAATAACAGGACAGACACCCCTGTAGAACCGTATAGCCCAAGCACAGTTTCGTACACACCTTCAAGAATATCATCGCCATCTATATCATCGTCACCATCTTTATCATCGTCACCCCCCATTAGTAGTTTAAATACAGTTCCACCCACACCAGCCTTGAATGTTGCGCGGGAAGTATCTTACTTCTTACCTGCGTCCACCAAAGCTGGTAAAGCAAGAGTTCGCATGAGATGGAGTAAAGAAGTAAACCTATTTATCATGCGAACCTACCTATACATTACTAAATTAGAGACCGATATGACCACCTACAGACAACAATTGCACTCACTCTTTACACGACAATATCCAGAAATCACGGTTACGGAGCAGAGAATCTCAGATCAAAGAAGAGCTATAGTTAGGAATAAACTTCTATCTCAAGAAGTTATAGACCAACTAACAGAAGAAGTACGAACACAAATACTACAAGAAGATTCAGTAAATTGTTCAGACAATAACACCATCAGTCAAAACATGAGCGAACGGACTCTTGAAGAACAGCCACAAGTGCTCGTTCAATTACAACCTATTAATCCTATTGATTCTCAATCCCAACCACACAACCAATCGCAACCTTACACGCAAACGTCACATAATATATCCACACAAACTGAATATTTAACTCTTACGCTAGAAAATGATGTTGAAACTTTGGTCGCCGCGGATGAAAACCTAATAACAGATAGGTATATCCAAGAAATATACGATAAATTAAGAACAACTCTAGCCCAATATTCTGGTATGGACCCATTAGTTCGTCCAAAATTGCCAAAACTTCGATACAGCCCTAATCTTTTTCGTTTAGTAAATTTATTTAATGAAAAAATACTAAGTCAATTTATTTCCGATGACACACAACTTTTAGATATTCACACACTTATATATTGCACGGCGGTAGTCATATCTGAAGAACTTAAATTTAAAATAACGCAACACACAGGAAACACTAGACCAAAACCGAATATCAAACCAGCATGGCAACAGAGATTAGAAAAAGATATAGAAAAACTTAGAGCAGATTGCGGTAGACTTACACAATACATCAACAATAATAGGTCAAATAAGGTAGTAAAGAGAGTTGAGGCCATACTTAGAAGCAGTTATACACACACTAGGCATGAAGATATTAATAGAAAACCTGAAGAATTTTTAGACACATTAAAACAAAAACTAGCACTTAAAGTTCATAGACTCAGAAGATATAAGAAAGCACAACAGCGTAAAGCCGATAACGCTTTATTTGCCACAAATGAAAAGATATTTTACAGAAACCTACAGAAACCTGAAACCGATACAAGTGAAGAGAATAGCACAAACTCAGCTGAATTACCTACAAAAGAACAACTAGAAACATACTGGTCTAGTATTTGGGAAGAACCAATACAACACAACGACAAGGCTACATGGATGATGGAAGAAGAAACAAAATGGAGAGCAATAGAAGAAATGGAATTTGTAGAGATCACAGAGTCTGATATTAGTCACATAACAGGCAGATTACATAACTGGAAATCTCCTGGTATAGATAAAATACACAATTTTTGGTACAAAAAATTAACTTTATTATACAAATCTTTAGCAAAAAATTTAACAGAAATCATTTTAGGACAACAAAGTATACCGGAATTTATTGCAACAGGCATAACTTACATGCTGCCTAAAACTAAAAATTCACCGCAACCTTCCCAATATAGGCCAATCACATGCCTACCCACGATATATAAAATATTAACATCATCGATCACAGCAAGGATCAACTCACACACTGAAAGACACAACATATTGGCAGAAGAGCAGAAGGGATGCAGGCGGGGCCACATGGGATGCAAAGAGCAATTAATTATTGATTCTACAATTCATAAACACGCCACCACTAAAAATAGAAATCTTCATTGTACCTACATCGACTATAAAAAAGCTTTCGACAGTGTTCCACATTCTTGGTTGATTAAAATACTAGAAATTTACAGAATTAATCCGAAAATAATAGACTTCCTACGAAAAATAATGCCACAGTGGAGAACCACACTTCATCTATATAGCAATAACAATAGTGTTATAACTCGACAAATTTCTATTAAGAAGGGTATATACCAAGGTGATTCACTGAGTCCCCTGTGGTTCTGCCTCGCACTAAATCCTCTATCTCACCTGCTGCAAAGCTGTCGTGCCGGATATTGTTTTAAACACACTACAGACCAAACAACAATTTCACATCTCATTTATATGGACGATATTAAACTATATGCACAAACCGAAAAAGATATGAAGAAACTAGTAGAAGCCACAGCAGATTTCAGCCAAGATATTAACATGCAATTTGGTCTGGATAAATGTAAAACACTTCAAATCATACGAGGCAAAATACGACCCGGCAGCTATGTAGTAAATAACACAGACACCATAACAGCAATGGAAGCGACTGATTTATACAAATATTTAGGGTATACACAACTAAAAGGATTAGATCATGTTAGAATTAAAGGTACACTTACGACAGAGTTTAAGAAGAGACTTAACGCTCTTTGTAAAACTCAACTTTCGGGTAAACATCTCATCAAGGCCCTAAATACATTTGCAATCCCCATATTAACGTACTCGTTCGGTGTTATTAAATGGACAAAAACAGATACAGAACAATTAGAGCGAACCACACGCACCACACTTACAAAACATAACAACTTACACCCTAAATCTGCAATAGAAAGACTCACGATCAAAAGACAAAACGGAGGGAGAGGCCTAATAGATATCCAGCATCTGTGGAGAAAACAAATCTGTAGACTTAAAACATTTTTTCACTCAAAATCACGTACCAGCAATATTCATAAAACTATAGCCCTAAATGATTCCAACTACACTCCACTTAACTTAATTGAACAGTCAGATCCACTAGATAGCACCAACATTAATCCACAGACACAAAAAATTGAAGACTGGAAGAAAAAAGTACTTCATGGCCGACATCCTCACGACTTGGAACAATCCCATATAAATAAAGTCGCGTCAAACAAATGGCTTAAGATAGGTAATTTGTTCCCTGAAACTGAAGGATTTATAATTGCCATACAAGACCAAATAATTAACACAAAAAATTACCGAAAATATATTATCAAGGATCCTTCAGTTACAAACGATAAATGTCGTAGATGCCACTTACAGCCAGAAACGATCCAGCACATAACTGGGGCGTGCACAACTCTCACTCAGACAGACTACACACACAGACACAATCAGGTGGCAAACGTAATTCATCAAAAATTAGCCGTTAAATACACACTTATACAGGACGCAAACACCCCTTATTATAATTATACACCACAAACCATATTAGAAAATGACACACATAAACTTTACTATGACCGCGCCATTCTCACTGACAGGACAATTCATTACAATAGACCGGATATCACTCTGCAGGATAAAATAAATAAAGTTACCTACCTAATAGATATCGCTGTTCCCAACACACATAACATACAGAAAACAATAACTGAAAAAATAAGTAAATATGCAGACTTGAAGGATGAGGTAACTAGAATATGGCGTCAAGAAAAAGTTTATGTTGTGCCTATAGTCCTCTCCACAACAGGTGTTATCCCAAATCATCTTCTTCACAGTTTAAAATTGCTAAGTCTACAAGAAACCCTCTATATTACTCTACAAAAAGCTGCCATCTTAAATACATGTCGTATAGTTAGAAAGTTCTTGCAAATAGAAGAAAACGAAGTAGGACCACATCAAAACACATACTCCGCATAACACACCACACGCTGCATTTACTTGGTTTCGGCCCGTAAATGCAGCTTAAACCAGCCTAAGAGCTGAGTAGTTAAAAAACTTTACAAATAATAATAATAATAATAATAATCATTTTTGGATTTTTGCAATCGTATTCAATCAGTGCGTAGTATTTTAATATCAAAAGTTAATAGATTATCGAGTAGTATGCGTGAAAGTAAAATAACTATTTATAATAATACGTCATTGAATGTGTTCCTTTATAATCTACCGGAAAATATGGTGCGTATTGTGAGATTAAAAGCGCCCTCCACTTTGGAACAGGCTTTATCTTTCGTGTTAGAAGAGGTCAATTTCCATGACCAATATAATGCCCGAAATAAAACACTGCTGACGTCCTCCAGTAACTATGCTATTCCAAATAATACACAAACGTTTAAATTCGGCACAAATAATTATAATAAGCCTATTAATAATTATACACCTATTTTCACACAACCCAAATTATATTTAGGTAACCCCCAAGGTCAAACATTTGGTTATCGCCCACAACAATTTGGGATGCGTCCGCAACAATTTGGGATGCGTCCGCAACAATATGGGATGCGTCCGCAACATTTTGGGATGAACCCCCAACAATTTGGCAATCAACAACAATTAAATAATAAATCCTTTCAGCCATTTGGCAACCAGAACCAAACGTTCAATAGACCTTCACAGTCGTTCGGTATTCAGCAACCTAAACTTCAATCTAGTGACGTCACAATGCGTACGGCGCCTCCGGCCCAGGTCCATATAAAGGGATTTAAATTAAATGAGCTTGACCTTGATCATTACGATGATAGTCAGTTTCCCTGCGATTACCAATGTAACGGTGAATATTATCACGATTATTTCAATTTTTCCGATAATCAAGATGAACATTATTTGGAAGAAGTTAACAAAAAGGTTTCAACGGAAAATAATGAGGATTTTCAATCAGTAGCCTTGGAAAACATAGAGAAATTATACCATTAAATTGCGATACATGCCTTAAATTGCCATACATATATATACCCGAAATAGATGCCAAATTTATGATAGATACGGGCAGTACTAAATCATTTATAAACCCGGAAAAGGCCTATAACTATTTTTACGATTATATTTATTATGACCCATTTGAAGTTAGAAGTACTCACGGTACAACCCAACACGAAGAAGTACTTTCAATGCCAGCATTTCCGATTTTTAATGTAAATGAAACTCACAAATTTCATATCTATGAAGTCGACCCTACCTTCGATGGTTTACTAGGTAATGATATTTTACATAGTGTAGAGGCACTAATAGATTTGAAAAACGAGGTCTTGAAAACTAAAACCACGGTGATACCAATTATGCGCGATAAGAATAAACATATAATAGACTTGGCACCTCGATCAGAACAAAGAGTTAAAATACCTGCAAATTATCATTCTGGTAATGCTTTAGTGGATTTCAGAGAATTTGCGGAAGGGGTGCGTATGCCCAGCGCTTTAGTTAAATGCAAGGACGGTTACTTTACTACCATAATTCAGAATACCCTTGATAAACCATTCAAATTAGCCGTTACTAAACCATTCGAAGTAGAACCATATGAAAGTAATATAAATGATTGTGATGTTAATAATTTTAACGAAATTGAAAATATTGAAATAGAAAAATTATTAACAGATAACTTACAAAAGCTTTGTCTGAATCACATGTCAGCTGAAGAAAGTAAAGCCATTAGTGCATTATGTTTATAATATAAAGATATATTATACTGTGATGGCATTCCATTAAGTTTCACGAACCAAGTCAAACATTGTATTAGGACAAAAAACGAAGATCCTATTTACGTCAAACCATACAGACAACCCCCTAGTCAGTCGCAAGAAATAAGAAATCAAATCGAGAAGTTACTTAAAGAAAATGTTATTCAGGAATCTCATTCACCTTGGTCAGCCCCAGTTCATTTAGTCCCAAAAAAGAAAGATGCATCAGGAGAAATAAAATATAGAATGGTAATTGACTACAGACGGTTAAATGAAATAACTGTTGACGATAGATACCCACTTCCCAATATCACTGATCTGTTTGATAAATTAGGTAAAAGCACATACTTTACGACATTAGATTTAGCAAGCGGTTACCATCAGATCGAGATGAACGAAAATGATAGAGAGAAAACAGCATTCAGCACTGAAAACGGACACTTTGAATTCTTAAGAATGCCGTTTGGTCTTAAAACCGCTCCAGCGACCTTCCAGCGAGCAATGGACAATGTTCTAAGAGGGTTGCATGGAATCCATTGCTCGGTATATTTGGATGACATTATAATATTTTCAAATTCACTTGCAGAACATATCCAGAAGTTAAGGGCAGTTTTCGATCGTTTGAAGTCAAATAACCTTAAAATTCAACTTGATAAGTCCGAATTTCTCCGGAAAGAAGTCCTATACTTAGGTCATGTTATAATTAATGAGGGCCTTAAACCTAACGATGATAAGATTAAAGCAGTTCTTAACTACCCACTGCCAAAAATCGTGACGGAAATTAAAAGTTTTTTGGGCTTGATAGGCTATTATAGGCGGTTTATTAAGGATTTTGCGAAAGTAACACAACCATTAACTAATTGCTTAAAGAAAAGGAATAAAATTATTATAAATCAAGCGTACATAGATTCTTTCCAAAAATGTAAAGAACTTCTTACTAACGCACCTTTACTCCAATATCCCGATCCCGATAAGCCTTACATCCTAACTAGCGACGCATCGTCAAATGCCTTAGGGGCAGTACTATCGCAAGGCGTCGTAGGGTCTGACAAACCAATAGCTTACGCCAGTAGAACCTTAAGTGATACAGAGACCAGATACAGTACTATAGAACGTGAACTTTTAGCGATCATTTGAGCCGTAAAACACTTTCGGCTCTACCTTTACGGTAATAAATTCATCATTTATACAGACCATAGGCCTTTAGCCTGGCTCTATTCCCTTAAAGAGCCGAATAGCAAGCTCACTCGTTGGCGACTTCGTCTTCAAGAATACGATTTTGAAATTAAATATAAAGATGGAAAGCAGAATACAAACGCTGATGCCTTGTCTCGTATTAAATTAAATGCATTAGGTTCCGATAAGGACGGATTATCTATGAAAGTTAATGTAGATAAAAAAGAACATACACAAAAAAAAATCCAATCTACTAGCAAAATAGAAAAAGTAATTGATTACGATAGTGATGACTCTAGAACAATTTCCATCTCGGATTTGTCTGCTACTCTAACAGCCAGTTCTGAATGTGATACAAATGAACCAATTCCACTTGACCCTGTTATAGATAAAACATCTACAGTACATTCAGTTGAAGACATGGAATCAATTGGTATTCCAATATTACAAGAAGCAATAGACACTAAACCCAACCAGATACTAGTTTTTACATGGCACAAAAACGATATCCAAGTTACAGATCTTTCCCGTGAAAAACAAAAAATTCTTGAAGTATTTTTACCAATAAACAATGAGGAATTAATTAAACAGTTTTTAAAAGAATATGTTAAATATAAAATTAAATACTTTATATATTTTGAAAGCGCAGAGCATAGGAAACAGTTTAACAAAGTTATTATACAGTTATTTAAAAGGGGAATGGTAGAATTCATGGAATGTTCAGAGCGTGTAGTTTTTGTTGAAGATGAAAACGAACAAAAAGAAATAATCTTACAACACCATGAAGGAAAAACTTGTCATAGAGGTATAAAAGAAACCATGTCCAGGATAAGACGAAATTATTTTTGGAATAACATGCAAGAGACGATATCAGCCGTAATTAATAATTGTGAAGCATGCCGTAAAACCAAGTATGACAGAAAACCCATAAAGCCTTTTCTACAATTAACACAAACACAAAATGCACCATTTCAGGAAATTTTCATAGATATTTTTGCTATAGAATCTGTATATTATCTCACATTAGTCGACACATTCAGTAAATTGGGACAAGCAATAGAAATATCAAATAGATCTACACCCGAAGTAATACGTGCACTTATTAAATATTTTTCCATTTACGGAACACCCAAAAAAATTTGTTGCGATCCGGGTAGTGAATTTAATAATGAATTATTGAAGGAATTAATGATAATGTACATATACAATTACACATCAGTACACCTAATAATCCTAATTCAACAGGCATAGTAGAGCGTTTCCATTCGACTATCATAGAAATATACCGTTTAGCTAAATATGATCGAAAATGCACTGATGCAGCCTCCGTTATGACCTACTCAATAATGGCTTACAATCATACCATACATACAACGACAGGTTTGACACCATTTGAAGTTGTTTTCGGTCATACTGATTCAAATTCTATATTAAATGCAAATTTCGAGAAAAACTATACACAGCAATTATTAAAAGATCATGCCAAGCGTACTAAACGTCTCTATAGTTACATATCTGATCAGATGATAGAAACAAAGCAAAAAATTAGAAATAGCAAGGGTGGTGAGATAAGCAAAAAGTTTGAAATAGGCGACACAATTTATGCAAAAGAGGTTTATACCAGATTAAGTAAAGACAAGCCACGTTATAGGAAGGCAAATGTCAGCGGTGATGTAGAACATAATATAATCCCTGTTACAATTGGAACTAGAAACACAAAAGTCCCAATAAAAAATGTTAAACGTCCTCCTCAGGTGGTGCCTCACGCTATTGGCAGTAGCGCAAATAACATGGGCCCTTCAACTGCAAAAGGTTGAGAAAAACCCCGGTATCCTACCCGTGAAACAAGGGCAGGCGTTTAAACAAGTAGATAAGTGGTTAATTATAAAACTTTTAAATTTAGATAGCTTAGGTAATGATCTAGAATTAAGTTTAATTAAATACAATGAATTCAGTAAATTATTAGATGTTAACAAACCTTACAGCCATGAGTTTTTAGGTATTCGTACTCAAACGGATTATCTGAAGGATAGGACTATTGAAAAATTTGAGCAACTTGTACCATCTAAAAGATTTAAACGAGGATTAATTGATCCACTTGGATCGATGATAAAAATTGTTACAGGTAATTTAGATCATAGTGACGCAATTCGATATGATTCGCTCATCTCTCAGTTAAAAAGCAATCAATTAATATTAGATAATAAAGTAACTTTGGTCTCCAAAATGTTAAATTCTTTTGTTAACAGTACAGAAATCTTACATAACAATACTTTAATTTTAGATGAACGTTTTAAAAGGATCGAGAGATTAGTTAAAAATATGATTACAAAAGAAGAAAATTCTATTTACATTCTTTTTTCGTTATTTACTCTACTTACATTTTAGGAATGTTTAATATGTTCTTAACTAATTTTAGAACAATTAATATAATTTTAAGTGAGATTGAAACGGCCTTAGCCTTTAGTAAGGTGTCTGTACTGCATCGAGCAATTGTTAATTCCACTGAATTACTGCAAATGTTACAATCTATAGCCAAGACTGAAAATCTGTTATATCCTGTGAATGAAAATAATTTAGTTAAATTTGAAGATTGTTTTACTGTTAAAGCTTTTATTAAACAGAACCAGATCACGTTCATAATAGAGATCCCACTTATTGGAAACAGTACTTATAGTTATTTTAAACTCTACTCTTTACCTATTTTTAACACAGATTTAAACGAAACTGTAATAGTAGTTCCTAAATATCCCTACCTTTTGGTGAAAGACTCAGATTACTTACCAGTCGTGAGAGCCTGTGAACAGATTGCGATAGATGACAAATTCTTATGTACCGACGATGATGTGTTGACACATCTAGAGCCATTATGCGAAGAACATTTGATGAAGTTCCACTCTAATACGATGCATGCAGTATTGTATGCAATGTCGATTGTATGCTGCATGCGAGCAGCATACAATCGACATTGAAGATTTGAAAGTTCAACGAATTGGCCGCGGAAGTTGGATTCTATATACAAAGAATAACATTATAGCAAGTAGAAAATGCTATGATGACATCATGAGCCACGAGTCTCTACAAGGAACATACATAGTTACCCTGGACGATACTTGTAAGGTTAACGTTGGGTACATACATCTACAAAATTACAAATTTTCTGTTACACACCTGAATTATCCAATAACTCCAATCATTAACCTACCATAGATAAAGCCTGAAAAACGTACTAATAGTGTCAGTGCAGTGAATATGAAAGGTATAAATCTAGATGAGCTGAAAGAATTAGCTCAAGTAGTGAAAATGAGCAAAGTGAAATACGGTGAAAATGATAGTGCGGTTGACACGAAAAACATTATTTTGGGTACGGTAATTCTGTACCAGGCCCCTCAGAAAGTATTGCGAAAAAAAGTTTTTATATATGGGAGACTGGCCAGTTATAATGTTTTTCGAAAATATGATTATTTATAAGTAAAAATAAGTAAGTTCCAATTTCAAAATTTCCCTCCACATTTTTTGCGAGTTAATTCAAAGTATTGTGTCTCACTGAAATATGGATCTGCGCCGGGAACATTTTAGAGCTATGATTTTATACGATTTCAAGTGTCGCCTGAAACCGGATGAATCGTACGATAGACTTCAAATGGCATTCATGGATGAAGGCCCTTCCAAGGCAACCGTGTATCGTTGGTATAACGAATTCAAGCGCGGTCGACCAACTTTGGGGGATGACGAAAGAAGCGGTCGCCCTTTGACGGCTGTTACCGAAGAAAACGTGCTAGCAGTGAAAAATTTAATCCAAGACAATAGGCGAATTACATATCAGGAGATTCAACACATATTGAAGATTGGATCGGGAAGCGTTCACGAGATTCTACACAGCCATCTTCGCGTGAGGAGGATAGTATCACGCTGGGTGCCGCACAACCTCACCGATGCTCAGAAGCAGGCCCGGGTGGAATGGTGCCGTGATATGCTTAACAAATTTGAAGCAGGCTCGTCTCGGCGTGTTTACGACATCGTTACAGGTGATGAGTCCTGGATTTATCAATACGACCCAGAAACCAAGCGCCAGTCGACTGTTTGGGTGTTTCAAAATGAGCCAACGCCTACCAAAGTGAAGCGATCTAGAAGCGGGGGTAAGATTTTGATCGCTAGCTTTTTTAATTTGACTGGCCACTTGGTATCAATTCCCTTACGGGATCAAAGAAGCATTAATGCCGAATGGTATACTACCAAATGTTTGCCAGAAGTTTTCTCTGTTATAAGCAACAAGCGACCAAACACAGGGCTCCGCGGGCTACTGCTCCACCACGACAATGCACCTGCGCACACCGCACTCAAAACGAGGGACTTCCTGGACAGCACGCCAGTCAAACTCCTGGGTCACCCTCCTTACAGCCCTGATCTAGCACCGTGTGACTTCTTTTTATTCCCAAAAATAAAAAATCAGCTCAAAGGGATACAATTTTCGTCGCCGGAAGATGCGCTGGCTGCGTTCGAGCAGGCTGTAAACGAGGTGTCTGCGGCGGACTGGAAAAAGTGTTTTGAAAACTGGTTTAGGCGCATGAATCTTTGTATAGAGGCTGGTGGCAAGTACTTTGAAAAGATTTAATAAAAATATATGTACGTATAGAACAATTTTTTTTAGTTTCGCAAAACTTTCTGAGTGTCCCACGTATATAATTCTGCCTTTAAGATTAATGATCTTTCTCGTTTTTAGATATAAAATCATATTGTTAAATTGTCTGCGAAATCATCAGAATCCTAACAACTCTGATAATTTCGTTCTTGAGGAGGGAGGAGTTATGCAACCTGAACCGCATCGAGTAATCACTGTGAGAGCATGAAATGCACGATGCAGTTTAGGGTGGCCCTTCCAGAAAGTTCCATGCACTTCTGTTAATTTAGCACTTTAAGTAGCCGTAAGTCGAAACATGTAACCGATAGGATTAGAACATTACATGAGAGCATCCGCTTCTGCTCACACGTATTCATATTCTTTTATTTAAACGTCATAACGCTCCCAAAAACTTGACAAGGTAAGTTACACACAACAAACAACACAACAGTTTTGAGCGAAGAGGAGGCTATATTTGTACATAAGTATGTATGTATATGATTAATTTTATTCATTTTACATTATGTTGTATATAATTTTGTGTACAATAAAGAATTAAGAAGATGAGGGTAGGGTGCAATTTAGTAGTCGTCGCGTGTTTACACAGTGCAGAACATGAGCGATTCATTTAAATGTTTTCAATTAATATTTGTACATTATAAATATATATATATCTATTTATTTTTGTTTATGTAGATTGTAGACCATTATTATTTATTTTGGATTAATCGAAAGGTTAGAAAAGATCTTTTTGTACGAGCCAATAATGCTCATACAGCAAAAGTACGCCTATTAAAGTACTGCACAATATTAAGTAAGTCAGTCGTAACTAAAACACCGACACTCGCTAATTTGCGTGTTTACGTCAATCAACATTAAGTGCGGCTCAGGTTACTAGCAACAACCTAAACCTGTGTCCTTATTAAATATTTGGAACATAACAGTGGTTTGGTGTTAAAACTAACTTCTACAACAACCGGGTTACTCGGCAACGACGAGAAAACCCCAACATCTTTTGGTCCTTCGAGCCGGATGTCACGGGTCCACGGAACCACATCGTGTCAATCATCGTGACTCCTCATCAAGCAGAGTGCCTAGCGTGGTATATCCCAGTTACGTTAGCAAATCGGTGCTGCTGGCCTCCCACAAGCGGGTCTCACCAGTGGCATTGAGACGTTGCACATAACGTAAAGGAGGGTGAGCTACACTAAGGCTCTGCCACTAACGAACCAGCGGAGATCAAGTCTACTGCTACAAACTACATATTAAGCAAGGATCGGCGAGGATAACGTCCACGGCGGTTTCTTCAGCGGAGATTACGTCTACTGCTACAAACAAGAAATAATCAGCGGGGATAACGTCCACTGCGATTACTTCGAAACCTGTGAGTCTACACTACTCACGCACCAACCACTAGCAGCCACAAGGCATTAACATAAACAATGTCCACAGAAGACTACAACGATTTTGCTGAACTTATAACTAAGCAGCAAAACAGCTACGAGAATATAAAAACTCTCCAAGCTAATTATAAAAAGGATGCTGTGAGTAGAAAAACCATAGTATACCTTAAAAAGCGCATCGAATCTTTAAAATCCTTATGGGATGAATTTCGAGCCAATCACGATGTCTTAAAGAAGTATGAGACTGTTCAAAGAGACCATGACTACTTCAAAAAGGACATTTTCATCATAACAAAAAGCATGTTTGAAGAAACAATGCAATCAATGATTCAACTACAAAACAAGTTGATAAACGAACCTGGAGCTTTGGGGATGCTAAAACCGAATATACCAGAAACTCCCGGAACACCGCAATTTGATACAACTGGAGTACACCAACAAATGGAAGATGAAACGGACAAGTATCTATCGACACTGTTACGTAATCAAATGTGTAACTTCAACGCATTGAAGCGAGCGGTCTCCAAGGTCAACATGAGCAGCATGTACGAGAAATGGCAACTGCAAGATCAACTAAATATTTTACGATCAAAATGGGAAACAATAGACAAAATTCACTGGGAACTGAGTTACCTACTGCATGGCAACGATAAAGACTACGAAGCCAAATATGACCACTGGGAGAAAGTCTACGACGAACTAAAGGAAGATTTAAACAGAAAAATCTTTGAGTCATCCCATTACGAAAAGACAACACCGCGTATGGAATTGCCGGAGTTCAACGGAACTTATAACAATTGGATCTCTTTTAGAGATTTATTCTTTGAGATGATTCACAACAACCCAACGCTGAACAAAACGCAGAAAATGCAGTTCCTAAAGTCAAAATTGAAGGGTGAAGCGGAAAGGATAATCAAGCACCTTCCTGTGAGCGCGGAGAATTATGATTCGTGCCTGGATATTATCCAGCATCGCTACGATAATAAGCGACTACTCTTTACTTCATATTTAGAGACACTTCTCAACCAACCATCTATCGAGAAGCCAAACTCGACCAACTTGAAGAAGCTGCACGACACGACGAAAGAGTGTTTAAATGGCCTAGAGAACATAGACATTAATGTTCCAGTATGGGGTCCCCTTCTCGTGTACCTGCTATCTTCCAAACTAGATGACGTAACTCACGGCGACTACATCAAAACCATGAAGCATTCCAGAGAGCTTCCAGATTTAGAAGAGTTTATGGAGTTCCTAGAATTGCAGTTCATGACGTTGGAAACATCCCGTACTAAAAGGAACGGAGGAAAACAAGGTTATTCAACAAATAATAACCAGCAGAAAAGTTATAATAACAACAAATCATCAAACATTAAAGACTCAGAAAAATGGACAAAAACCTTCCATGCATCGCTGAAAAAATGTCCACTTTGCAAAAACGAACACGTGCTGTGGCAATGTCCAACATTCTTGAACATGGATGTCGCAACGCGAAACCTAACAACAAGTAACTTGAACTTGTGCAAAAATTGCTTGTATAGTCACGGTGGAAATAAATGCAAGTCAACGAAAAAATGCCGCACGTGTAACTTCAAGCACAACACCCTTCTTCATGATGATAATCTGAAAGGGCAACGATCAAAGCCGACCACACCAACGGTAGCCGCTGAGCGGACATCGAACCATATTAATGGTGAACAAGAGATCCTCTTAACGACTCTTCAACTAAGGGTCAAAAACAAAGAAGGAGATTACATCTTCCTTCGGGCGTTACTGGATCAAGGCTCTCAAGTAACCTTGATTACAGAAAATGCAGCTCAACGGTTGAATTTACGCCGAAACAAAATGAACGCTGCTGTCACTGGTGTTGGTACTATAATGGGCAGGAGTAAAGGGATGATAAAATTGGAATGTAAAGCAATCCACTCGGATTATACATTCCAAACCGAAGCTTTAGTAATGAGTAAACTCGTCAATAATCTGCCTAACACAACGATCAACACAGAGAGCTGGACACACCTGCATAATATCAAGTTGGCCGATCCAGCCTACAACATCCCTGGACCCATCGATCTACTGCTTGGAGCTGATGTTTACTCCGATGTGATCTTAGGAGGAATAATCAAGCAAAATAATGACTCGCCAGTTGCGCAACAAACAAAGTTGGACTGGATACTGTGCGGTGCAACAAAGCACTTTAACTGTCTAGTTACTCTAACAGAGCTGGACCAACTAACAAAATTTTGGGAGGTAGAAGACATTCCTTCAGAAACTAAACCTACATCGGAAAACGAATACTGTGAAAAATATTACACAGAAACAACAAAGAGATTAAGCGACGGGCGTTATGTGGTGAAGATGCCGATGAACGCTAACTACGAGCAAAACATTGGAAACTCAAAACCTCAAGCCACAGCACAATTTCTTCATTTAGAAAAGAAAATGAGCCGACAAGATCACTTCGCTAAACTATACAAAGACTTCATCCGAGAATACATCGAATTAGGTCACATGAAACCAGTGACAGAATCCGAAAGTCGAGTACAAGCCTTTCTACCGCACCACGGCGTGTTAAGGGAGAGCTCAACAACCACCAAACTACGAGCTGTTTTTAACGCATCAATGAAAACAGACTCCGGGTACAGCCTAAACGATTTGATGGAAAAAGGGCCAAATCTTCAAAAGGACATTTTATCTCTGATCATAAAATGGCGGAGCTATAAATATGTTCTAACAGCGGACATTGAGAAAATGTATCGTCAAATCCTTATTCATCAAGATCAACAATGCCTTCAAAAAATTATTTGGAGAGACTCCATGAGAGAACCACTTCGAGAGATGCAGCTGTGTACCCTAACTTACGGGACCAAAGTCGCTCCATTCATAGCGATGCGCACTCTCCAACAGCTGGCCAAAGATGAAGGAAACGCTTTCCCTCTGGCCCAAAAGACGCTACTACACGAATTTTATATGGATGACGCCATCACGGGACACCATACCATAGAAAAAACAAAGCTACTTCAAAAAGAGCTAAGTGAACTCCTGAAGAAAGGTGGTTTTGTTTTACGGAAATGGTCTACGAACGAACCATCTATTCTCAAAGAACTACAGACGAAGGAGAAAAGCAACAATAACGAATTTAACTTCAAGCAACAAGAGTTCAGCAAAACTCTCGGACTCGCATGGAATGACGCAAGCGACACATTCCATTTTATTAGCGAAACGCCTAACAACAACAAAAATGCACCGTACACTAAACGCAAGTTGTTGTCTGAAATTAGCAAGATTTACGATCCACTTGGTTGGTTGGCACCAATGACCATCCAAGCAAAACTGCTTTTTCAAAAATTGTGGAGTGAAAACTATCAAAACATTGGCTGGGACGAAAAGGTACCAGATTCCATAGAAAAGGAATGGATAAAAATTAAAACCGATCTTCCAAACATAAATAACATAAGTTTACCAAGATGGATAAAAAACGAAAACAAACGGCCGATCGAGTTGCAAGCCTTCTGTGACGCGAGCGAAAAAGCCTACGCATGCGTTATCTACAGCCGAACTACGTCACCCACCGGCGCTTACGCAACTACATTACTCGCAGCAAAAACTAAGGTGGCACCACTCAAAAAGAAAACAACTATACCGAGATTGGAACTATGCGCCGCAGTTTTACTAGCGAAACTCCTAGAAAGGGTAACTAAGGTCCTGGAAGAGAACGATCTCAGGATTACATGCTGGACTGATTCTAAAGTAGTTCTAGCATGGCTTCAGGGAAGTCAAACTAAGTACGAAAAGTACATAACCAATAGAACCAGACAAATATTAAACGTCGTGCCTGCGATAAACTGGGGTTACGTAAAGACAAACGAAAACCCCGCCGATTGTGCCACAAGAGGACTCCCGCCGCAAAAACTGGTCAGCTTTAAACTGTGGTGGGAAGGCCCTAAATGGCTTAAGGAGCAAGAAACACAAGCCCTTGCTTCAAAAGAAACCTATACCACAAATGAGGGCTCCTTAACAAACTGTTACACGGCTAATAGTACGGAACCCATGTCGATTAAAAATGAATTAATTCATTCATTACTTGAGCGACATAGCAACATAGATCGTATTACAAGAATACTCGCCTTGGTGATACGTTTCGCTGATGTATTGCGAAACAAACGAAGGTCAATCGAGTGCCGTGCACTGAACTTGAATGAAATAAACAATGCATTTTGTATGATTATCAAATCAGTGCAAGAGAATTACTTTAAAAACGAAATTAATTCTCTCAACACATGTGGGAAACTTCCAAACAGAAGTACCATTTTAAAATTAAACCCATTTTTGGACACAACTGGAGTCTTACGCGTTGGAGGACGTCTTAACCACTCAAAGTTGCCGGTGGAGACTAAGCACCCCATCCTCGTTCCAGGAGAGGGAAGATTGACCCAACTCATCGTTGAAAAGGCACATCAACGAACCTTACACGGTGGAGCAAGATTAACACTCGCTTACACTAGGAACAATTATTGGATCATCAGCGGTAATCGTACCGTCAAGAAGATACTGCGACAATGCATCCGATGCCGACGGTACGCAACTAACAGATCTGAACAACTAATGGGTAATCTTCCTAAAGAAAGGATCACTCCATCGAGGCCGTTTTCACACACTGGCGTTGACTTTACAGGTCATGTGGATGTGAAGATAAACAAAGGCCGCGGGATAAAAACCTGCAAAGGTTACATAGCCATATTCATATGTATGTGCACAAAAGCAGTACATATTGAACTTGTTTCGGACCTATCCACGCAAACATTCATCGCAGCATTAAAAAGAATGTGCGCCAGAAAAGGAACCCCAAAACACATCTACTCCGACAACGGAACCAACTTCGTCGGAGCCGCAAGAGTCTTACAGGAAGAATTCCAGCAATACAAAACAATGCTATCCTCAGAGTTCTTTAGAGAGATCAACAACCTTCAAATAGAGTGGCACTTCAACGCACCATCCTGGCCATCAGCAGGAGGCTTATGGGAAGCTGCTGTACGTTCCATGAAAGCGCACCTCAAACGGGTAATCGGAGAAACGAAGCTTACTTACGAACAATTTGCAACACTTCTGACACAAATCGAAGCGTGCATGAACAGCAGGCCACTGTGTCCATTATCAGAAGATGTGGACGATCTGGACTATCTCACTCCTGGTCATTTCCTCACAGGGGGTCCAACGCTAACACTTCCACTCAACGAACCTGAGGAAATGAAAGCAGTAGACATCAGAAATAACTGGAAACTCATTGAGCTCATGAGTCGACACTATTGGGAACGCTGGTCTAAAGAATACCTTCATTCATTACAAAACCGGAACAAATGGCAGCAAGCTAAGGAGAACATACAAAAGGGCCAACTTGTCCTCATCAGAGAAAGCAATCTACCTCCGAGCAGGTGGGCAATGGGCCGCGTAGTGGAACTGCATCCAGGCAGTGACAACTTAGTCCGAGTGGTCACGCTCAAGACACAGAATGGAGTCCTCAAAAGACCAATAACAAAACTTGCCCCATTACCTATAAACGAGGCATATGAAGGCAGTGATTCACAGAAAGTGATTCCGGAAACGAAGCCCTGCAAGCAAAATAAAGGTATCAAAACCAAGAAAAAAGTAAATAGCTTGCTTTTGGTGTTACTAGTAGCGTTCACAACGCTATCAAGTGGGCTATCAACACCCCTGCAACATTTCAAAATAACAAAATTGACAGAAAACCAACCAGTGTATTTTGACCCCGTCGGAAATATCCAACTAATTCACGACGAATGGAAACTTCTAGTGTACTACAACCTGACAACATTTTGGCAAAGTACAACAAAGGTGGAGAAATTTGTGGATCGTTTAGCACAAATGTGTGATACGATGCCTAACGAACCATGTCACGCTACGACTCAACAATTGAAGTTCGAAATGAGCCAGCTGAACGAGTACAACATACTGCTACGTTCTCAACATCGACAGCGAAAGCGACGTGGCTATGTCAACGGCGTTGGAAACCTTGCACGAGCCCTATTTGGTGTCCTTGACAGCGATTTTGCCGAAAAATACGCTCAAGACATACAAAAAATCAAAACGAACGAGCAATATTTACTGCAGCTCATAAGAAATCAGACACTGATTATCGAGGCAGAAAACAATGTCATAAAGAAAAATGAAGACTTCGTAAAAACGCAACTGGATGGAATTCAGCAATTTATGAACGAAACCAAATACAATACGGCATTGATAGAAAACCGGTTTCAAATAATGAAAACAATGAGTGACGTCAACGCTGGAGCCTTAACTGCAAGCCTACTTATCGCAGTACTGAGAAGAAACCAACAAATGCTCCTAGATGCATTGACAGATATCTATCGAGGTCACCTCGATATGAACCTATTCACACCAGAGCAACTATCTGAACAAATGAACTACATTGCGGGTATTATACCGAAAAGGTTAACACTACCTATCAAGACCAGCAATGGAGATAACAATAAAAATATTTACAAAATTATTTATGTCAAAGCCCGGATTACCGAACAGTACCTGCTATTTGAACTACATATCCCGTTACTAAGCGATGATGAGTATACATTGTATCGCAATATAGCTATACCAAGACACCAAACTGCTGACCAATGTCAGGTGATAGCGACAACAACACAGTATATTGGAGTTAACTTCGCAAAGAACACCTACATACAGATGGAGGAGGTTGATCTACAGCAATGTTCAACAATGACAGCGGACAACCACATCTGCCACGCTTCTACAACTATCAGCAACTTGCATGGAGCCACGGCATCTTGCGAAGCCCAAATACTGAGCCAAAATGTAAATAACATTACATGCAATTGGGTACCTCAGCCATGTTCGGACCAATGGACAAAATTACACAGACCGAACATATGGCTATATAACTGCATCGTTGAATGTACGACTCGCATTGTATGCGAGAATCGAATAACAACAACTGTCATAACAAAGGCGGGGCTCCTTGCCCTAGGTCAAGATTGCTTACTACAACATAAGGATGTGACGATCTACTCACATAACGTTCTTAGTAGTAGTATCAATATTGGAATTACTTTGAAGGTGCCCACTATAGAGTCACCAAATGATATGTGGAGCACATTTAAAAACACGATATTCGTGCTTCCCAACCTTAATTTATCTAATGAACACAGAATATTGGATAACCAGATAGCTGCACAAAAGGGACGAGAGAGCCTACCTAACGAGTTAAGTGTCCACGACATTGGCAACTACGCCATAAGCACTTTGCTGGTGGGAGGAATCGTCTGCGCTATAATAGTGTGGCGACTAAGAAGATATTATCAACAAGCACGCAAGAAGAGCAATACTTCGACAGCCAACAGGACTCGAGAGAGGACGGAGGATATGGAACTGAAGGAGATTCCTGTCTACGGTAAAATAAGAAGTGGACCCTCATCGAGCAACCGTCTACAGCAATCAGCAGCAACAAGATTCAAACTTTGAATATTTTAGAATTTATGTAATTACATGCTTATTGTTTAGATTATTTAAGAATTTATGTATGTTCTTGCTTACTGTTTACATAACCTTTGTGTTTTATCATTTTATATTTTGTAACGCTAGTGATCTGAGCACGTCTACCTTTCCCTCGGGAGCATGTACGAGCCAATAATGCTCATACAGCAAAAGTACGCCTATTAAAGTACTGCACAATATTAAGTAAGTCAGTCGTAACTAAAACACCGACACTCGCTAATTTGCGTGTTTACGTCAAGCAACATTAAGTGCGGCTCGGGTTACTAGCAACAACCTAAAACTGTGTCCTTATTAAATATTTGGAACATAACAGTGGTTTGGTGTTGAACTAACTTCTACAACAACCGGGTTACTCGGCAACGACGAGAAAACCCCAACACTTTTAATATATATTTTTTTAAAGTCTTCTTGTAAATGAATGACGATTTGACTTCTTTTATGTGTTTAGGTAGTTTGTTATAGAAGTTGGCACCCTCATACATAATATTCCTCTCTCCATATTTAGTCCAAGGCTGGGTTAAGCAGATGTCATTAGTTTGTCTTGTTAAGATTTTATAAATTTGTGCCCTTTTTGTAAATATTATCTGTAAATATTTGTATTTAAGACAATATTTTACAATAACGACGATAATTTTTTTGGCAATATGTCTAATAAAATTATTTAATTATATTTCGTAGTATGGGTAGGGTAGGCAGGGTAGGCAGGTTAGGGACCTGTCTGGGTCGCCGATAAATTTGAAAGAGAGTTACCGCGGCCCTGGCGCAAGCAACTGAAGGAACACGGGTGGGTTTTATTCAGTAAAAGTCTGACACGCCCTCCCGCTTCTTCCAGAGCGGGAGCAGTCATTGGATGATTTCACACCCAAAAAAAAAAAAAAAAAGGCAGGTTAGGGAGGGTAGGCAGGGTAGGTAGGGTTGGGGAGGGTAGATAAGGTAGGGTATATGAATGTTTGGTGTTTTTCTGGCAAAACAAATTTTGCCGGGTCAGCTAGTAAATAATACATTTTAAAGACTACACTATGGACTGATTGCATAGAATTAATTTCTTGCATTCATTATTTTTATTATTTGCGCATTTGCCTTGGCATTAAAAATTAAAGCAGGTATTTAAGTCTTGCAAACTATTTAGCCAAAAAATAATGTTTAAACTTCTGTCTTAACGAATACGTAGTTTCGTAATAATAAAACCAACAAAATATTAGGTCATTACATATGAAATTGGCGTTTTGTAAGAGAGGAACATAAAGTCGTTTTTTTTTTAAATATAGTATATTTATTTAACCATTGCTATCTATGCCCTTTTGCCATCTCATAGGTAGTTCATTGATCCCTTTACTAAAAAAAAAATTCAGACGGGCATCAATAAAATCTTTGAAAGCGCTTTGGACTGCCCCATCGGAGTAGAATTTTTCCCTTGCAAGATGTTATCCAAATTTCGAATAAAATGGTAATCTGTTGGAGCAAGGTCCGAAGAATACGGTGGATGTCATAGACATTCCAATTGAAGCTCCTCTAATTTGGTAGTCGTCTGTTGTGCAGTGTGTGGTATAGCGTTGTCCTTAAGCAGCAGTGGCCTAGTGCGATTGACCAGCCTCGGCTGTTTAGCAGCTAGCATTTCTATCATGGTTTGCAGTTGCTGACAATAGAAATCCGCCGTAATCGTCTGGCCAGATTTAAGAAAGCTGTAGTGAACGACACCGGCACTAGTCCACCAAACGCTCACAAGTAATTTTTTTGAGTCAATTTCCGCTTCGGGCAGGATTTGGCTGGTTCGCCAGGGTTCAACCATTACGATGAGCATTTCCGATTATTGTACAGGATTCACTTTTCATCACAGGTGGATAAACATTAAGCCTATCCTTCTAAATATCCTATCCAATTTGTTTCCCTTCCTAATTTAAAATTGGCGTCATCCCGCTAGCGCCACGCTAGCGCCTCACTGTGGTGAGAGTGCGAACTGAGACTTAAAGAGAGAAAAAATGGCGAAAAGCAGATAACTGCTCCCGCGCTGTGTCCGTTTAAAAAAAGGTTAATAAATACCCAAAAGGCTTCGCTAGAAATTGATTGACTGATTGGTTCTCGTAACCCTCCTTGTGAAGTGAAATCAAGCAAAACGTGAACTTGTAGTGCATATCGAATATCCGCCACGCCGGCCGGCCCGTAGTCCCGAGTGTAGCTGATACCTTCAATCCCTGCCTATCCAGGTGAGTGTTTATACTTTTTCTCAACGCAAGGAATCTCAGGGTTGCGAAATACCAGCATCAGGGAAATGCAATTGTTTCTGCGGACGAAGTTCAATCATTCTTTTTGGTGCCTCCTGTGAGGAGTCTACGCACCCTCACATTCTCTTATTAATCATAAAATCTCGTTTAATGAGAACGTATTGCGTTGTAATATCGTGTATTCTTATTAATTTAATAAGTATCAAGTAAGAATCACGAGTTAAATAAATATATTTCATAATTTATTTAAACAACGCAAAAGGTAGGTATTCAAGTCGGGTTCCCGCAACGTGCTAAGCTGGCCAGCAGACCACGGTTGTACCTAACCTACACTCATTGATCATTATTATTCATTCAGATAATTAAATCGTATTTAAGGTTTGAAGTGAAACCTTGAATTAAATAGGTATTTCTCGTTTGACTATTTCTTGCAATAACTGATGTTGGTATAAAGCTAATGGGAATGTTTCATGGTCGAATAGTTGTGCTCGAGAAATTACCTACCTACCTCAATTTCATTACGAATAAGTGATAACTTATAAGTGTCTAAATCGTAATAGGTATTTATACCTACACATTTAAATTCATAACTTGTATTACTTGCCAAAGTAGGTACGCTTAGTAGTGCCTAAAGTATGTTGCGCTTGCTGTTCGGATAGGTACTTACCTACCTACCTTCATACCTCATTTATTTATCGTGAATACGTAAGTTAACAAATATGTCTGATGAAGTTGAATTACAGGCGTATCTTAAAAGACACGAATATGATTTCAAGTGTATGCAGATTATCTACGATTTGTCTAAAGATGTTCTGCAAGATAGTTCTAAGCTATCCTTTTTCAAGGCTAGATACAAGAAGATTGATCAGATTAGGGCTGCTTTTATGGAGTCCAGCGAAAATGTTAATAGATTACAGTTAAAGTTAAAACCCAAGTCAGAAATAGATTTGAGTGCGATGTTGTCATTTGATGAGTTGTATTATGCGTCTATCGAAGTTGCCGAATCTTTGCTTGCGACGTCGCTGCCTGCGCACCACACGCCTGCAGCCGCCGATCCGTCCGCACATTGTCGTCGAGAGGTTTCTATTGTTCAAGTGAAACTACCTAAATTCAAAATTCCGCATTTCGATGGGAAAATAAAAAACTGGCAGACCTTCAAGGATAGTTACATCCCGCTTATTCATAACAATAGTTCACTTTCGGACACGGAAAGGTTTCATTATTTGTTGTCGTGTTTATCTGGGTGTGCACTGACCTTGGCCAGGGGCGTACCTATAACCGAGTCGAATTATTCCGTGGTTTTTAATCTTTTATTAGATCGATATGACAATAAGCGCATATTAGCAAATACTTATCTAGAAAAAATATTTAAATTAACGTCTGTCAACAAGCCGTCACTTGAAAATTTATTCGAACTGACCAATTCGTTATATGAAAGCGTAAATGCGCTACGTGCTTTGAAAATTGATGAGCTAAGTGAGTTTATTTTATTTCACATTGCATCGCGATCACTTGACCTTGAAACTAGGAAACGGTTCGAGTTACAAAATATTCACGAGATTCCTAAGTTCAATGACTTAATTGTTTATTTACAAAATTATATTAAGATTCTGGAAGTTAGTCAACCGGTCTCGGTTTCGACTACTCCATCGAACTCTTCTAATATCAATAAACAGTTTCGTAATAAAGGTCAGCAAAGGTCATCATCATTTGTAGCATCTACGAACCAAAGTAATAATAACAATGCATCAGGCTCATTAGCTTGTTTATGTTGTAATGAAAATCATTCTATATTTACCGATGCGGCAAGTCAAGGCGGAAACACATTACTGTGGCGTGGCGTGGCGTGTCGCGCCAGATGCCTATCGGTTTCATACATTTAGTATGGTTAGAGGCACATTTGAGTGTCGTGGCCCAGCGTGGCGCGTCCTGGCGTGGCGCGGACTGCCCGCGACCGATTGCGCCACAGCCCCCACCACCGCTCTGGCGCGACACGACACGCCAGGCAAATGTGTTTCTACACCGCGTGGCTCGTGGCGCGCCATTCAATGACGTGAACTCGTAGCGGACGCTTGTATGCTGCGTGTTGAAAATTACCGACGAGCTTATTGAACTTGTACGTCAACGTACAGTTTTCTTGTTAGATACTACACCGCGTGGCTCGTGGCGCGCCATTCAATGACGTGAACTCGTAGCGGACGCTTGTATGCTGCGTGTTGAAAATTACCGACGAGCTTATTGAACTTGTACGTCAACGTACAGTTTTCTTGTTAGATACTAATTAGTGTTGTATTTGTTTTGTTTTATGCCCAACTAGCATGTACAATCATATAGAATCCTAATTTGAACATTAAAAGTTGATATATATATAGATTTTAAAGAATTGAGAGAGATATCATACATTAATAATTACGCGAGGAACTTGAAAACGTAAATTTTTGTTTGTGGAGATTATATGATGAAGTTAGCGTCAAATGAAAGGTCTTTGTCCAAAACCATTTTATCCGTTTGAATCATGTAAATCGGTCCAAACGTTGCCGAGATAATCGCTTATCATTATAATCAAAATGTAAACAAACCGAATTTTTTATGTTTTTGTCCTAAAAACTTTTAAATTTGGAATGACCTTGCCTTCTTTTTTAGGGTTCCGTACCCAAAGGGTAAAAACGGGACCCTATTACTAAGACTCCGCGGTCCGTCTGTCTGTCTGTCACCAGGCTGTATCTCATAAACCGTAATAGCTAGACAGTTGAAATTTTCACAGATGATGTATTTCTATTGCCGCTATAACAACAAATACTGAAAACAGAATAAAATTAATATTTAAGGGGGGCTCCCATACAACAAACGTGATTTTTTTGCCCTTTTTTGCGATAATGGTACGGAACCCTTCGTGCGCGAGTCTGACTCGCACTTGGCCGGTTTTTTTTTAATTTTGCTCTAAAGTAGTTTAATTGCTAGGAGAAATTTATTTATTTATTAACATTTCATGCAACTTAAAGGTACATAGGCAGACTTAAAGCTTAAGGTATTCTCTACCAGTCAACCAAGATGGTGGAAGAGTGGTGGAGATATAACATGGCTGGTGCATAGAACTAAATTGATGGTCTTCATCGAAATCATCATCCGAATCCGAAGTTAATATTATGTACGTCTACACGTTGCAAAGGTTCGATGTATACTAATTCAGAAATAGCGCCATGGCGCGCCACGACACGCCAGCTTAGTGTGCACACTCAGCGCCACGCCAGTATGCGCCACGCCACGCCACGCCACAGTAATGTGTTTCCGCCTTTACTTTCTATGACACTTGAACAGCGGCAACATTTCGTTACGAAATTTAACCTGTGTGCCAATTGCTTAAGGCCCGATCACGATAATAATAATTGTAAATCAAAAACCACATGTTTTGTTTGTAACGCGAAACATAACACGTTATTACATGTGGAAAATAAAAGTTTATTAACGTCTTCTGTTAATTCAAACGAGAATAACGAAAGTTCCGCTAAAGTTACTAGCACACTTACTTGTATTACGTCACTAACTTCGGGTTCAAATTGTAGTACGAAGATTCTTGGCTCAGCGGTAGTTCGTGTACGTCACGCGGATGGCTCGCTCCAGTGTGCACGCACCGTTATTGACAGCGGTTCAATGGATTCTTTCATCACCAGTGCATGCGTGCGCCGCCTAGGTTTATGTATAAGAAAATGTAACATAGAACGTTACCGGTCTCGGACAAAGTAATGTTTGTGACATAAAAGGTTATACTTTCGCTACAATAAAACCTCATTCTTGTGAGTCGCCTAAGTTCTACTTACCTTTAGTAGTTTTACCTAAAATTACTTCCATGCTGCCTTCGTCAACGTTACCGTTGCCCGTCAAGGATCCAGTCCGATCGATCTACTGTTAGGTGTCGAGTGTTTTGATCAAATATAGGTACACTGGCTCGAGTTTCACTCCCGGTCCCGGATTACCTTGCGCCTTATCTCATGTATTCGGCTGGGTGATAAGTGGTCAATATTTTCATAACACAACACCACCTAACAATATTCACTGTGAATCCGTTACGTCACTCCTCACGTTCTCTTGCACGCTCGAAGATATTGTTCAACGGTTCTGGGATTCTGAAGAACCGCCGAAATGTAAAATTTCCGGTCCTGAAGATAATCTCTGTGAACAAATGTATAAACAGGATACTTAACGTACACGTGAAGGTCGTTACGTGGTACCTATAATGTTAAAAAAGGATGCGCCTTCTTTAGGCGACTCGTCTCGCCAAGCTTCTAATCGCTTTCTCAGCTTAGAAAGGCGTCTTATTAATCAGACCGAGCTGAAAGCTGATTATAAGGAATTTAAGCACCAGTACAAAGAACTAGGACATATGCAGCCTGCAAATTCTTCGACTACTGATCGTTATATAATTCCACATCATTGCGTCTTGCGTCCAGATAGCTCTACGACACGACTCCGGGTAGTCTTCGACGCTAGTAGTCGGACTAAAAATAATCGTTCTCTGAATGATGTAGTTCAATATGTTGGACCGAAACTTCAAATTGACATCGTCGATTTAGTTACGAAATTCCGACTTCATAATATTGTCTTCACTGCGGACATTTGCAAAATGTACCGCCAGATATTAATACGTCCTCAGGACGTATTAATATCTGGCGTGTTTTGGCGTGACGAGCCTAACGAGGCTTTGAATGAGTATGAGCTTAATACCGTGACTTATGGAGTCAGCAGCTCCCCATACTTAGCTATTTGCACTCTGCGTCAACTTGCTGAGGATCACGGTTCTGAATACTCAAGCCGCGCCGCTCAAGTTCTTTGTGAAGATACATTCATGGACGACATCACTACGGGATGCTCATCTCTTGATGAAGCGAAACAATTAAAAGAGGATGTTACCTCGTTATTGTCAAAGGGTCATTTTGAACTTCGTAAGTGGAGTACGAATACTCCAATTCTTTTGTCTGATGTTCCTCCTGACCATCTTCAGACTTCTAAATCTTTCGATGATGCTGGAAATGAGTTTGTCAAGATATTAGGGATACGGTGGAATCCATCGGACGACAATTTCTTTTACAAGTTTTCAGACTCGTTTGACGTAAATTTACGAGATCTATCTATTTAAGAGATCTATCCTCTATATAGTGGCCCGCATTTTCGACCCGCTCGGTCGGATAAGCCCGGTTGTGTTTTCTGCAAAGTCGCTATTACAAGAAATGTGGCGCTTAAACTTAGGTTGGGACGAAGGTATCCCGCCACATTTAGCTAAGGCGTGGCATTTAATAGCAGCCAACTTATCTGATCTGCAGAATATCTCACTACCGAGACTGATTATGCCCTCTAGTCTTGCCGAAGTGCATTTGGTAGGGTTTTGTGATGGTTCACTCAAAGGGTATGGCTGTTGTGTCTATCTTTGTGGTGTTGTGGATGAGATTACCACGGTCACTAACCTGTTAATAGGTAAATCTCGAGTGGCTCCGTTAAAACCGACAACGATAAATAGGCTTGAACTCAGTGCAGCTGTGCTTCTAGCGAAAGTTATGTCACACATGCACAACTTACTCAAAGATAAAATTCACATAAATTCTATTAAAATAGTTTAGACACTTAGGTAATTATGCTTATTAAGTTTGAATTCTATATTTCTCGAGCACTGCTAGTTGTACTCAGGCAGTCTTTTGGCTTGCGAAATTCTGGTCGATTTCGAGTGGGGGGAAATGGATAAACATTAAGCCTATCCTTCTAAAAACCCTAAAAAAAAAAAAAAAAACCGTCTCTCAAAACGTAAACATCACAGTCATAAAAGTACTCTGTGATCACAGTATTGCTGCTCCGAAACAAACCTAAATAAAAAATAGTAAAAAGCCACTGTTCTCCAATTAAATCGCGTCCAAACAAAGAACCAAGTTAAACTTAGTGCTGAAAGTCATCATTGGCGTGCATCTGTTGGGATTCACAAAAGTACGAGACACAGAAAACCGGCGGAGATTTGAGAGGTTAGAATTTATACTATCAAAACCTACCCACCACTGCTCAATATCGAAGTCTGTCAATGTCACAACTGTCAAGGAAGTGTCACCCGATCTCAAATTCAAACTGACAATACAAATGTCAGTATCACCATAGTGTTGCCAACGAAGAAAATTAAATTACCAGTATAATAAAAAACGCTCTATTACACGTAACAAAACTAATAAGGATGGAAGATCAATTTGAACTTTTATATAATAAAATTAAAATTGAGACACAAAATCAAACAATAGAACTAACAGATTCAATAACTAACACAATCATGGACAAAATAGATGAAAAACTAAAACCCTTATTAGAAGAAAATAAAAATTTGAAAATTAAGGTGGAAAACATGCAAAAGAAGATAGAATTGATGGAGAGAGACAGGAAAAGCAATAACATAATAATATATGGGTTAAAAGAAGAGGAAAAGTCTACAATTGAACTACTTAAAAAGGTGAAGAAAAGTTTTGCGGATGAATTAAAAATAAATATAGAAGACTATGAAATTAATAAAATTTATCGAATTGGAAAAACAAACAACGGTGATAAACCGAGGCCTACGCTACTTTCATTCGTAAGTGGCTGGAAAAAAAAGCGAAGTTATGGAAAACAAAAAGAAATTGAAGGAGTTATATGTAGCGGAAGACTTACCAAAGGAAATTTTAGAAAAGAGGAAGGTACTACTACCAAAGCTAATAGAAGAAAGAAATAAAGGAAACATTGTCTTTATCAAATTCGATAAACTTATAGTCAAGGAAAACACCTACACCAAGGACAAACGAAAGAGGGAATTGTCTACCTCCCCGCAAAATGATTTACAGCCGAGAAAACATCAGACCTTGACAAATGCGTTTGATAAGATGAGGCTTCGGTCTAACTCCCGTTCAACGTCCTCAACAGATAAGAAAAATTAGCAATTAGACACCTGCGAACGGAAACAGCATTTAAATAAAAAACTAAACACGGAACAACAGAAACAAAATACCCTCTCCCAAGCCGACTGGTCCTCGTGGGAGAAAACGACCACAACCCTCCAGCGAAAGAAAAAACAACTAACAATTGCCTAATTATAGCAACATACGTATAATGTGAGATCTCTAGCATCAAAGGAAAGATTTTTGGAATTAATATACTCAGTACAAAATATACAATTTGATATAATTGGATTAGCAGAAGTTAGAAGAATGGGCAGCGACATTGAAGAACACGAAAATTATATATTCTGTTACAAAGGCGAGACACTTGGACTGCATGGAGTTGGCTTCTTGATTAAGAAAAAACACAAAAACAATATCATGGAGTTTGTGGCGTTATCCGAACGAGTGGCCATGCTCCAAATGAAATATTGTGCAATAAACAGTGTGCTTTCCTTAATACAAGTCTTTGCCCCAACAGACAGCGCAAAGGAAGAGGAAATTAAAAATTTCTACGACACTCTAGAAAAAGCCCACAACCTTGCTGGTAAATATACCCTTGTTATCGGAGACTTTAATGCAAAGGTAGGACAACCGACGAAGTTTGAAAACCTTATAATGGGAATACACGGTTATGGAACTAGAAATGAACGAGGAGAGAGACTTTTACAATATGCTTATGAATACAGAATGTCAATTATGAACACTTATTTCAAAAAGAGAAATAAGAGTAAATGGACCTGGATCTCTCCTGATCAAAGCATGAAAAACCAAATTGATTATATTTTAACAAACTACCCGAAACATGTTGAAAATATCAAGGTATTAAATACAATCCAATTTCCTTCGGATCATCGAATGGTCAGAGCCTACTATCGTTTGCAGGGAATAAAGAAAAGAAGACCTTTTTACAGACCATCTTCCAATACCTTAAAAACGGAGCAAGACACAAAATTATATAACGACAAACTAAACAACAACATACAAGAATTAGACACAGAACACGCTAACGAAAACATCCAAACATACTACAACAAACTGGAATCAATTATCAAAAGGAGTTTAGAAACGAAAGAAAACAAAAAAAAACAGGACAGAGTAAACAAAAATTTTTCCACACCTACAAGAGACCTCATAGCCAGACGAACAGAACTAATTAAAACTAAACAAAAACAGTAGCAATGAAAAAATAACTATCTAAACTATTCAAACAAACAAACAAAGCTATTAAAGAAGACTACAAAATCTACAGATGTAATATAATAGAAGAAAATATCAAACGTTACAGAAGCACAAAGAGAGCTTTTAAAGAACTAAGCACACATAAAAAATGGATTCTTAATGTAAATACAAAAAATAGAGACACAAACACTAGGCAAGACATCATCGATTGTGCCACGGAATTCTACACAAGGCTGTATGGTTATAACACCGAACCTTACAACAACGAGGAAGGGTACCATAGAATAGAAGACCACGAAGTAAAAGAAGACCTTGAACAAATCGATGCAGTCGAAGTTTTCGTCAACATCATAAGACTGAAATCCGACAAAACCCCTGGACCTGACTGTATACCGAATGAAGCCCTAAAGATTGGAGCACCTGCACTAGCTCACCCACTAAGCCACCTCTTTAACATGGCTCTAAACTCATGTCAAGTACCCGAACAATGGAAAAGATCAGACATAATATTGATTTACAAAAAGGGGGACCCTAAAGACATAAGGAACTACCGCCCAATCAGTCTTCTTTCGAGTATATACAAGCTATTCACATCGATCCTGCAAAATAGAATAAGCACAAAAATTGATTCTCTTCAACCAGTCGAACAAGCAGGCTTCCAATCCGGTTTCTCCACAATAGATCACATCCATGTAATGGAACAAATTATGGAGAAATACAAAGAGTTTAATCGACCTTTGTATCTTGCCTTTGTAGACTACGCCAAGGCGTTCGACAGTATATCACACGACTCGATATGGGCAGCCCTCTGCGAATGTAGTGTCCATAAGAAATATATAGAAACCATAAAATACATCTATAAAGGTAGTACTAGTAGAGTCAAATTAGAAAACCGCGGATCGGAGATACCAATCAGAAGGGGAGTACGACAAGGAGACCCACTGTCACCAAAACTTTGTTTAGCCGTGCTGCAGAGTATTTTTACAAAACTTAACTGGCAGGAAAAAGGTATCAAAGTAGCTGGATCTCACCTAAGTCACCTGAGATTTGCGGATAACATCGTTCTTTTCGCTGAGACTAGTCCCAAGTTGGAAGAAATGATATATGTACTAAGTGTCGAAAGTGAAAAAGTGGGCCTAAAAATGAATCAGGACAAAACGAAACTCATGACGAACAGCATAGCTGCCCCAATCAACCTAAAAGGCAAGGCTTTGGAATATGTGAGTAGTTATGTGTATTTGGGAAAACAGCTATCATTCAAAAACAAAAATACCGAAGAAGAGGTTGATCGAAGAGTACAGCTAAGTTGGAGGAAATTCTGGGACCTCACGGAAATCTTAAAAGGCGATTTCTCCCTCCAACAAAAAAAGGTAGTGCTGGATACATGCATCCTTCCGTCCCTCACTTACGGATGTCAGACGTGGACGTATACTTCGAAAATACAAAATAAACTTGTTGTATGTCAGAAAGCTATGGAAAGAAGTATATTAAAACTGAGAAAAATACAGAAAGTCAGAAGCGAATTTATACGAAAGAAGACAAGACTTACTGATGCTCTGCATTATGCGCTTAGGCTTAAGTGGCAGTGGGCCGGTCACCTAGCCCGTTACAATGACAAGAGATGGACCAGAGAGGCAACTCGGTGGACAGGAACAAGCGGCAAGAGGTGACAAGGAAGGCCTAAAAAACGCTGGACAGATGACATCGTAAGTACTGCTGGCAAACAATGGATAAAAGATGCTGCCGATAGAGATAAATGGAACAAGCTGGAGGAAGCCTATACCCGAGAAGGGGTTCCTATCCCTAATTATTAGATTAGTTATGAAGAGATTAGATTAGATAAGTAATAAATAGAAAACAGAAATTATTAAGTTAGTGTTATATACCTAATATGTAAGTGATAGTATTAAGAGGCAAAATGTAAAAACAAAAAAAAAAAAATTGTTAGTAACTTAGTAAGGATATGAAATAAATGGCTTTTTATTTTTTTATTTATTATTTTTTCTAAATATCCTATCCAATTGGTTTCCCTTCCTAATTTAAAATTGGCGCCATCCCGCTGGCGCCACGCTAAAGCCTCACTGCGGTGAGAGTGCGAACTGAGACTTGAAAAAAATGGCGAAAAGCAGATAACTGCTCCCGCGCTGTGTCCGTTTAAAAAAGGGTTAATAAATACCCGAAAGGCTTCGCTAGAAATTGATTGACTGATTGGTTCTCGTAACTCTCCTTGTGAAGTGAAATCAAGCAAAACGTGAACTTGTAGTGCATATCGAATAGCCGCCACGCCGGCCGGCCCGTAGTCCCGAGTGAAGCTGATACCTTCAATCCCTGCCTATCCAGGTGAGTGTTTATACTTTTTCTCAACGCAAGGAATCACAGGGTCGCGAAATACCAGCATCAGGGAAATGCAACTGTATCTGCGGACGAAGTTCAATCAACAGGTAATGATTCGATTTAAAATCCCGTCGTTATTGTGCGGGTTGAGTAATGTAACGCAGCAGTTTGTTGGTTTGCTGCACTCAATTCATGAGGTACCCACCTTTCAAGCTTTTTCACCTGCCCAATTTGCTTCAAGTGGATTAAAACAGTTTTATCACTTACACCGCAGTCTGCAGCTAACTCGGACGTGGTTTGCGATGGATTCGCTTCCACAATAGCCTTCAATTCTTCATTATCAACTTTAGTCTCCGGCCGTCCACGGGGCTTGTTCTGCAGGTCGAAATTTCCAGAACGAAAACGTTGGAAGCAAAAACGCACTGTGTTTTCTTTTGCGAAACCGTCGCCAAACACATCATAAATCCTTCGAGCTGTTTCTGCAGCACTGGTGCCACGATGGAACTCGTACTCGTAAATAACGCGTTGTTTCAAGTTTTCCATTTTGTAAACTGACTGGCGCAAAGAAAATCCAAAAGCATGAGTAAATAGCTGTGTAAATTTAAAATTGGAATTTTAAACCAAAGAGGAGATATTTGAGATCAAAGTGGCCAGTACGACAAAACGCCAATTTCATAGGTAAGGACCTAATATTAAAATTCAATTAATCTGAATTAATACTTTCATATCTATCTAGCTGTATATACTAGAACCGCAATACCAAGAAAAATTATAAATATTTAAGTACTAGCAGTTTATAAAAAAAAAACAAAATTATAAGTCTTGACATTTTCATTTTAATTTTATTGTAACCTTGATGACATTAATTATTGTGACATTTTACTGCGATTGACATTAATTTGTATTATTTGATTCTCATTGATATTTAAAATGATAATTAAATATTTTAATTTGTATAAATTAAATTATATGTTTTGCATGCCCATGTGACGGTAGAGCATGGAGGACTCTTATATAATAAAACATCTATGTACTACTCGTAAATACCCATGTTTGCAAACCAATAAATGAATTGATTTGATTTGAAAAAAAAGCCTCTTTGTCATTTTTCCCGCGCTTTTTAGTGTCGTCACGTAGGAACTGTTGCGTTTTCTCTTCTTTCCAATGCCACTTGGTATCCATCGACAGCCTTCATCATAATATCGAGTTTGACCCGAATTTTAGGTACAGGACCATCTTCTTTGTCTTCTACTACCTTATACTGACGAAGTATCGTTGACAACGCTGTTTTTACTGACATCAAAGCGTATTGGTAGCCTGCGGACAAGAGAACTTCATAAAACTTACGATTCTCTACTTTTTTTGTGCCGGGCTTCACGTAAAATAAGACGAGCTGGTCACCATGTTGGTTCTTCATTATTATTATGAACTTGAAGTCCATGCAAAAAGATTTACTCTTCTTTTCTCAGATGTCAAGTTATCATTTACTTCCTATTTATTCATATCCGTTACGCAAATGACCTAATCATATTTTTATATTAATTGTTATTGGTATATACTACCCAGCTAGAAGAGTCCAGTCTTCAAGGACTAAATGCAGAAACGAAAACCCGTTAGACAGGTACACAACATATTTATTGTGCGGATCACTAACCTAATTTATTTTCTAAGAAAACAATTTCCGGGTCAGAAATGCTAAATCGATCTTCAACAGATTACAGGCAGGTATTGCCACATCTATAAAAGCGGTGCAAATCCGCGGAAATAGACAAGGGAAGTTCCTTTTACGAGTAATAAAATGCAAGCACATGCACTTATGGACACAACAATCAACTGTTAGGTCTTAGTTAGTTTTTGTACGTGATGAGGATGATCAGGGGTTCTCAACTTACAGACTGGCAATCAGATAAGTTGCTGTTTAATTTGGTTAACGGCTAACGGTTCCGTGATCAACTGTCTGATAGATAATATACAGATGTAATCACTGAAGATTTGGAATTTTTAGGGTTCCGTAGTCAATAAGGAACCCTTATAGTTTCGCCATGTCCGTCTGTCCGACCGCAGTTTAGCTCAGAGAATCTAAGTAGCTACTAGAAAGCTATTATTTGGTATGGATCACATAATAATCACGCCAACAAACTGGTAAAATAAAACCATAAAAGCTTTTTTTTCTTTGGTTACCTCCTGTACATGTAAAGTGGGGATGTTTTTTCGTCTAACCTTGGTGTGGGCTATCGTTGGATAAGCCATTCATAAATATTACGGGCCTGTGAAAATCGTTTTTCGGTTCAGGGATCCATTTGCGTAAAATTAAGCTTTAAATGCCTAATTTTTGTTAGAGTTAAGAGTGTCTGCCCCAGCCTGCAAGCAAAATGGTTGCTTTAGGATTTGTGAAAAATTGCACGGCAGAAGTATATGCAAGCAAAAAGCAAGTGTATGGCTATACTATTCTAAAAGAAAAACTATCATGGTTAAGTAGGCTTTACAAGTTTACGAGTAATAGTCGACCAACTTATAGAATGTATAGATTGTGTATGACAACAGCTGTTTTCGAACTGAAAAAATATTTTGTCCGTCCGTTAGAGCAATGTTCGGTGTTGTCATTGTTTATGAATGTTAGTAATTGTTACCTATTTATTTTGGTGAATGTATCTGTTTATACGGAACCCCCTGTGCGCGAGTCAGACTCACACTTGGCCGGTTTTTACTTGTTAAAGTTACTGATAAACGAATATTTGAGCTTGCAAATCAAGGCAAAATTGTCACGGGCCGTCAGTTTTAAACAGTGACGTCTTCTGACACTTTAAATTTGCATGTAAAGTGTTGACAACGCCATCTCGACCATCTCCAGCAATAACTGTTGAGGCGTCTCATTGTTGCAGTGTAAAGCACTCACACTTAGGTACCTTTAATGAATGTTGCTAAGTAACTCGCACTTCTTTATCATGATTTATCCGTTGCCAACATAACAGACATGCATAATACATACCGAGGCAGTTCCTAGGTCCATTACTGAAAGGCATGTAGCTGCAAGGGTGTTCCAAATTAAACCTCTCAGGCAGGAACCTATCGGGGTCGAAAACCTCAGCATCTGGACCCCAGTACTTGCAGTCCCGGTGGACGCCCCATATTGAACAGACAACGCCTGAACCAGCGGGCAAAACGCGACCTGACGCTAAAGAACAGAGATAACGTAATGAGCATATGTAATGTATAATAAAAGAATTTCATAATGATTTCATATATTTCGATCTCGGATCGATATATTTGTCGAATATCCGCAGAAGAAAAAGTAGACTACCCTGACAAAAATAAACTTAGCGCTCATCTGGGGTGGTTTCAGATTTTGTCTATTGTTTTAATAATTACAACAGAAGCGAAGACTGGGGACTATGAACTTAAAAAAAATTACTTTTGTTACATTTAATCTCGTAGAAAGATTACCAAGCTTTATTGTCAAAAGGTCCTTTATTGGAACATCCCTACGAACAATAAAATAAAAGATTGTTAACTGTACCATTCAGAATACTCACGTAGCGTAATATCTTCTAAGACTTTCCTAATGATAAGCGGCACTGGAGGGAATAACCTCAAGGATTCCTTGACTACTCGCTCCAAAAACTTCAACTTGATTAAATCTTCCTTTACTAGCATGCGGTCATCATCAAATACCTCGCAGAGCCTGTAAAAGATAAGAATTTTAATATCGATGCATCAAGGCATTTTAAGTCTAATAGAGCTTAATTTCCGTTTACAAGGATATACAAATAAATCACAATGATTGGATAGCTTGACAGCTAACTTCATGTTCATTCCATCTAACTTTTCACGGTGAGTTTTGTACAGAATAGCGATCAAACGAAACAGGACGATAATCGATAGAAAGAATTTCCTTGCTAGGAATATTCCTAGCAAGGAAATTCTTCATATCAATTAAAGTATAGAAAACTTTTATTACATAAGAAACATTGATATATACAACGATTGTTTTTGTCTTATCTTGTATCTATTTAATTGAGCTTACAACTTTTATAGGTTAGATACCGGAAAAACTTGATAGATAAGTAAGGTCATAGACGCCAATCCATCAACATTCTATCAGTCAATGTTTAAATACAATAAGGATAATAATTTCAGTTACGCACAGATACTCTTTTCCATTTCCAAAATCAAATGCTCACTTACTCTTGATACACTTTCTCCTGAATTGCCGGGTACTTTCCCATCAGCTGTAAAGAATACCCCAGGGCGATAGCAGAGGTGTCGGTCCCAGCAATAATAAGAGTCAGCACTTCTTCTCTTAACTCCACATTGGTGTATCCTTTCTCACCGCCAGACAAGTGTATTAACAGGTCTAAGAATGTTTGTTTTTTGTATGATCCTAAATCTATAAGAGCAATCTAAGGTCAAAAATTGAATTTTCGGGAGCAAAATATTATGTCATTGAGTCGTGAATAAACTGCACAATTCAAAATGATTAAAAATATAAAGCGTAAGTCGATAATTTATACATAAATTAATCGTTTGTACCTTCCCAATTTCCCACTATGAACTTAACACCTTAACTGCCAATAAATGAGACACAATTGAAAATGTATTGTTTGTCGGTCACTTGGCAGTTAAGGTGTTAATATTCTTAAAATGTCTCTTACCAAATTCATCATCAACCTCTGTTCTAGACTCTTTTTCTAGTTTTAATTCTTCTCTCTTCTTTTCGATAACCTGTAAACAAGGAAATTTATTTCCAAAGTTTCAAATCATACGGACAAAACGTATTGGGAATACTTTAGATTTTTGGTTGTTTGCACACCTGGGGGACAAGTCAAGGAGTGAATAGGTTAGATATTTCTCGGCAAGCGTGGCACACCGTCGAACCTATCTGCGCTGGCATAAGGTGACATAGTGGTCAAATAATTAAGTATTGCATAAAAACTAGTCACAAACCGCGATCACTTTTCCTTCTACACGTACATCACGTTTACATCTAAACGTGATGTTTGCATAAGTATTGGCCATAGGGCTAATCAATCATTAATCAGAGAGGAAGAACTAGATCCACATACCTGATCAGTAAAGCTATGCATAAGTGAGATATATTGTTGATGCTTCTTGTACTGCGGAAACCACTGGTATAGCCAGTCTGGCTGGAGCCACAAGTGGAAAATCCTTTCGCATAGCAGGTTTAGCACACGACACATTGCATTCAGGAAAGGTTGGTCTGGATTCTCTTGTGCATTTATTTTAACTCCCATTGTTGTGTCTGTCAAGTAAAGATGGATGAGCTATAATAGATGATGAGCATGGTGTTTTGATCTGTTTTGAGTTTAGGGAACTTAATATGTTAGGTTAAGCGTATTTATCGCATTGGGGAATCCTTTAATCGTAAACTAAATAATTAATAATTATCATTTATACATTGAAATAACTACTACTATTCTTGTTTTTTGACACCGACTGCCGCAATTTAAGTTATTTTTCAGTTTGTAGTGTTTTTGTTTGGATGTCGGTTGTAATTTTTTCTTTAGATAAGACGACTTCAATTTGTTTTTTTTTTTTGATAATTATCATTGATGTCATTTATCCATTAAAATAACGAATTACAATTCAATGTAATACGTAATTTGTAGTGTTTTTGTTTGGAAGTCGGTTGTAATTTTTGTAAAAAAGTTTTTATTTTTCACTTTTTAGTTGTGGTACATAATGGACCAGTTCTATAGGCTGAAAAAAGTCAGTCACCGTATTCCGGCTTCAGTTTAATGCCCAAAATGAAGCCGGAATACTAAAACCCAATAACATGAAACTTAAACAAAACTGTGGAATGGGAGTATACCAGGGTGAACTGTTCACACCTGCATACGAGTACCCCTTTAGAGCGTACCAGTGTGATGTTATGTTATGAAATGGTGTAAACAAAAAACAGACTATGCGATTGCAGCTATCCCGAGTGATTTGCCGTCATTTATTGAAGAGTTCTAATGTATATCTCCGAAGTTCTTCATTAGATCATGATGAAAATTTATCAATATAAAATTAAATGGGACCACATGACAAGCACCAGCGTTGAAATAAAGAAAGAATCATCAAAATCGGTTCACCCAATAAAAAGTTCTGAGGTAACACACATAAACAAAAAAAAACCGTCGAATTGATAACCTCCTCCTTTTTGTGAAGTCGGTTAATAAAACGATTGCAATTTGCACGTTATTGTAATGCAGACTCCTTTAGATGCGACATAACTGCGTATATGAGGTAGAAAAATAATAAAATTTACATTAAATCTTATGCGAATTTAAACGAGTTGAGAATTGAAGGTCAGTATACGATTTATAATATTTACCACAACACGTTATTTAAGGTTACTAGAAATGAATTCGTTAGAAGAATAAATTTGTGTATTCAAGAAACCGGCCAAGTGCGAGTCGGACTCACGCACGAAGGGTTCCATACCATTATCGCATAAAACGGCAAAAAATCACGTTTGTTTTATGGGAGCCCCACTTAAATATTTATTTTATTCTGTTTTTAGTATTTGTTGTTATAGCGACAACAGAAATACATCATTTGTGAAAGTTTCAACTGCCTAGCTATCACGGTTCATGAGATACAGCCGGGTGACATACGGACAGACAGACAGACAGACGGACCGCGGAGTCTTAGTAATAGAGTACCGTTTTTACCCTTTGGGTAGGGAACCCTAAAAATGGAGCTTATTTCGATCAACTAATTAGTTAGTTTACCATTTTTTGTAAATAATAAAAATAATTTAAGATTTCATGGTTTTCCTTTCACTTAATTTATCAAGTTTTATAGAGAGATTACATCCTTATAATTGACCCTAACGATCGATGCAATAAAAGTACAGGGTGTAATTTTTAAATATTTTAGTTGATTCGATTCCCGAGTGTGGCAAGCGAATTTTCGAAAATCTTTTAATGCAGTTTTCTTTCTTTTCATAAATAAAGGAATGTTTTCTTTGAGTTAAATTTTCTATCTACAGTATTACGAGAAATATTCCCTTCAGATGACATTACAAAATTCCACCCTGCATACTATAATATTATAAAGAGGAAAGATTTGTATTTTTGTATTTTTGTATGTAACGATTATACTTAAAAACTACTAGACCGCGATTTCAAAAATTCTTTCACCTTTGGGTAGCTACACTATCCCCGGGTGACATGGGCTACTTTTTATCCCTGTATTCCTACGGGAACGGGCACTACGCGGGTGAAGGTCCGCGGTCCGCTAGACGTTATACGAGTATAAAAAGAGCGTTAGACTAATTGAAAATTAGATGTAATGAATGTTATACTAAATGTTATTAGAGGAAATGAAGGTTATATGAAATGCAACGAACAAGAAAAAAAAAATACTGATTACACGCTTCAGACTACATAATTATGGACTTATTAGAGATACCAAAAAAGTTACTCAATAATTTGGGTTTTTTTTACAAAACTACTGAAACTTTAAATTCTTCGCCCTCGCTATTTTTAGTTTATTAAACGCGAACGTTTCAGCCTGCCCGACTGAATTTAACTTTTCACTTATAAACCCCATCACAGTAATTAAAGCTTTTAAGTAAACCAAGATCAAACTGACCGACGATCTATGGGGAATGTCCATCAAAGTTTGTACCTCAATTATTCAGACTATAGCGCCGTACTTGGTTTTAATTTTTAATTTATTTGTAGATTAAGGAGTCTTTCTGGATCTAATGAAACGTAGTAAGGTTGTACCACTTTTTAAATCCAGGGACAGTAAAGACACAAATATTATAGACAAGTATCGGTGCTGCAGGTTTTAAGCAAGGTATTTGAAAAGATAATGCTAAATAAAATGCTCATTCATTGTAATACGAATAACATCCTACACGATAAATAGTATGGTTTTACCAAAGGACGTTGTACATCCGACGCTGGTGTCACCTTATGAAAACACATCTTTGATGCGTGGGAAGACGCTCAAAATGCCATAGATGTCTTCTGTGACCTGTCGAAAGCGTTTGATTGCGTTAATCATGAAATATTACTTTTAAAACTTGAGTATTACAGGCTAGGCCAATCAGCGTTAAGTTTAGTAAATTAAAAAAAATAGTTCAAATAAACGGTGTCAATTCGTCGGGGTTAACCGTGAAAATGGGGGTACCCAGGGTTCAATTTTAGGTCCTTTCTTAATTTAAGTCTACATTAACGATTTGCCCCATCTATTAAAAAATAATCTAAACATGGTGTTATTAGTGATGACACTTCTTTGATTTTGCTAGATAAATAGACGCACGAGTAACGTCGACTACGTAAATAAGTTAAAGTTAAGGTTCAAAATTGGTTCACCGCTAAAAAGTTAGTTCATAATCATAATCTTTAAATCTCCTCACAAAAACATGACCTTATGGAACAACTTATAATTTCATTTAGAAGGGAACATTTTGCAGTCAAGTGAGTGTGCGGAGCTGGTGTCTGTTATAGGTGTTAACCTGTATTACAGATCACCAGGTCCTCACCCCATGAACAACAGGTATAACAATTTTTTAATAAAATTGACAAGCGTTTGATGGAACGTATAAACTAAAACAGTCCGTTAAATTAAGGAGACAGATTCAGCAACGAAAAATAAATATAACAATGCCACAAAGCACAATATGAGTGTGAGTGTGCGTGGAGTGGGTGTGTGTTGTGTGTATATGTAAATGGATGTATGTATGTATGACTGTTTGGGTTTGTGTGTTTATGTGGGTGAGTGTGTGCATGTGAGTGTGTGTGGTGATGATGAAATGAGTGTGCGATTATACCTAGCTATCAAATGATAATTACTACTGTAAAAGTTTATCTGTGGAAATGTAGTCCTGTGTCTGCAACCAGTCCCTTACTACTGCGCTACATTTGTTTTTAGAAAGAGAGTAGATAGACAAGAACCTATTTATTTTGTTATAAAGATTACATCCCTGATAGTAGAAGAAGCGATGTGCAAAACAGGTTTTGAAGGATGGTTTTGTGCAGACAATGTCCTTTCTCCGCCGATTCTCAACTTTGCGTCATATGTTAGCAGTGAATGTTGTTTAGTGATTGTGTGCAGAACATAAAGCTGACGAACTGTGAGAACCTTACTCTGCCTATAAACATCGATGGTTGGTTGTAAGAACGGTAGAAACATGCACTTACCTTTAGGACAGCTCTTTAAGCCCTTTAAATTTTTATCAAGTGGGTCTTCGCTGAACCACCCCATGCAGAAATACAGTAACTGACCTGTGACTGAGCAAGTGCAAGGTAAACTGTTCTTATTAAATCTTTGTTACCTACGTGCCGTAAATTTTTGAAGATATAAATCAATTTCCGTATTCTTGCTGCTAACATGTCAATATGTTCCTGGAAACTTAATCTACTATCCAGCACAACACCCAGATATTTAACTGTATTTGCCCTTTCAATACTAGGGCACATACAGTCAGTGTAGTCGGTACATTCATGACATGTTATTTTATAATTGGTAATATCTGCTACGTATGGTGCCGGACGTTAAGAATTTCACCATCCCATGTCTTCCCGTGGGTGTCGTAAGAGGCGACTAAGGGACAAACCAGAGAATGGGCAGCAGCGTTCTCCGTGCTTCTATAACAACCATACTGCGATCGCCAACCCGCCTGCCAAGCGTGGCGATTATGGCCCCTATGAATAGCACAAATAAAAAATGGCCCCTAGTGCCCGGCAGCCTGCCTACCCTCGACTACGGTAGCGGTCGAGGTTACGGTATGGCAAGGGGTGCTAAGAATTTCCGGATGAGATTCGGTTACCCCAACAATCACCGACGACTGGACCTGGCAACGTACAACACGCGCACACTTCGGACCGACGAGAAGATCACCGAGCTCGAAGAGGAATTGAGCAGGTTGCGTTGGAGTATTATAGGGTTATCTGAAGTCCGAAGAGAGGGGGAGGCAACGATAATCCTCAAATCCGGAAACCTGCTCTATTTCCGAGAGGGTGACCGGCAGTCCCAGGGTGGTGTCGGGTTTATCGTCCACAAGTCCCTTGTAAACAACGTGGTGAAGATCGAGAGTGTGTTGACCAGGGTGGCGTACCTTATACTCAGAATATCCGCAAGATATTCGCTGAAGGTCATACAGGTCTACGCCCCAACCTCGGCACACCCCGACGACGAGGTAGAGACCATGTATATCTCCAGAGCCATGCATGGTTTCAAAACTCACTTCACCGTTGTCATGGGGGACTTCAACGCGAAACTGGGCAAACGAGACGAGGATGAGCTGCAAGTGGGGCAATTTGGAGTTGGACGACGGGACCACCGGGGTCACCTACTGGCCAGTTTTATGGTGAAGGAGGGTCTCTATATGATGAACTCCTTCTTCAAAAAGCGTGAACACAGGAAGTGGACCTGGCAGAGCCCCGATGGTGCAACAAAAAATGAGATCGACTTCATCATGTCAACCAAGAAGCAAATGTTCAATGATGTATCTGTGATCAATTCGGTAAAATCCGGGAGCGATCACCGCATGGTAAGAGGCACATTGAACATTAATATTAAGCTTGAAAGGTCTCGGGTCTAAGTTTTTCAAGACCCGTCGTACAGATAGAAAAAAAAGCTCTCTGATCAAGCTTATGAAGGAGAGGCATGAGATGATCCTGCCGTCTTCAGATGAGTACATCACTTCATCACATCACAGAGATAATGGCGAGTACATCACTCACCTTCGGTTTGCCGACGACATAGTGGTCATGGCTGAGACCATGGAGAGCCTCAGTAAAATGCTCGATGACCTCAGTAGAGCTTCCGAAAGAGTGGGTCTTCAAATGAACATGGACAAAACCAAGGTCATGGTGAATGCCCATGTAACACCTTCTCCTATCAAGATCGGAGACTCTACACTTGAAGTTGTAGACGATTATGTTTACTTGGGACAAACGGTCCAGTTGGGTAGGTCCAACTTCGAGAAAGAGGTCAACCGTCGAATCCGACTCGGCTGGGCGGCGTTCGGGAAGTTGCGTGGTATCTTCTCGTCCAATTTACCGCAGTGTCTCAAGACAAAAGTCTATGACCAGTGTGTGTTGCCAGTGATCACCTATGGGACCGAGACGTGTTCGCTCACAATGGGCCTTATCAGAAAGCTAAAAGTCACCCAAAGGGCAATGGAGAGGGCTATGCTCGGCATTTCCTTGCGTGATCACGTCAAAAATGATGACATCCGCAGGAGAACCAAAGTTACCGACATAGCCCGAAGAATTGCCAAACTTAAGTGGCAGTGGGCAGGGCACATTGCTCGCAGAACGGATGGCCGATGGGGCCGAAAAGTTCTGGAATGGCGACCGCGAACCGGAAGACGATACGTTGGAAGGCCTCCCACTAGGTGGACCGATACCCTGGTTAAGGTTGCGGGAAGGTGCTGGATGCGAGACGCACGGGATCGGTCAATGTGGCGACGCCTGGGGGAGGCCTATGTCCAGCAGTGGACGTCTTTCGGCTGAAATGATGATGAATGATGAATATCTGCTACCGGGTTTCTGAGCGAAACTGTTAGATATTTAGTCTTAGCCACATTTAGAGTCAGGACATTGTCCTGTAACCAAATTAAAACCCGCTTGTGCGTTCAAAAAAACATCGCCCCATGTTTCGCCACCAAAAAGTAACGCCGTATCGTCAGCAAACGTGTCAATTTTAGCTTTTGGAAGATTTAACTGGCAGAGATCGTTGATGTAGGCAAGGAACAATGTCAGACCCAATATGCTACCTTGTGGAACCCCGAAAAGAACTGTGGCATCATTACTTGTCAGGTTATCAAGATTCACACATTGTGTTCTTTCCGTGAGGTAACTTTCCAACAATTTCAACTGAAGGTCCCTGATTCCTAGACACTCAAGTTTTTTTTTGCAGGATGGGAATAGAGACTGTGTCAAATGATTTAGCAAGATCTAAGAATATTGCAATAGTTTTCTTTTTACTGTCAAGATTGTTGACTTAAATTGTAAATGCTAAAAAGACTAAGTGCGTAAAATTTGCCTTGCCGAATGTCAAAAGTATTGTGTCATTATATTAAACAGGGAGAAGCTAGGATTCGTCTATTCGTCTAGATATAATTATGTTACTAGAAATAGGGACCAATTAATTCAACCAGATTTCAGGCTGGCTAAAGAAGCATCATCTTTTATGGGGTACTGTATAAAATGTTACAATAAAATACCTCCCCACATTCTAGAACTGAATAAGACGAAATTTAAAACTTGTATAAAACGCACACTATGCAGACAAGTTAGACAGGGATGGGCAGAAAAGTTTTGAAGTACCTATTGTTAGACCTGCTGAAGACTGTATGAATATATTTGTATTGTAAAAAACTCAATTTAGTATTATATAGCCCTCAAAGTGTCAATTTCCAGACACAATAGAAATTACCATTGTTTTAATCCGATTCGGAAATATGGACAGTTGAGCTGATAACTGCACAGCACATATGTGTGTACTATATTCCAACTGTAAATCTACCATTCACTGTACCTGTGTGTCATTCGTTGACATTTATTTATTTATTAGATGGAAAACCAACAGCTATACATTAAATGAATACACAAGTTGAGTATGTTACATTAAGCCAATTACAGGTTCTCACGGCTAGAGATATAATAATTTTAAAGAGATCTTAGGGATCACTAGCAGCAAGCACAACAATCAGAAAAAATAAATCACTAACGCTAAAGGACAATATTTCACACTATGCACTTTTGAAAAAGTCAAGGTTAAGCTGCTTACGCACTGACAAGCTTCCAGTGGTAAACACATCAAACGAAAACTCCTTACACAATAAATTAAGATCCTTACTCGCTCGCACTATGTATGAATTACGCCTGTAGTTAGATGAAGAGTAGGGAATAGAGATAGGTGGATTAAATCTTACTGATCTTTGTGGAACATTGAAATTCAGTTTATTGAGGAGATCAGGACAGTCGATTTCATTTGACAATATTTTTAATTTGTGTACCCTTGCAGTTGAATATGTCAAGCTCTCTCTAATGTCTCTCTGATGATGGCACATGTGTTGGACCATTCGGTTCCCTTCATGATGGTTGAGCTGAGTGGTGCCGATCCATGCGTCATGTTCGTGAACGGGCGCCATCAGTTGGGATTGGTCATAACTTAGGTGCCTCAGCCTGTTATTGTATTTTTTTTAATTGTTTGTTATTTTAGACGCTTTTACCGTCTAGAGTACGTTTCACGTGCATGTTTTTTTACATTATTCTCACATATATATATTTTTTCAACAAGAATGATGTTACCAAAAACTTGTAATTGAAATTGATGGAAAAGAGTGTCCGTGGAGTTTCTTGCAAATTCTTCTCCATTAAGACCTACTGACGCTTGCGAATTTGCAACTAGAATCATCGTTTTTCTGTGTTTGACAATTCAAAAGTACCTTTAAGTTTTATTTGAAATGAACGCTTTGATTTTGATTTCTTGTATTTTAATTTTTTATCATGTAACAGGACCGATCAATAAGGTGTCACCAAGGGAAGCCCAATGTTCAAAAGTAGATATCTTTCGACAGCTGATATGAGGATGATGAATATTACTTACCACACACAGAATCCAGTGTATACGAGCTAAGGAAGGGCCATATGCTGAACTTTCCTTTGCCAGCAGACGACGTCAGTTGCTTCACCAGTTTCTCACTCTGCTCAGCGAACACATGGGCAAAGTTCTCGACTATTTTGGGACTGAAGGCTGGTACTAGGATCTTGCGTCGAGGTCGCCAGATAGGAACTGTTTGGAAAATAAAAAGTGATTTCGGGAAAAATGGTAGTACTTAAATAACCTTACAACTAAGTCGTCGAAGCTTGCTGTTTAAGTACGAGCACCTCTTGCTACATAAAGGGATCTGGAAATTTATTGTGATGATCGGGTCTTGAAGATGCATCACGCTCACATCTCACAATGTCAAGTAATGCCTTCTCAGGTAGTGCTGCAGTACATCTTTTTTTCATATTTATTCGACTACTTAACTACTCAATATTTGCCTGACTAGTACGTGGTTATCTGGTTCTGACATTTGTCAAGATCCTGGAAGGTGCAGGTAATAGGGCATTATGTGAAGGAAAGGAGATAATTCGTGACTAGCAAACGCATGACTTGAAGATCGTTATCGCCTTTAATGATAAGTTTTTTATAACAAAACCGGTAGTGTCGGCAAAGCACACATCATTTTAAAGATAAGGTCAGTATAGCACTTATGATGGCCTGATAATCTAGCACTGCATCATTTTACACAACACTATTTATGATTCATCATGCCAAATCTATTTCACGTGTTACGTTAGGGTTCCCTCTATCTGGCAGAATCTTGATACTCCGAAATTTATTTGGCATAACACACTCGGCATAATCTTCTTTAAACGAATATTCTTAAAGCAATATTTTTTTGTGTATAATTATTGTTTGGCCGAATGTTTCTATGTCCGAATTTACAATGGCTTACTTTTAAGATGGCAGAATTTTATTGGGCATAATTTCACTTGGCATATTATGAAGATGGCAGAAATTCATTTGGAATAATTTAATTAGGCATTTCTATAAAATAGCATTTTTAACCTTAAATTGAAATTGGTATACTGTCTTAAAAAGTAATTATGTTGTGTTACAAAAGTTAGTGACAGAAACGAATCGCTGCAAAACCGACTCCACGGAGTCTTGTCTGCCCTACCCCTAGAGTGTAATTTAAGCCCGCGTAGGCGCGTAAGGGCGAGGCGGCCTGCGAGCTGAGGAGCAGGTGGTTTAAGAGGAAACGGGGGTGGTCTTTTCTCCATACAAAAACTCTCGTCTGTTTTCTCTCTGGTTTATGAACTTAAAGCAATGATTTTTTACAGTAAAATAAATATCAACTTCTTCTATGTCCCTATGTTTTCCTTTTTGGTGATATATTATCCGTATAAGAACTAGAACCCTCTCAAAATGCTCAAAATTGTCTGTATTGAGTCGCTGTCTTCAGAGCCTTAGTGTACAAATTTGATAACTATTAATGAAAAAAGGAAAACATAGGGACATAGTAAATATCCTTCTTATTCAGTTTATGAAATATCTTCTAAATCGGTCTAATATTGGAGGAGAAAACAGACGAGAGCCAAACCTCGAATTATGACTTTTTACTTAAGAAAATTTGTCGAATCTGCGGTTGTCCTTATCGCACGAATTTGTGGGCGGGGTTTGACGCAAGGGGTCTGCATAATACGTACACAGACGAAAAGGTGATGCGTAGTAGTTAAAAATAATATCGATATACTAGTGTTGTAAACAGTTATCGATAAACACATTTATATTGTTTGCATGTGCTGTTTAGTGGGAATTACAAATAGAAGTATTAAAAAGTAATGGATACAAAATAAAATTAAGTGCATGTCTTTATTTATTTATTTATTTATATATATACACTTTATTGTACACCATAACAAACAAGAAAAAGAAACTTAATACTAAAAATATACAATGGGCGGCCTTATCGCATACCGCGAAATGTTTATTACAAAAAGTTTTCAATACAAAACAGTAAATTATATATCGGATAGGTATCCGCAGTCTCTAGATCGCCTACTAGGTACATCAGCGAAATTAAACTTATTTCAACGTCAGCCGCACGGGTCAATCCACAGAACAGATAAAAGAGGTTTTATCTGTTCTGTGGGTATGCTTGCCGTGGTTGTTCCGTGGATGGGTGACCATCTTTACATACCAAGACCCGTCCGTGTCTCGCCAAGCACGTTAAGCCGTTGGTCCCGGCTGTTATTTTCGGCTTTGACATCCTGAAAGTCTGACTCGTTTTACCAAGGGGTTTCATATTACCCAGTAACTGGTTGTGGAGGTCAGATAGGCAGTCGATCGATCAAAATACTGGTATTCAGCTGCATCTGACTCCAACGTAGATGGGAAAAGGCTAGGCAGACGTGCTTTCTCTCACTGGTTTATTCTTTGGTATCCGATCGTCAATGATTTCTGGTGAAAGGCTAATGCCTTAGGCTTGCCACTAATGTGGTAGAACTTTTCTATTAATGGTTCCATTTTTTGCCATAATGCATTGTCCCTCTTAATATTTTGAAAAATAAAAGCTTTTGGGACTCCATAAAATAAAATAACAGAAATTTCGACGAGTTATGTGTAGTTGGCCTTGTACTTAGTAGAAGTAATTTTGATTCTGTTTTAATTGTAACATTTTGCCTTTAAACGTACATAAATCTATAACATCATCATCATCGTCATCATATCAGCCGAAAGACGTCCACTGCTGGTCACAGGCCTCCCCCAAACGTCACCACATTGATCGGTCCCGTGCGTCTCGCATCCAGTGGATCCCCGGAACCTTCACCAAGTCATCGGTCCACCTGGTGGGAGGCCTTCCAACGCAACGTCTTCCGATTCGCGGTCGCCACTCCAGAACCTGTCTGCCCTATTGGTCATACGTTCTGCGAGCAATGTGCCTTGCCCACTGCTACTTAAGTTTGGTAATTCTTCGGGCTATGTCGGTAACCCTGGTTCTCTTGCGGATCTCTACATTTCTGATTCGACCACGCAAGGAAACTCCATGCATATCCCTCTCCATTGCCCTTTGGGTGACTGTAAGCTTTCTGATGAGGCCCATTGTAAGCGACCATGTCTCAGAACCATATGTCTGGCAACACACACTGGTCTGGTCACTGTGTCTCAAGTCTATACTTGTGACACTGTGGTAAGTTGGACGAGAATATACCGCAACTTCTCGAACACTGCCCAGCCAAGTCGAATTCGACGGTTGACCTCTTTCTCGAAGTTGGCCCTACCCAACTGGATCGTTTGTCCCAGGTAGACATAGTCGCCCACAACTTCGAGTGAAGAGTATCCGACTTTGATTGGAGTGAGTGTAAAATGGGCATTCAACATCACCTTGGTTTTGTCCATGTTCATCCTAAGACCCACTCTTTAGGTAGCTCTACTGAGGTCATCGAGCATTGTACTGAGGTCCTCCATGGTCTTCGCCATGACCACTATATCGTCGGCAAACTGAAGGTGATTGATGTATTCGCCATTGAAATTTATGCCTAGCCCTTTCCAGTTCAGAAATCTGAAGACATCCTCCAGTGCAGCGGTGAACAGTTTCGGAGATATGACGTCTCCCTGTCTCACACCTCGCTGCAGAAGGACGGGTTCCGAGGTCTGATCCTGAAGTCGAACTGACATGGTGGCCTTTTTATACACACTTTTCAACACTTCGATGTACTGGTAGTCAATTTGGTACCGTTGGAGAGACTGCAGTACAGCCCAAGTGTCGATCAAATCGAAGGCTTTCTGGTATTCCACAAACGCTAAACAGAGAGCCAGGTTGTACTCTTCGGTCTTCTGTATAACCTGCCGCAGCGTATGTACCTATGTGGTCTACGGAGACGATTAGTGATGATCCTTGAAAACAGTTCTAAATCTATTTATTTTTGTTCAATTCCGTCTTCAGGTGACATTCTTGCAATTTCGTAAGGACAGTTTACCTCTATTATCGAGTCTTGACCTATCAGACCATCCAGGCTTGCCGCGAAAAAGGGTTTCTTTTCATCGATAAACATTCCACACTCTAATACCTGTAGGCCCGTGTGCTTGATAAATTGATCGATCGCTTTAGATTCAGTTTCCTTGCCATAATTGGTAGCCACAGTTCCTTTAAATTTCTTATATAATAACGTTTCTCAAATTTTGCGAACCAATGTTTTCGGTCGCATCTTACATATTCGCCCAACATTCGATGCCGTAAGCCTCTTTAGTCTTTCAATTTCCCATAAGCTATTATCGCTTTGGCCCCCACTATTTTCCTTTGAACATCCTTAGTTGAGAGCAATCTTTCAAGAAATATTTTTTCTTTTAATTTATATAAATCCAAAGGCATATCTTCTTCTATCTTCTTCCAACTCTAAGCGACCGTAGTTTTTAACAGGTTCTGTAGTTCTTTTTATTTTGCTCGTGCCGTCTTTGGGATATGTCAATTTTCTTTTTCGGAAAATCTCTGTGATTTTTTTCGAACAAGAAATATTTTTTCTTTTAATTTATATAAATCCAAAGGCATATCTTCTTCTATCTTCTTCCAACTCTAAGCGACCGTAGTTTTTAACAGGTTCTGTAGTTTTTTTTATTTTGCTCGTTCCGTCTTTGGGATATGTCAGTTTTCTTTTTCGGAAAATCTCTGTGATTTTTTTCGAACGCTGCTTTTGATCTATTTTTTTTTATTTGCCCGGACTGCAGCCCTGTATTATTTTTTGGATGCGTGAATGAATAGGCCTTCGATATTTCATGAAGTTACTGCTCCACTTGTCTGATATGATATGAGCCTGCAAAGTTAACTCTTTTTCCGCCAATAAATTTGGCAATTACATAATTAAATTGCTCCACAGTATTATTAGTCACGTCCAAAAAAAAAGATTTTCTGCATTTGCTGTTAAGAATAACAGATATTCTTGGATATCAGTCCACAATCCACAACAACAAAAGTTACGAGTGACTGGGGCGATTACAAGAAATGCGCGAGCCGCGGCCGGGAGCGTTTCGGAGGCACGCACACACCGTCAACTTACACACACATGGATAGGGCGGCCGGGCGCCACGCGCTCGCAGTTCGCAGAGCGACAGCGATAGTTTTTTCAAATACCTATTTTTCAAAAGTCTCTCCGCCCGTATTTCCTCTTAATAACGGTCGCCGCCGCGGCTGAGGCTGGCCGATGAAGGCGGCCAGCAAGCCGAAGCTGCTTCAAATAAATGATGCTGATGTTGCATGCTCACTTGCATGCTTGCTTGGATGTTGCATGCTTTCTGAATGCACGTTGTATGCTTGTTTGCATGCTGCATGCATGGTGTATGCATGTTTGCATGCTGCATGCTTGCTGCATGCATGGTGTATGCGTGTTTGAATACTGAATGCTTGCTGCGTGCATGGTGTATGCGTGTTTGAATACTGAATGCTTGCTGCGTGCATGGTGTATGCTTGTTTGCAGGTTTGCATGCTTCATACAGCGAATTATAACACAAAAAAATGTGTTCAATCAATCTTTTAATATGGTAAAAAATACAAAATTTCTCTAATTATGCATTATCTGTAATGTGATAGATGAGTATTTCAAATAATATGGATATGAAATGTATGCCAAAAGACGATTCTGACTGTGAACTTTCTGCGATGTGATGGTTCTGCCTTTTAATGACTATCGATAAGAAATTTATGACAAAATATGATTATGACTTACAAAATTATGAGTTTGAATGTATGATAAATGAGTGTATGCCAAACGATTTTCTGCGAAATGATGTTTATGCTATCCGTTGTTATGCATAATAATATTATGACATAAAAAGTTCTGCTATAAAAGGTAGACCCGTTACGTTAACGTTCATGTTTTAGTCGAAATATCTTGCTTATTTGGATGTCAATCCAAGGTGTTATTGCCGCTTATGAACTGACTGCCGAAAGCTTTGCCAAATAAAATAAATGCAGGCAAACTAAAACAGCCGCAAGAAAAATGAAGATCTTTTATTTTCGGCTGTTAGTCTGCAAATTGACTTCAGTTGGACTTAGGTTGCGCTTCGGGCAACCGACTTAGGTTGCCCGAAGCAAAGAAAATCTTTCCAAGAAATATGTGTCATAATTAAAAGAACAGGGTCTTACCTGGTGCGAATATTCCTCCATTCCCTATAAGTTTTCTTATGAACCTGTGGAGGTCATCTTTTTCCATGCATGTCTTCAAAACCATCTCGAGATCGACCGGATCTACTACGACTGTACAGTAATACATATCAGTCAGCCATTCAAAATCTCATAAACTCATAAACAAGGATTCTACTTTTAAGGTATGGTTTTAAGGAACAGTTATAAACACACAGTTATTAATAGCGGGGTAATTGCGTAACACACTTTCAAAGGTAATGCCTTCTATTTTTCAAACAATTTATAAACAAAATTCTTGAAAATTCTTCATTCGGATTAAAACATCAGATTGTAATTGAAAGTTATTGAAGTAATACTACTACGCACTATATATTATTTCAATGTTTAAAGTTTTTTTCGCAATGGCTCGCGCAGTATAGAAAGCATCAATTTAAAAAAGTTACTTTTAAAATCAAAAACCCGACTGATTAAGAAGCGAACTAAAAAGCTGTAAACAAGAAAAATCATGCTGTGCAGTCGGAGGAAACATATTCGCGAATTGGCTGACCCTCCGACTGCACAGCATGATTTTTTCTTGTTAATAGCTTTTTAGTTCGCTTCTTAATCAGTCGGGTTTTTGATTTTAAAATTTATCTTTTTTTATTTACAGCTTTTTAGTTATTATTTTTTTCGAATTACTTTTAAACATATAAGTGGTATATATTTTTGTAATCACCTCTTAAAACCCTTCATTTTGATACCCCACTCGATGGGTTTGGAAGATAAAAAAAAATGGGACCCGCACAATATGGCGCCCAAAATACGCCATGTTTGTTTTTTTAAACTTCACATATCTAAGAACACTTGGGCGGTCAAGACTTATCAATAGATGTCTTAATTATATAAATCGGTCAAATGGTTGAAAAGATACGAGGTAATAAAGAATATTACATACATACATAAATACAAGATACGCGCGAAACACATAACCCAGTCGGGTAAAAAAAGGAATACTTACTGAAGAAAAGTATATGTCCCATCCAAACTCTTATGATCCCGTTATTTTGCATGCTTTCATAGCTTAATTTTTGCAGTTGTTTCATGATTTCTGAAAGTCATCGTAACTAGGGTTAGACATGTAGGTAACATTATCGTCACATCTTTGGAAGTCTTATTTTTTATATATTTCATTCAGATCCATCCAGCCGTTTGAGCGTGAAGAAGTAAGAAACATACAAACACACTCACAGACTTTCGCCTTTATAATAATATTAGTGTGATGATGTGTGATATGTTATTTAAGACCATTTTATTAATAACTAGCGGACGCCACGCGGTTTCACCCGCGTATCTCCCGTTTCCGTGGGAATACAGATATATATAAGTAGCATATGTCACCCGGGTATAGTGTAGCTACCCAACGGTGAAATATTTTTTGAAATCGGTCCAGTAGGTTTAAGTTTATTTTAGTTACATACAAAAATACAAATCTTTCCTCTTTATAATATAAGAATGAGATATAGATTTGATCTCAGAAATTTTTGAGTTTTATTCCTATAACATAGTGTAAGTAATTTGTAAAGATATGTCTAACACGGACAAAAAACGACAATCGCACCAAAACCGCCGGGCGTATTTTAATGAAATTGTCATCATCTCAAAGACAAATTTAAATATCTACATTTTGATCTAAGGCTCTTTTTTTAAAGAATAATAAGGACAGTACAAAAACCGGCCAAGTGCGAGTCGGACTCACGCACGAAGGGTTCCGAACCATTGTGGTGCATTTGCCGCAAATTCTAAATCCAAGTCATCATCATCTTCCTGCCCTTATCCCATGTTAAATTCTAAATCAAAGTAAAAAAAAAACATACTATTTAATTCCACAAGCATACATACAATTTTAACATTGAAAATAACGCTCAAACTTTTTGAGGCAAGATTATGTGCGCTATCGATTCAGGTTTAGTTACTCGCTCACAGTTTATCTGGCAGCTATTTCAGGTTGTTTATTATTCTATAATTTCAATTTTAAAGCACAAACAAATTTTCGTCGGCGCCATCTTGGCTTTTGATTTTAAGTCCATATTCGTTATTTAAATACACGGAAACTAAGACAATGATGCCCAAAAAAAGAAAAGTTAAACACCTTTTGTCAGAGAAACCATTAAAATTACCCAATAATGAAAATCAAATTATCTGACTATCAAAGATTAAAAGGCCCAATCATTATTACTTTTATACAAAACATTTTTGAATAGCGAGCGCATTCCGAATTTAAATTTTGTATCGGATAGAAAATTCGGCGCGAAACTATCCACGGTTCGGTGAATTTGTTTAGTTTGCTGTAGTCAAATAATGTCCAAATATATATTATATAAAGATTACTTTAAGAAAGTATTAAGGGTAATTATTCTACGTACTTATTGTATTTTATGCCTAAATCAGGTTTATTCTAATTTTAAGAATCGATTTGGGATAATCGCTTAATGATTGAGTCAATAGTATAAAAAATCGATTGCTAAAATCGTTTTGGCACACCACTATTACAATAAAAAAAAACAATTTCGTTGAAGAATTGGAGGTTTTGAACATAAATAAAGTAGTGGTGATGAATTTTACGTATTATAGGACCGGTGTTTGTTAATTACGTTAAGATCTGGGAGTGTTCTTGTTGTTTATTAAGTTTAAAGACATAATTGTCATATTTGTAATCATTTTTGCATGTGGGTGGGTGATATTTGTGTAAAATAACACGATTGGCGCGAAACTTAGTTATGCAACCTGAACCGCATCGAGTAATCACTGTGAGAGCATGAAATGCACGATTGCAGTTTAGGGTGGCCCTTCCAGAAAGTGCCATGCATTTCTGTTAATTTAGCACTTTAAGTAGCCGTAAGTCGAAACATGTAACCGATAGGATTAGAACATCACATGAGAGCATCCGCTTCTGCTCACACGTATTCATATTCTTTTATTTAATCGTCATAACGCTCCCAAAAACTTGACTGGCGCAGCCGGTACGATCGCCGAATATATGCTGCGCCGTCCTTCGCGTTTTTTCGGAATAAAACTTTTTCGTGCAACGCGTTCGGGTGGCCTTGAAGGCAGCTGTGGTGATTCTACGAACCAAACAAATTTGTCAAGGCGGAGCTGAAAATGAGAAAGGCGAGCTGGTGAGTCCAAATTTTCACCTTCCTTTCCCATTTCCTTTTTGTTATCTTGCGATTAGACGTCTCGCGTTATAACGTTATCTGGTTTTGCATAAAATCTGTAAGGCTAGTTTTTTTTAATATATAAAAGTTATTTAAAGTGATATTGCAATTGAAATATTTTTAATGAATAACAAACATATATTATTCAGATAAATTGTTTAAAGTTCTATTTGATTTATGATTAAAATTTTATACTTAAGAATTACTTTTTGTTAAGAACTTAATACTTTTGCCTTACTTTATATTATTTTTGTGTGTTAATATAATTAATAGTGTTAAAAATGGAAGATAGCATGAATCATTAAAATTATTCCGCTTTTTGACGGCGATAAGCGCCATTTAAATCGTTTTATACGCAAAACTGAATATATTATAAATAAATACAGGGGAAGTGACGAGCAAAACTTGTATGTAATGCATGTCATAACGAGTCGATTAGCGGGGAATGCAGCCGCGCTTATCAGTGAGCGCGAGGATATTGTTACATGGGAAGAGTTTAAGGAGAAATTAATACAACATTTCGGAGACCCACGAAGTGAAGAATGTTTAAATATTGAATTGGAAACTTTGCGTATAAGAAATGGTGAATCATTTTTGGATTTTTGCAATCGTATTCAATCAGTGCGTAGTATTTTAATATTTAAAATTAATAGATTATCGAGTAGTATGCGTGAAAGTAAAATAACTATTTATAATAATACGTCATTGAATGTGTTCCTTTATAATCTACCGGAAAATATGGTGCGTATTGTGAGATTAAAAGCGCCCTCCACTTTGGAACAGGCTTTATCTTTCGTGTTAGAAGAGGTCAATTTCCATGACCAATATAATGCCCGAAATAAAACACTGCTGACGTCCTCCAGTAACTATGCTATTCCAAATAATACACAAACGTTTAAATTCGGCACAAATAATTATAATAAGCCTATTAATAATTATACACCTATTTTCACACAACCCAAATTATATTTAGGTAACCCCCAAGGTCAAACATTTGGTTATCGCCCACAACAATTTGGGATGCGTCCGCAACAATTTGGGATGCGTCCGCAACAATTTGGGATGCGTCCGCAACAATTTGGGATGCGTCCGCAACAATATGGGATGCGTCCGCAACATTTTGGGATGAACCCCCAACAATTTGGCAATCAACAACAATTAAATAATAAATCCTTTCAGCCATTTGGCAACCAGAACCAAACGTTCAATAGACCTTCACAGTCGTTCGGTATTCAGCAACCTAAACTTCAATCTAGTGACGTCACAATGCGTACGGCGCCTCCGGCCCAGGTCCATATAAAGGGATTTAAATTAAATGAGCTTGACCTTGATCATTACGATGATAGTCAGTTTCCCTGCGATTACTAATGTAACGATGAATATTATCACGATTATTTCAATTTTTCCGATAATCAAGATGAACATTATTTGGAAGAAGTTAACAAAAAGGTTTCAACGGAAAATAATGAGGATTTTTAAATCAGTAGCCTTGGAAAACATAGAGAAATGATACCATTAAATTGCGATACGTGCCTTAAATTGCCATACATATATATACCCGAAATAGATGCCAAATTTATGATAGATACGGGCAGTACTAAATCTATATATATAAAAATCAATTGCTGTTCGTTAGTCTCACTAAAACTCGAGAACGGCTGGACCGATTTGAATAATTCTTTTTTTTGTATGTTCGACAGAATACAGGGAAGGTTTAAAAGCAAAAAAAAAAAAAAAATGTTTGGTTGGATAGGGTAGGTAGGTAGAGTAGTGTAGTGTAGGTAGGTAGGTAGGGTAGGGTAGGGTAGGGTAGGGTAGGGTAGCGTAGGGTAGGGTAGGGTAGGGTAGTGTAGGGTAGGGTAGTGTAGGGTAGTGTTGGGTAGAGTAGTGTAGGATAGGGTAGTGTAGCGTAGGGTAGGGTAGTGTAGGGTAGGGTAGGGTAGTGTAGGGTCGGGTAGGGTAGGGTAGGGTAGGTAGGTAGAGTAGGTGGGTAGATAGGGTAGGTAGGTAGAGTAGTGTAGTGTAAGTAGGTAGGTAGGGTAGGGTAGGGTGGCGATCGGTGGTGGCGACCTCTCGCGTCCGGCCCTGGTCCAGGCCATGGTACGGAGCGAGAGGGCATGGGAAGCTGTCTCCTCCTTCTGCGAAGCAGTAATGCTCGCAAAGGAGGAGGCGGAACGCGTGAGGGAGACGCAAAGGAGACGCCCTCACGCCCCTAGCCACCGCAGGAGACGCCCCGGGCGTAGGGAGTCGCGAGCCGATTCCCGGCCACCGTAGGCACGGGCTTGCGGACGGCAAGTTATGGGTAGCTTACCGTCCGATAAGGACCAAGCCCGAGTTTACGGCGCGTAGTGTTCCACGCGCGCCTCAAAGAGATGTCAGCAAAAGTGACGGGGCCTGATAGGACCGATGCCTGTCTGGGTCGCGGATAAATTTGAAAGAGAGTTACCGCGGCCCTGGCGCAAGCAACTGAAGGAACACGGGTGGGTTTTAGTCAGTAAAAGTCTGACACGCCCTCCCGCTTCACCCAGAGCGGGAGAAGTCATTGGATGATTTCCCACCCAAAAAAAAAAAAAAAAAAGGGTAGGGTAGGGTAGGGTAGGGTAGGGTAGGGTAGGGTAGGGTAGGTAGGTAGGGTAGGTAGGTAGAGTAGTGTAGTGTAGGTAGGTAGGTAGGGTGGGGTAGGGTAGGGTAGGGTAGGGTAGGTAGGTAGAGTAGTGTAGTGTAGGTAGCTAGGTAGGGTAGGGTAGCGTAGGGTAGGGTAGGGTAGGGTAGTGTAGGGTAGTGTTGGGTAGAGTAGTGTAGGATAGGGTAATGTAGGGTAGGGTAGGGTAGGGTAGGGTAGTGTAGGGTCGGGTAGGGTAGGGTAGGGTAGGTAGGGTAGATAAATGTGTGGTGTTTTTATGGCAAAACAAAGTTTGCCGGGTCAACTAGTCATTTATAAACCCGGAAAAGGCCTATAACTATTTTTACGATTATATTTATTTTGACCCATTTGAAGTTAGAAGTACTCACGGTACAACCCAACACGAAGAAGTACTTTCAATGCCAGCATTTCCGATTCTTAATGTAAATGAAACTCACAAATTTCATATTTATGAAGTCGACCCTACCTTCGATGGTTTACTAGGTAATGATATTTTACATAGTGTAGAGGCACTAATAGATTTGAAAAACGAGGTCTTGAAAACTAAAACCACGGTGATACCAATTATGCGCGATAAGAATAAACATATAATAGACTTGGCACCTCGATCAGAACAAAGAGTTAAAATACCTGCAAATTATCATTCTGGTAATGCTTTAGTGGATTTCAGAGAATTTGCGGAAGGGGTGCGTATGCCCAGCGCTTTAGTTAAATGCAAGGACGGTTACTTTACTACCATAATTCAGAATACCCTTGATAAACCATTCAAATTAGCCGTTACTAAACCATTCGAAGTAGAACCATATGAAAGTAATATAAATGATTGTGATGTTAATAATTTTAACGAAATTGAAAATATTGAAATAGAAAAATTATTAACAGATAACTTACAAAAGCTTCGTCTGAATCACATGTCAGCTGAAGAAAGTAAAGCCATTAGTGCATTATGTTTAGAACTAGCTGTTGCCCGCGACTTCGTCTGCGAAGCATTAGTAATTCAAATAGCTTATTTTTTATATCGCGGCATAATATTGTGGGTTTTTCCATACAAACTTCTACACCTCTTTCCACCCCCTTAAGTAAGATTTCCGGGATGAAAACTATCCTATTTTCTGCCCAGCGTCTCAAAATATCGCCGAACCAAATTGCATCTAAATCGGTTCAGCGGTTTAAGCGTGAAAAGGTAAACAGAGAGACAGACAGAGTTACTTTCACATTTGTAACATTAACTCCGCCCGTGACTTCGTTCGTGTGATGGCAATGGTTTTGGCTGTGCGTTGATTGATCAGTCAGTCAGTCAGTCAGTCAGTCAGTCAGTCAGTCAGTCACCTTTCGCTTTTATAGATATAGATATAAAGATATATTCTACTGTGATGGCATTCCATTAAGTTTCACGAACCAAGTCAAACATTGTATTAGGACAAAAAACGAAGATCCTATTTACGTCAAACCATACAGACAACCCCCTAGTCAGTCGCAAGAAATAAGAAATCAAATCGAGAAGTTACTTAAAGAAAATGTTATTCAGGAATCTCATTCACCTTGGTCAGCCCCAGTTCATTTAGTCCCAAAAAAGAAAGATGCATCAGGAGAAATAAAATATAGAATGGTAATTGACTACAGACGGTTAAATGAAATAACTGTTGACGATAGATACCCACTTCCCAATATCACTGATCTGTTTGATAAATTAGGTAAAAGCACATACTTTACGACATTAGATTTAGCAAGCGGTTACCATCAGATCGAGATTAACGAAAATGATAGAGAGAAAACAGCATTCAGCACTGAAAACGGACACTTTGAATTCTTAAGAATGCCGTTTGGTCTTAAAACCGCTCCAGCGACCTTCCAGCGAGCAATGGACAATGTTCTAAGAGGGTTGCATGGAATCCATTGCTTGGTATATTTGGATGACATTATAATATTTTCAAATTCACTTGCAGAACATATCCAGAAGTTAAGGGCAGTTTTCGATCGTTTGAAGTCAAATAACCTTAAAATTCAACTTGATAAGTCCGAATTTCTCCGGAAAGAAGTCCTATACTTAGGTCATGTTATAACAGAGGATGGCCTTAAACCTAACGATGATAAGATTAAAGCAGTTCTTAACTACCCACTGCCAAAAACCGTGACGGAAATTAAAAGTTTTTTGGGCTTGATAGGCTATTATAGGCGGTTTATTAAGGATTTTGCGAAAGTAACACAACCATTAACTAATTGCTTAAAGAAAAGGAATAAAATTATTATAAATCAAGCGTACATAGATTATTTCCAAAAATGTAAAGAACTTCTTACTAACGCACCTTTACTCCAATATCCCGATCCCGATAAGCCTTACATCCTAACTACCGACGCATCGTCAAATGCCTTAGGGGCAGTACTATCGCAAGGCGTCGTAGGGTCTGACAAACCAATAGCTTACGCCAGTAGAACCTTAAGTGATACAGAGACCAGATACAGTACTATAGAACGTGAACTTTTAGCGATCATTTGGGCCGTAAAATACTTTCGGCTCTACCTTTACGGTAATAAATTCATCATTTATACAGACCATAGGCCTTTAGCCTGGCTCTATTCCCTTAAAGAGCCGAATAGCAAGCTCACTCGTTGGCGACTTCGTCTTCAAGAATATGATTTTGAAATTAAATATAAAGATGGAAAGCAGAATGAATACAAACGCTGATGCCTTGTCTCGTATTAAATTAAATGCATTAGGTTCCGATAAGGACGGATTATCTATGAAAGTTAATGTAGATAAAAAAGAACATACAAAAAAAAACCCAATCTACTCGCAAAATAGAAAAAGTAATTGATTACGATAGCGATGACTCTAGAACAATTTCCATCTCGGATTTGTCTGCTACTCTAACAGCCAGTTCTGAATGTGATACAAATGAACCAATTCCACTTGACCCTGTTATAGATAAAACATCTACAGTACATTCAGCTGAAGACATGGAATCAATTGGTATTCCAATATTACAAGAAGCAATAGACACTAAACCCAACCAGATACTAGTTTTTACATGGCACAAAAACGATATCCAAGTTACAGATCTTTCCCGTGAAAAACAAAAAATTCTTGAAGTATTTTTACCAATAAACAATGAGGAATTAATTAAACAGTTTTTAAAAGAATATGTTAAATATAAAATTAAATACTTTATATATTTTGAAAGCGCAGAGCATAGGAAACAGTTTAACAAAGTTATTATACAGTTATTTAAAAGGGGAATGGTAGAATTCATGGAATGTTCAGAGCGTGTAGTTTTTGTTGAAGATGAAAACGAACAAAAAGAAATAATCTTACAACACCATGAAGGAAAAACTTGTCATAGAGGTATAAAAGAAACCATGTCCAGGATAAGACGAAATTATTTTTGGAATAACATGCAAGAGACGATATGAGCCGTAATTAATAATTGTGAAGCATGCCGTAAAACCAAGTATGACAGAAAACCCATAAAGCCTTTTCTACAATTAACACAAACACAAAATGCACCATTTCAGGAAATTTTCATAGATATTTTTGCTATAGAATCTGTATATTATCTCACATTAGTCGACGCATTCAGTAAATTGGGACAAGCAATAGAACTATCAAATAGATCTACACCCGAAGTAATACGTGCACTTATTAAATATTTTTCCATTTACGGAACCCCCAAAAAAATTAGTTGCGATCCGGGTAGTGAATTTAATAATGAATTATTGAAGGAATTAATGATAATGTACAATATACAATTACACATCAGTACACCTAATAATCCTAATTCAACAGGCATAGTAGAGCGTTTCCATTCGACTATCATAGAAATATACCGTTTAGCTAAATATGATCGAAAATGCACTGATGCAGCCTCCGTTATGACCTACTCAATAATGGCTTACAATCATACCATACATACAACGACAGGTTTGACACCATTTGAAGTTGTTTTCGGTCATACTGATTCAAATTCTATATTAAATGCAAATTTCGAGAAAAACTATATACACAGCAATTATTAAAAGATCATGCCAAGCGTACTAAACGTCTCTATAGTTACATATCTGATCAGATGATAGAAACAAAGCAAAAAATTAGAAATAGCAAGGGTGGTGAGATAAGCAAAAAGTTTGAAATAGGCAACACAATTTATGCAAAAGAGGTTAATACCCGATTAAGTAAAGACAAGCCACGTTATAGGAAGGCAAATGTCAGCGGTGATGTAGAACATAATGTAATCCCTGTTACAATTGGAACTAGAAACACAAAAGTCCCAATAAAAAATGTTAAACGTCCTCCGCAGGTGGTGCCTCACGCTATTGGCAGTAGCGCAAATAACATGGGCCCTTCAACTGCAAAAGGTTGAGAAAAACCCCGGTATCCTACCCGTGAAACAAGGGCAGGCGTTTAAACAAGTAGATAAGTGGTTAATTATAAAACTTTTAAAGAACAATGGCAGGTGCCCATACATTTTTTTAGCTGAGATTAAAGTCCTACGTCTTTAAATGAAAAATATCTGGTTTAACTCAGGGTGATGTTCTGAATTAGTTTGTGCAAGAATTTTTGTTCGAGAATGTCGAGAATAATAGATATTCAGTCATAAACTTTTATAGGTTATGTCCGGTTAACTTTGAATAATGTGTTTAATAGGTAATATTATTCAATTTCGTGGAAGTAAAAGGGGAATACCGCATTCGCTTTTCCCTTACCTAGTTATTTCAGCATGAAATGTATAATATACTCTTTGGTAAGAGTATATTTATTTAAACTAAGCGACTTTGACGTTTATCAAAAGGTCGTCGTCCTTGTCAACAACCAAGCTATATTTTTTAAACTTGGATACTAGTCTTTTTGCCATTCATTAATTAAAAGTAATTCATTTATTTCTACTGCACTACAATATTCTTACCTACCTGCGAGGAACATCTATACTTAGACATAAACTGTATTGTTAACTCATTTACTGCAATAAATACATTAATTATATTATTAATTAATATAGTTACTACTTGTCACTTGGCAGATAAAATATATAATGGCAACACTAAGCTAAAGAAATTAACTAAAAAATCAAATAACTTTTTATTTATTATGATTTTTTTTTATCCGTTTTGAACCAGCACAATAATATATTTAAAAAATGTAGACAATTAATAGAACGTCTTTCGTATATAACTCACTTTCAGACGCTCAAATTTAAGTCAGCTAAAATCTCGCCATTGTTCTTTAGATAGCTTAGGTAATGATCTAGAATTAAGTTTAATTAAATACAATGAATTCAGTAAATTATTAGATGTTAACAAACCTTACAGCCATGAGTTTTTAGGTATTCTTACTCAAACGGATTATCTGAAGGATAGGACTATTGAAAAATTTGAGCAACTTGTACCATCTAAAAGATTTAAACGAGGATTAATTGATCCACTTGGATCGATGATAAAAATTGTTACAGGTAATTTAGATCATAGTGACGCAATTCGATATGATTCGCTCATCTCTCAGTTAAAAAGCAATCAATTAATATTAGATAATAAAGTAACTTTGGTCTCCAAAATGTTAAATTCTTTTGTTAACAGTACAGAAATCTTACATAACAATACTTTAATTTTAGATGAACGTTTTAAAAGGATCGAGAGATTAGTTAAAAATATGATTATTAAAGAAGAAAATTCTATTTACATTCTTTTTTCGTTATTTACTCTACTTACATTTTAGGAATGTTTAATATGTTCTTAACTAATTTTAGAACAATTAATATAATTTTAAGTGAGATTGAAACGGCCTTAGCCTTTAGTAAGGTGTCTGTACTGCATCGAGCAATTGTTAATTCCACTGAATTACTGCAAATGTTACAATCTATAGCCAAGACTGAAAATCTGTTAAAAATAAATAAATAAATAAATAAATTCTTTATTTCACCAAAAGCCATCACAATACAAGAATCAAAAACAAGAGTATAATAAGGCTTATAAACTAGGACACAATCATTTTAATTCCCTGACTCCTAAACTAGGTGTATGTGCCTGTGTCTTAGGAGTCAGTGATTCGCCGTAAGAAACAATACAAAGCCATAGTATAATAACAACGGGACGTTTAAACAATTAGCAAATGGTGTAAAAGAAAACAGAATATAACCTATGTAAAAGAGAAATAAAATGAAAAACGTTTAACTGTGCTGAGGTGAATAGGTGTAGGGTCTGTACGTGTGTGTGCATGTGTGTGTGTAGTGACTAAATGTAAGGTGTGTGTGTGTAAGTGCGTATGTGGTGTGTAGGTGTAGGGCGCGTGTAGAGAGAATGAGGTGACCATTGCACAACTTGTTCATGGTAAGATTTAGACATACATAATTATATTTTACTAATATAATTATGTATGTATGGTATACTAGTAGTACATTATCACTGCAATTTACCCTGCAGAAGATCCTCAGTGTCATCATAATTTAGTGTTTGGAGATAATCACGAAGTACGTTTTTGCATTTGTATTTATGGCACGAATAGATTTTAAACTTTTTATTTAGGAGGTTGTACATATTAGTGCTACTAACGTAGAATTGGCGTTTGGCAAAGGCAGTTCTATGGCGTTCGTGGGGAAAAACGTTATGCTTAAGCCTACCAGGCGGTTCCTTTGGAGGGCGGGCAGAGTGTATGCGTAGGGTCGACAGGAGGATATACAGTTGCCTGACTGTGAGTACCTTGCAACCGGAATAGAGCCGCACAGTGGGATACCTGCGTGGAAGAGAGAGCATTACCTTAAGGACAGCTCTCTGAGCTCTCTCAAGGCGGATAAATACATTTTGGGTGGCACCGCCCCAGACGGGTAAGCAGTACGTTAAGATAGACCGGCATAGGGCAAAATATACTAATTTTAGCGTATCATTGTCAGCAGAGTTTCGTAACTTCTTGAAAACATATATTAGCTTACGTATGCGGGACGTGACTTTGTCTATATAGGAGTGCCAGTTGAGATGCTGATCGATGAGAACTCCTAGATACCTTACGCTAGTGGACTTGGCTAGGAAGAGGCAGTTACACTGCGTCATGGAACCGCAGGCATGCGCTTTTAAAGTAAAGGAGTTTGGAGGACACAGATTCGACCGAATGGAAAATGGAACATACACCGATTTAGCTATATTTAAGGTGAGCAGGTTGTCGGCTAAACATTTCATAACGGCGGACAGCGCAGCCTCGGCGTTTTGGAATGTCAGGGGCCAGTCATCACCATGTACAACAAGGGCAGTGTCATCTGCGTACGCGTATATCCTACAATTTTCAAGAGGCAGTTTACAGAGTTCATTAATGTAGATGAGAAAAAGAGTAGGCCCCAGAATGCTGCCCTGCGGAACGCCGTATGTGATTGGAAGCTCATCACTTTCGTGTGGGCCGATTTTAACTATTTGGGTACGATCGCTGAGATAATCTGCAAAGATCTTCAGAGCGTGTCCACGTATTCCGACACTTTCCATTTTATTCAATAAGGCCTGGGCAGAAACGGTGTCAAATGCCTTAGACAGATCAAGGAAGATGCCCAGGCACTTATGTTTTCCATCGAGCGTTCTAGCCACGTGGCTGGACAAATCCATGACTGCGTCCTCAGTACTAACCCCACTTCTGAAACCATATTGGTTTGTTATATCCTGTGAATGAAAATAATTTAGTTAAATTTGAAGATTGTTTTACTGTTAAAGCTTTTATTAAACAGAACCAGATCACGTTCATAATAGAGATCCCACTTATTGAAAACAGTACTTATAGTTATTTTAAACTTTACTCTTTACCTATTTTTAACACAGATTTAAACGAAACTGTAATAGTCGTTCCTAAATATCCCTACCTTTTGGTGAAAGACTCAGATTACTTACCAGTCGTGAGAGCCTGTGAACAGATTGCGATAGATGACAAATTCTTATGTACCGACGATGATGTGTTGACCCATCTAGAGCCATTATGCGAAGAACAATTGATGAAGTTCCACTCTAATACGAGTGCATGCGAGCAGCATACAATCGACATTGAAGATTTGAAAGTTCAACGAATTGGCCGCGGAAGTTGGATTCTATATACAAAGAATAACATTTTAGCAAGTAGAAAATGCTATGATGACACCATGAGCCACGAGTCTCTACGAGGAACATACATAGTTACCCTGGACGATGCTTGTAAGGTTAACGTTGGGCACATACATCTACAAAACTACAAATTTTCTGTTACACACCTGAATTATCCAATAACTCCAATCATTAACCTACCAGAGATGAAGCCTGAAAAACGTACTAATAGTGTCAGTGCAGTGAATATGAAAGGTATAAATCTAGATGAGCTGAAAGAATTAGCTCAAGTAGTGAAAATGAGCAAAGTGAAATACGGTGAAAATGATAGTGCGGTTGACACGAAAAATATTAGTTTAGGTACGGTAATTCTATATGTAATTCTGCCTTTAGGATTAATGATCTTTCTTGTTTTTAGATATAAAATCATATTGTTAAATTGTCTGCGAAATCATCAGAATCCTAACAACTCTGATAATTTCGTTCTTGAGGAGGGAGGAGTTATGCAACCTGAACCGCATCGAGTAATCACTGTGAGAGCATGAAATGCACGATTGCAGTTTAGGGTGGCCCTTCCAGAAAGTTCCATGCATTTCTGTTAATTTAACACTTTAAGTAGCCGTAAGTCGAAACATGTAACCGATAGGATTAGAACATTACATGAGAGCATCCGCTTCTGCTCACACGTATTCATATTCTTTTATTTAATCGTCATAACGCTCCCAAAAACTTGACTACTTCGACTATGGATAACAAATAACTTCATTACCACTAAATATTTTTGTTGAATTATGGATGAATTCGTCAAATAATTTAACGATGAGCAAACCACTACCCCTGCTGTGGAGTTTGGGTGTTCCGAACCTACCTACCTATACCCTACCCTACTCTACCTACCTATCCATGTACCTGCCTACATTTATTTTTGTTTTGTTATGGGACATCATCCAATGACTTCTCCCGCTCTGGGTGAGGCGGGAGGGCATGTCAGACTTTTACTGACTAAAACCCACCCATGTTTCTTCAGTTGCTTGCGCCAGGGCCGCGGTAACTCTTTTTCAAATTTATCCGCGACCCATGCCATAACAGCTGGCTTCGGATTCGCGTAAGTATACCAGTTCCTGCCTACGCCTACGTATCACACATAGACATACTCGTATTTATACTGGTCGTTCTGTATAAAACCTTCTGAAAAGATCAAAGTAAGATTCTCTTTTATTATACTAAAATGTATCCGATAAAATATTTTGAATATCGACCGCATTCCGATTTTGAATTTTGAATTCTTATACGTAATAGAAAAATCGGCGCGCTATTAGCCACGAAACCGATATTTTTCTTAAAATACAAATACTGTAACATTATGATTATGATAACATTATGAAATCATTTATGTATAGTTGTTATTGTATTTTATGCATATAAACGGGTTTGTTCTAATTTTAAAACAACAATTTTTTTTAAACACAAATTTATTTAAATGAACCGATTAAATCGAAATTATTTAAAATAATTGTTTGATACACTTAATGGATTCGGTTGAATGCAATTTTTTATCGATTATGAGACGGGTGAATGGACAACATAAAAAAAATACCGGCCAAGTGCGAGTCGGACTCGCACACGAAGGGTTCCGTACCATAATCGCAAAAAATGGTAGAAAAAACATGTTTGTTGTATGGGAGCCCCACTTAAATATTTATTTTATTCTGTTTTAAGTTTTTATTTGTTGTTATAGCGGCAACGGAATTACATCATCTGTGAAAATTTCAACTGTCTAGCTATCACGGTTCATGAGATACAGCCTGGCGACAGACAGACAGACGGACAGACGGACAGACGGATAGACAGACAGACAGACGGACTGCGGAGTCTCAGTAATAGGGTCCCGTTTTTACCCTTTGGGTACGGAACTCTAACAACACCAAAGAAATGTCATGCATGATGCAAGATTGCATCATAATTTTAAGCAAAATTTTGCAATTTTGGTACATAAGGACGCAAATAAAATGAGTATATTTTATTTTGTCCTTTTGCATCATTTCAGCAAGCAAAAAGGTTGTTTATGCATATATTTTGAGCAAATCTAAATAGTCTTCTATTTGGAAAGGTGTAGTAATTCGTATTTTGTACACATTTTGCAGTAGACTGACACGATTTTACTGACCTCAACATGTAAATAAAGATATTTTTTACAAATTTACTGTGTAAAATTGCTGCGTAAACTTATTTTTCTGAATAAATTCGAATGTTGAAAGTTCATGTAAATTCCTAAATTTCAAGGCGTGATTTGCAACAACCTGTCGAGTCAGCTGGTCTGTCATGTGTCAAAATCTTGTCGAGCAGAGTGGGTGTATATAATAGTAGTCTATGATACCACATAAGATCCGAATAAATTCAATTTTAATAATGTATTACCCGTGTGTATATAAAATAACAAGAAGGAGGAGAATAGTTATTTATGATACAAGTGCGGAAGGTAGGTGATTTCCGATGAGTGGCATTTTTATTCACGAGCGAGCGAAGCGAGTGAGTGGATAAATCGACACGAGTCGGAAATCATCTTACGTACGTGTATCATACAACATTTTACTATGCATTGTGCGAGGAAATAAATAAATTATTAAAATGAAATTAAAAATATGGCGGGCTGATTCAAGCGCGTTCAGCATATCCACAGATTAACTAATAATTCCTCGGGCATATCTACTGCGCATGTGCAAATACTGTCACATCGTAACGCAATAAGGCACGAGCAAAATATACGTTCTGCCAAACCTATATAATGAATATTTAAAATTAATTTATTGATCAAAATCTAAATCTAGAGTAATTAAATCGCCTAAAATTAAGTATTAGTTTTATTTTACCTTTTATATGAATGATAATCTGTACATAACTAATTTGTAAAACTTTTCTCAAATAATAAAAACTCTATGAATCGGGCTGACGTTGGAGTTAAAAATTTAAAAAAATACAGGAAAGTAAAAAGCACTAGTGAAAAAAAGTGACACTTTCCGCACAGTTTGGCTGCTTGGAAAACCGCTCTTTTCGAGGACAAGCATTGTAATAGTTATTTATGCTACAAGTGCGGAAGGTAGGTGATTTCCGATGAGTGGCATTTTTATTCACGAGCGAGCGAAGCGAGTGAGTGGATAAATTGACACGAGTCGGGAATCATCTTACGTACGTGTATCATACAACATTTTACTATGCATTGTGCGAGGAAATAAATAAATTAATAAAATGAAATTAATAAAATGGCGGGCTTATTCAAGCGCGTTCAGAATATCCACAGATTAAATAAAAGTTCCTCGGGCATATCTACTGCGCATGTGCAAATAGCTGTCACATCGTAACGCAAAAAGGCACAAGCAAAATATACGTTCTGCCAAACATATTTAATGAATATTAAAAATTAATTTAATGATCAAAACATAAATCTAGAGTAATTAAAAACGCCTTTAATGAGGTATTAGTTTTATTTTACCTTTTATATGAATGATAATCTGTACATAACTAATTTATAAAACTTTTCTCAATTAATAAAGACTCTATGCATCGGGCTGACGTTAGAGTTAAAAATTAAAAAAATACAGGAAAGTAAAAAGCACTAGTGAAAAAAAGTGTCACTTTCCGCACAGTTTGGCTGCTTGGAAAACCGCTCTTTTCGAGGACATGCATTGTAAACAATTTTTCGGAATGATTAATCAAGCAAGACAATGTCACTTGACTCTACATGAAAAATCTGTATGCATACAGCGTGCTGAAAAAGTGCAATGTCAATGAAGTTTGACCACGAGGAAACAGAATTTCTCATGGTCAAACCAGTTGGACTAAAAAGTTTGACTACGAGGAAGAAGCGACAAAAAGCCAGGTTCGAACCAAAAACACACGCCTACAACCTCCGGCCTCGTAGCCCAGCTCCGCCTCGCCACCGGAACCCAGCCCCATCGTGAGTGCTGTGACGCCGGCCGTGACTCGTCATACTTTTTGCCGCCGACGACACCACCACCTGCGCGTCGACGGGGAGGGCGCCATCCGCCGGCGATGTTTTGATCGCGAGTAAACTAAACTCTTTAAATGATCTATAGTTTGATTGGACAACTTAAAGTAAGCACTGCAGCGAACTTTAGTTCTAACTTACCAGCGTTTGAACAATTTGTAGTATGTTGATATATGGTAGTAAACTATATGTCAATGATAAAAAACAATAATAATATATTTTCATTTACATAGCAACTGACAGACTGATAAATATGGTGGTTTTAATTGCAATAGGAGCTGAAATTTTAAGTGGGATAACTGACTAGGTTATGCGACGCTTCATATGCAAGTGTTTCATTTGCATATTATAAAACATACTTAATATTTTTTTGCTGTTTTTGCGATAATGGTACGGAACGGAACCCTTTGTGCGCGAGTCCAACTCGCACTAGGCCGGTTTTTTTTAAGTATCCAAAGCGAAAAAATCTGAAATAAACCTAGTCGATGGATGTTTATGTAAATATTATGTATTTACCTGTAGGGAAAAAAACACTGTCTTTTAGTAGATAATGGCGTACACCCTTTTCAATTAGATTAGTTTTACGACTGCAAAAAGAGCATCCTTCCGTTGTTCATTTTTCAATTTCAATAAATATTTGTCTTGTGCTTATTAAGAGGTGTTCAATAACACATATTAGTTAAAAAAAAAAAAACTTTGAAAAGCACGGAATCCGAAGTGTACTCGCTCTTTGCCAGTATTTCAAAGGCACCAATATTTTCCATGAAACTTTTAAAACTATCAGTGTAAATTATTTTAAGAGTTTATTAATTTTCAAAACGACAGCTCAGATGACAAGAACCCTTTCGTCATTATGCTACATCCATATCCAACTGAAAGTAGGTAGATACCTGGCTAACTTAAACTCACCCTCAGTATTACCGACCAGCCTATGCGCTACTCCTATCAAAGGCAGCTCTTCCTTTGGAGCTGGTAAGGCCGAGGCCAGCTTTTTCATATGCCTCCTCCTATACTGAAACGTCACCGTCCACAACACTACAGCCAGGAGCAATAAAAACATAAACATTTTGTTACTTTAATTAGGACACTTGTAACAAAAGTAAGTGTGATCATTAGATCAATGGAGGAATAGGAAAATGGTCTGCGCGCGCGCACCTCGCGAGTAGGTCTAATGAAAATGTTCGTCTATTTATAATGGAAATTTTCCTTAGCCTAGCGGCCTCGCGATCAGCACTTAATTCTACTCTAGTGAACTGCGGGATCGCAAAGTTCATGGTGTGGTTAACATACAACCTTCTGTACACGAGGTGACTACTATTATTATATTGTAAGTGTTTAATTGTAATTTCCAAATCGTTAGCGTTCCAAATTAAACTGATGCTCCTACCTAGCATATCTTTGGAGTTTCAGGAATGTTTATAGTCAGCTGTTCCCAACATTTAATCGAGTTACTAGTACCAAACTTGATTAATGAACTCAGGCAGTCGCTTCAGTAAAATTATTAGTATTGAGCTGTAAAGGAACTATTCCGATGTTTTTAGATTTAAACGAACTCACATATTAGAACAACCATGCTTTATTTCTATAACACCATTCTAAAGGATCAAAACTATCTAATAAATATTGTTACAAGATAAGGTAACGCCATCTAGTGACGAGAGGAAGAACTTCTAGTAGCTAGTAGCACCATTTAATATCGAATAGCAGAATTAATTTACCTGAAAGCTCGTGTCGAATTGAACTTTCCAGAACGTTCAAGCCGAACATTCTGGAACTTTATCGTCGCTTCGGGAACAATGGGTTCAAAAGTCGAATACCTATCCTGAGAAAAGTTCTCCACGTATCTAGAACAGTATGGAACGTTCTAGAAACGTACCGTGTTATATAAGGGTCGGTCGGGTTCGTCGTGGAACAGTTTCAATTTGGAAGCAGTAGAGAGCGATCAAAGCAAAAATAGTGCGAAGTAAGAACATTGTTTGAGTAATAAAGAGTGATTAATTAAAGTCTGCTTTTTAAATCATTATATATATATCTATAAAACAGTCTCGCCATCAGGACGAGCAAGCGCACCGCATGGTAGAACAGACAAGGAGGAACAGGCTCGCCATTAGAAGGAGCAGTTAGTGATGATCAAGACCCATCACTAACTGATGGCTGGGCGGACAGCCATCGGTAAGGAGATGAATGCAGTGAAGGATCAAGCAGTCCAGCAGCAACGAGACCCACATCGTCAAGATCGAGAAGACTTTACGTGGGCTCAAATCTGGAAATGGGACGGTGGCGGCTGTGGTAGTGGCGCCCTCGCCTTGCGGTTTTAAAGTGCCACCCACCATTCAAAGGCTCTCCCTCATGGTCGGCCTAGAAGATACAGTTCGAGGCCGTCATGAAACCGAATGGGTGGACCGAATTAAACAGGCTTTGACTGCTCTAATCTTGGGTCTTTGCGATCAGGCCTTGACTGTATTAAAGGCGCTTGGGAAACACGTCACGTTTGATAAGCTTCTGGTGGCATTGGAAGCTAGATACAGCGACGCGCACCATAATATGTAATCGAGTCCTCCTGAAAGGCCGATCGCAACACGTTGGTGAAACTCTTTAGCAGTTGGCTCTGGAAGTGGAAAAGCTGGTCCGGAAGGCTAACGAGTCTTTACCTGTACTGATCGTCGGGTACTTCGAACAGGGGTGCACTGATGGGATCCGCGACCTAGAGGTTAGGGCTGCCGTAACACGAGGTAATTTTAAGGACCTCAAGGACGCTCTAGCCCACGCTTTAACTTCACACCGATGATGCTATGGCTGCGAAACGCGAGGCCTCATCCGATTGAGCTGCCCGAAGTGAAAGCCTCCCCACGGTGGTAAACAGTTAGCCAGTGGAAGGATCACCTGACGGCCATGTTGGGCCTAAGGGGCCAGGACTAAGGGGTGGGTGCTGGCTGGTGATGGAAAAGGCCCAAGGATCTCGATCTCACAATCCTGTGAAGAGAAAAGCCTGATCATCGAGGGCGAAATTGAAGGAACACCATGCAAGCTGACATTATTATACTAGAGCTTCTTGGACAGTTTCCATTTAGCACGAAGGTTTCTTGGGGACTTCTTCGGGAACCATGGATGTGTACAACTGTGAACAGCTACCGATCAGCACATAACCATCCGATGCGAAAAGGAGATATACATGAAGTTAGGGAACAATATTTACCGCCACATTGTTATCGTCGCCGACATAGTGGACGACTGCATTCTGGGTTTGGACTTCATGCTAAAACATCACTGTGGGATCGACGTTTATCAAGGAGTGTTGAAGTGTGGCTCAGAGGAAATTTTCATGGAAGGTGCATCATCGGGAAAGATATACTGCCTGGATAAGGTTATGTGTTAGAAATTGAACACACCTGTCAGTGTCAAATGTTAATGTCATTGTAACTATAACCTAGAAACGTCAGCCGGAGGCTCTGAGACATTAACAGGAGACACACTACAAAGCTCATACTAAATTAATTATTAAGAGTTAACTGTGACAATTAATAAAATAAAACCTCTTCGGCCCAGCCGTGTCGCTCATCGGACACTTAACATAAGTGCTGTATTAGTGACAAACCTAGGTTCACACAAAATGGAAACGCTAGCCAGCTTTTACTATCAGTTTAGAATATCAATCACTATCATCATCATCAATACATATAATAAATCTGTAGAATAATCGTTTTTATACATCAAAAATATTATCAAAAAAATAGCTAGGCTAATATAATTTAAATAATGAAATAATTGCAGTGTAGGTTGCACTGCTGCTGTGTAGGTTGTCTTCGGAGGGGGGCATGCTATTGCCTCCAGGGAAAGGCACTTTGAAAACATACTCATTAAACACTGAAAATAATAAAGAAATTGAGTACATTGCCGAACATTACAGACCAATTTTAGGATTAGTCTCTAATCAAACTAGAAATGTAAACTAATAGTAATATTAATACAAAATTTAAAAAAAGAAGTCTGGTAGCTCAAGTAAAGAACTAATTATTAATATGAATTTTCAACTGTTCTACGGAGTTGGATTGTAAACTAATACTAAAATTAATAAACAAATAAAAAAACGGAGCTGGATGCTCAAGTCAAAATTAATTAATTAATATGAAATAAAAACTGTTCCAGGAAGTTGGAGAAATAGGGGAGCCATTAGAGTTGCGTGGTCAACCAGGAGTGGTGCCAGTAGTGCGTCAACTCGGCGAGTGCCCGACGCCTTGCAGATAAGCTGAAGGCCCTGGTGGAGCACAAAGTAAGCACATACGGTGGAGCACATAGCCAAATTTGAGCATCCAAAAAGTTTTGTGGGCCTTTGTGGTAAACCACCTTTAGGCTGTAGGCCTTTGTGGCAATTGTAGTCCTTTGTGGCAACTGAAAGCCTTTGTAGCAACTCAAAGCCTTTGTGGCAACTGAAAGCCTTTGTGGCACCTGAAAGCCTTTGTGGCAACTGAAAGTCTTTGTGGCTACTGAAAGCCTTTGTGGCCACTGAATGTTTTTGTGGTCCACTGGGATCACCGCTACTATTTGATCGACGGACTATAAGGTTGTTTATTATTAATTTATATATAGGGGGAAAACAGGCCAAGCCTTGTTTCCTAGGAACAATAGTGATTCTAAGGGATGAAAGTTTGTGTAATATCGATGGAATGTGGTGGTGTTAATTGTTAGGATAAAAATTCTTAGCTTGTTTTTTCTAAAGTTTTAAAATTAAATGTTTGCATTGTATTCAAATTAAGGTTTGCATTTTGTATAGAGAGAGATTAACTGGGTAGTAAGGAGACAGTGTTAGCAAACTGAATTTGTAAATTTAAATTGTTACTTATTACATAGTTGAAAATTGTTATTTGATTATCTTCTAACTTCTTGAAAAAAAATTATAAACAATAATTTACTTTATAAAAGGGGATGGTGTGTTAGAAACTGAACGCACCTATCAGTGTCAAGTGTCAAATCAAATCAAATCATATTTATTTGCGTAAAACATGGTATAAAAAGGTCTTACAGTACAAAAATAGAGCAGACATGTTTTTCCAAGATTGAACACAGCATGAAAATATTTGGAATAACAATTTCCATAACAAAAATATTATTATATTATAACAACGCTATTTTCGCTCTAGGAGTTGTTTTATACTATAGAAGTTGTTATCAATTAACCATTCATACAATTTATTCTTAAAAGCATATCTCGATTGTAACATTTTCAGATTACCAGGTAATTTGTTATAAATTCGTACACACATAGTTAAGCAGCTTATATTGTACTTAGCAAGCCTGGGAGTACTGTTAAGTACGAGTCTGTGAGGATCTCATCGGCTTCGAGGATTTATATCGTTTGCTAATTTAAATAACTCCTTATGTTTCCAAACAAACATGCATATTTCATTAATATACGGACAAGGTAGCGGTAACAAGCCAAGTTTCTTAAATACTGACTGACATGATTCCTCTGGATGAAGTCCATAAAGAGCCCTAATGCATTTTTTTGAGCAACAAATGTTCTATTCTTGTCGGTACTATTACCCCATATTATAAGTCCATAACGTAATATGGATTCCACATACGCTTGGTAAGCTAATATAGCTGTTTTCAGATTAGTGCTTTTTTTACGTGTTTAAGAGCATACACAAATTTATTAATTTTGCTTGAAACATTGTCTACATGCACTTTCCAATGTAGGTTTTCATCAATAGTAACGCCTAGGAACTTGGTATGTGTTACTGATTTAATTTTGGGTAAATTTAATTTAAAGTTATTTTATAATTATTCGATTTATTAAATTGTATATAAACAGATTTGTCAAGGTTTATATTCAAGTTATGTACATAAAGCTAGTTAATTAAAATGGCAATTGTATTGTTACTGTGTTTTTTTTATAATATACAGGGTGTCCCAGAAATCGACGTCAAGCCGTAAATGGGTGATAGACCAAGTTATAACAGTTCTCAGAAAAATACGAAAAAAAATCTATCTCATGTTTTTAAAAAATTATGTTCACTTTAAAAATTTACAAAAAAAATCAATCCCTGTAATGGTTCTTTAACTCCAATTGCTACAAATCCCTTAGTTTATCATTTTTTTTTATTATTATGTAATCTTGAATAATGCTTGTGTAGATTTTTGCCTAAAATTTAAAGCCAACTCCTCCTACTTAGAAGAAAATTAAACTTTTTCAAAACCAAATTATTCAAATTTACTGTTTCGCCCAACTTTAACTGACTGTACTGAAAAAAAAATGTACTACGCTAGTTTGGCAAGTAACATGAAAAATTGGCGCATTTAATAAGGATTCAAAAATGGTGTAACACTTGCTAGATTACGTTTTCAATAATTGGTCAAATTTTTTTTTGTAAATAGTATCGGTTTTTACCCAAAATGTCCATACTTCCTTAAAATGACTTTAGCTTACCTAAAGCTTTGCTAAACTCCGTTTCTAGTTCGATAGAGACGGAGAGAGTCATTTTACGAAGTGTGAGCGAGATAAGAAATCGAAATTTTACGTAATTTAAGAGCAAAGTTATGATAGTGACTCAACCTTTTTACTTTAAGTCAGGACCAGATTTCTCATCTTAGAGATATTATTATGAGGCAAGATAAGTCACAGTATCGATTTAAAGTAAACATGTGGACCGGGATACTAAATGGCAAAATAATTGGACCTTTTGAGCTAAATAAACTGCGCCATTCAAAATCTCTGGCAGCTCAAAAGGTCCAATTATTTTGCCATTTAGTATCCCGGTCCACATGTTTACTTTAAATCGATACTGTGACTTATCTTGCCTCATAATAATATCTCTAAGATGAGAAATCTGGTCCTGACTTAAAGTAAAAAGGTTGAGTCACTATCATAACTTTGCTCTTAAATTACGTAAAATTTCGATTTCTTATCTCGCTCACACTTCGTAAAATGACTCTCTCCGTCTCTATCGAACTAGAAACGGAGTTTAGCAAAGCTTTAGGTAAGCTAAAGTCATTTTAAGGAAGTATGGACATTTTGGGTAAAAACCGATACTATTTACAAAAAAAAATTTGACCAATTATTGAAAACGTAATCTAGCAAGTGTTACACCATTTTTGAATCCTTATTAAATGCGCCAATTTTTCATGTTACTTGCCAAACTAGCGTAGTACATTTTTTTTTCAGTACAGTCAGTTAAAGTTGGGCGAAATAGTAAATTTGAATAATTTGGTTTTGAAAAAGTTTAATTTTCTTCCAAGTAGGAGGAGTTGGCTTTGAATTTTAGGCAAAAATCTACACAAGCATTATTCAAGATTACATAATAATAAAAAAATTAGATAAATTATGGGATTTGTAGCAATTGGAGTTAAAGAACCATTACAGGGATTGATTTTTTTAGTAAATTATTAAAGTGACCATAAATTTTTAAAAACATGAGATAGATTTTTTTTCGTATTTTTCTGAGAACTGTTATAACTTGGTCTATCACCCATTTACGGTTTGACGTCGATTTCTGGGACACCCTGTATATGTTTTGTATAATATATATTGTTAATGTGTTTAGTTTCGTGTTCGTGAATTGTATTTTTTTTTTATTGGATGTCACAATAATAGAGATGGCATCAGCAAACAATATGCACTTATGTTTCGTTATTTTAATGATATCATTTATATATATATCAATAATAAGATCGGCCCCAGTATGCTGCCCTGTGAAACACCAAACTTATTACATCTATATTTTGATAAGTGTAGCGTTACTTCTTTATCGTCGTTAATATTTGTTATGATAACGCATTGTTGCCTGTTATCAAGGTATGATTTTATCCACTGTAAGGTTGGCCCTCTAATCCCGATTGCTTCTAACCTTTGCAGTAGTAGATCGTGTGAAACTAGGTCGAAGGCTTTCGACAAATTACGGTAACTGTTCAAGTCATGTCTGTCTCCTTTTTAGGGTTCCGTAGCCGAATGGCAAAAACCGGAACCCTTATAGATTCGTCATGTCTGTGTCTGTCCGTCCGTATGTCACAGCCACTTTTTTCCGAAACTATAAGAACTATGCTGTTGAAACTTGGTGAGTAGATGTATTCTGTGAACCGCATTAAGATTTTCACTCAAAAATAGAAAAAAAACAATAATTTGGGGGTGGATACTTGAAACTGAAAAGTTCGACAAGATTCGACGTGTCTTCGCCTTTAAAGGACTGCCGGAAGAAAAAGAGAGCAAGGTTAAGAAGATTTCGAACAGGTTCGCCGACATCTTATCGACAAATGATGCCGACATAGACTGCGACTGTTGGATGTGATTTCAACACAGAATAAATACAGGAAATTAGTTACCAATCCGACAGCGATCAAAACGTGTATCAGTGGTACGGGAACGTGAAGCTGACGACATGATCAAGGGTATGGTGAAGGATGGCGTGATTAAACCTGAATCCAGTCCATGGTGTTCAGTACCGGTAGTGTTGGTAAAGAAGAAAGCATATGCGCTTCTGTGTAGACTATCGTCGACTAAACGACATCACGAAGAAGGAAAATTTTCCGTTGGCAAGATTCTACGAAACGCTGGATACGCTAACGACATTAAGTGGTTTTCCACCTAAGTTCTGAAGAGTGGCTACTGGCAGGTTGAGATAGACCCTCGAGATAAGGAAAAGACTGCATTCTCTATAGGTAAAGGATTGTGGCGATTCAACGTCATGCCATTTGGATTGTGTAATGCCCCTGCCACATTTGAGAGATTGATGGAGCGGGTGCTTTCTTGACTGATTGGAGACGCCTGCCTTGTCTACTTGGACGACAATATAATCGTGGGTCGCACCTTTGAAGATCATCTCCGCAATCTGGACGAGTGCTGTCGAAGATACAAGGAGCCAATCTAAAATTAAGCCCTACGAAGTGTGCATTGTTCAAGTGGCAAGTAAACTTTATAGGACATGTGATTACCGAAGAAGGTAATCGAACACACCCCAAAAAATCGTTGCGTTGCAGTCAACGATAGGAAGAAGAAAAAAACGCAAGTCAGATCATTTATTGATTTGTGCTCCTACTATTGGCGGGTTTTGAAGAACTTTGTTGTCATTGCCCGACCTCTACATAAAAACTCTTGCAGTACCTCAATCCATCTTGCTATCTGTCTATCTCGTTTGAGTGTGGCGTAGTCCGTTCGCAGGAGGAATTTCCGCCCCAACAAATATTTACTGAAATGCTGCTATGACCTTACTACAGCTAGAAGGTCCCTTCGAGTGACATGGTAGTTCCTTTGTGGTTTTGATAAGTCCTTGCTGAAGTACGCTATTAAATACCTTATGATCTCCTTTTCATAGAGTCAAAACCCCGCCGATTTCAGTATTTCTGACATCTGTGTCCACTATGAACGCATGTTTATTGCCAGGATAGCCTAAGATGGGAGTATTGCACAGATATTCCCACAGCTCTCATTCCAGCAGAGCTGTGTCTTGTCTTCTGTTAGCTTATTTAATAAAGTAACTCCAAGAAGATAAACGAGATGGGGTGCTATAACAATTTTGCCTAAGGAGGGACGCACGATCATCGGGCAAGTGCGTGGCCATAGACTACAGACTAGCGTACTAATTGTTCAACGTATCGTTCTACTATAGGTATCACTAATGAGAGTAGTTATGTTTGCCTTACCAGGGGGGTTACCATAACCTCTTAGAGTAAGGTTATTTTGAGATAGAGTAAGTGACAGATGTATACACGTCATATACATCTGTCCCTTACACACACTCAAAATAACCTTACTCTAAGAGCTTGTGGTCACCCCCCTGTAATGTTTCACGTGTGTTTGAAAAACTACGCAGTTTTATGAAAACACCTTTTGCACTTTGACTAAATTTGACGTTTTCAGCTTTCAGCAGTAAAAGCTGTGAGTAAAACCATTGGCAGATTCATAAAGAATAAAATTTAGAGACTACTCTATGGACTGACTGCATAGAACAAACTTCTTGCATTGATTATTTTTTATCATTTGCGCATTTGCCTTGGCGTTTAAAATTTAAGCAGGTACCAAATCTTGGACTCTATTTCGAACCATAAATTATTTTCAAAACTGCTAGAAGAATAGTTTGTAAAAATAAAACCAACAAAATTTATAAAATTATTTTAATCTAAAATAATACTTCCAAATTAACCTGGCTGTATATACTAGAACGCAATACACAAAAAGTTAATAAATATTTAAGGTTCATAAAAAGAACTTAAATTTAAAAAATGTCTTGCTGTCATTTTCCCCGCGCTTTTCAGTACTGTCACGTAGGAACGTTTTCTCTTCTCTCCAATGCAACTTGGTATCCGTCGACAGCCTTCATCATAATATCGAGTTTGACCCGAATTTTAGGCACAGGACCATCTTCACTGTCTTCTACTACTTTATACTGCCGAAGTATCGTTGACAACGCTGTTTTCACTGACATCAAAGCGTATTGGTAGCCTGTGGACAAGATAATTTGGATTAAGATTACCATAAAGATTCTGTACTTTTTTGTGCCGTGATTCATGTGAAAAGACGGGCTGGTCAGCAAGTTTTCTCTTCTTTTCTAAGGTGTCACTTTATCATATACTGCCTTTTCATTCATATCCCTTGCGCGAATAACCATATTTTAATACGAGTATTTATTGTTGTAGGTGTAATCTGTATCATTCTTGTATCGTGGGTAGTGACGTACAAGGGCTCAAGGACTAAATGTGGAAACCACAGATAACCAAATAGACAGGTACCTACTCAACATGTTTATTGTGCGTATCACTAATCTACTTTATTTTCTAAGAAAACAATTTTCCGAGTCATCAATGCTAAATCGATCTATACCAGATTACAGGCAGGTATTTCCGGATCTATAAAAGCGGAGCAAAACCGCTGACATAGACAAGGGAAATCCCTTTGACGAATAATAAAATGCAAGCACGTGCACTTATCGACACAACAAACCTCTTAATTAGTTACTGGAAGTAATTATCATTAGGATTGACATAACACAGACGTAAGTACTGCAAATAATATGGCAGTTTTTGAGATATTGATTGCCTTACCTACTTGTAGGCAGAAAGCTAACGCAAGCTGGCAAGCCCAGGCAGAGTAAAGTAGTGACCGAATGGCATCCAGGCATTATCAGAAGTGCGCGTGGACAACCAGTCCGGTGGCAAGAAGGGCAGACGACAGAGTTGCCATCGAAATTAGAACCTCAATGATATTAGTACAGGAGCGTGCAGATAAGTAAAAGAAAACAGATGCCTAAAGCCAGATGTGGGCGAAGCCAGGCTGTGGATAATGATAATGAAGGTAATACAGCAGCTATTCTTTTCTGTACAATGTTTTCAGATATTAAAAAAGGTAGACTATCACTGACACATACCAAGCAATGTGACTTTTCAAATTCATATGTACTTTCTAAGTTTGTTTGGACATCGTAGGCAACGGTGATGGAAAACGTTGTGAGAAAACCTTTACTGAAATAGTTAATGTAAGTCTGAAATAGCCATGTCAGAGGCCTGGGGTTCCCACAGGCGGCCTAATTAACTCTGACTCCAGAGGTGGCCACATCCTCACAAGAAAAGAAGAAAAAGCGATTTTGCATTCAGAAAGTATCTAATGGTGAAGTAAAATCTGATGAAGAAGACCACAGATGGCCACTGGAACTTCTCAATGATAAGTATGTTTTGGGTATAAGATATCTCGAATAGTTAAATGAATGTGATGAAGCAAATTTATATAAATGGATCTAATGAAAATGGTACCATTGAACTGATCTGGTGATGAAGCCGGAAGGTAGGCACCGGGACTCCGCAATCAAACATTTGTCTTGTTTAGGCTTTTTCGATTTGTTACGAGAAGCCAAAAATAAAAAAATAATATAAATGATTTTGATAGTACACTCATCGGCACAATTGACCGTCCACCCTTTCAGAGTGCCTTTTTGTCGCGTTTTACGTTTTTGTGTATTCGAGCTTAAATGTTTACGATTGAAAGGTTTTTACAGCGAAAGAAGTGCTAACTATCCACTTAAAAGTTTAAAACAAATAAATATTTTTTCTGTTTTGTTTATATGACATGCCGACAGTTACAATTCACCATATGAATTTATTTGCTGAAGATAGAACTATATTATTTACCGGTAAAGACAGAATTGATTTAAAACTTGACTTAAATAGTACCCCTAATGACAATTATAAAATGACTTGATAAAAATTACTTAAAAATATACCTATAAAAACAAAAATCAATTTAAATATATGCTACTCTCAAACCAGCATAGAAGAAATCGAAGTAACTAAATTAATAGGTATTTTTTTTATAATATAGCCTCGCGTTAGACCACTATCTCGCCGCGATGATGTGATCTACGGTGAAGCACGCTTGCCTATAGATGAAACCTATTCACTCTTGACTTAAAGACTCCAAGGTTGTAACTATCAGGGAACAAAAACTCCGGAAGGTAGCATATATAAAGCAAGTTTGCAAAAGACTTAGTCAGAGTTCTTATGCTCTATACAGATTAAGGAACACTGTCAACCATTCTGCACTACTAACTGCCTATCATGGATTTGTTGCTTCAATCATACGCTACGGGATAAACTTCTGAGGCAACTCTGTAGAAAAAGGACTTGCCTTTAGAGCTCAAAAACGCCGTGTTAGATCGATGAGCAATATACGCCAAACGGATTCATGCAGGCCACACTTTATAAATTAAAAAAAAGAAATCATTATAAATATTAACTCTCCCTAGTGTATACATATATATGAAACTGTAATGTTCATGAAATAAAACCCTAACTTATTTTAATTTTGTACTAGGACCAGAGACAAAGACATTAGACATGCTGCGCACAGTTGCCAGCAAAACAAAGCTTTTGCACCAAAGCATCTTTTGTATGAGCCCATGTATCTATAATAATCAGCCGTCTTTATTCAGAACAATGAGCGATATTAATGCCTTTAAAAAATGAATTATTATAAGCAAATGTTATATTTCTAAATGACAAGACACTGAAACAGCCGGTTTATTAAAACAAACCAATGGGTACATAAGCATGAATTTGTAAACTATTACTCACAGTCACAAACTACGAAGTGACACTATTTAATTGATTTTACTATTTTGTAGCATTACTAATAAAAAAATTGAAATTACATATTATACTATTTCAATTTGTATTGCATGAAAATTTGATCTATTGTTTTGTAACTAGACTGATATTATGAATTTTGTATGCCTCAACGGCGGGACATAGCAGATCTACCTGTAACTAATACAACATCTTATGAATAGGTTCATCCACAACAAATTATTTGAATTTGAAGAGTGAGAGTAAAATTTGGATAAATTAACTTTTTGTGGTATTCTGCATTTTAGTCGCGTTATTTGCTTGAAATGTTTATTATTAATTGTAACGATTAAACGGAAGTGTTTTGCTAAACAGAAGTACGGAACCGCGCTGGGAGCGACTATAGAGACGCTTTTACTAATGTCTAATATTCGTGCTGTAAGACAAGCATTGAGATAATATGTACTACGTACTAGTACATTATTACCTCAATGAAGACAAGGTAGAACTGTCACGAGCTGTTAGTTTCTGTTGGTAAACGGTGACTTCTACAAAAGTTCGACAATACCATCTCCACCAGCAGCTTATGAGGTATTTGATTGTCCCGTAGTATTGATAGTGCAAACGCTCATACATTTTCCAAATTGAAACAATCCTTACTGAGTTATCTGCTCATCTTCACCACGATTGGACCTATAATTTATACGGTCCCAACACAATAGACATGGATACTTACCAAGGCAGTTCCTAGGTCCATTACTAAATGGCATGTAACTGCAAGGGTGTTCCAGGTTGAATCTTTCGGGCAGGAACCTATCGGGATCGAATTTCTCAGCATCTGGACCCCAGAACTTAGGATCTCGGTGAACGCCCCATATTGAGCAGGCAACACCCGAACCAGCGGGCAAAACTCTACCGGACGCTATAGAACAGAGATGTTGATGTATTTTGTTATCTAGATATAGTATAATTACTTCATCGTGAATTTATCCTCAATATACGAGCATCTAATTTAACAAATGTGCGCAGTAAAGTAGTAAACCACCAAGAGAACAAAGATAATTTACCATGCTGCGTTAAAAGGAAACTTAAGTCTGGAAACTATTAACTTCTATTTACAAAGATTATAGTATTCTTTACTTTTTGATCTCGTAGAAAGATTTCCAAGTTTTTTGTCTAAATGCTCTACAAAGGAACATCTCTACAAACTACAAAAAAAATATCATTGTTCAATTCTCAATTTTACTATACAATATACTTACGTAGTGTAATATCTTCTAAGACTTTTCTAATAATTAGCGGTACTGGAGGGAATAACCTCAAGGATTCCTTGACCACTCGCTCCAAATACTTTAACTTGAGTAAATCTTCCTTAACTAACATGCGGTCACCATCGAATACCTCACAGAGCCTGTAAAAGATAAGAACTTTAATACCAATGTGTCGTCTAAGTCATTTTAAGTATTATGTAATAGATGGTAGCTCATTAATTAGGGTATATAAATAAATCCAGACTCGGAGCTGGTCAGTACCAGCTCCGAGTCGCACATATTCCCGGGATAAAAAGTATCCTATGCTATAGGATACTTTTTATCCCGGGAATATGTTCGACTTTCACACGGGCGAAGCCGCTTTTAGATTGATTGTATCAGTGCACTTAAGGAGCGTCCTCACTGGGAGCATTCTTTCGTGACCATTTGTAAACAAGCAATCGTAGGCGAGCAACAAATGGTTCCCTGCGAGCCCAGCATTCACTTTCGAGCAAAACTATGAACGTTCGGGTCGAACATTCCCTTGCTTATTTTTTGAAACTACCCCCAAAAGACGATTTAGGGGTGTTAAAGTTTTTTTGTAGAATCTTATTACTTCAGTTAATAAACTTGAAACTTTACATAAATACCAATCTAAATAAACAATAAAGGATTTCATTGTTGGTTTTTCGAAACTACCCCAAAAGATGATTTAGGGGATGTAAGTTTTTTTGAAGAATCTGATTTATTGGGTAAATAAACATGAAACTTGACATAAATACCATCCTAAATAAACAATAAAGGTTGTAATTATTATTTTTTTGCAACTACCCCCAAAAGACGATTTAGGAGGTATTACAGTGTTTTGGAAAAATCTGATTTCTGGGGTCAATAAACTTGAAACTTGCCACAAATACTAACCTAAATGAATAATAAAGGCTTTCATTGTTAGTTTTTCGAAACTACCCCCAAAAGATAATTTAGGGGATGTTCAATTTTTTGAAGAATCTGATTTCTTGGGTGAATTAACATGAAACTTGAATAAATACCATCCTAAATAAACAATAAAGGTTGTCATTATTAGTTTTTTGCAACTACCCTCAAATGACGATTTAGGAGGTATTAGTGTTTTTGAAAAATCTGATTTTAAGGGTCAATAAACTTGAAACTTGCCACAAATACTAACCTTAAGGTTGCATTTTTTTTTTTTGAAACTACCCTAAAAGACGATTTAAGGGATGTTATTTTTTGAAACTACCCTCACAAGTCGATTAAGGGGGTGTTGAAGTTTGTATCAAAGAATTTTATTTCATGGGTTACTAAACTTGAAACATTGCACAAATACTAACTTAAATAAATAATAATGGTTGTTATTATTAGTTTTTCGAAACTACCCCCAAACACAGATTTAGGGGGTGTTAAAGTTTTTTTTAATAATCTTATTACTTGGATTAATAAACTAGAAACTTGACATAAATATCAACTTAAGTAAACAATAAAGGTTGTCATTATAAGTTTTTAGAAACTACACTCAAAAGTCGATTTAGGGAGAGTTAAAGTTTTTTGAAAAATCTTATTTATTGGGTTAATAAACTTGATACTCGACAAAAGTACCAACCTAAACAAACAATAAAGATTGATATTATTAGATTTTCGAAAATTCCTCCAAAATACGATTTATCAGGTGATAAAGTTTTGTTAAAGAATTTTATGTATTGGGTTAATAAACTTGATAGTTGGCATAAATACCAACCTAAGAAGGTAAACAAAAAAGGTTGTCATTATATTTTTTCGAAACTTCCCCCCAAAATGGATTAAGTGGGTGTTAAAGTTTGTTAAGAATCATACTGGACAAGGTTTCGTTTTTGATGTAGGGATCTAGGGGAGCACGAAGAAGGAATTTGCGGCAAATCAACGTTTCACCATCATCATCATTTCAGCCAAAAAACGTCCACTGCTAGACATAGGCCTTCCCCAAGCGCCGCCACACTGATCGGTCCTGTGCGTTTCGCATCCACCGGACTCCCGCAGCCTTGACCAGGTCAGACTTCCTAATTTGCGTTTTCCGGTTCGCAGTCGCCACTGAACTGTCATCCTTTAAGGGGGTGAAAAGGGGGCAATTTGTTTGTATGAACAATCTCATTCCGCGGAGATAAAGTAAATAATCAAAATTTACATAATACGTTTTTTAAAACTACCTTCCCCCATGATAGGGTTAAATGATATTAGTTTTTTTGAGACATCTTACTGAGCAATCTAACTAAAATAAACAAAAAATAAAAAAGAAAGGGTATATTAAGGTTTAAGGGGCGTATTTTACTTTGTAGCGGTAACCTAACATGTATTTTATATGGCTTAAGTCAAATAACGAATCGTCCCAAACCTATAAACCGTAGAACTTTACGAAACCACATTTTTATTTGGTTTAATAACAGCTTATTTTTGGTTGCCATCACACGAACGAAGTCGCGGGCGGAGTTAATATTATAAATGTGAAAGTAACTCTGTCTGTCTCTCTGTCTACCTTTTCACGCTTAACCCGCTGAACCGATTTAAATGTAATTTGGTTCAGCGATATTTTGAGACCCTAGGCAGGATATAGGATAGCTTTTATTCAAACATACTTACGGAAATCATACTTAAGGGAGTGGAAAGAAGTTTGTATGGAAAACCTACAATATTAAGCCGCGATATAAAAAATAAGCAATTCGAATTACTAATGCTTCGCAGACGAAGTCGCGGGCAACAGCTAGTTGGTACATAAATATTCCTAAACGTGTGGTTTGTTATGCTCAAAGGCGTTCAAATATAGAAATGATAAAATATTAATTTCCTTTATTTAATTCAATATCTACCTGGGTAGATAGCGACAACCCTGGGGTTGGGCAGTATTTATTTATTATTATTATTTATCATATACTTTATTATACACTTATAGACTTTATTGTATAGGCCTATATAATAGGCCTTAGAAATATTTGTTCCGTGCGGGCAACGAACCCGCGACACGCAGCGCAGTAGCCGATCGCTCAACCAAATACTTATGGCTTCAAAATACATTTCAACATAAATACATTAGCGATCGTATTAATGGGTGCGCTCTGCAGAAAATAGCGCTCGATAGCATTCGTTAGCAAAATGGCGACCGCGTACGTGAAATTGTCAAGTATCTTGTACTTATATTCATTTCAAACGGTTATTTTCACGTAACTTCTGTGTATTAATTAATAATGTATTAGTACAAATTTCATGATGGTTGATCGACTGTATTTTGTCTTTTAAATTTTATATTTGTAATTAAAATAGTTAAAATACTGTATTTTGTATTATATGTTTAAAATACACGACTTACAAATATTTTGTATTTCATATTTTCAATACATGCGAGATAGTATTTTGTAATATTTTTTGGCCATCTCTGTATCTACCTATATACACTATGCTAGCTACTATGGTTTCGGTTACGCACAGATATTTATCATTATCAAAATTTAAATAACACTTACTCTTGATACACTTTCTCCTGAATTTCCGGGTACTTTCCCAATAGCTGTAACGTATACCCCATAGCGACAGCAGAGGTGTCGGTCCCAGCAATGGTAAGCGTCAGCACTTCTTCTCTTAGCTCCACATTGGTATACCCTTTCTCACCGCCAGACAAATGTATTAGCAGGTTTAAAAATGTCTGTTTTTTGTATGATCCTAAATCTGCAAGAACAATGCAAGGTCGATATGGAATTTTAGAGAGCAAACTATAATGTCATTGAGTCGTGCAAAAATTTCACAATTCAAAATGATTAAAAATAGACAGCGTAAGTCGATAATATAGACATAAAAGAATCGTCTGTACTTAGTATTCTACTAAAGAAGCAAATGGTACATGCATTCGCTTCTTTGGTAGAATACTATTCACTCCTCCCAATTTGCCACTATGAACATATTCTTAAAATGTCTCTTACCGAATTCATGATCAACCTCTGTTCTAGACTCGTTTTCTAGTTTCAATTCTACTCTCTTCTTTTCGATAACCTGTAAACAAGCAAATTTATTTCCTAAGTTCCAAATCATACGGACAAAATGTTTTGCGAATACTTTCATTTTTCATTGTCTGTACAGCTATGTAGTAGAATTCCCTGCCGGAGTCTTTTTCTTAATAGATGTAACCTTGGGGGCTTTAAGGCAAGAGTGAATAGGTTAGATACTTCTGGGTAAGCGTGGCGCACCTTCGAAACCATAACCGCTAGCATAAGGTAAGATAGAGGTCAAAGAATTGAGTATTGCATAAAAACAAGTGATAAACCGCGATCACTATTTCTTCTACAGATGTAAACGTGATGTTTGCATAAATATTGGCCAAATGGCCAATCAATCATTCATCGCAGAGGAAGAACTACATCCACTTACCTGATCAGTAAAGCTATGCATAAGTGAGATATATTCTTGATGCCTCTTGTACTGCGGAAACCACTGGTATAGCCAGTCTGGCTGAAGCCACAAGTGGAAGATCCTCTCGCATACCAGGTTTAGCACACGACACATTGCTTTCAGGAATGGTTGGTCAGGATTCTCTTGTGCGTTGATTTTAACCCCTATTGCTGTCTCTGTGAAGTTAAAATAAATGAGTAAAAATCGAATTTGTTGCAGGAACTTAAAGTCACTAAGTCCTGAAAGGTAACCTAACCCTGCAGGCCAGAATCTAGTTCCTCTTTTAGTAAGTCTTTAGATTTATGAGTGCGTGCAATGTAAAGAAACTGTTTACCTATAACTCTGAAATTGATCTTTGGAAAAGAGAGCTTCAGTTATTTAAGTTAATTGTTATCACAAAACCTTAATTCCGTCATAACACTCACAGAAACAAGCGTAAGTACGGAAGGCTGCGCATGTCATTGGTAACAAACCCAGTTAAAGCTGGCCTCGTGTTCTATTGTAACCTCATAACGCGCTAGCCTAAAAGTCCAAATGTTACCACCGATGTACTGTCGAATATGCCTACTTTCTTCTATCAGAAACACATAACAAACTTAGTAACAAACTATAAATAGACAAACAAACCATATAATTCAGAAACTTCGCACAAATGAAGTTAAATTGCCTAAACAATGGGCATGTTTGCGTGTAGAAATAATTATCATGACAAATGGATCTAGGTTGAGCCGTACTAGTATGATAAACTACGGTAATTTGAACTATCATCAATCTTAATCACGTAGGCATAAAGGTCTACGATTTACTTGCCAAAATTAGTAAACAACTAACTGTTTGAATACGAATTTGCTTTCGATTTTGACCTTTAAGGTTAAAAATAGCCCGAAGCTATTTTATGCGGCATCGAAAAGCAGCAAATTATATAGCGTCCTAAATAAGTCATCATATATTTTTGTTGTTCGTCCAATAAATTTATATCAAGTAATTTGAAAATAGAACTTAGTCAAATCGGGCGCGTAAAGCCTGAATTTCATTATGCGTACAGGTAAGGAGTGGAATTCCCTGCCGGAGTCTTTGTTTCCCGATAGCTACAGTCTTTAAGTCAAGAGTGAATAGGTTTTTTCTAGGCAAGCGTGCTTCACCGTCGACCACATCATCGCTTACCATCAGGTGAGATAGTGGTCAAGCGCAAGCCTATAGACGATAAAAAAATACACCACAAAAAGTATATGAGCATTGTCTATCGCTTTAATTCAGACTCCCATGTATTTTGCTATCCACAAACACGCACTGAGTGCTCGAGGTAGATTACAGCCTACTTCCCTGTACAAACAGGAGGCCTGTTTATTATATTACGCTATGAATGACCGATCGATGTGGTGACACCAAGGAAAGCTCAATGTTCAGAAGTGGACATCTTTCGGCTGATATGAGGATGATGAATATTACTTACCACACACAGAATCCAGGGTATACGAGCTAAGGAAGGGCCAGATGCTGAATTTTCCTTTGCCAGCAGACGTTGTCAGTTGCTTCACCAGTTTCTCACTCTGCTCAGCGAACACATGGACAAAGTTCTCGACTATCCTGGGACTGAAGGCTGGTACAAGGATCTTCCGTCGACGTCGCCAGATGGGAACTGTTTGGGAAAGAAAATGTGAGTTCGGTTCGGTTATTTAAGTCCGAGCACGCCTTGCTACCTACAGGGACCTAGTAATATATTGTGATCATTAGGTCTTGAAGATACATCAAAGTCAAATATATTTATTCAATTAGGCCAATAAACGGCACTTTTGAACGTCACATAAATTAAAATTAAAATTTAAAAGTAATAAAAAAAAAAAAAAAAGATTCTACCGTGCATTCGGAAAGTAGATTGTTATGGAGAAGAACGCACAAGAAACTCCATCACGCTCACATCTCACAATGCCAATTAATGCCTCAGGTAGGGCTAGAAGTACCTACTTCTTCTTTTTATATTGATTGACTACATAACTACTCAATATTTGCCCAAACAGTATGTGGTTAACTGATTCTGACATTTGTCACGTTAAGATTCTGGAAGATGCAGGTAATTGGCCAAATCATGATATCAAAAACTTCGCTCGATCAAAAAAAAAACTGAAATGGAGGCTCCATTTCAGTTTTTTTTATCATTTTCTTATTTTTATTGAAGATTATGAGAGTTTTACAACCAAAAACACATATATCTTTATTCTTAGGGTAGAATTTATAAAATAGTTTAATTGTTTTAATTTTAAAATAAAATATAATAGAGCGGCCGCCCTACGGCTCTTCAGATCAGCTGGTCCGCTAATCAATCGACGGATTTATTATGAGATCAGTAGGTTAGGTATGTTGTTTTAACAGACTTCGAAGAAACGAGGTGGTTCTAAATTCGGTTTTGTTTTTTTAGTTGTTTAACTGAAATATTCGTTATGGGTGTATTTTTTTTTAGTTTTAGGCGTCGGTAATTGCGAATTCAATATTCGCAATTACCGACGCCAAAAAAATAAAAATACAAAATGGCGCCGACCGAAATTTCTGAAACTTTCATCATGGGTGTCAGTTTCATGGTTATTGAGGTCTCTAAATCTGAATATGGGTATTTTTTTTATTATTTCTTCTTTGACAAGCTAGAAAGTCCTCTGAAAGGCGTGCAGGAGCCGAAGCCAACTCGCAGAGGCCTTGTTAGGCATGTATCAGGAAATGGGACATCAACCGATGATAATCCCTGTATGCACTGCGCTAGTGCACCCAAGGGCAATCCCCGGTTGATGCAGAACTATTGCAAAAAATTGAGAAAATGCATAGGGCTATGGGTATGGTAAATTTAGTGGGTCGATTGCCTAAAACTATAAGAGTACTACTGGCACCTGCCTGACCACTGATGAACTACACGGCTATAAAATGGCAGGGGGTGACTGGCACACTCAATAAATGGCCCTGCAGTTTAGTGACGAAGCGCCAAGAGGGCAACATATCCAGAGGTGTTTGAGAAATGGAGAGGTATACCATGGCTATCAGGACAATTCTGGCAGTACGGTCAAGATCCCTACCAGCATTTTACTGGGTTAACGTCCTTTCGCCGAGCACGTTTGCTCTTGCGAATCTGGGCTCAAGCTAGCCAATTAAGACAAGAGAGGTGGGAGCTCTGTTCCCCGTCAGTGTTCACTCCGACGGGCTAATAAAGGCAAGCCGGAGATGAGGGACAAGACTTCTCCATGGAGATCAAGTCCGTGGGGTCGCCACTGCCCACCAGCTCGCCACAAAGATGCACTGCTGCATTATTATGTTGTATTATTATTATCTATTATTGAAAATACCAATCACAAAATACATTTTTAAGTAGTATTTTAATTACTAATACTAAATACTTATTTGTATTTCAATTACGTATTTTAATTACTTGTAATCCAACATCCAACCCTGGCAGGAAAGGAGGTGCCGCTAATCCTGTGAAGGTGCTTCACATTGGCATAGCTATTTGGGCAACTTTTTCCTACTGCGTCAGTGAAATAGATGTACTAGAGTAAAGTAAAATTAGTGAAGTAGAGAGTAACAGTAAAAAAAACCTAAGTGACTAGCAAACGCTTGACTTGAAGCTCGTTATCGCCTATAATGATAAGTAATTTATAACAAAACCGGTTGTGTCGGCACTGCACACATCATTTGAACTGTAAGGTCACCATAGCACTTAAGATGGCCTGATAATCTAGCACTGCATCGTGTTACATAACCTTATTTATGATTCATCGTGCTAACTCTGTTTCAGGTGTTAAAGTTCATGTTTTATCCAACATGACTAATAACTGTGATTTTTAATAACGTAAACTAAAAGCTGCCAATGACTTTATGACCTTATTTTTTTTAGGGTTCCGTACCCAAAGGGTAAAAACGGGACCCTATTACTGAGACTCCGCGGTCCGTCTGTTTGTCTGTATGTCTGTCACCAGGCTGTATCTCATGAACCGTTATAGCTAGACAGTTGAAATTTTCACAGGTGATGTATATCTGTTGCCGCTACAACAAAAAATACTAAAAACAAAATAAAATAAATATTTAAGGGGGCTCCCATACAACAAACGTGATCTTTTTGCCGTTTTTTACGAATATGGTACGGAACCCTTCGTCGCGTTCGCGAGTCCGACTCGCACTTGGCCGGTTTTTTAATGTTGCAAGCATAGAGCATAGTGTTTTAGGTAAGGCCCAATCATAAGTTTTTCATCGAATCGATGTGACATGACTGCTCAAATTAATTTTATTAATTTTGTAAATAATTGTTTTATGAATATAAACGTAATGTATTCATAAACATAGACATAAACTTTTATTGTGTTAAATATTATGAAATCAACAATTAAATAAATGTGATCAATAAAATGAAATCTGACATAAATGAGTAGAAACTAAATGAGGGCCGCTCGTTTCTTAACAAATGTATTTTTTTTGCCGTGAAATACTGCATTTTCGATCTACTTTCATTTTCGATTAAGTTTCGATCACACAGGATAGTTAGGATATGACACTATTTTTTTGTAACGATAAAGTGACAACCCTCCAAATGGCAGTTTACAACGAAATTAAAAATCAGAATTATAGCCATAGACTAATATATATTGTTATAGCTTATTTGGACTGACAAGGAGCCGGTTCAAGTCCTTGTCATCAGATATGTTGAAGCGTATACGCAGTCATATAATGGTAAAATATAATAACAAATATGTCAAGAAAAAAAGTGAAAAATATAAAAACTTTTTAACAAAAAGATACTACCGACTTCCAAACAACAAAACTACAACGTAAATATTAACTTTATTTTTGGAAGTCAGAAATGTTATAAACAATAAACAGATATGCGATTGCTGCAATCCCGAGAGATTTGCCGTTATTTATTGAAGAGTTCTGTTGTATTTCTCCGAAATTCTTCATTAGATATTCACTAAATTAAAATGGGACCAATTTCGGAACATACTCGTTCAAACAAAAAAAAGGATTTTCATAATCGGTCCACAATTGACGGAGATATCGGTGAACATACATAAAAAAAACATACATAAAGTCGAACATAGAACCTCCTCCTTTTTGGTAAGTCGGTTAAAAATGATAAAGAGAAGCTAGACTTATTTGGCTGTCAGTCCAAGGTGTACTTATTAACCGAGTAACAAAACCTTGCTAAAAAATAACTTCAGACGGGAAAAAATTGCCACGAGATATTTGGATGACAGTGGATGACAGTCTCTAAATTGACGTTGGTCGGACTTAGGCTGCCCGAAGCAAAGAAAATATTTTTAGTACAATACATACTTCTTTTTTAAATAATAGGAATACTTACTTGTCTGGAATATCCAATAAGGAGACCAATTGAAATTAAAATTACTATCAGAAAAGTGAAAAGTATTAAAAGCCAGTGCGCTTGTTCGTGTGTCTTGTCTTAATTGATATAGTGATGCGTGTTCATTGTGATGTGGACCTAAAAGACGCATCGCATGATTCACGTATCGCGGACACAAACAAACAGACCACAACAAACGGCTCTGGACGCTACTCCAACCCATCCACAACCGCAGGAAGGTGGGCGAAGAGAAAAAACAAAAAAACACTTTTCATTCATACGTCAAGTTTTGAGCTGACAAAAATATTCCAAAGTTTTAGAAGATACATTTCACAATTGCATGATTACTTTTCGTAGGTTCGTACAGCTTTGCCACAAACATCTGCGTATTTTCCAAATAATCGTCATGACACATCACAAGTTTACGAAAGAGCCTGGTTTACCTTGTTGTTGGATTTTTTTATGTCCTGTTTGGCTCAGTTACAAAATATTCTGTTGTCACTACATGCGTGTCACTGCTAATATTATTTTCCTTATTGTTGTACCTCCGAATTATTACGAATTCGCTCGCATTTGTTCTTTAGCTGGGACATTTTTATACGGACGTGATGTGAGGACATATGGCCTCATTAACATTGGTAATGTTACCATTATGGCTATTGTAATTTTAGTCATGTTCATATAGGCCCATTATGTACAAAGACACTTTCACGTTATAAACTATGTAGCGGCGAGTAGGACAAAGGCCAAAGCCCAGCTGTAGGTGTGATAAGATCAAAATAATGTATATCTAACTATATCTACGCATGTATATCCTTTTTTTTTTTTTTTTTTTGGGTGGGAAATCATCTGCGGGACTTCTCCCGCTCTGGGTGAAGCGGGAGGGCGTGTCAGACTTTTACTGACTAAAACCCACCCGTGTTCCTTCAGTTGCTTGCGCCAGGGCCGCGGTAACTCTCTTTCAAATTTATCCGCGACCCACGCATGTATATCCTATATGGCAACAGCAAGACATAAATACACCTCTATTTCTTAATTATTACTAAAGATAACTTTTGTTTTGATAAAATTATACTCGCGACGTGCGTCGTCGGTTTAGGTCGGTTGTTCACGAGGCACTGCACGACAAGATTTTAATATATTTATATATTCCCACAATATATGGTACGCAAAAGATTTTTTTTCAATTTTCCCATTTTAATATAGGCAGTGACACTCGCAAGTTAAAGACGAATTGATTGACATAAGAACCTTCAAAATCGGCCAACGCGTTTGGTCTCTAGAACGCCACATAGGAACATACCTACATAAATAGGCTGATAAACACATTACCCTCCTACGGCAATCGGGTTAAAAAAAAAATTCTTACCTGGTGCGAATATTCCTCCATTCCCTATAATTTTTTTGATGAACCTGTGGAGGTCGTCCTTTTCCAGGCATGTCCTCAAAACCATCTCGAGATCGACCGGATCTACTACGACTGCACAGAAATACAAAATTCATCAGACAGGTAAATGAAATTAAAAAAAAAAAAATACAGGAATAGGATTCTACGTTTATGATTTCTTTTAGAAATAGTTATAAATCAAGTTCATAAGCTGTTAGTAAAAAAGGGGTGTGCTTTTAATCCGGGATGCGAATCACCCTCTTGGCATATTTTTTTTAGACTTAATGTTGTTTGGCATAACGTTTTCGCATAACTTTTATCAGCATAACAATACTGCGGCATAGTAAAACTTTGGCATAATGCAAAGGTTAGATAACTGACATTTGGTCTTATTTGTTTTGCCATAATTTGGAGTTGCATAAATATTTGAGGAATAATAGTTATTCGTCATAATAATTTTATCGGTACATACGTGGGACACTCAGAAAGTTTTGCGAAACTAAAAAAAATTGTTCTATACGTACATATATTTTTATTAAATCTTTTCAAAGTACTTTCCACCAGCCTCTATACAAAGATTCATGCGCCTAAACCAGTTTTCAAAACACTTTTTCCAGTCCGCCGCAGACACCTCGTTTACAGCCTGCTCGAACGCAGCCAGCGCATCTTCCGGCGACGAAAATTGTATCCCTTTGAGCTGATTTTTTATTTTTGGGAATAAAAAGAAGTCACACGGTGCTAGATCAGGGCTGTAAGGAGGGTGACCCAGGAGTTTGACTGGCGTGCTGTCCAGGAAGTCCCTCGTTTTGAGTGCGGTGTGCGCAGGTGCATTGTCGTGGTGGAGCAGTAGCCCGCGGAGCCCTGTGTTTGGTCGCTTGTTGCTTATAACAGAGAAAACTTCTGGCAAACATTTGGTAGTATACCATTCGGCATTAATGCTTCTTTGATCCCGTAAGGGAATTGATACCAAGTGGCCAGTCAAATTAAAAAAGCTAGCGATCAAAATCTTACCCCCGCTTCTAGATCGTTCCACTTTGGTAGGCGTTGGCTCATTTTGAAACACCCAAACAGTCGACTGGAGCTTGGTTTCTGGGTCGTATTGATAAATCCAGGACTCATCACCTGTAACGATGTCGTAAACACGCCGAGACGAGCCTGCTTCAAATTTGTTAAGCATATCACGGCACCATTCCACCCGGGCCTGCTTCTGAGCATCGGTGAGGTTGTGCGGCACCCAGCGTGATACTATCCTCCTCACGCGAAGATGGCTGTGTAGAATCTCGTGAACGCTTCCCGATCCAATCTTCAATATGTGTTGAATCTCCTGATATGTAATTCGCCTATTGTCTTGGATTAAATTTTTCACTGCTAGCACGTTTTCTTCGGTAACAGCCGTCAAAGGGCGACCGCTTCTTTCGTCATCCCCCAAAGTTGGTCGACCGCGCTTGAATTCGTTATACCAACGATACACGGTTGCCTTGGAAGGGCCTTCATCCATGAATGCCATTTGAAGTCTATCGTACGATTCATCCGGTTTCAGGCGACACTTGAAATCGTATAAAATCATAGCTCTAAAATGTTCCCGGCGCAGATCCATATTTCAGTGAGACACAGTACTTTGAATTAACTCGCAAAAAATGTGGAGGGAAATTTTGAAATTGGAACTTACTTATTTTTACTTATAAATAATCATATTTTCGAAAAACATTATAACTGGCCAGTCTCCCATATATAAAAACTTTTTTTCGCAATACTTTCTGAGGGGCCTGGTATATTTTGAACGTCGAAAATATCGTAAATTTTAATATCGATTTGAATCTATTGAAAATTGTTTCACCTAAGCTTAAAATGTCTAATTAAACATATTTGATGAAGGATGAAGGATTCAAATTAATTAGGCTAGGGTGAGGCGGGGTGGCCCTTGGGCCACCTTTAAGCCGCGCACAAAAAAAAAGAACATTATGTGTAAATATCATTAGCGTTTATAACATTATGCTTTATAAGATTATGCATCATTATTATTATGCCAACAGTATTTATGGCAATATACATTATGGCAAAGCATTTATGCCTAATAACATTATGCGTAATGATTATTATGCTGAATTTTGTTAAGCCAATGTAAATTATGGGAATATATTTAATTCTTACTATTAGTAAAACCTTTAAACCCGCACACAGCGGGGTAATTGCGCAACAAACTTTCAAAGGTTAATGCCTTCCCATTTTCAAACAATGTATAAACAAAATTCTTCAAAATTCTTCATTCGGATTAAAACATCAGATTGTAATGTAATTGAAAGTTTGTTTCGCAATGGATCGCATTAAAAAACATCAAAGTAAGAAAAGGAATACTTACTGAAGAAAAGTATATGTCCCATCCAACCTCTTATGATCCCGTTATTTTCCATGCTCTCATAGCTTAGTTTTTGCAGTTGATTCATGATTACTGAAAGCCATCAAAACTAGTGTTAGACATAGAATAGGATAGAAATACAACAGGAAGGATAGGAATAAAATTATTAGACACAGACACAACACAACAGCAACAAAAACAGAGTTAAAGACAAGAATATAAATAAATAAACTCCAAAGACAAATTGCGCTGAGCGTGTCTATACTGACAGGGTTACCAACTCAGCATTTGTTGAGCGTCAGACACCCAGCGCTGGTTTTCAAAAGGCATCATGGCATGATGACATGGCACGACGACATGTAGGTACCATTATCATCACCTATATAATATGGTGCAATTTTATTTCGCATGCTTTGTTTATGTGATAAGTATTTATTTTATTTTATTGTTTACATTTTTTAATTATTGTGTTTAAATTAATTTTGTGAAACTGTTCATGATAGCACGATATACATCGATACACTAAATAACAAGCGTTCATTGTTGGTGGTAGATACATGCTCAACCAATTGGATCACCAGTCTCGCCCGCCGGTAGTGTATGATTCAGTGCCCATTAATTACTCCAAAAGCGCAAAAAATCTAGGCGTTCTCATGGATACAAACCTCTCTTGGGAGGTTCATATTGCTGATGTGAGTAAGAGGGTCTTTTATTCTTTTCAGTCCCTTAAGCGTCTCCGAAAATTCTTAACATTTCACACTAATGTTACTCTTGCGCAATCCCTTCTTCTACCGCTCATAGGCTATTCGCATCCGCATTTTATATTTTTTAGATGCAACGGAGGTACTCCTTAATAAACTTGAGCGACTGCAGAACTTGTGCATCCGCTTCATTTTTGGCCTCCGCTATTACGACCATGTATCGGAATTTAGGACCAGATTGAAGTGGCTGCCGATTCGGCGTCGTCGAGATACCAATATCCTATCCCTTCTCTATACTAACCTGCACAATCCTAATTCACCTAAATACCTTCGTAAACGCTTTCAGTACCTTGTCCCGAGGGGTAAACCCTGTCGCACTGCCACTTCTCTTCTCCTTCGCCCTCCACGACACACTTCCAGCAGCAATGATGGCTCATTCTCTGCTACTGCAGTGCATCTCTGGAACTCTCTCCCACACTCCCTACGCGACAGCTTTTCTTTGGAGGTCTTCAAGAGGAAGATTAAAGATCATTTCCTTGCGCGATGACATACTAATTAGTATTTATATAAAAATATGTATTTATTAAAGTATATTTTTTTTTATTCTTCATAAGTTATTTTAAAATTGTACACTGAATCCTGCCCTCTATAATGTCATCTTTCTCTGTCACCCTAGGGTTTGCTGTACGAGAACTTAACATTTTGTTAAGCTCGCCTTTGTACGTGTACTTTATTATCACTATATATATTAGAATTAAGATGATATTTGCACGCCATCACACATCACATCACATCATCAGCCTATTAATGTTCCCACTGCTGGGACACAGGCCTCCTCTCTGTGAGAGGGAATGGGCCGTAATCCATCACGCGGGCCCAGTGCGGGTTGGTGGATGTCACATGTCTTCGAATTTCTAGTTCTAGGACATGCCGGTTTCCTCACGACATTTTCCTTCACCGTTTTGAGAGCAGTGGTGAAGAAATAATTTACACAAAGTAAAGCGCCTGCCTGGGCTCGAACCCACGGCCTACAACTTGTAAGTCGCGGCCGATACCACTGGGCCACCACTGCTCCCATACTAGGTGGCAAACATGTCCGAACTTTTTGTTTTTTCAATGTTATCCTGCATGCACGTATTATTCATTCTTGCAATGTACACACGTGTTTTAGCAAATAATAATATATTTATCTTTTTATCTTCTCTATGTAATTGGGGTTTAACTGCCCAGTTAGTCTAGTGCTCGCAAGCTATACATTGAGCGTTCCTGGGTTCGATTACCGTCGGGTAAAAGTGTTATTGGGTATTTCCATTAGGGTCTCCCTTTCTTCGAAAAGCACGTTAAGCCGTTGATCCTGCGTCTGCGCCATCCCATCGGACAATAAGGAACAGACAATCTTGCAGTCAGCACCTTAATTTGAACACACACTTGTGTAATTTAATATCTCCTGCGTAATTGGCTAATCTCTGTTGAGATTGACTACCGTGGCCGAAATTCCATAAGGAGGATTCATTGGTGCAAGTCATGGGCAAAACTTTTTAACAAAAATATTAAATCGTATTCCGAAACAAAACACTACAAAGCGAGAAATAAAACACTATAAGTCGGTATTCCTGTTTTCGTTTCTTCGTTTTTTGACACCGACTGCCGAAATTGATGTTATTTTTCACTTTGTAGTGTTTTTATTGGGAAGGCGGTTGTATTTTTCTGTAAAAAGTTTTTTCTGTTCACTTTTTAGTGGAACACAATGGATGCCAGAATACATAATCCGTATAACATGTAAATTGAACATAACCGCTGGAAAGAGAGTGATAAACTATACACATCTGCGTACCCGTTTAGAGCGTACTGGCGTGATGGTATGTTATGAAATGGTGTAAATAACAAACAGACATGCGATTGCAGCAATCCCGAGAGATATGCTCATTCATTGCGTCATTTATTGAAGAGTTCTGTTTTATATCTCCATGGTTCTTCATCAGATCTTTACCAAATTTTAATGGGACCACTTCGGAATAAATTTCTTTTAAACAAATAAGAATTTTGCAAATCCGTTTATATATTAGCCGGAGTTAGGCGGGAAAAAATATAAATAAACATCCGAATAGAGAACCTCCTCCTTTTTGGGAATTCGATTAAAAATAACTCTGCCGTACCCCGGATCCTGCGGTTGGTAGTCACACTTGCCACCACCAGAACAAAGGCACAGCTTCAACAGTAAAAGGCAGACCAGCAATGTATCGAAAAAGGCACACAGTTTTCATTGGTATTTTTCCCATCACGAATCTAAATATTATTTACAATGCATGTCCTTGAAAAGAGCGGTTTTCCAAGCAGCCAAACTGTGCGGAAAGTGTCACTTTTTTTCACTTGTTCCTTTTACTTTCCTGTGTTATTTTAATTTTTAACTCCAACGTCAGCCCGACGCATAGAGTTTTTATTATTTGAGAAAAGTTTTAAAATTAGTGATGTACAGATTATCATTCATATAAAAGGTAAAATAAAACTAATACTTTATTTTAGGCGTTTTTAATTACTCTAGATTTAGATTTTGATCAATAAATTAATTTTAAATATTCATTAAATATGTTTGGCAGAACGTATATTTTGTCGTGCCTTATTGCGTTACGATGTGACAGCTATTCGCACATGCGCAGTAGATATGCCCGAGGAAATATTAGTTAATCTGTGGATATGCTGAACGCGCTTGAATAAGCCCGCCATTTTATTAATTTCAGTTTTTTAATTTATTTATTTCCTCGCACAATGCATAGTAAAATGTTGTATGATACACGTACGTAAGATGATTTCCGACTCGTGTCGATGTATCCATTCACTCGCTTCGCTCGCTCGTGAATAAAAATGCCTCTCATCGGAAATCACCTACCTTCCGCACTTGTAGCATAAATAACTATTTTCCACTACCTTGTCTATTATGTAACACATTGCCTTAGAAATTCGTTTCGAAATATGAACATTTAGTCACAAGGTTATAAAATAAAAATAAAAAACAAAATTACATTATAACAGTTACGAAATGACTTTTGAATGGTGTTTTGTAACTACAACGTAATTATTTTTCTTTATGGCGGCCAAGTACGAGTGAAACAATTTGCAATTTTAAGAAAAAAAAGGTGGTAAACGCATTCTGCTGCTATGCCTGCGCTTTTTCCACCACCCCATCCGACAGAATGATACTGAACCTGTTACCTCTCGAAAAAGCGCACGTTGATTGTGTGTACATTTACTAATTGTAAATTTTAAACTGTTGCTAATAAATTGTTGTTGGAACTTATTTGCATTTAATTAAGTAAGCTCATCAGGTAGTGGAAAAAGAATCAATCGTGTCTCGCATAAAAAGGCTTTATTTTAACACTCGCATGTAGATATTTGGCTACATCACTCGTGTTAAAATCTCGACCTTTTATGCTCGACACGAAATGTACTATTTTGCTAAGAGGTACGACGAAAACAAGAAAAACTGCAGTAAAAAAACATATCTCTATCAGTCTACCATTACAAGAAGATATTTATCAAGCCAATCAGTTGTAGTATCAATCATCCAGTCGATAAAATATAGTTAATGTATTATAGATTCTTATAATAATAAATCAGTTTCACGTGTTTGACGCTGACTTATCTAATATATGCATAGAAAGAACAATTTGCACTTCCATGCAACATCCTAGGTATCTTAGGCTTTTGCATTTCCTAGGCGACCACTGAAAATCAGCGCCGTGCTGTGGGTTCCTCATGGCACAGCATCATGCTGAGTGGGCACTTCTTGTCACAGTCACGAGAGGTACGAGCCTAGTTTCTGTTCACCCCTTTTCGTAACTTTTTCTTAACTTTTATAATTTATATACTACTATTAATTAATTCAGTACTATCTATAATCTATATTAATATACTATGTGTCTGTTTAGTTTAGTCATATCTGGCTTCTATGAGCGGCTTCACCCGCGTGAAAGTCGAAAATTTTCAGTGTTTCTCTACTATTCTATGCATGTTTTATACACCTTCCTCCTAAAATAACCGCATCAAAATCCGTTGTGTAGTTTTAAAGATCTAAGCATACATAGGGACAGACAGACAGCGGAAAGCAGTTTCGTTTTATACTATGTAGTGATTTATGTATCAGTTCCTGTATCATTTTTTCACCTAAAAGCCAGTCCAGTCACAGCTGATTATTTCAGGGATAACAAACAATATACGTTGTCTTAATTTCAATAGGAGCGGATTTAAAATTTTATTTATTTATTTGCTTATCCTCGCACTGGAACGCCTTGCAGCAATTACAGCAATGGAGCAAACTCATATAATAAACTCACTATAAGTCCAGCAGTTGAATTGCGCAAGTGAATACGGCAAGGCGAAGGGTTTTACCGCTATCAAATCGACCAATCACATGCAAGTTTCCACACGATGTTTTCCTTCACCAAACCTTTTATTTCCAAAGTTTGCAAAGCACACAATCATAAATAAACCTAGTCGATGCATGTTTATTATGCATTTTATTTTTAACTAGTACAGTTTTTTTTTAGTAATGGTATGTAATGGCGATTTTTTTTTTTTTTTATAAATACATTCCCTGTACTTAATATGAGATGTTCAATAAATAAACTATATAAATTTACTTTCAAAGGGTTTGAAAAGTAAAGTTATTTAGGAAGGTACGGTATCCAACAACTGATTTGCTCTTTGCCGGTATTTGAATAGCAGCAATATTTTTCTTCGAAAACTATCTATTTAATTTATTTTGAGAGCTTATTAGTCTAAATACTGACAAATCAACCGAGATGAAAAAACTTTTCATCATCATGCTGCATCCATATTCAACCGAGATATGTTAGGTACCTGAATAACTAGAACTCACCCTCAGTATTACCGACCAGGGTGTGCGCTATTCCCATCAAAGGCAGCTCTTCCTTTGGAGCTGGTAAGGCTGAGGCCAGCTTTTTCATATGCCTCCTCTTATACTGAAACGTCACCGTCCACAACACTACAGCCAGGACCAATAGGCACACAAACATTTTGCCACTTTAAATAGGACACTTGTAACAAAAGTACGTGTGATCAATAGATCAATGGAGGTATAGAAACATGGTGTGCGCGCGCGCACCTCGCGTGTTAGTCTAATAAAAATGTGCGTCTATTTATATGGACGTTTTCCTTAGTCCGGCCGTCGCGGTCTGTACTAACTCTACTCTAATGAACAGCGGGGTCGCAAAGTTCATGGTGTGGTTAACATACAACCTTCAGTACACGAGGAAGGGGCTACTATTATTATATTTAAGACAAGCTGACACCCGCGGCTTCGCTCCCTTCAACTGGCTACTTACCTACCTACCTCCTACCTAGGTAGGTAGGGTAGGTGGATAGGGTAGTTATGGTAGGTAGGGTACCTACCCTACCTACCCTACCCACCTACCCTACTCTACCTATCCCACCGTATCTACCCTACCCTACCTACCCTACTCTACCCTGCACTACCTACCCTACCCTACCTACCATACCCTATCTACCCTACACTACCTACCCTACCCTACTTACCCTACACTACCTACCCTCTACCCTACCCTACCTACCTACTAATTTATTGCACTATTTATTTGAATAAGAAATAATGCTACTATACGAATGTAACAAACTTTTGTTTCTACCGGCGGCGGCGGCGATCTTATTAAAATTTAGAACATAAAAGCTGCTATTGTGAGTCAATCTTAAAATATAGACATATGCTGTCGCAGCTTTTTTTTTAGAGCTTTTAAAGAGGAACAATTCCATCATACATAATATTTGCGTAACTTAAACCAGTTTACGCAGCGCACGCAACGGAAGCTCTCAAAAAGGAAATTATGTTGCCCGTTTTCGCAACATTTTTCATTTATGCTCCGCTCCTATTGGTCATAGCGTGATGTTATATACCTTCCTCGATAAATGGACTATCTAACAAAAAAAAATTTTTTTCCATTCCAACCAGTAGGTCCTGAGATTAGCGCGTTCAAACAAACAAACTCTTCAGCTTTATAATATTAATAAGATTTAAGAGTTTAATGTGTAACAAGTGTCGCAAATTTAATTAAGGTGCGGGAAATAACTGGTTTTAGTACTGTAGCTGTGTATTATTTAATTTACTGTCGGTTTCTACCGTGTACCTAATAACTAGCATTAAAGGCCTCGTCAAAGACACAGCGAACCGCTAGCGTGGCGAAGGGTTTTTATTTTGTAATCTATGGTATCGTTTGAATCTAGTCACATAAAAACCGAAAGCGAACCGATAGGTGCCGATACCAAGACGCCAAGACAATCCAAATGCGTGCGCGCTAGGCTTGTGTAGTACATGTACTATGTACTATTAGGAAGCAATTCCTTTAGGTGAATGAGAACGAACTATTATGTTTCGGTCGTTTAAATAGTTCATCTAGTACAGTGATCCAAGCGACATCGGATCGCTCGAGTACTGAATCAGAACGAATTAGGACGGTTCGAATTATGATGGTCTGAGCCTGAGCGAGTGAACGAGTTGAGAAATTTGAGAACCGTGCGCGCGAGCGTGATGACTGATGAACGACGAACTAGTACAGTTTGCTCTGTCTACGTACGATCTCGATGACCGACCCGGCGCACAAGAATATCTTAATGAACGGTGGACTACAATGAACTAATAGTACTAGAAGACCAAACTAGTTCATTTCAACGATTGTACTAGTTCGGAGCGTTCTATTCAGTGTCCGAGTAAGAACAAGCCTAGTGCGCGCGAGGCGAGGCGTGAGTGAGATAGTTGTATTAGGATTTAGTTGGCTTTGTATATGTCGTAGGCCAATCGTTGAACTGGGCCGATCGTGATATCTGGGCACATCACGATACGCCGGAATTTCTTGATTTGCCTGTCTAATACCCGCCATATCGTTCGTAGATTAAAGTTTGACGATTTGCATGCTTGGATAAATAGAGTCTGTAGGATGACCAAAGTACAAGCAAATAACATGAAGTTTAGATAATAATTATTTTATTAGCAAATAAAAAGACGTTTAATTTATAAAGATTTACCCATCCATGCTTGAATAAATAGATTTTTCACCACCTGCTCGACAATGTCCAATTACATATCATGCAATCTCAACGTAAAGCAAAGCATTACCTCCTAAGGGAGGTGAAGTTGTATGAAACTCCCAAGAGAGTAAAGTGATTTGAATTTGGAACGTCAAATTCGTGTTTATTTACAAAAATACAAAACTATTCCGACACGTGGCCACGATGGATACCGAAAGATTTATATAGACTGACAAAAAAAAAACACAATATTGTACAATACACGAGTTCTATGGTTCTGTGGCCTTAGTGCGAGTTTTTACTCACGCGTGACTCACGCTCACTCGTGTTACGTAAACGATCTCTTATGTCAAAATGTATACAAAAAAAGAGGTTTCTCCTTACCGTCCCCAGACGCCGCTTATCCAGTTTCCATACAAATTGACGTTTACGTTAACGCGATTGACCGTGAGTAAAAACTCGCACTAAGGCCACTGGCGTGAACCGCGAGTGAATGACGTCCCGCAACGACGCGACACTTCGCTTTCTACAAGAGTCAAAGTCAAAGTCAAAACGTTTATTGCGAACTATGAACACACACACTACAACACAACAATGTTGGTGTTAATTTATGTTAGTATTTATGACTTAACGGCCTTTTACAAGCATTGTAATTATCATTCGCCTGCCCGTATTATCACTATTATCCTGAATTAGTTAGCAATAAATATTATTATAACTTAATTATTTTCTTTTAAATTAGTACAATTAAATTGAGAAATTAAGTGTAGTTGTGTCAAAATTAAATGCAATAATAATGAATTTAATACAATTAACCAGGTCATCGGTCCACCTAGTGGGAGGCCTTCCAACGTATCGTCTTCCGGTTCGCAGTCGCCATTCCAGAACTTTTCGGCCCCATCGGCCATCCGTTCTGCGAGCAATGTGCCCTGCCCACTGCCACTTAAGTTTGGCAATTCTTCGGGCTATGTCGGTAACTTTGGTTCTCCTGCGGATATCATCATTTCTGACGTGATCACGCAAGGAAATTCCAAGCACAGCCCTCTCCATTGCCCTTTGGGTGACTTTAAGCTTTCTGATAAGGCCCATTGTGAGCAACCACGTCTCGGTCCCATAGGTGATCACTGGCAACACACACTGGTCATAGACTTTTGTCTTGAGACACTGCGGTAAATTGGACGAGAAGATACCACGCAACTTCCCGAAGGACCTGGTTAAGGTTGCGGGAAGGCGCTGGATGCGAGACGCACGGGATCGGTCAATGTGGCGACGCCTGGGGGAGGCCTATGTCCAGCAGTGGACGTCTTTCGGCTGAAATGATGATGATGATGATAATACAATTATTCAGCAATATTTATGTCATCCTTTTCAGGTAGTACAAATGATAATTTTATATGAAGTTAAATAGGATAGACTAAATCTTATTGTTGGTATAGGACTAGATTGCCACTTTTGTACATTAGTGAAAATCATTATTTTAAGCAAGACTCTAATCAAAATATTATTTTACTGAATAGAAACATTTTTGTATTAGGTATAGTTTTAGCCTCTTTTGGAATATTGCTACTGATTTTTCAGTTATAAATATGTTGGAAAACTTATTATATATATTTTTATTGCCATATAATATGGCAATATTATATCAATGATTAGAATCTGATATTTTATGAAGTATGGTTTGCAGCTCTCCGTATTATCTATTTGGGCTAGAATTCTTATACACATCTTTTGCATTACGAATAGTTAATTTAGGTTAACACTATTTCCCCATAGCATGACGCCATATCACAGCCATGAGTATGCGTAGTAAGCAGCCAGTGTTAGTGCTTTGTGTAAGACGACGAATGTCACCAACGACCTTGTAGGAACAAAACACGCACTCGTTTCACACCCGCGCGACCCAAAATTTGGTAGTTTTTTGTACTTGCCTTAATATTCTTTGACTTAAGAAAAACCCTTAGATCAAAATGTAGATAATTCAATTGTCTATGAGATGGTGAAAATTTCATAACTTTACAAATATACCACTATACTTTACAATGTTATAAGAATAAAACTCAAAATTTTCGTAGATCAAATTATTAAGAAAATGGTCATAACAACATATGTCTTCCAAAAATCACGACTAGCCGTAGACGTGATTCTCATTATTAACCGACTTTCCAAAAAGGACCTCCTATTTTTTGGAAAGTCGGTTCTATGTTCAACTTCATGGTTGTTTTTTTTCTGTATTGTCACCGATTTCTCCGTGAATTGTGGACCTATATTAAAAATTATTTTTTGTTTGATCTCAAATTGGTCCCATTTTATTTTGGTGAAGAACTTCGAAAATATACAACAGAAATCTTCAATAAATGACGGCAAATCTATATCTAATCTAAAAACTATTTATTTTTATAGCGGGGCCACTAAAATCAAATTCCTAGAACTGGAAAGAGCGCAAAGGTCTCTCTTGAAAGTGATGCATTTTAAACCGTATAGATTCCGTACTGAAAACCTTTACTCACTAAGTGGACTTCTCACAGTCAGAAAATTATATGTACTCCATGCTGTTTTAAAATTACACAAATGATTCCAGTTTCAACAAAAAACTGAGAAAATATCCTGTTGCCCCAGAAATCTCGGTTAAAACCTCATATGCGAAAAGGCAGTTCACCAGACACTCCGCTTCCATCTACAACAAATTAAATAACTTTTAAATATTTATCCTATGAGTTATCGAGAATGTAAAAAATCTTTAATGGACTGGCTAATATGCAAAAGTTATGATGAAATTGAAACTCTTTTACAAAGTTGTATGTGAATTTTTTTCGATATGCTATACACACGCACACACATACCACACACACACACCACACACACACCTCACACACACATATCCTAGATTTGAGTTGAATTTGTTTTGTATGTACACTCCTACATAATTATTGTTTCTAGTTTTAGAGGAGCGGGGTCTCCTAGCACAGGTATTTATTTACTTAAAAGAAGGCCTCTATGTGAGATTATATATTGTAGAATTTTGTAAAGTTAATTGAAATAAATTTATTTATTTATTATTTATTTATTTTAATCTACTGGGCGTACATACATTAAACAAGTAGAGGGGTGGACATCAACAAGGCTTATCTTCTTCTTTTTTTTTATTATTATTGATAGGTTCGCGCTTGACCACCATCTCACCTGATCGTAAGCGATGATGTGGTCGACGACGTAGCATGCTTACCTAGAAGAAACCTATTCACTCTTGACTTAAAGACTCCCAGGTTGTAGCTATCAGGAAATACAGATTCGGGCAGGGAATTCCACTCCTTAGCTGTACGCATAATAAAAGTATTCCCAAAACGTTTGGTGCGTATGGGTTGGTCTAAATTTGTTTGGCCCAAAACTTAGTCACCTCCACTGCGTCATCTGTGGCAGCACAATTCACCCTGGTTGCATGTTTTGGGGCATGACAGGAGGTGGAACATGGTTTGCGACTCAGCACCACATACACACCCTGCCGCTGTTCCGTCGAGGTAACCCATTTTGCGAGGTTGGAGTTACACCTTCCTAACTGATTTCTGAGGCGGTTCAGGGACTTCCATGTAGACCACGGAAGGTTAGATCCCGCGGAAGGATGCTCGCTTGGGTGTGAATATTTTGTTGGTGGGGGAAAAGTATTCTGCCACAGTCTGCAGCGGGCGTCGGCCGTCCTGATAGGGGAACCACCATTTTCAGGCAGCTGTGTATGCATTTCAGCCGTTGCGTTGGTAGTTGTGCACCGAATAGTGGGTGCCTGGTTATAAATAAAAAATTCTCTGTACAGTTTCACCAGGGAGCGAGACATGTGCATGGCTTGATTCGTATAAATTATTGCCCGCTTTTTCGACATATTACTAGATTTAGTTTAGTGAAACGACATATCACTGACATTATATTAGCATTATTTGCCATATCACTAAACATTTAAAGGAAGAAGATGTAATAAACAAGAATATTCGTGATTTCGTGGTATCCCTAGGGATTTGGTGAAATCCCTGGTATCATCATTTCTCTGCGACATAAATATATTATTTATTATTTATTATTTATTATTTATTATTTATTATTTATTATTTATTATTTATTATTTATTATTTATTATTTATTATTTATTATTTATTATTTATTATTTATTATTTATTATTTATTATTTATTATTTATTATTTATTATTTATTATTTATTATTTATTATTTATTATTTATTATTTATTATTTATTATTTATTATTTATTATTTATTATTTATTATTTATTATTTATTATTTATTATTTATTATTTATTATTTATTTATTTTGGCAAACCAACTAAATATACGCAAGGACCTTCATAATACTTATCATTAACAAATATAATAGTACCGCATGCATCTAAATTATAGGTAAGCTATATTTTCTTTTTCTTTTCCCTGCGTCCCAAAAAAAGAGAAGGAATTATTTAGTAGCACACAAGGTCTCAGCTAAATCAACATACGCAGCAAGACAATATACTAGACTTTCTATAAACTTATACAACAAAATAAATAAAATATTGAACATTTACCCGATGACTGTCAGAGATTGTAAAAAAGCATTAATCAGTTGGCTAAAAAGCAAGACTTACTACGAAATAGAAACACTCTTGCAGGCACTTCAATGAGGTTGGAGTCCAACCGTATTGAATTGTTAGCAACCGTTGGACATCACACACACAAGACACACACACATACACACACATACACACACATATACACACACACATACACACACACACGGAACACACAGTACACACACGCACACAACATAGTTTTGTATTGATTTTGATTTTATTTTAAGTATATTTTTTTAATTATTTTAAGTTATTTTTTCTTTCTCGTTTGTTACAAGCCTTGTTCATTTTCACTTTGTAAGTTATGAAGAGCGGGGCCTCCTAGCACAGGTATTTGATATACTTAAAAGGAGACCCTTGCGTAAGAATGATTGTAAGTGTAATGTGATAATGAAATAAAAAAGTTTTTTTTTTTTTTTTTTTTTAAATGCTGTATTTTATTTAGTTCTCACTACATAATAATAATCAACATAATGGTGGATAACAATAATATCATAAATATCAAATTTCTTTCATAATTATAATCAAATTGTATTTTAAATTAAATTAAATTGGATAAGATTAACTTAAATACCAAATTAAAAACACAATAAAAAAATAAAATACACACAGAAAAAAATAAGATGTATGTATAGATGTGATTTAAATTTTGTACCATTGCATCTTTTAAATTTTTTTTATGTATGTGTTGGAAAACATTGTTTGACACTCTTGAGAGTTTGTCATAGCAATCTTGTTATAGGGGGAAAACTCCGTGGGCTGTGGTAGACGTTTATTTACTTAAACACATTGACTCAGCGTGGTAATCTAATTAACATGTACATATAAAAAATAACGATATTTTACACTGGCGAATACTCGTTTTGATGTGTAGACATGATAGACATCATTTGTCACAATTTAATAAATATTTATTAATTTTAAATATATTATCTAGGTTAGGTTAGGTTAAAACGGGCTGGTATATATTATCTTTACTAATATTATAAAGCTGAAGAGTTTTTTTTGTTTGTTTGAACGCGCCAATCTCAGGAACTACTGGTAGGAATTGAAAAAATATTTTTGTGTTTGATAGTCTATTTATCGACGAAGGTTATAGGCTATATAACATCACGCTACGACCAATAGGAGCCGAGCATAAATGAAAAAACGGAAAAAAAAAACAGTTAAGTGAAAAGAAAGAGTTGCGTGCGCTACGTAAAAGGTTTAAGTTACGCAAATATCATGTATGACGGAATTAATCCTCTTTAAAATTTCTAAAAAAAGTCCGCGACAGCATATGTCTATCATTTAAGATTGACTAACTAGGTATAACCTTTTTTATGGTTATCAAATTTGTTCATTTGCTAAGGAGACTAATATTATAAAGAAAAAGAGAAGAGTTTGTTTATTTGTAGGGTAGGTAGAGTACGTAGGGTAGGTAGGGTAGGTAGGGTAGGAAGGGGAGTTAGGGTAGGTAGGGTAGATAGCGTAGGTAGGTAGTGGTAGGTAGATAGATAGCCAGTTGACGGTAGCGAAACCGCGGGGGTCAGCTAGTTTAAATATATGACAAATGCATTTGATTGAAAATAAAGAATTAACAGATATTCTGTTCAGCCAGGACTTAAAAGAGTTTGATAACCAAACCTCATTCCAACAAACCCCCTCAATCAGTTGCACATGCCAAAACCCTTACATCTACACAAACTACATATCCTAAAGTTTTCAAAACATTTCTATTAGCACCCTGTATATATACAACAACCGTACCAATCAACCGTTACAATTGTAGATTTATTAAAATCTTCGGAATTAGAAATAGTCTTTGAAAACGGTGTTTCAGGATGTAGTTTTTGAGAAACTTGATTATAATACTTTCACTTGAGGCAGAAGCGCTCATTTTTTATAATTCTAAAATCTGAATTTATAACAACTACGAACGAAGGCAGAATGCATTTAATTTGGCGCGTTGTTTATTTTGCATTAACTTTTTTTTTTGCGCTCTCGCAATTTTTCAGCCAGTCACATATTCAATACATTATGCCCGCATGGTTTGTGATTCATCTCTTTGCTGATTGGAACATTTACTAACAATATCCACATTCCAAATTCAAATCACTTTTAGTCCCTAAGGGATTAATTAACTATTTTGGTCCCTGTTTACAGGGAATAAACTAGCTCTTTTTGAATATATGTGATACAATAGTGGATTGATTACCTAGGTAGCAAACAGCTATTTTAAAGGCGAGAGTGTATTTTGAATCCAGAGTGGAGCGAAATATTCTAGAGTAGAATCCTGAGTGCAGGCAGGGATTCAAAGTACGTTATTCGAGCTGAAAATAGTGTTGCTCCCGAGGTGGACACTACTTTTTATCACCCTCTATGAGACAATATGTAAGTGCAACTTTTAAACAAGAACGTAACGATTATTTATTTACATAAAACAAAATAATTAGACGCTAATGTTTATATTTAACAATTATGGAAGTGCATCGTAACAATTTTATTAGTGTCATCCGTTACAGTTGTAGATTTATTTATAGCTTGGGAATTAGAAATAGTCTCGGCAAACGGTGTCTCAGGATGTAGTTTTTGAGAAACATGATTATAATACTTTCACTTGAGGAAGACGCGCTCATTTTTTATAATTCTAAAATCTGAATTTGAAACAACTACGATCGAAAGCAGAATGCATTTAATTTCGCGCGTTGTTTATTTTCCATCAACTTCTTTTTAGGGTTCCGTACCCAAAGGGTAAAAACGGGACCCTATTACTGAGACTCCGGGGTCCGTCTGTCTGTCTGTCTGTCTGTCACCAGGCTGTATCTCATGAACCGTGGTAGCTATTGGTAGTAGACAGTTGAAATTGTCACAGATGGTGAATTTCCGTTGCTGCTATAACAACAAATACTAAATACAGAATAAAATAAATATTTAAGTGGGCATCATCATGTACGAAACTAATGTAGATAACTTTAATACTTAAACATTATGCGTAACTTGACATGTAACTTAGTTTTTGTTTCATCGCAATCGGTTCACTCTATCAACAGTTAGATGAATTTAAAGTGTTCAAGAAGTAAAATATCACAACATACGCCATCCCATACACCAAACATGTTTTTACTGCCGTTTTTTTGCGATTATGGTACGGAACCCTTCGTGTGCGAATCTGACACGCACTTGGCCGGTTTTTTAATTTGACGCGCTCGCGTATTTTCAGCCAGTCACATATTCAATACATTGTTCCCGTATGGTTTGCGATTCATCTTTTTGCTGATTGGAACATTTAAAGAGGAATAATTCCGTCATACATGATATTTGTGTAACTTAAACCGTTTACGCAGTGCACGCAACGGAAGCTCTAAAAAAGTAATATTTTTGCCCGTTTTTACAACATTTTTCATTTATGCTCGGCTCCTATTAGTCGTAGCGTGATGTCATATAGCCTATTATAACCTTCGTCGATAAATGGACTATCCAACACAAAAATAATTTTTAAATTCCTACCAGTAGTTCCTGAGATTAGCGCGTTCAAACAAACAAACAAACAAACAAACAAACTATTCAGCTTTATAATATTATTATAATATATAATATACTAGCTGACCCAGCAAACTTTGTTTTGCCATAAAAATACCAAACATTTATCTACCCTACCTACCCTACCTTACACTACCTACCCTACCCTACACTACCCTACCCTACCCTACTCTACCCTACCCGACCCTACACTACCCTACACTACCCTACCCTACCCTACACTACCCTACCCTACCCGACCCTACCCTACCCTACCCTACCCTACCCTACCCTACACTACCCTACCCTACCCTACCTTACACTACCCTACCCTACCCTACCCTACCCGACCCTACACTACCCTACCCTACCCTACACTACCCTACCCTACACTACCCTACCCTACACTACCCTACCCTACACTACCTACCCTACTCTACACTACCCTACCCTACACTACCCTACCCTACCCTACACTACCCTACCCTACCCTACCCTTTTTTTTCTTTTTTTTTTTTTTGATCTCGCTGGGAAAAAATGCATTACGCATACCCGCCCATTGGGGGCATGGGGACGGGCTATGTGGGACTCCTCGGAAAGTTCCGGTATACCCAATAAAATAACCCAGCGGCACTCCCGCATCGTCTCTGAGTGGAGGAGGACTGGGAAACTGGCAGAGCCTTTACGTCCAGTCCTCCCCCGACGACCGCCCGCCTTTACAGAGGGGCCTGCACGCCCCTCCCTTAGTGGAGGGGCCCGGGAATGACCATGTGCTCGGCCATTCCCGCCCGTCGAGGGTGGTGACTAGTGCAATGCGATCGAAAGGCGCCCCCGCGCCTGTCGCCCGCTAGTCACCACCAGGCGGTGGGAGGAGACGATCGTACAACCGCCTTCTCCCACCCCTTCTTCGCCTGTGGAGCGGCGGCGCGAGAGGATCGTCCTCCCGCGCACGCTCCGCCGCCTCCTTTTGCGACATCACGACCTCGCAAAAGGAGGCTACCGCCGCCCAGGCCTCCTCACTCCCCAGCATAGAGTTGACTACGCTGGGAAGTGAGAGGTCCTGCCCGACAACATCGATCAAGACACGGCGCAGCTCTGCCCAGGCTGGGCACACCTCGAGGGTGCGCTGCGCCGTGTCCTCCTCCGCGCCGCAGTCGTGGCACGCCGGGGTTTCCTCCCTCCGGATCCGGTGCAGGTGCGTTCCGAAACAACCATGTCCGGACAACACCTGCACCAAACGGAATGAGAGGAAACCGTGGGGACGCTCGAGCCACCCCTGCAAGACTGGACCGAGCGCGTCCAACGTCCGGCGGCCAAAGGTGGCGGTGGCGAGGTCCTCCGTCCAGTGGACGCCTGTCGCGTCCCTCGCCTCCCGCCGCACGGCCTCCCGCTCTTCCGCGGCGGGGCGCTCCCCGAGCGCCTTCCGCCGCGCCGTCCAATAGTACACTCTGGCGAGCACCCATACCTCCAACTCCCACGGAGGAGTGACCGCCAGAGCGCACGCCGCCGCGAAGCCTACCGACCGGTAGGCCCTCGCCACCCGCTGTGCAATGGCCCGTTGGGGCCTGCGGATGGCGGTCGCGTTCTCCCTCCTCTGGAGGGAGTCGGCCCAGATTGGGGCCCCGTAAAGGGCCATACTCTTTAAGATGCCGGCGTACAATCGCCGGCATCGCGCCTTAGGCCCCCCCAGATTCGGCAGGAGCCACGACAGGGCATCGGCGACCTTCAGCAGGTGCGTCGACAGCCCTCTGAAATGTGGGCCGAAGCGCCACCTGCTATCCAGCTTGAGGCCCAGATACTTCATCTGGACCCCAACCTCGATCCCGACGCCCTCCACGACTATGTGGGCGTCAGGAGGGCAGCGCCACCCTCAATCCTAGCCGGCGGATCCTTTCTGCGACCAAGGATCCGCCAGCCGAGGCCAGACAGGCCGCCTCCCTGAAGTCCCTCCCCCGGGCAACGAGGAGAGTGTCATCAGCATGACATATGACACTCGTGTCCCGGAGGAGGGTGCCCCGCAGTAGCCAATCGAAACCGATGTTCCACAGGGGGGGGCCTAGAACCGACCCCTGTGGAACACCGGACTCCGCGCCGTACCTCCTGACCGTGGCCGTCTTGTCAACAAGGAGGACCTCTCGGTCCTCCAAGTAGCTGGCCAGGAGGTTCCGCAGGTATTGGGGCACTCCGTGGTACCGGAGTGCCTCCAATATTGTCGAGTGGGGCACGGAGTTGAATGCGTTGGCGATGTCGAATGACACCGCCAACACCCCGCCCCCCGACTCCACCGCCTCCTGCACTTGGCCCTTCAACAGGGCCAAGGCGTCGACCGTCGAACGCCCTTGTCGAAACCCGAACTGGGCATCCGACATGTCTGGCCCCACCCCCCGCAGATGCCTGTTGATTATCCCCTCGAACAATTTACCGACCTCATCGAGCAAAACGATGGGCCGGTATGCCGAGAGGGAGTCCGCCGGGCGTCCCTCTTTTCGGAGGAGGCAAAGCTGCCCCTCCCTCCACAGTTTTGGGAACCTCCCAGCCGCAAAGCACGCGCTGAAGAGGTCCCGAAACCTGTCCTGCATCTGAGAGGCAGCGATTGCCACCACCCGTGCAGGGACGCCGTCAGGCCCAGGGGCTGTCTTCTTCGCGCGGAGGTGAAGAATCCCCTCTTGGACTTCATCCACCGTCACCGGAGGAATCTCCTCCTCCGGCGAACCTGCCTCCCGCGGGGGGTCCATCACTGGAGGGGCGAAGTCGGCCCTGCGCGGAAACAGGGACCGGACCACCCCATCCAGCAACGCCGGCTCGAGGGTCTCCGAGAGAGGGGGACCATAGGGCCGCAGCTGGCTCCGCGCCAGCTTATACGGTCTCCCGTATGGATCCCTGTCGAGACCCTCCAGCATCTCGGCCCTTGCCAAGTCCTTGGCGGCGCACATTGCCGACTTGAGGACCGTCTTTGCCTCTAGGTACGAGGCGTAGAGGCAGTCCTCCCCGGCCTGTGCTCGGGTTGTGCACCGCCGGCACCTAGTGTAGTCCCTCCTGGCCGCCACGCAGGCGGCCCGAAGCCCCGCCAACTCCTCCGTCCACCAATAGACGGCGCGACGGGGAGGCGGACGGCGTGACCGAGGCATGCTGGAGTTGCACACCTCGGTCAGGGACCCACGGAGCTGGACCGCTGCGGCGTCAACGTCCAGGGCCTCCACAGGGGGCGAGAGCCAGTCTTGGAGGAACGCCGCCTCCTGAGCTGCCTCTCGGTCCAGGCGGGTGAGAGCCCAACGCGGGAAGGGAGATTGGCCCGAGCGGGCTGTTCCCTCCCGCGGGCCTTGGGTGGAGATGTCGAACCGCACATAACGGTGGTCCGACATGGTCTCCACCATCTCAACCCGCCAGTTCACAACGCGGGTGGCTAGCACGGGGGTGGCAAACGAGACGTCAACCACAGACCCTCCCCGCTGCCGCACACACGTGTGAACATCCCCCCTGTTTAGGAGGGACACGCCGCACGAAGCTGCCCAAAATTCGGTGGCGCGTCCCCGGACGTTACAAGATGCGGCCGGGTTGCCCCAGGCCGCTGACATCGCATTCAGGTCGCCTAGCACGGCGACCTGGCGTGGTGCCGCCCTCCCGACGACTGCCGTTAGGACCTCGAGAAAGTTCTCGAAGTCCCTTAGAGGGCGGTTTGGGGAGAAATAGACCCCGACCAGGGCCATATCTCCCCACGCGGCGGCCACGTATCCCGGTCCCCTCTCTAAAAGCGAGAGGGGAGGGAAGTCCGTGGCGGGCCGCGACACCAACGCCACCAAGCCGTCCCGATCACCCAGCCAACTGCCAGGTACCGAGTACGGCTCAGCGACCACCGCCACGTCCACCAACCACTCAGCCACGGTCTGCATCAGCAGATCCTGAGCCGCTCTGCAGTGGTTGGTGTTCGCCTGGAGGATGCGATGTTCGACTCTATGCATTAATCGGATATCGCACCCCCCTCCTCCACAGCCGCCGTGGTCCCAGCCTCTGGGATGGCGGTGGCAGCGACAGGCCGGGTCAGCGCCTGAACTTTGCCCCTCTTTAGGGGAGGACTGCAATTCCTCCCCTTCATCATGTGGCCCGCAGGGCGGCCACTGGCGGCACATACCACGCAGTGCGGCGTGGCGGCCTTGCAGGAGGCGACTTTGTGCCCCTCCTTGCCGCAGCGGTAACAACTGTCCGTCCTGTCTACGCTGGACGGACAGAGGGCCCGGGTGTGTCCGATGCTGAACCACCGGAAGCAGCGCAGAGGCTGGACTTCGAGTGCCCGGACTGCACCCGAGCTGAAGCCAACGGCTAGCCGTCCCTTGGTAAGGACGGCTTTGGCAACGACGACTGGGCACTCTAGGCGGATGGTGCCCATGCCACCGCGGCCGGGGCTGATGTCCCGGCCTTGCACCGCTGCGACATCGCAGCCCCCTATGGCTACGACCGCCGCCACCACCTCCTCCTTGGTGACTACCCTACCTACCTACCAACTCGTTGAACTATTTATTTGAATGAGAAATAAAATACTACGAATGTAACCAACTTTTGTTTCTACCGGCAGCGGCGATCTAATTAAAATTTAGAACATAAAAGTTGCTATTGTGAGTCAATCTTAAAAGATAGACATATGCTGTCGCGGACTTTTTTGTAGAACTTTTAAAGAGGAAGAGGAACATTTCCATCATACATAATATTTGCGTAACTTAAACCGTTTACGCAGCGCACGCAATGGAAGCTCTCAAAAAGGAATATCTTTGCCCGTTTTTGCAATATTTTTCATTTATACTCGGCTCCTATTGGTCGTAGCGTGATGTTATATAGCCTATAACCTTCCTCGATATATGGACTATCCAACACAAAAAGAATTTTTCAATTCCAACCAGTAGTTCCTGAGATTAGCGCGTTCAAACAAACAAACAAACAAACTCTTCAGCTTTATAATATTAGTATAGATTAGTATAGATAGTATAGATATGCTTTAAATTGTGTACCATTGCATCTTCTCAAATTATTTATGTATGTGGTGAAAAACGTTGTGTAGTTGTTTGACTCTTGAGTGTTTGTCATTGCACACTCTCATTGCATTATAACACCTCGACTACTATTTAGCCTACTTGTATCAAAATAAATTAATTCTACAAAAGTCCAAATCCTCGGTGGGTGAGTCTGACTCGCTCTTTGCCGGATTTTTTTAATAGGCAATATTAATAGGTTAACGTTGAAAATATTATTCAGAAAAACTCTTAAATCAATCTGTATTTACTTTAAGAGCATAGTAGTAAACATGACGATACATAGATGTGAATGTAGGTATAGGGCGAGGTTGAACAGAGGCCTTTCAGTTAGCCCTGGTCCTGGAAGGCGTAAATAATACCGCGCTTACCATCAGGTGAGATAGCGGGCAAGCGCGAGCCTATAGGTTATACAAAAAAACTAAAAAAACTTTAGAAATCTTTGAAATAAATCCCTCGAACTAAAACCACCGTCCATAAGCAAAATTAAAACGCTATAAAATATCTACACCTTTTAGTTACCTCAATTTTCGCAATAAGTCGACAAAGAAGTAAATGAGACCGATTACCTGATCGTCCCACTGGTGTTAACGATCGGGGATTCGTTATTTTTTTCCCGTTCGTCCCACTAAGTTGGTGGGACGATCTGGCATTTTTTTTATTTCCTTTGGTCCCACCAAATATAATTTCTGACTACGTTTAATGGTAAAAAACACAAAAAGCACGGGCACGGGTGGATGACTTTCACCCGTGTTGTTTCATTGTTTTGTCACCACTAACTTGACCAATATTATTTATGGATACTAGAGGGAGGGAACGTCAAGTCAACCAATAGGGCTCACGGAAGTAAAACAATGTTATCGGCACTCATTGCCGGCGCATCCTGACGGAGCCATGTGTAATATTTACCTGTATGGTAAACATTTTAAATGAAACAATAATACATTTAGGAATTATTGTACATACAAACTCAATTTATTTGTAAAATAATTGTTAAATCCAACCAAGTAACTAATTGCTGCTCTCAAAACGGTGAAGGAAAACATCGTGAGGAAACCGGCATGTCCTAGAACCAAAAATTCGACATAGACATGTGACATCCACCAACCCGCACTGGGCCCGCGTGGTGGATTACGGCCCATTCCCTCTCACAGAGAGGAGGTCTGTGTCCCAGCAGTGGGAACATAAATAGGCTGATGATGTGATGTGTGATGTGAAGTAACTAATTTGCAAATTAAACTACAAAACCACGATTTTAACTTCAATACACAATATAGTGGGCAGAGTGGCACTAATGTAGGAATATATTCCCATTTGTCTCATTTGTCCTGATTAGGCACTAATTTGATATTATTTTTGTAAATGCCCGATGGCAGTGGGACGACCGGGAAGACACGAATGAGACGAGCTGAAAGATATTTTTAGCTTACTTGGCTCGCTCTTTCATCCTAATAAATTAATAAAGTAACTCCAAGTAGACAAACAAAAAAAGTGTAGTTTTTTTTTTCGTGTACTACAATACAGTATATTCTATTCTATAAACTAGGCGGGGTGCTTGCATCCTTGTTAAACAACGAAGTTACTTCTTATTCTGTTGTTTGGTAAAAGTAAAGCTACCTGACTTTACCAAAGTGGAGCGCTTAAAGCCGACAAAGTAAACACAAGTATCCTATAATTCGGTATCAGCTGACAAAATGGGATGAGTTTCAGGGCTCGCGTAGTGTCAAAACCGACACTAACCTAATCCTACCTAACTAATATGAATTAATTAAATAAATTAGGACTTACGCTCAGTATCACCGATCACCGTGTGAGCCATGCCAATCACAGGCAGCTCACCCTTGGGCGCAGGTAAAGCCGAGGCCAGTTTTCGCATGTGCCTCCTTCTAAACCAAAAAGTCACCGTTGACAACACTATCACCAGCAACAATAACCACACAACCATTTTGTCACTTTTAATAGGATACTTGTAACAAAATTACGTGAAGATCGTAGATAAAAAAAGATACAGGAACAAGACAAGCGCGCGCGCAGCATCGCCTGTCAGTCTGGTGCATATGCGCCGTGATTTATATGGACCTCGGTCCTCCGACACACCGCTGCAGTAAACACTAATTATACCTAAATTTTTAAACATACCTACAAGGTTGTTTAAAATGTAGTCTTGGCTTGTGTTGTAGGTACAATTATAACTGGAAACCTGAAAACAAGGAAAACATGATCATTCAAACAGCTCAGCTCTCAAGCACATTAACCCCTTGTATAATTAACTGAAACAATCAAAAACCGGCAAAGTGAGTGTCGGGCCACGCGCAGTAATAGGGTCCCGTTGTTACATAATAATGCGGATTTAGAAGAGGGTTTTTTGTTCTTACATGGACATTAAAACAGTTTCAGCGGTTCACAACGACTAAAAACGGGCCCACATAGGACGATGGTAACTGAAGAACCCCCAAAATTTATTGTTTTTTTCTATTTTTGTGTGAAAATCTTAATGCGGTTCACAGAATAAATCTACTTACCAAGTTTCAATAGCATAGTTCTTATAGTTTCGGGAAAAAATGGCTGTGACATACGGACGGACAGACAGACAGACAGACAGACGGATAGATAGACAGACAGACAGACATGACGAATCTATAAGGGTTCCGTTTTTTGCCATTTGGCTACGGAACCCTAAAAAGTTCATAGATAAGGAGTCCTAAGGCTTTTAGGGAAATAAAATGGAAAAATCAATCCATATCATTTTTATATGAACTCGAAAGTACTAGTGTCTAGTCAAAAATAGCTAGTAGGTAAATAATAAAAATGAAATACTATTAGTTGGTAAGCACAATGGATCTTGTCGCAGTTTTTACTTACACTTAATTACTACGCAGTGAACATCCTAAAGTGCCTTAAGTAACTTTAAATCCCTGATTGGAGATCATTCTCCAGATCTTATAGGCTCAAAATTAAACTTATTACTACTTTGTTTATAAATATCTCGAGACTGTTTGTCATTGCTTAACACATTTTATATTTACACTTTCTAAGAAGAATTTGTATTTGTGAATTTGAGAATTTACTAATCAGTTGTTAAACATCGTCGAGATCTTCTCTACATATTCCACAAGTAAAATTAAAAAAATCCACGACGCATTTTTATTTTATGTTACATAATTAATCTAGTAGTAGACACGTTTCAATCGACAATCTATTGAACACGTAATTAAGACACGATATCTTGCGAAAACACCCCGATTCAAACAGTTAAGGTGAACGCGCACCTAGACGCACCGCACTCGCCGCACGCGCCGCAGTCATCGCATTTTATAAATCTTTATATGAAATCGTATGCAGCCTCGCGCACCTATCCGCCCGCACGAGCCGCATTTCAGCAAAATGCTGTAGGTATACGGATTCCACCAGCGCGTGCGGATGATGTCATCAGACTCGGCAAGCGATGCGGGCGGCGCGGCAACATGATCCGTATCCGTATGAAAATATAGTTCAAGATGTACAGAAGTGGATACAATGCGTGCGGTGCGTTCGGCGCGGATAGCGCGGGGCCAAGAGAAAATGCGATGACTGCGGCGCGTGCGGCGAATGCGGTGCGTCTAGGTGCGCGTTCACCTTTAAACGCCCATAACTTTTGGCTTAACCGATTTTCATTAAACATAGCTAAGAACACAATCGATAAAAAAATAATCAAAATATGTTCATCTGTTTAGCAGCTATGATGTCACAGACAGATACACAAATCAACTAGTCAACTAATGGCGGCAAAAAAATTCTGGTCTGATTCAGATTTTATGAGTTTTTCACTATAGTTTTGATATTTTAGACTTTCTTTGGTAGTGT